>JAOPSE010000049.1:4444295-5644295 GCA_029449295.1 Zea luxurians | reverse complement strand
TTAAGTCCTTCAGCAAATATTGAAACAATAAAAAATCAAAAGGACCCATCGGTGACCCCAAAAAGAAAAAGAATGGTGAACGTGCTAGATGTCTTGGAGACAATTAAGTCTTCAAGCACAACACCAAAGAAGACTGTTGAACTTGTTGAAGCGTCTACTGAAGCTTCGAAGCAACAACCTGAAGCCGAAGCTGGGCCTTCAGAGGCCACCAAGGAACAATCTTTGGAAACCGAGAAAATAAAAATATCAGAACCAGTTTTGGTTGAAGAAATTGACACTGCCGCCCCCGAAGCTCCTTCCAACATATGCGATTACATCGTGCGACATGCTTCGGGGAAGAAATTATCTGAAGAAGAGACTTATGAAGCCAATCACTATGCTAGGGAGTTAAAGTATCCGAAGGGGGCAGTAGTGTTCAATGGGACAAATGAAGATGACTTCCTATACTGCCTCCCTGATAACAAAGAATTATCTGTCTGCCGGGAGATGGCTAGAAGTATGGGGTTCCCGAAGCTCGAAGCTGGATTATGTGCTATGACGAAGGAGGATCTCGCGGACAGTCTTGCGTACAATAGCCTAAAGGTATGGGGATTAGGCGCTTGAAAAATTTTTTTAATTCGTAACTCATTCTTTTATTCTTATACCAACTTTTTTACATATAGGGTTTAATCCTAAGCAACGCATTAAGAGCACAAAAGAGTGCCGAAGATGAGAGCTATGAAATTGCGTTCAACAACCTACGATCAGAAGTTATTAAACTGAGAAACGAAGCTCTGGAAAAGGATAAAATTCTGCTTACATTGGTAGACAAGGTAAAAAAGGACGAAGCTGCCTCAAAGGTCCAAGCCGAAGCCCAAAAACGTGAGATTAAAGATCTTCAGAAACAGCTAGCTAGAGCTAAAGAGGAGCGTGTGCTTGAAGAAACAAAACGAGAGCTTAGTGATCAGTTGGTCAATCATTTAGAGTTAAGTGTTAAAGAGCTTCGTGCATCCCAGAGGAAATGCTATGTTAAATCTATTGAATGCGTCAAAAAGATAAAATCCAGCTTCGCCAGCGTTGGCGCATTTTCTAGTGAAGAGAATTTCTCAAGAGGCAATCCCGAAGGTCCACTGGATTGGATCAGTCATGAAGCAGAGGCCTTCGAGGAAATCCTGAGTAGCCGCGGTGACATCTGCGCTTTTTCGGGCGCCAGAGGAGTTGCTACTGTTTTAGAGAAGAAAGGTTGTGAGCATGTAAAATCCTTAGCTCAGTCCGAAGCTGCCTTGTCCTCCGAAGACATCAAAGACCCCTCGACCGAAGCAAGCATGGTTGGCGGTAAATTCTTTACTGATATCTGGGACAACGGCGGCCGAGAAATGGCGCAAGAGATTATTCAAAGGAGTGAAAAAGGTATCCATGATGCTAGGAAAGTAACAGAAGCTGCCGAAAAAAGTATAGAGCCCGAAGGGCAAATAGGTATTAATTAGTCGTACTTGTTGTGTTGTAACTTTTATTTCAAACTTTGTTCGCGGTTTGTGATAGTAATGTAGACATATTCCCCTCCCTCAGAACCTACTGGATCGTCTGCTGACCCTCACACGAAAGAGGATGACGAAATTAAACAAATGGCCGAAGCTATCATGGATAAAGTTGTTGAACAACTTCTAAATGAGGCTGCCGAAGTAGTACTAAGAGAAGACTAGATGGTATTAGAAAAAACATTTGGAATGTGATTTGTGTAATATTTTGTACATTTGGATGTGATATATAAGTTTCTTTTCATTATTCAATTCTTTACGATGCATGAAACTTTACATACGTACCGTTTTTAAGCCTTCGGCGAAAAAGCACCTTCCCTTCTTTTCATGCTTCGTGAAGATAGAAAAACTTTTATGCATCACAAAACCCATAGCACTCTGATGAAAAATATCCAAACTTCGTGAGAACATCTTCCGAAGCTATATTCCGAAGATTTTTACTTTCTCAAAGCATTCTTTCGAAGGTTGATACTGTCCTCCCTTCTTTTGCCATATGCAATATGATGTATGATGCTTATGCTATACAAAATGATGTGATGATGTTATGTTATGTAGATGAATTTGATTCCGAAGATACACACATATCCCTGTGAAACACACAATCTTTTACTGTAAGCTCTGCATTCCCTTAGGAACGTCTTTGGAGCTTCTTCGCCTTTTACTTAGGCGGTATCAGCGTTGACTTTTCGCTGTAAGCTCTGCATTCCCTTAGGAACGTCTTTTGAGCTTCTTCGCCTTTTACTTAGGCGGTATCAGCGTTGACTTTTCGCTGTAAGCTCTGCATTCCCTTTGGAACGACTTTTGAGCAGAAAACTTACACTGCGCTCCCTTTGGAACGGCTTTTTGTGACTTCATCAACTTACTCTGCGTTCCTTAGAACGACTTTCTGTTGCTTCGAAGGATTTTTAATAATTCGAAGGTCCTCCTTGTTAACGCAAATTTTTTAAGCTTCAGCAACTTAAGCCTGTGGAGAAAATAGGTTTTCCTCGTGGGAAACAACGAAATTATTATATGAAAACTAACAATGTTCTTTGTTACACAGAAAATATAACTGAATAGAAAAGACTGCTATCAAAGGTAGGATATGTGTCAATAAATGTGCTTCGACTCTGGCACAGTGCTATTGACTGTGCGAGCTTCGGATTGTTCTCTGAAGTCCCTTTGGTGCGGGGCATATTGGCTCCCTTCTGGCTGTTGGCCTTGTTGTAGTGGAGGTGGAGGCGGAGGCTGCTGCCAGGAAGCTTGAGGTTGACTTGTCGAAGCTACAGAAGCTGCAGGGTGGTTGTCTATGTATTGTGGGATGTAAGGCGGATGGTACGAAGCAGTATGCATGACCTACTTCGGCTGAGCTTGTTGCGCTGCAGCTTCGGTTATTTCCTTTTGCTTCTGGATTGTAACATGGCACATCCTGGTGGTATGGCCCTTGTTTTCTCCACAGAACAAGCAAAACATTTTCCTTGGTTGATCTCCAAATCTTCCGCCGAAGCCCCTGGCGCTTCTGCCTCTTGGAGGTGGTGGCCGGAAGAAACTTTGTTGTTGCCCCGAAGCCTGTGAGGAGCACTGTGGCCTGTTCTGCTGACTCCCCTTATCATCATTTTGAGTAGAGTTGTGGATGGACCTGACATGCCTCGGATAGAATCTTCCTCCGAAGCCCCTGGTCATTTCAGAAAACCTGAAAGCCTCCTCCCTTCTTTGGCGAAAATCATTGTCGGCACGAATGTACTCGTCCATCTTCTGGAGTAGCTTCTCCAAAGTCTGAGGTGGCTTCCTAGCGAAGTATTGAGCTGAAGGTCCAGGTCGAAGCCCCTTGATCATGGCTTCGATGACAATTTCATTGGGCACCGTTGGTGCCTGCGCCCTCAAACGTAAGAACCTTCTGACATACGCCTGAAGGTATTCTTCATGATCCTGAGTGCACTGGAACAAGGCTTGAGCAGTAACCGGCTTCGTCTGAAACCCTTGGAAGCTGGTTAACAACATGTCCTTCAACTTTTGCCATGAAGTAATCGTTCCTGGTCGAAGGGAGGAATACCAGGTCTGAGCAACATTCCTGACAGCCATAACAAAAGACTTTGCCATGACTGCAGCATTGCCACCATACGAAGACACTGTTGCTTCGTAGCTCATCAAAAACTGCTTCGGGTCTGAATGACCATCGAACATGGGAAGCTGGGGTGGCTTGTAGGATGGAGGCCAAGGTGTAGCCTGCAGCTCAGCGGACAGGGGAGAAGCATCATCGAAAACAAAATTTCCATGATGGAAATTGTCATACCAGTCATCTTCGTTGAAGAAGCCCTCCTGATGAAGGTCTTTTTGTTGAGGCCTTCTGTTCTGCTCATCGTGAGTAAGATGACGAACTTCTTCAGAAGCTTCGTCTATCTGCCTCTGCAGCTCAGCTAGCCTGGCCATCTTTTCCTTCTTCCTCTGCACCTGTTGATGAAGCATCTCCATATCCCTGATCTCTTGGTCTAATTCATCCTCCTGAAGCGTCGGGCTGACGGCCTTCCTCTTCTGGCTTCGGGCCTCCCGAAGAGAGACGGTCTCCTGGTTGGGGTCCAGCGGTTGCAGTGCTGCAGCCCCAGTCGCTGAAGCTTTCTTTGGCGCCATAGCGAGGGTCTATGGCTTCCGAAGGTGTTCAAAAAACTCAAAGTGGAAGTGAGTTCACCGGAGGTGGGCGCCAATGTTGATGACTTGTTCTCAAATGCTTCGGATTAAGAACAAGGCAACATAAAAAGTGTTAAATGATAAGGTCCTTCGTCCTTTGAAACATTATTTCCCTTCGGGATATAACGTGCTCCGGACGAAGGTCATAAATAATATATTTTCGTAAGCACGATAAGTTATGACGAAGAGCTTAGGCATGACATAAAAGGTAATGTAAACATTTAAATTTTGTCACAATGTCATTTCTATTTTATTATTATGTAAAAATAGAAATGACTTCAAATTACAAATGTACCTTCGGACTGCAGGAAGGCAAAAGTACAAGGATGACGCAAAAGCAAATGCCAAGTCAGCGTGAACAGTACGGGAGTACTGTTCATCTATTTATAGGCGTGAGACACAGCCCATGTAAAATTACATTCATGTCCATTACACTTGCTAATGACTTATGGAAATCTGTCAAGGCTTAAGTAGTCTTTTCATCTTTAAGTCGGTTCCACTTTTTGCTATCGCGACGAAGCTTTCCTGCGCACAGCTTCGGCTGTGCACCATCCTTCGTAGAGCTTGGTAATCAGCCCGTCCTCCATTTCAATCCCCCTTCGTCTGGTTCAGGCTTCGTTCTGACCGTACTTCATGTTCATAATTCTGAGTCCGAAGGTACCTATTCATATAATCCACTTGGAAAACATTGTCAAATCATGTTTTTGAGGACCTTCGGAGGACGAAGGCCCCCAACAGATAAATTAATTTCTAAGGCTAAGGGATTAGATGTTTGCAGTGTTTCTATTCCCAATCTTAGAGATGAGAATGTTATTTTACATGGCAAGATTGTTGAATTAAATGATTGCAAACCCTCTACATCTACGGTTGATCATGTTTCTATTTGCACTAGATGTAGAGATGTTAATGTTGATGCTATTCATGATCACCTTGCTATGATTAAACAATAAAATGATCATATAGCTAAATTAGATGCTAAAATTGCCGAGCATGAACTAGAAAATGAGAAATTTAAATTTGCTCGTAGCATGCTTTATAGTGGGAGACGCCCTGTCATTAAGGATGACATTGGCTTCCAACAGGGAGACAATGTCAAGCTTAATGCCCCTCCTAAAAGATTGTCTAATTTTGTTAAGGGCAAAGCTCCCATGCTTCAGGATAACAAGGGCTATATTTTATATCCTGCTGGTTATCCTGAGGATAAGATTAGGAGAATTCATGCAAAGAAGACTCATTCTGTTTCTCACCATGCTTTTATTTATAAGAATTAGGCTTCTAGCTCTAGGCGTTCTACCCATGTTAAAATGCCTAAGAAGAAATCTCCTATTGCATCAAATGATCATAACATTTCATTTAAGACTTTTGATGTTTCATATGTGCTTACTAACAAATCAGGCAAAGTAGTTGCCAAATATGTTGGGGGCAAACACAAGGGCTCCAAGACTTGTGTTTGGGTACCCAAGGTGCTTGTTTCTAATGTGAAAGGACCCAAAATCGTTTGGGTACCTAATAACAAGGCCTAATTTTGTTTTGTAGGTTTATGCATCCGGGGGCTCAAGTTGGATCATCGATAGCGGGTGCACAAACCACATGACTGGGGAGAAAAGATGTTCTCCTATGAGAAAAACCAAGATCCCCAAAGAGCTATCACATTCGGGGATGGAAATCAAGGTTTGGTCAAGGGACTTGGTAAAATTGCTATATCACCTGACCATTCTATTTCCAATGTTTTTCTTGTAGATTCATTAGATTATCCAATCCCGAGAGGCCTCGGATAGAATTGCAAAGTGGGCGGTGGAGATCATGGGCGAGACGATCTCGTTCGCCCCTCGGAAGGCTATCAAGTCCCAGGTCTTGGCGGACTTCGTGGCTGAATGGGTCGACACCCAGCTCCCAACAGCTCCAATCCAACCGGAACTCTGGATCATGTTTTTCGACAGGTCGCTGATGAAGACGGGGGCCGGTGCGGGCCTGCTCTTCATCTCGCCCCTCGGGAAGCACCTACGCTACGTGCTACGCCTCCACTTCCCGGCGTCCAACAACGTGGCTGAGTACGAGGCTCTGGTAAATGGGTTGCGAATCGCCATCGAGCTAGGGGTCCGACGCCTCGACGCTCGCGGTGACTCGCAGCTCGTCATCGACCAAGTCATGAAGAACTCCCACTGCCGCGACCCGAAGATGGAAGCCTACTGCGATGAGGTTCGGCGCCTGGAAGACAAGTTCTACGGGCTCGAGCTCAACCACATCGCCCGATGCTACAACGAGACTGCGGACGAGCTGGCTAAAATAGCCTCAGGGCGAACAACGGTTCCCCCGGACGTATTCTCCCGAGACCTGCATCAACCCTCCGTCAAGACCGACGACACGCCCGAGCCCGAGAAGGCCTCGGCCCAGCCCGAGGCACCCTCGGCTCGGCCCGAGGCACCCTCGGCTCGGCCCGAGGCACCCTCGACCCCCGAGGGTGAGGCACTGCGCATCGAGGGGGAGCGAAGCGAGGTCATGCCTAATCGAAACTGGTAGACCCCGTACCTGCAATATCTCCACCAAGGAGAGCTACCCCTCGACCAAGCCGAAGCTCGGCGGTTGGCGCGGCGCGCCAAGTCGTTCGTCTTGCTGGGAGATGAGAAGGAGCTCTACCACCGCAGCCCCTCGGGCATCCTCCAGCGATGCATTTCCATCGCCGAAGGCCAGGAGCTCCTACAAGAGATACACTCGGGGGCTTGCGGCCATCACGCAGCACCTCGAGCCCTTATTGGAAACGCCTTCCGACAAGGTTTCTACTGGCCGACGGCGGTGGCCGACGCCACTAGAATTGTCCGCACCTGCGAAGGGTGTCAGTTCTACGCGAGGCAGACCCACCTGCCCGCTCAGGCTCTGCAGACCATACCTATCACCTGGTCGTTTGTTGTGTGGGGTCTAGACCTCGTCGGCCCCTTGCAGAAGGCACCCGGGGGCTACACGCACCTGTTGGTCGCCATCGACAAATTCTCCAAGTGGATCGAGGTCCAACCACTAAACAGCATCAGGTCCGAACAGGCGGTGGCGTTCTTCACCAACATCATCCATCGCTTTGGGGTCCCGAACTCCATCATCACCGACAACGGCACCCAGTTCACCGGTAGAAAGTTCCTGGACTTCTGCGAGGATCACCACATCCGGGTGGACTGGGCCGTCGTGGCTCACCCCATGACGAATGGGCAAGTAGAGCGGGCAAACAGCATGATCCTGCAAGGGCTCAAGCCGCGGATCTACAATGACCTCAACAAGTTCGGCAAGCGATGGATGAAGGAGCTCCCCTCGGTGGTCTGGAGTCTGAGGACAACGCCGAGCCGAGCCACGGGCTTCACACCGTTCTTTCTAGTCTATGGGGTCGAGGCCATCTTGCCCATAGACTTAGAATACGGTTCCCCGAGGACGAGGGCCTACGCCGACCAAAGCAATCGAGCCAATCGATAAGACTCACTGGACTAGCTGGAAGAGGCTCGAGACATGGCCTTACTACACTCGGCGCGGTACCAGCAGTCCCTGCGACGCTACCACGCCCGAGGGGTTCGGTCCCGAGACCTCCAGGTGGGCGACCTGGTGCTTCGGCTGCGACAAGACGCCCGAGGGCGGCACAAACTCACGCCTCCCTGGGAAGGGCCGTTCGTCGTCGCCAAGGTTCTGAAGCCCGGAACATACAAGCTGGCCAACAGTCAAGGCGAGGTCTACAGCAACGCTTGGAACATCCAACAACTACGTCGCTTCTACCCTTAAGATGCTTCCAAGTTATTCGTACACCCCGTTCACACACAAAGTCTGGTCGTCAAGGAAGGGTCAGCCTTGCCTCGGCAAAGCCCGACCCTCCCTCGGGGGCTAGAAGGGGGGAACCCCCTCTGCGTCGAAATTTTCCTCGAAAAAAGAAAAAAATCTTTTCTGCCAGAATGCCTTTCGTGCTTTTCGACTACTTCGAAAGTGGATCCTGAAAACGACGGAGTACACGTAAGCAGCCAAGGTTGACCGAGCCGAGGGACTCCTACGCCTCCGGGATACGGATACCTCACTCATCACCTTCTGTGATAAGTAACTCGCGCTCGGACAAGTGATTCCGCGGACCAAACAAGTCTTCACGCTCGAAAGCTCCTCTGCCGGAACGATTTTTCGGGCCTTCTCGACTGCGTCGGTGACAGAACCCTATGGACGAGTAAGAGTGCGCGTAAGCGGCAAGGCCGACCGAGCCGAGGGATTCCTACGCCTCCGGGATACGGATACCTCACTCATCACCTTCCGTGAAAAGCAACTCTCGCCCGCACAAACAATTCTGTTACCGACAAATAAGTCCGGATACTCGAAACAAGAGGAAAAGAAACGCAACTTTTCAACACGACGATGGTATGTTTGGGCCTCGGCGGCCGCAGAAAACATACACACACTACAAGACAACCCGATCCTGCAGGCTCGGACATCGACAGTTGAAGGGGGCAGCAGCACCCTCGGCGTCAACTATACCTTCGGTGGGGTCTGACCTAGCCTCGGACGGCGACGCGGTTGGAGGATCTCCACTCTGAAGGACGACATCAGCACCACACCCGGGCCATCGCCGCCAGGGTCTTCTCCAGGAATCCGGCTCAAGCAGACGGCTCGGCCGTCCACCCCGAGGCCTCGGCCAGCTGACCCCCGAAGACATCAGCCCGGCTTGTGGCCTCGGCAGCTCAACTCCGGCGTCGGTCCCGCCAGTGGACGACCCGGCCAGGCTCTGGCCGACCAAATCTTCTTTTCGAAGCCAACTCTGCCTCTGTCCGTGCTGACACTGCTACCTCCGGCTTCGGCTCATCGAAGAGCGGCCGAGGGGTTCCTTTAACTAAGCAAGAGAAGCCTCGGACAGCAAGGCCGACCGAGCCGAGGGACTCCTACGCCTCCGGGATACGGATACCTCACTCGTCACCTTCGCACGAGGCGACTCACGCTTGGTGAAGCGGTTCAGATAACCAACAGGCGAGTCTTAGTGCTCGAAAATGAGGAAAAAACACGGCTCCACGCCAAAAATACATACATGTTCAGGTCCCGACAGCCACAATGAACAAAAGACTGGCACACAAGGTGCCAATGCAAACGGAACTCCGGTTCCGTCCCCACAGCAGCAGCTATGGTCCCAGGACGGACGCGGCCACCGGAAGGCTCTCGTTCGCGTCCCCACTCAAGGGATGCGAACCAGACATTAAAGCCAAAGAGCCGGGGGCCGGTCCGTAGGCGGCGCCGACGGCCTCGACGGGGGGGAAGCCTCCTCCAGCTGCCACCACGTCAGCACAGACGGCGGCGTCCGCCTCTCCACCAACGCCGACAGTTGGCAAGGCGCACCGGCAGGTCCTCACTCCCGTCCTCGCCACGAAAGCGAGGAGAAGGACGGAATGTTGCATCCTAGCTGGACAGCAACAGTTCGCCTTCCCTGGCATGGCTGGAGGACGCCTCCTCCGCAGGGCCGGAGGATGGTTTTCACCACCAGAAGCTGGAAGAGGAGGTGACCGGCCGGCCCGCACGGGGGGAAGAGCTCCGGCTCAGCCCGGCCCCCGCCCCAGCCAGGATGATGAACATCCTTAAAGCTGAGGGCGGAACCAAGATCGCAGCCCAGTTCGCTTCTCCCCACCATCAAGCTGGTGGCCACCATCTTGGGTGACCACCGGTGAGGGGATGCGGCCGGGCTGCCTGATGAAAATCCTTGAAGCCGAACGATGGCTGAAAGGTACCGACTTCCTCGAAGTTGTGTCCCTCCGACGACAAGGCGGAAGGATTGCGGGCGTCCCCCATCTGGGGGCTCGGAAGGTGAAAAGACGCAACGCATAAGGGAACGCGAAGACATGGTCGCTTTTCAAGGGGGTCACCCTCCTTTTAAAGGCGACTCTCCCTACTTGCGTCCCCAGCCGTCGTGGGCTGAGTCTTCTCCAACAGGCTCCAAGGTCCTCCCCCTACGGCGCGGGGGCTGGGTCCCACGCGTCATACAAACTGGCCCAGGCCAGAAGAAGCCAAACCGCCGCACGCGGTGCATGCAACCGCCCGGCGGTTACAAGCATTCCTCCACTTTCGCCCAGACCAGCGGGTGAAAGGGCGGACAGCCATGCAGGCAGCGTGCAACCGCGCCAAGTGGGCGCGCCCCTCCGACTTCCAACGCACCCAGCATGGAGGCCCAGGCCCACACGTCATGCAACCGGCGCGCCGGTTGCTACGTGCGAGCAACTGCACCGCCACTCGCACCACTACCGCTCCTCCTCGACTGCGGAACCAGTACCGCGACTCGAGGCAACCCTGCGTATGACCCAGCAGTGCCAGCCAGGCACGACGGTCAATACGGCCAAAAATGGGCCGGCAGTAATGGCGGTGGCAGGCAGGCAGGAGCAGCGGTCACGTTGTCAGCCAAGCTTATGTCCCATCCAGGGGCAGCAAGAGAACCCTCTCTCACGGCGTGACGACGGCGCGCCCGTGTTCCGTTCCTCGAACGGCTCGCACACGCGCAACGGCCGCCTCGCGAACCACTCGCCCCGTCGCATTAACTCCACGGCGGGACAGGCGGCGCCTCAGGCAGGAGAAGCAAGCGATGCTTCGCCTTCGCCATAATGACCGCGTCGAAAAAGGTACGCCACATCATTCGATTTCGTATCCTTTTCCTCTTTCTCTCTCTTACAACAGGGACCGAAAAAGGGGGATACCCCGAAAAGGATCCTTCTCCATGAAGGAAACAGGCCCCGAGCCTCCCTACTGATCAGAGGTTCAAAGGCTGGCCCCTCGGAGGGGTTCAACGGCCGCCTCAGAGCGCTTGGGTTCTGCGCCCACTACTGGTCAGAGGTTCGATGGTCGGCCCCTCGGAAGGGTTCAACGGCCGCCTCAGGCCACTCGGGCTCCGCGCCCACTACTGATCAGGGCTTCGTAGGCTGGCCCTCAAAGGGTTCACAGTCGCCTCAGACACAGAGCGAGGGATGACCCTGGGTACGTTCGATACATAACCAAGACTCGGGCTACGCTCCCGAGGTACCCTAGGACATTTCCGAGACCAGCGGGAATGATCTTGTAACGGAATCCCATCAGAGGGAGGCATCGAGCCCTCGGACCTCGTCAAAAGGGGACCGGGTCCGGCAGATCACCCGCAGGTACTTTTGGAGCGCGCCTCCGGGCCTCTAGCTGACCCCTAACAAATGGGGCACGGGCGTCCACTCGGATTACCCGCCAGCAGCTCACCGGAGACACCATGTTCGGCGCCCTCCGAGGGCAACATGGCGCTTTCCCCCCCTCCTCCTTGCGGAAAGGCGACGCAGGGGCGTATGTAAAAAAGTCGAGTCTGTCCTTGACCGTCCTCTCGCCCTGTGCAGAGGCTCGGGGGCTGCTCTCGCAAACCCAGCTCCGGCCAAACCGTTGACAGCGTCAACATACCAGCCCGAGAACTTGGGACCCGACCGTGCACCCGGGCTACGGCCAGCTCGCATGAGGGAACAACCAGACCAGCCGAAGTGTTGCGAAACGCACTAAGACCTCGAAGGAGTCAAACTACTCCGAGGCCTCGGGGGCTACACCCGGCGGGTGCGCTCGCGCGCACCCACCGGAAAAAAATGCAACCAAAAAAGGCTGGTCCCCTTGCAAAAAAAGTGCGGCAAAAGCCTCCAAGCGAGTATTAACACTCCCTTCGAGGCTCGGGGGCTACTGTCGGGGACCATAATTAGGGGTACCCTCAAGGCTCCTAAATCTCAGCTGGTAACCCCCATCAGCACAAAGCTGCAAAGGCCTGATGGGTGCGATTAAGTCAAGGATCGGTCCATTTGAGGGACGCAATCACGCCTCGTCCGAGCCCAGCCTCGGGCAAGGGCAGTCGACCCCAGAGGATCTACGTCTCGCCCGAGGACCCCCTCCAGCAACGGACACACCTTCGGCTCGCCCGAAGCCCAATCTTCACCAAGAAGCAACCTTGGCCAAATCGCCACGCCAACCGACCAAATCGCAGGGGCATTTAATGCAAAGGTGGCTTGACACCTTTATCCCGACGCACGCCCTCCAGTCGACAGAGCTGAAGTGACCGTAGTCACTTCACCGCTCCACTGACCGGTCTGACAAGAGGACAGCGCCGCCTGCACCGCTCCGACTGTTGAGCCACTCGACAGAGTGAGGCTGACAGCAGCCAAGTCCAGCCCTAGGCGCCATGGGAAACTCCGCTCCGCCCGACCCTAGGGCTCGGACTCGGGCTCGGCCCTGGAAGACGACGAACTCCGCTCCGCCCGACCCTAGGGCTCGGACTCGGGCTCAGTCCCGGAAGACGACGAACTCCGCTCCGCCCGACCCCAGGGCTCGGACTCGGGCTCAGCCCCGGAAGACGACGAACTCTGCTCCGCCCGACCCCAGGGCTCGGACTCGGGCTCAGCCCCGGAAGACGACGAACTCCGCTTCGCCCGACCCCAGGGCTCGGACTCGGGCTCAGCCCCGGAAGACGACGAACTCCGCTTCGCCCGAGCCCAAGGCTCGGACTCGGGCTCAGCCTCAGCCGACGGTCTCCGCCTTGTCCGACCCGGGGGCTCGGACTCGACCTCGACCTCGGAGGAGCCTCCACCTCGCCCAACCTAGGGCACGGACCGACCACGTCAACAGGAGGCGCCATCATTACCCTACCCCGAGCTGACTCAGGCTACGGGGAACAAGACCGGCGTCCCATCTGGCTCGCTCCACTATACGAGTAATGATGGCGCCCCGCACGCTCTATGACGACGGCGGCTCTCAGCCCCCTTACGGAAGCAAGAGGACGTCAGCAAGGACTCGACAGCCCCGACAGCTGTCCTTCCGCCAGGTTCCAGCGCTCCTCCGACGGCCACGACACCACACGAACTGGGTGCCAAAACCTCTCCGGCTGCCACGATGGCATGTACTTAGGGCGCTAGCTCTCCTCCGCTAGACACGTTAGCACACTGCTACACCCCCCATTGTACACCTGGATCCTCTCCTTACGCCTATAAAAGGGAGGTCCAGGGTCCTCTTACAGAGGGTGGGCCGCGCGGGGAAGGACGGGACGGCGCTCGCGCAAGGCCGCTCCCTCCCTCCCGCGTGGACGCTTGTAACCCCCTACTGCAAGCGCACCCGACCTGGGCGCGGGGCTAACACGAAGGCCGCAGGTTCCACCTCCCACGCCTGTCTCCCTCCGGCTGCTCTCCCCCCTTCGCGTTCCGCCTCGCGCCGACCCATCTGGGTTGGGGCACGTGGCGACAATTTACTCGTCGATCTAGGGACCCCCGGGGTCGAAACGCCGACAAGTAGTTTAAACAACTGGATTTCATCCGAAGCGAACAACCTATTGCTCGGCGAGGGACTCGGTCGTCCGTCCCGCCTCACAGACTTGCTCGACGAGATTTGATTGTCTGCTCCGTCTTGCAGACTTGCACGACGGAGGACTTGATCGAATGGGGGCGTTCTTAGGGAGTTTCTTGAGCTTTCTTTAGACACCCTCTCCGACAATATATATCATTATTCAAACTGTACTTTTATACTAATTTAATAGATTACGTGTGTTTTATGAATCTAACACATCCGTTCGAGTAGTTCAGAAATACCCAAATGTGAACCTGAAATTCTGGGTACCGGATTTTAGGTTATTGTAAAACCCAATATAATTTCTGTTATAGATTCTCAATATCCGAAATTGTAATTAACCGACCCGAAAAGCCAGCCCTCGCGTCACCCTGTAGGGCCTCGATCCCAGCTAGTCTGCCAGTTCCCGACGCTACTCCACATCGCCGCACCCATGCCGACCTCAACCGGCGGCGGCGCGGCGCGACCGCAAGCTGAGAGTCACCGCGTGGAGCTGGAGCTCCCGCTCGGCGCCGCGGCGCCTTTCGACCTGGCGGCGGCCGTGTGCAGCCACGGGATGTTCATGATGGCGCCCAACCGGTGGGACCCATCCAGCTGCGCGCTCGTGCGCCCGCTCCGCCTCGCTTCGGACCGCTCGGTCTCCCTCCCCGCCAGCATCTCCGCCCACCCCGCGCGCCCGGACTCCGCGCTCCTCATCGTCATGCATGGCCATGGAGCAGCCGCGCTCTCCCCGCTGGACCAGGACCACATCCTCGTAAGCACATAGACCGGATCCGGATGGAGCGTTGACGGCGCTGTCGGGCGAAGTGACGCTCTTCTGATTTCCTGGTTTGGTATCCGCAGGAGCAGGTGCGGCGGATGCTGCGGCTGTCGGAGGAGGACGTCAAAATGGTGGCGGAGTTCCAGGCGATGCACCCCGCGTCGCGGGAGGCGGGGTTCGGGCGCGTCTTCCGCTCGCCCACACTGTTCGAGGACATGGTCAAGTGCATCCTCCTCTGCAATTGCCAGTTGAGTCTTGGCCTGCTTTCCTTTCACCCCCTTTCGTATGTGCGCGCGCGCACGCACGTGATGGTAGAAACAATTGGTGAACTAGATATTGCTGTCTTTCATTTTTTTACTGTCGAATTAGAAGAGATCCGGATCCTCTATTATTCACAAAGGTGGCTGAATGACAGAGTCACTAATATGGACTGTGCTTTATCATTTCATACCAAATTGGAATGCTTCAACAGTATATAGTTTGTTAAGTATTTCTAATCCTGTTACTGTTAGCATGATTTCTTGCGCAATAATAGCATGATATATAAGTACAGATGGACAAGGACCTTGTCAATGGCTACTGCACTGTGCAAGCTTCAGTTGGAGCTGAAATGTTCGTCCAGCATCGAAGATTTTCAGTCAAGGACTCCTCCAATTAGGGAACGTAGTAAAAGGAAGCGCAGCAAGAGGCAGAGCGTCCGTGTCAAACTAGAAGCAAGGTTTTCAGAGGATAAACAGGAGGGTCCAAGACTGGCAAGTGGAGGCAATTGCCTGATTAATTTGGAAACGGATGAAATTCTGTCTGGTTTACCCTCAGTTGCAAGTGAAGCAGACGGTACAGGTGATTCCTTGGAACCATCGGACCTTAGCTTGAGCAGTGATCCTCACTTGGAAGCATGTATCAGTGATTTCCCTATGCCGGAAGAATTAGCCAACCTTGGTTATGATTTTTTAGCCAAGAGTTGTAATCTTGGATACCGAGCAAAGAGAATTGTAATGCTTGCACGCAGCATTGTAGAAGGAAAGGTATGTCTACAAAAACTTGAAGAGATGCGTAAAATGTCTGTACCAGCTGCAGAAGAGGCATCTGGTGTTGGATCCACCTACGAGAGATTGAACAAAGAGCTATCGATGATCTCAGGGTTTGGTCCTTTCACACGTGCCAATGTGCTCATGTGTATGGGATTCTTCCACACGATCCCAGCTGATACTGAGACAATTAGGCATTTGAAACAGGTATTCTCCTCCTGGAACCTTTGTATTTTTCTTTTAGGATTTATAGTTGATTATTTCAATACTAGTCTTTTCACACCCATTAAATTATAGTATGTTTCCCAACATTTGTTGTCTGCTAATTTTGGACAATCAAATATTAGATAATACTTTGAAGCAGTGAAGAGGCATGGAATAGAATCATGGAATGATGTAGTAGCACAATCTGTAACTTGCAAGTTGATTTGATGAATGTGACGACTATTAACATAAAAAGCAGTAGTATAATAATTCTTAGCATATATAAGTAGTTAAGAATGTGACATTGAATTTGCAATAGTAGACAGCAAGTAGAATCACCTTGCAAGACTATTTAGGCCGAACAAATTATAGTGATGCCAGGTAGAAAGCTCAGTGGAGAACCAAATATAGGTTGGTAAATGATTACAATGTTTCTCACAGACAATTATTGTTTATGTAAAAAGTGATTGAAAGAATGGTAACTAACCTATCGAAGCATGGAAATGTTTAATCAAAAAGCTGCTAATCATGCTTCATATCGGACTAATGTGGAGCAACATCAGGTAGAAATTATTGGATGCCCCGATCTGCACTGATCAATGTGGAGCAACATTAGGTGATGATACTCAAGAGAGTGCAGGTCGGATAGACATCATAAAACTTATGCAAACCAGAGTCACAGGTAGAATATAAAACGTACCAGCGATATCCAAATAAAATGTCAGGTATGTGGCCTAGAACTGGGACCCGCCTAGTCCAATGTTGTACACATGAGTAAATTATGGATGTGCTGTAAGCCAAGTTATATCATTGTGGCCACTGCGAACAGGAAAAAATACCTATGAATAGTTTGAATACTTGTACAATAATAGAGCACGTATTTGTACAATTATTGTAGAACCTTTTAAAGATATTTCTATTCTATTATAATATTTCAGAAATTCATAATATATCAATACCACCCAAACCAAAATTCAATTAGTAATATAAATGAGCTTATTGTTAGCATTTAGCATTGCCATGGAAGCTAGCAGGTACATACCTTTGGCCAATCCACCAGAGCTTCCTCACAAAGGTAGTTCCTGTGTTTGACATATTCTCTTCCCATTTTGGCTGTGTGAGTCCACAAATTTGAAGTATTTAGATTCTGTTTTCCCTCCATAATTATTTTGTTTATTTCTTTCTTGGATATCAGGAAACGATGAGTAAGTTCAGAAATTGAACCATAAATTACAGTCAAATTAGTCCGATTATGGCTGTGGCGGTATTGTTCCTTAGTTGATAAAGCCCTAGGAATGAAATAGAATTCAGAAATTCATAATACATCAATACCACCCAAACCAGAATTCAATTAGTAATATAAATGAGCTTATTGTTAGCAGTTAGCATTGCCATGGAAGCTAGCAGGTACATACCTTTGGCCAATCCACCAGAGCTTCCTCACAAAGGTAGTTCCTGTGTTTGACATATACTCTTCCCCATTTTGGCTGACTGAGTCCACAAATTTGAAGTATTTAGATTCTGTTTTCCCTCCATAATGATTTTGTTTATTTCTTTCTTGGATATCAGGAAACGATGAGTAAGTTCAGAAATTGAACCATAAATTGCAGTCAAATTAGTCCGATTAGGTGGCTGTGGCAGTATTGTTCCTTAGTTGATAAAGCCCTAGGAATGAAATAGAATTCAGAAATTCATAATACATCAATACCACCCAAACCAGAGTTCAATTAGTAATATAAATGAGCTTATTGTTAGCAGTTAGCATTGCCATGGAAGCTAGCAGGTACATACCTTTGGCCAATCCAACAGAGCTTCCTCACAAAGGTAGTTCCTATGTCTGACATATGCTCTTCCCCATTTTGGCTGACTAAGTCCACAAATTTGAAGTATTTAGATTCTGTTTTCCCTCCATGATTATTTTGTTTATTTCTTTCTTGGATATCAGGAAACGATGAGTAAGTTCAGAAATCGAACCATAAATTGCAGTCAAATTAGTCCGATTATGGCTGTGGCAGTATTGTTCCTTAGTTGATAAAGCCCTAGGAATGAAATAGAATTCAGAAATTCATTATACATCAATACCACCCAAACCAGAATTCAATTAGTAATATAAATGAGCTTATTGTAAGCAGTTAGCATTGCCATGGAAGCTAGCAGGTACATACCTTTGGCCAATCCACCAGATCTTCCTCACGAAGGTAGTTCCTGTGTTTGACATATGCTCTTCCCCATTTTGGCTGACTGAGTCCACAAATTTGAAGTATTTAGATTCTGTTTTCCCTCCATAATGACTTTGTTTATTTCTTTCTTGGATATCAGGAAACGATGAGTAAGTTCAGAAATTGAACCATAAATTGCAGTCAAATTAGTCCGATTAGGTGGTTGTGGCAGTATTGTTCCTTAGTTGATAAAGCCCTAGGAATGAAATAGAATCCTAAGTGTTACAGAGAGAAATACCAATATATTAGAAACATATCTGGTGTAATGGCGTTATGATTTGTGGCCATATGGAAAATAAGAAATGACTTCCTTGTTTTGATGTTTACAGACAAATCTGGGCAAGAGCGGATAGTTTTATTGTAAAACAATGGTAAAGGAATTTGTGGCTGGGGGAGGGGATGATGGAACGCGCCTGTCCTGTGGTCGTTCTTGCTCGACGATGAGAAAGAATGGAGTCAGAGTGCACATAGCGGGTGTCTAGAAACAAACGGTAGCACAGAGGATGCGCGATTCGAAAAGTGTTCTCGTCGTCCTTGCTCGGTGATGAGCAGGTGTGGAGTTGGGGGTGCACGAAACCGTAGGCTAGACGAAAACCACAACACCGAGGAGTCGAATTTCGAAGATATTTTCGTACCTACGTCAATCGAAGCGCGATGAGGAATGGCCGCATTGGGAGAAGAGCATACACACCGTAGGCCATCGAATGCGTTGAGAACACGCACAGCAACGTCGCTCTCGCCGACGGAGACCATGACGCTTCTTCTCTCTACCCATGTCGATTGTGCGTCGTCTTTCTGGAAGACACACATGGCGTCAGGAGTGGGGAGCAAGGGACACACTTTGGGCATTCAATCGAGCACTTGAAGGACATATACGCGGCACGACACGTGCATAGGGCACAACGCGATCAGCGGTAGGGAGTGCGGAGGCACGACAGCGTTGCTAGGTCGGCGCGGGCTATGTCACAGTGTGGCCGCGCCGCACAGCGAGGCTACACAGGCATGACACACAGTGAGATGGCGGCGTGCGTGGCTGTGGCAACAACGAGGCACAGCGCAGGCGGCTTTTGCCGTAGTGGCGCAGGCGACGTTTGAGGCCGACGAGGGGAGGGAATACAAACTTCATGGGGGGCGTTCCTAGCGCCATGGACTCGCTTCACATGGATGAGCTTCTGTGGGGGATGAAGCAGCGATGTGGTGTTGGCAGGGAGGGGGAAGGGATGTAGATCTCGCAGCCACGGACTTGCGTCGTCTGGTGTGGAAGCTTCACGGGAAATAGAGACGTCGGGCCGCGTGAGAGGATGTACAGAAATGATCGCGTTCGTTGGTAATCGATCAAATGGCTACAAATCTGAAGAGCGACGTGGACACCGCGACGAAGGCTGTTTTGAACCAGCTTTGTTATAGTAAATACCCTGTACTATGACTGAAATTTATTGCAGGTTCATAAAAGAGCAACTACCATCAGTTCTATTCATCAGGAATTAGATAAAATATACGGCAAATATGCTCCATTCCAGTTTTTGGCATACTGGTAAATCCACTTCTCTGATACCCTGTATTGTTTTAGTTTAATATATATGCAACTATGCTAATTCTCGACATCGTTATATATATTTTTTTGAGTTCTGAAACAGGTTTGAATTATGGGGCTTCTACGACAAACAATTTGGCAAAATTAGTGATATGGAACCATCCAACTATGGACTATTCACTGCAAGCCACTTGAAAGACAGCAAAAAAAAAAGTAGCCGTGGATAGTTAGCAATGCAAGAGGATGTCGCTTCTTTTATTTTGCAAATGCCACAAGGACAAAATCATAGATGCTTTTGTGATTGTGGATTTGTGGTTTATTTATTGGGGCAACAGAGTCCTTGCTAGATTGACATATGTTGACAAGTGTCCTGAAAGTTTCTGAAACTAGTAGTAAAAACTTTCAGACGGAGACGAATTCCTAGCTGCATCTAAAGTTCTGCTGTCAGCTTTACATTCTTGAAGAAGAAAATGAAAGAAAGAGCTTCAAAAAACAAAACGGAAGTGATGAGAACCTTTGGGTGACAAACGTGTTACTGTGTTAGGGTAAGTTATTTTGACTGACTGTACGTCACAGTTTTTGCGTGAATCCATATGATATTTCAGGTCGGTCCTTCCATAAATATTGTAATTTCAGTTGTGCTCTACGTTTCTCTTCTCTTTTTTTTCGTTTTCCTCAACTGGGGACTAAACTGTACTCTTGGTTATGAGGGAATTTATACATCAAGGGGCTTCAAATTACTATCCCCTAGAACTACTTCCCCATTGGTACAGTATTGATCCAATCAAAACTGCAACTCCAGTTATTGCAACCGTCAAGAGCAGTTGTTTGTGAAGTGAACCACTGGCAGGTCGCGCTGGTTTTGGTACTGACTGCTCTGCTGGTGGAGTCCTATCACTCAAATTTATATCAGAAGGTAAGCTTGAATTTTTCAGATTATGGTATTTATCATTGCTAGTTGCTACAGCAACTGTAAAAGCTTGCCGACAGACTAATTGGCTTGATTTTCTCACAATATATTATTTAGGGCATGTACAATGATGTTTAATGCAGAAACTATTGAGGTGTCGAAAGGGGTATTTGCAAAAAATCCTGAAACTGTCTCTCCATGAAGAGACGTCTCTCGTAACCTAAGTAGCAACAGACGTCTCATTTCCTATTGTAAGAATTCGTCGTATGTTCTATCGATTTGATGATGTATAAGCGCATTTACTTCTGTATTTATTAATAGACTATATTTATAGACACTCAATTATATAATAGTGTTTCGTAGTTGTCTCTTGTGCTTGGAGAATCGTTTTGTTATCTCTCCACTATACATGTCCTTATTCGTTGCTATTTGCTACAGCAAGAATGGCTTATTCATGCCCTTATTTGTTGCTATTTGCTGCAACAATGGCTTGGTTTTCTTACAATATGTCATTTATTAGTTGCTACTTGCTACAGCAACAGGACAAGCTTGATGCCAGACTAAACGCAATCGATGTATATGCAAATGATACTTCAATGAAGGAATCACTAAGCTAGCATAAGATACGATTTATTTATTTGCTGAAAACTATATTGAAAAGTTAAGTGCTAGTCATCCGTTTCAAAATGTAAGGTGCAACTTCAAATTAGTTACATTAAAATCCACCACCGAAATACATCTTGATAGCACATATATTTGTTATCATAGTAAACCATTTTTTCTATAAACTTGGCCAAAGTTAGAGAGATTTGACTTGGTGCAAAACCAAAACACATTATATTTTGGAACAGAGGGAGTGCCAAGTTAGGTTGCTAATAGCACTAATGTAGCTGAATGTTGTCTTGAAAATCGAAGGTACGGAGCTGGAGTTACTAATCAGTTGGAAGGTTACCTTAGTTGTGATGCAGCATTTAAAATCGTATGGAACTGGAGTTCATGTCCAATCCATTCACGAAGTCTGATATACTTCCTGCAACTTTGACAATATTCTGTTCGATTCCCACACACATCCTGTAGCACACCACCCTAATTAGAACACTGAGAAGTGTACCCAAAATTAGTTTCTTGAATAATACATACCATGTGAGATATATCCATACCTGATGTTCAAAAAGATCGACTGCAGGCAGTTCAAACTGACAATATTGGCACTCGAGCATCCTTTGGGGGCATTGTACGCCTGTATGAAGATCCCAAAGCCCACATGCTACTGTGTGTTTGCAGAGTGAGCAATTCATCTGTATACGTAATAAGATTAGTGATGCAGATGAACTAATAAATTAATAGGTGGTAATAATAAATAAGAAGTAAAGTATACATCTATTGTCATCTCTTTAATTTTTCTATAGTCTACATTAACTTAGTGGCTGACGAAGACATTTCATTTGTTTACTTAGACCCTGTTTGTTTACGTCCTACATTATATTATATAAGCTAAATTATGGTAGAAGAATAGGATAGTAAAATATTATTTTAGAATCATAAATAAGCTAACATAAGCTACACAATACTAGCTTATTTCGGTTTATTTGTGGCCCCAAATTAATATTTTACCGTCTTGTATTTTCATCATAATTCAACTTATATAATCTAAAAGGTAAACAAACACACCCTTAGTGGTTACAAGAAATTATGTTGCCCGCCACAAGCATACAAAAAAACTTTCATAACTGTTTAAGGCAACTGTACATTTTGCTGGCATAATGATTGTAAACATGCATTCATGTAATGTTGCAGCTTCTTCAGAGTAAGATAAGAACTCTGGAAAAAAACAGTAGTGCAGACTTATGTGCTTCTTAGATGCTGCTTGGTTCATGAAATGTAATATAAATAGTAACAATAATAATTTGCACTCGAGATAACAAATTTGAATATGCTAGTATCAATTCCTAGTATAATATACGATTATGATTTAACTTAAACAAACATGATTTAATGTTATCAGTTATCTATCACATTACAAATATGTAAATCAAACAGCACCTCAATGTAACGCTCGACTTGAACAATACTACAATTATGAATTGACAGCATCTAAGAGAAGCTTGGAGTTTGGAAACAAAGATGCCGGAGCATGGTTTTCATCGTAAGTGTTCATCCACAAGCTTCATCGGAACTATATTTCCGCAATGTTCGCATTTCTGAAGGTTCCTAGCGCAATGCGCGCTGTGCAATGCAATGTTTGAAGATGGAATCTCCGGCTGACTACAGAATAAGCAGAGAAATATGGTTAATCATCAACGTACTTAACCCTACCTAAGAGCTTGTTTGGAAACTCTATTTTTCTAAAAGATTTTTATTTTTTCAAAAAAACTAATTTATCTTGAGAAAAATGAAAATACCATAGAAAAGGCTAAGTAAAAAAAAAGAGCATGGGAGAATCACAGTTAATAAGTAATAACGCAACAGCGCGACTAAAAACAATACCCCAGACAGTGGTAATCATACGAGTAGCTGATGCGATACTGGTAAAACTGATTATGTGTGTACACGTGACTGATTGTTGGACAATTTTCCGAAGGTAATCCACAGAGCAACGGTACCACTGAGCATGCATGCGAAAAAAAAAAATCAGTATCGTAAATATGCAGCGGTTGACGACCCCAAGTCTCATCCCGTCGAGTGTTGGCGTGGCGGAGGCGAACGAAGGAATCGACCGGCGGCGGGTAAACGGAGACGCCGGGAAGGCGAGGGAAGAGCGTTACCAGTGCGGGCAGGTGGAGATGGAGATGGCGGGTCGGAGTCCGCGGCCGCCATGGAGCGGTGGTCGGAGGTCCTCCGCGGAGATCCACGTCTCGCCTGTGCCGAGTCGGGGAATCTCGGGGTGGGGGAGGAGAGAGGCTGGAGCCTGGAGGCGCCAGAAACGGAATAGGATTTCGGAGGCCGAGGAGAGAGAGAAAAAGGGCCCTCTCTCCTGTTCATGTCGGACTGTCGGGGGAGGCTCGGAGACGAGGCCCACCTGTCGGCACCTAGTAAATGCTATGCTCGGTTTGGAAGAGCGCGGTTTGGGCTCTTGTTGGAGCTGAACGGGCTACTTTGTTGGGCTTCCAGGACTCCAGAATAGTACAGTACTGTGTCAGCGGTCTGCAGAGATTTTGGTTTGCATCTGGTCCACACGAATTTTTTTTCCTTTGAGTTCAGGGAAACAGGAGAGAGAGCGCTTGGATAGGCACCGTACGAATCTCAAGGCCGGTATCATCACCATACACCCATCAGTCAGGATTTTTCTCATCCGGCCAACTTGTCCCACACTGCACCTCGCCACTTTACCTCTCGGGCTTGGATACGAAGCCACCACACGTCGGGATGCGCGTGCGCCCGAATCCATATCCGATGCCCTCCCCGGCGTCGACGCCGACGCCGACGTCGACATCGAACGGGCAGCTTCTCCTTCCCGAGAAATTCAACCGAACGGCATGGCGTGCGTGCGTGCGAATCTTCCGCCGGACGACGACGGCCGGAGACGGGCAGACGGCAAACGCGCGGGCGCACGCGTCGGCGGAAGCTGACGCGCCGCTCACCGTCACCGGTCCTCCTCGGATAGTCGGATGGAAATGGATGGCGAGATCTCCACTCACTCCTCGACTTTATATGGTCCTCTCCTCGTCCGCGTGCGCGCGTTTCTTTTGAGCGCCTACGCCCCCTATCTATCTAGTACCTGCCACGACCGATGACGACGACCACCACCACGATTTTATAATAGACCATATATCCTATACATATGTGACTTTCATGTACAAAATCGACAAAGTTTTACAAAAAAAAAGTCATACATATTCTTTACATTCTACTCCAATTATATACAAACTTTTAAGTTCAAAATAGTTATATTTTAGCTGTAATAAAAAAAGAACATTTTAGCCGATTTTTAATTTAAACTTGCCAAAAAATATCTTTTTTATTACAGCTATAACAAATTTGAGATTGAAATTTTATATAAAACTGTTTCCCAACTTTCCCAGGTCACCAAAGCCCAAAGGAAATGGATGGAGCCATGACAAACACTGTTGCGTGAGTGACTGACTGACTGTCGTTGTTGGCAGCGGCAGCAAGCTGTTCCGTTGCGGCGATAGGTGGTGGTGCGGTGGATGCATCGCCGTGGTACTGTGCGTGCCGTTAGGGGCCCGTCCATGCCAGAGGATGGGTGGCGCTTTACGGCCACTGCTAGCAGGCTTTTGTTGACGCTTAACCAAAGCTGATTAGTCTGTTCCAACAAACCCATACAGCCTGGCGGGAAAAAAAAACCCCCAACCTACACGGAACTACAAGGCTGTGGCGACTGGCCGTGGCCGCGTGAGGAAGCCGTTCCGAGCCTTCGTCGTCCTGCAACTGGCAACTGCAATGCAAGCACCGACTTGTCGTCTGGTTCATTCAGAGTTCACGTCTCATCATCATCAGATAATGAACACAGCGAAACCGTGACCCTCTTTGTTGGACGCTGCATTGCGTATGTTTGATGTAACTGAATCTTGTGTTGAGTTATGTAGTATGTATGCATGTACATGCACAGCAAGGTCTGGGTGTTTTCTTTTTACCATGGATGGATCACAGGTACAGGACGACGACGACACAGAAACTAATGCAAAGAATTGTCAGTTCAAGTCAGTGTATAATAGCCGAAACGAAAAAAAATGAGAGAAAGGGTAGGAATGAAAACTATAGCACAGCACAGGTTCAGAGCAGAGAGCAGAGGAGGAGATGAGTCCATTGAGATGGTGGCGGTTGGTTCATCGAGACTCGAGACCGACTAAACCTAGCTGTCCGACGGCATCACTCGGCCGCTCTCGGCCGACGCCGCCGGCCGCCGGCCGCGGCCAGGTACTGGTGTGCCGCGACGAGCTCCTCCCGGAAGCGGGCAAGGTCCAGCCGCACGTTCTGCCGGTCCAGGTACACCTTCTTGGTCACGTCCCAGCCGCGCTGCGCCACGCCGGCGGGGTCCGTCAGCACGGGGTCGCCCGTGGGGTACTCGCGGGACAGCGAGCTCTCCTCGGGGAGGATCTTGTAGCCGACGTAGCGCAGCCCCATCCGCGCCGCGGGGTCGCCGTAGTAGGCGCCGGCGGCCCAGTCCGTGCCCAGCGGCACCACCTGGATGAACACCTTCCCGGGCCGCATGAACAGGAAGTGCGTCATGGCGGCGCCGTGCACCCCGACCATCGCGTCGCTGGCGTTCAGCTCCCGGTATATCTTGCACAGCTCCGTGGTGCGGTCGGGGCGGATCACGCGCACGTCGAACCCGACGTCCGCCGCCAGCGCCGCCACGTCCGCCTCGTTCTCGATCACGCGGGACCCCGTCCGCGACACGATCACCAGCCTGGGCCGCCGCTCGGCCTCGGCCTCGCGGGGACCTGCAGGAGGCGCGCGGGGGACCAAGGCGCCGCCGCGGTGGTGGCGGTGCGGGCGCCTGCGCGCCGCGCGCCGCTCCAGGCGCTCCAGGAACTCGATGCGGCCGCGGTACGCGTCGTCCAGGAACCTGCGGAAGTCGCCGATGCCCCGGCGCTCGGGCGTCCGCGCCGGGTCCACGGTCAGCTCGCCGTGGATGCGCAGCCCGGCGATCACCTCGGGGAAGCAGTGCACGCGGCGGTCGGCGCTGAAGTCGATCGGCGGGAACTCCGACAGCTGGGACACCACGTCGCCGTACTTGGTCATCCACCAGTCGTGGTACTCGAGGATCACCAGCGCCACGCGCCGCCGGAGGTGGCGCGCCGTCACGAAGAGCGGCAGGATGCCGTCGTTGAACTCGTGGTACACGTTCCCCGTGTACCCGCCGGTGGAGAACACCACGGCCGGTACGTCGTGGCGCACGTCGCACCGCGCGGCGTCGCCGGGGGCCACCCGGCGCAGCCGCACCTCGTCGATCGTCGCCATCACGTTCGCCTCCCACTTGCGCGTGTACGGCCGTATCCGCTCCTCCGGCGTCGAGTTGCCGGTGGACACGAGCTGGAACGACACGCTGGCCGAGTGCATGCGCAAGTCCCCCCTCGCGAAGCAGATGTCCGCGCGCTCCGACGTGCGGTCGCAGCAGAGGCTGTCGTTCCCCACGGCCGAGCACGACCCGGACACCCCGCCGCGCGCGGCCGTGGCCGCCGCCGCCGCGCCGCCTTCGTCGCTATGCACGAAGGAGAGGAAGGACACGGGCGCCACGAACAGCGTCCCCACGCAGAGGAAGGAGAGCAGGAGCATGGCCAAGAAGCGCCGCACGCCGAGCGCCCTGGGTTGCACCGTCTTGCCGCTCTTGCCGCCGCCGCCGCTGCCGTAGTCCTGGTAGTAGTACATGACCCGCCGCCCGACGCCCTTGGGCTGCGACACTTTGCATGCCACCTCCTGCTCCGTCTCGCCCTTCCTGAACTGCAAGATGTAGATTCTGTGTTGCTGTTGCTGCACCATGGCCGTCGCCAGAGAGAGAGAGAGAGAGAGAGAAAAGGCCTCCCGGTCTCGGATGACTATGAGCAGAAGAGGAGAGGGGGGGTATAAATGGCTCAGCTTTAGCAGAAGAGTATAGGAAACTATTGGCGGTTAGAGGTTGGCGGATGACTATGCTATGTCACGGAAAACGCAGCCAACAGTGATGGAACAAACATCTCTTTGAGGTGCATCCAGTGGGTCCTCTGATTGCCACCTAAATTAAAATTAAAACGCGCAATATATTTCTTATATAACGACAATCATTCACTCTAGATAAATGAATCAACCCAGTTCTCTTATTTCACATCATAAAAATTAAGCCAAGCCTAGCCTCAGCTGTTTGCAGTCGTATCTGATTGAAATATATATCGCTGCACTCATTTCTTGAGAAGACATATCTACGGATAATATTATGGCATGTAAAATTTATTGTCAAGTGCTTGTGTATATAGTTTTTTTTTACGAATTGGACATGAAAGTTCCTGATTATATTAGGAAAATAAAGAACGCAAATTAGGTAGTTTAATAACCAACGAGGGTGTAACAACCAAAAACAACAACTAGAGCTAACAATTAAAAGTAAAAACCAACAAACGACGGTCGGTTAGATTGAGACATCAACACGCGCCGTACGCCCGTACAACACCGACGCACTACCGACATATAGCCTCTTTTCCGAATGAATACAATTCTGTTTAGCAACTTTTAACGGTCATTTACAAGGGAAGCATTGAGACGTACTACGGGGGTTGTTGCCAACGTACAAACCGGTAACGACATGCCAGGTCAGGGATGGTCGTGCAACTGTTTTTTTGGCGTGACGCCTGGTACGCCGACAATGATCTTGCTACAAGATACATGTATCTGCTCAACCACGTGAAGAACTTTGAGGTTCGTGTGAGGCATGTGAAGGAAGATGGCATCGCCTCCATGTTGGTGTCGCGCCTAACTGATCTTGAGGAAATAAACGCCCTAGTGTACTCCGTCTCTCAAGTGGACGAGTCTAATGTCCGGCAGTGCTCTTTGGCACAACAAAGCTCCACAGAGGGTACAATTTTTCGACTGGTTGGTAGGAAAAGAAAAAAATGCAATGCAAAGTTAATATGCTAACAAAAAGAACTGCTGTCAGGTGGAGCTTGAAACAATGACACGTGCCCTCTTTTGCTATGAGTTCGCAAGGCGCTTCTAGGTGTGGCTTAGGATCGAGGTCCCCGAGCACGACAAAGTGTTCCTGAGCAACCTCTTGCGTCCTCTGGACACCCCAGAGTTACACTTCAACGTTTTTGTGTTATTGTACTGTTGGGAAATGTGGAAGAGAAAAACAAAGTTGTCTTTGATGGTGTTAGGCACAGCCAGGGATTTCACAACCAGGAACAGGGTTGAAGCAATATTGTGGAGCCAACGCCTAAAAACAACAAATCGTTGGGTGATTGATAAATGGTATTCCAAGCTTAAAATGGCTAGGTGATACCTATGCTTCACCCCCTGTAACATCTCTCTTGTAAAACAATCTTGGGCCCTTTTCTAGGAAGGCTGAAAAACCTTCAATATATTTAGGTGGGGGACTCCCCCCTGACCATCTAAAAAATAGATCTTGAGTTACAAAAAGGAGAAACCATGATGTGTGAGATTTATTGCACATAGTATTCTCACTTTTAAAATAAAACACATACAACTAAGAAACTATCGCTTGTATATCGTATGTATATACTTAGAAACATTATGAATGGCTTGTGCATAATGGCTTTTGATACAATGCTCAGTAATTGACAACTCATGTATATGGGTCATTGAGAAAATAATGTAGCGAAGCCACCTTATTTCTAAGATATACATAGCAAAAGGCATCTAACCTAAATTAACAAATCATGAGCTACTCATATCGCACATGTAGAATGAATTAAGATTTATTTTATGGCTATATCTACACCATTACTAAAACAGACATAGCAACTAAGAAATACATCATGTGACGAAATACTAGGAGACTATTGCTTGTATCAGCACTTCTTATGACAAACAATGGTAAGCTATGGTGTTGCGTGGCATTTGTTATGATAGACACAATTCATGTTTATCTTGTGTCATACTATAGAGAAAGGCATGTATACAACTACAAATATTCTTTAAAAAGGAAAAAATGTTTTGTCTTATTTAGCAAATCAAGCTCTAGAAAATACGTGCAATTAACACCTTATATTTTGTGTCAATTATTATAACGTACCACCAAGTATAGACTCTATCCAAAACAAATGCAATTAAAGAAATCATGACGTGTGAGATTTCTTATACATATTATCCTCTCTTTGAAAAAAACAAACATAGCTAAGAAATTATAGCGTGTATAATTTTTTTCGTAACGTATACTTATGCTTATGGCTTTATGGATGTGTTTTGATACAATGCTCGATCATGGACAACTCACATGTATATCTAAATAGTAGCTAGAGATAACTAAAATTTGGTTTAGAAAACTTGTTTTATCCTTTGGATATATAAGAAAAGACATTTATGCTAAATTAGTAGATCAAGATGTACACGACAACACCCATGTTTCACATAGTAACAAGAACTAAAGATAGTGCTTTATGCAACCATGTTTCTTGGCATGCACCATTGCTAAAATAAGCATATTATATGCCATGCAGAAATATACCATAACATGTAGGCCTAACAATATCATGGTATCTTAAGGCAACAAATGGTAAGATAGTGTGTTGTGTGTCATTTGTTATGGTGGACAACTGGTATTTTTTGTTTATCTTGTGTCATAGTGTTTAGTCACACGCAAGACATGTATATATACAACAAACTAGGGAGAGGATGATGATTATAAGAGACATTTTCTGTTATAATTATGCTACTACTTCTTTAAAGTTAAAAACAACAAGAAGTTATATGATGTGTAATGTATCTGGCATGGCGTACAGAGAAAACTCACATATTAGGTTAAGTTATTGGGCACATTAAACTCACATATTGTTGACATGTTTGCATATATATGTGGAATTTGAGTTAATAAATCATGCATCAATTATCATCGTCCTTCTATAATCTAGCATCATAGCAGCAATTTTCTCAAAGAAACTATAAATTTAATATCACAAAACAAGTCAAGCCATGTTCTCATTGTTTCCATCTAAGGATGATAAAACTCAAATCAGATCGACACAAGGACATGCACCCTTTTAACATGACTTGCTTATCGAGGAGAACATAAAGGCAAGAAAGTATGATGTCAATAGCTAGCTGTGTACAATGCCTAACATACATTGTCGCTTCTTAACAACGAACACTGGAGTTTGAATCTCCCTTTATTTTACCTGTGTGTTGATGAGTCAGACTGCTCGGTTGTAGTGCATAGACAACTCACGTACATATATAAGCCAAGACAGTAGTGAGGGCAGCTAGCTAGCAATGGCGGATGAAAAGTTGGCGTGGAGTGTGAGATCATTCTACCGCAGTCGTCGTCTATATACCTTGCACTGCACACTTTACTTAGTTGTGCTATGTTGTACTCCTATGGATTCTACTTAGCTTGCTTGGAAGTAGTGAGGATGATGAGTGAATTAGTTTGAGTTGGCATATGCGATGCATGCCAGGCTGGAGGCTAGCTAGGTGGTTTGAACGTTGAGTCAGGGTCGGACTGGATCCATTTGGGATTATTATATTTTTGAGAGGTTATTACCAAGCCATATATCATAGTGTGTAGGATACACGAGTAACTAAGAAGGCTGCTCATAAGTAACATCGTGTTATTAGCATCACTAGGGGGTGTTTGTTTGACAGATTATATAATCCTACAACTTTTGAATTAATTATTAGTTTAAAAGTTGTTAAATTATATAATTTGATCAGATTATAATTCCAAACAAACACCCCTAATTAAGTAGACACACCCTACTTCCTTTCTCCTAACATAGTTTCTCAATTTTTTGAGTAGTCAATTATTTTTAGCTTTGACTAAATGTATAGAAAAATATCAATAATTATAGTACATGATTAGAATCATTATATAGATCTTCGAATCTATTTTTATAATAAGTTTAAAGATATAAATGTTGCTAATATCTTTTATAAATCCAATTAAATCTAAGAAATTTTAACCGATACGACAAATTATTCTGGGACGGGGTGAGTACGTGCATATGTTTTAATGGTGGACTTAGCTTAGAAGTATATTTTGGCGTACTGACATATATATGGCAGTCAATTTTTAACTTGCATGAGAAATTAAGTTCAGCTGAACCGTAAACACCGGCCTACTATATACCTCGGTTTATAGTACGAGCAAGTAGTACTATTCTAAAGGATCATAAGTACCCACCAACTTCCATATTGGTACAGTAGTAGAATAGTAGATAGTACAATGCTACACCGATAACAAACTTAGTACGATGTTACACAGATAGCTGGCATGTTAAATTTGCAACCATCCGCTCTTGAGCAAATTTCATGCCACCTGCTTGTCACGTAGCCACAAAGTTAGTTAGGGGTTGTTTTGAAGCAAGGTTTATTCATAGTTTCAATATAATACTATGGTATTTAAGAATACCGTAGTATTCTAGACTAAAAGGTGTTTGGTTTAACTTTATAGAACATTGTTTTGAATACCTCAGTACATATAACCAAAATTGCATGGTTTTAAAAGTATTGAAATTACATGGTATTGTTGTCCAAAAATTTTAAACCATGCATGGTATTGTTGTCAAATACAAGGGTAGATCATCGTATTCTAAAACCATGGTATCTAAAAAATTTGGTAGCAAATAGGGCCAGTCTCTTTTCTATAGGTGTGTCAAAATAGCTGTCGTAGTTATTTGTTTTTTAAAATAATGGGATATGATCTAGACACTACAGGAAAACTAAGAAAAAATGTCTGTCAGCTCAAGAAAGTCAGTTTTTACATGCCGGCGTTCCTAACTTTAAAAACGTAGGTTGTTTCTGCGGCCGGCGTACATAAAATTAAGAACGTCACTCTGGACTCTGACCGACGTTCTCAATCGATTTATGAAACCGCACCCTCAGCTTCTCTTTCATTTCTCTCCTTTGTTCCTTTCTCGCCCGCCCTTTGCCGTCGTCGCGCCGTCGCCACCGCACGCCAACCCTAGCCGCAGCAGCGCTCGTTTTCCTCGGCCGCAACCGTGTCACCAAGACTGCGCTGCCATCGTGGCTCCCGCCCCATGCATGTTGGCGTGCACGCGTCCGCCGTTGCGCCGCCACCGTTCGCCCCACTCCTGCGCCGGTGAGCTCCCGCCCTGCGCCATCGTCCGCCCGCGACGTCGTCGTGCTTGTCCTTGTGACCCTCGTTGGTGAGGTATTACCTTTGTCCCGATTTTTTTTGTTTGTCCTAGGTCAAGCAATGCTAGGTTTGACCAAATTATAGTAGAAAATAACAACATGTAGAACAACGGATTAGTTTCATTATGTCAATTTTAGGACAAAATATAGACCTAGCAGTCTACCATTTGGAAAAAAAAAGGCCACACATGTATTATTCATTATGATGCACACACTACTAGGTGTGGCAATGCTAGGTTTGATAAAATTATAGTAGAAAATAACAACATGTACGACACCATATTAGTATCATTAGATCAATTTTAGAACAAAATATAGACCTAGCAGTCTACCATTTGGAAACCACGACACACATGTATTATTCATTGTGGTGCACACACAGATAGTTGCCATGAAGGGTGGCAACTGCATACGTTTGGTGAGGTCAATGCGGGAGGGCAAACTAATGTGTGTTCAAATTGAATACACAAATAGAATATCGGCACACACAATGTGCACACACAAATAGAATATAGGCTTAGTGATGTTATTTTTTTTGCTAAGAGCACACCTAATTTGTGTTTAAATTGAAGGAGCACAACTTTGTCGGTTTTTTCAAATGATTCTAAATGCACAATTGGTAATTTGTTTGCTTGCAGACGTACGGTAGCAGAATACCTCAGCAAGGCAGTACTCCGACTCCACCAGCGAACCTCGTGTCTTCGCATGGTGATGCATCACAGGTAAACTAGTGCAACTTTATCAAGTTAGAGTTCTAAATCGTAAACATGACACTGATTCTCTTGTTACAGGGTTCTGGGACAGATCTGCACAACCAAATGATGCACACAACGATGTCGTGGGTATATGCTCTGCAGATGCCAATGCTGATGCCGCTTCATGTGCCAAAGCCGATGCTGCCGACATAGTTGCCATGGGGATATCCTCCTGTATATGGGGTCGTCACAAATGCCTTGGGGATATGGTTCATGGCCGACATATATGTCGTGGGGATATCCTCCTATGGAATCGTCACAAATGCCTTGGAGATATGCTTCATGGCCGACACAACCACCTCCATCACCTGGAATGGTAAGTTAAGTCTACTTTGAGCTTTAGTCAACTAAAATGTAGTAAATCAAGCTACATCTATACGATAACATATGTACCACACCTTTTGATGGACTTGTGGACTTCTAGACTTTTTATGTGATGTTTGGACCTGTTTATGCGATGTTTGGACTCGTGTCGTGTGGACATATGGACTATTGTGTATATGTGTGTGCGAACTTGTGTTTTGGAATATTGGGTATATGTGCATGTTTTAAAATATAAACCATGTTCTGGAGGCTTCACATCCGAAGAGAGAGCCAAAACAGGGTTTATATTTTTTGAATAATAATAATAATAACAACGTGGGCCAAGCCGACGTTCCCATGCGGTGATATTTTTCGTGTAATGAGAAGTTGTAGTTATTTGATACATTTTTTTTCTTTTCTATGAATATAATATAATTTATGTTTAGAACAAGTCTAACTTTATTTATTAGGTTTGACTAATTTTACATAAAGTAGTAATTTATGTTTGTGTCTCCAAGTAAATAACCGAAATATTACATATATAGTTAATTCAATGTTATTTATTGGATATCATAGTAGATGTTAGTTTTTTATATAGATTTAGTTAAGCTTTAAACCGTCTTAATTCTTGAAAAAAAATAAAATATAATTAATGTCTTTAGACCGAGGGAGTAGTTGTCGAATCATTTTTTGTAAAAGTGAACTCTCTCCTAAACTTTGCGAAACTAAATTAATTAAAAGATGCGATCATGCAAATGGAGCTTGGAAATGCACGGCGAGCTACGGGCTACGGCTGAACGATGAGGACAAGCAACCGAACCATCTTTTGTCTACATACATACACACGGCGAGCCGTGAGCATGCGTTTTTTGACCTGTTAAGTGTCATCTAATCTAACGATGCGATGCGATCGATCGAGCTTTTGGAAGAAAAAAGAAGAAAGAAAGCAAGAAAGCAAGCAACCAAAGTACGCTTTCCGTGAGCTAACATTCTGATGCAGGCTCCGTCCCAAAATATTGTAGTGTAGCAAACCCTATGACACTGACAATTATGCAGCGCCACTTTCCGTTAGATCCTATCCTATCGATCGAGTTCGATCACCTGCTTGCTTGGCCCGATTGGGAGATTTCGAATCATGCATGGATCATATGATATCATATCCAACCAAAGGCAGAGAGGATGATCACACGTTGAGTTTGAATGCCCGCGCCGCTTGAAAATTTTGGAATTGTTTGACTTCTTACACGAACCCCGAGTACCAGTTATCAAAATATAGTGTGACTACTAGACCATGTAAACCATTTTGGCATCTTGATTTTTCGATCTATATATTGAACAAAAAAGAATTTAAAAAACCCCGGTGATGTCAGCAAAGTAAGCAGTTCAACTTAAAATGGAGTCAGGAGACATGTGAAAAGGATGGTGTATAAACAATCAAGCAAAAGTGAGTGACATGATGAAACCGGTTCTTACAAACGACTCGTACACATGAAAGTCATGTGTGTGATGCGATGCGAGGCAGGTGTTTCACCTAACCTAATTAGCAAGTTAAGTAAACACACCATGGTCCATCTCGATCGCGCGATCGATCGAGTAGGTGAAATGCAGGGCCGGGTTGGGCGGGTTTCCTCCCCGTGACATCAAAAGGGATCGTCAAAACATATCGGTCTTTTTAATTTTTAGTTAAATTTAACCGGGCAAGTAATCAACAACCAAGCATATGCATATTGTGGTGGGTGCAGTGTTAGAGCATCTCCAACAACGTGACCTATAAAAATGCCCTATAATTTGAAAATAAGTATATTTTATAGAATTTAGGGCACCAACAAAACACCCTGCTCCAACAGTAAAGCCCCAAATCTAGATTATAGGGCAGCCCACTACGGTGTAGTATATTTGAGTCACTTGAGAGGGTGTCCTATAGTTTTTTGACAAAATTTTATGAAATAGGGCACTGTTGGAGTAGTTTTTCCTGTGTAGAGCCCCATATTTCAATTTGAGGCACTAGTTTGAGGCATTGTTGAGCATCTCCAACAATGCCTCAAACTAGTGCCTCAAATTGAAATATGAGGCTCTACACAGGAAAAACTACTCCAACAGTGCCTATTTCATAATTTAGGGCACCAACAAAACACTTCACTCCAACAGTAAAGCCCTAAATCTAGATTATAGGGCAGCCCACTACGGTGTAGTATATTTGAGGCACTTGAGAAGGTGCCCTATAGTTTTTTGACAAAATTTGTTGAATTGAGGCACTGTTGGAGTGGTTTTTCTTGTGTAGAGCCCTATATTTCAATTTGAGGCACTAGTTTGAGGCATTGTTGGAGATGCTCTTAATATAATTATATATACATCAAAGACTGGCCGGGGCAGGGGTTAGTTAGGGTCATGCATGGGAGAGCGGTTGGTTGTATATATAATTGTATTGCTATTCGGCGTAGTAGGAGAGGTTCGGAGTAACTTTTAATACCGGACATAGCTGCTTTATCGAGTGCTTTAGAAAACACTCGGCAAAGAAGATATTTTATCGAGTATCAACGTCTGACACTCGTCAAAAATTTAGCGGCCGTCAACTATAGACAGTTATTGACGGCTCTTTGCCGAGCGTCGCATTTCGCCGAGAGCTTGACACTCGGCAAAGCCTCTTTTGCCGAGTATTTACCTATGTCGAGTGTTTTGCCCTCGACAAGATCTATATGAAGAATCTTATTCTGTCGAGAGTGGCATTCGGTAAAACGTCGAGCACTCGACAAATAGAGCTGGATTCCGGTAGTGTTTGTTAGGCCACCAAGGTTGAAGGAGTTAGAAAGAGATCGACCAGCAAGGTTAAATGTAGAGAGGGGTTGGGTTGATAAAGAAAACTTGTGAAGCGGCAAACACACTCTATGTCTCTATCTAATGGATGGTGTGAGTTTAATTTGATAAAGATCGGTGTGAATTTTACCTGCGGAATTAAATATTTTCCATTTTCTTGTGAGTTTTTATTTTTTGTTGTTTTTGACAGATTGCTACGACCAAGGTGAAAGCGACCAGCTGGCTACATCAATTTTTACATTTCCCGATCCCTTGTTTATTTATTTTTTTCCCTGGAGGTGAAAGAGACCAAAGCTTGCAGACGACGCACGCGCGCGAACTTGTGTCGTTCAATGGGTCGCCAGTGGAAACTATCAAACTGCGTGTATCGTTCGTTGAGTTCGAGCGCGCGCGCGTGCAGTGAGAGAAGACGCGTGCAGTGAGAGCACCGGGCGAGACCCAGCCCAACCCGAACAACAACCATGCGTTGCGAGCTCAGGCTCATCGTCATCAGCTCGCCGCAGGGAAGCGGCCACGGCGACGGCGATCGATCGACCTTGACGACCCGGCGCGGCGGTGTCTGTTGGCGCGTCGCTGCTGCGCCGTTGCGTTGCGTGCTCAGACCGCTGCCGCGCCGGACGTCGTTTTATTTGGTACGTGCATGCGGCTTTTGACGGGGCAGGCAGCGTCACACGGAAATGGCCGGACACACGCGAGGCGAGAGAGAAAAAAAAAATGAAGGAACGGTCAGAAACGACTCGCTGCGTGCTGTGAATGAATCTCCATCGGCAATATATAAGATGGGCTATTTTCTGACCCGCTGCGTGCTGTACTCGTCGTACCAAGCTGGCACCTCGTCAAAGTCAGGTGTGTACGTACGTGGTGACGAGCGAGCGGGGGTCGCTAGCTGTACCGTGTACGTAGTTGCTCAGTCGATCTCTGGCAACGACGGTTATGCAAGCAGTCCTTCTTTGCAAGCGTATAAGCAAACCATCTGATCCATTAGATTACGATCCAACCACAGACACAACCATGGTTGTTAGGGGTTTTTTTATAAAGATTATTGAGCTGGTGGTGGAAGGGTTTAAGTGTTAAATGTGACATATGGTTGGATCATAATCTAATGGATCAGATGGTTTGCTTGCACGCTTGCAAAGAAGGACTGCTTGCATAGTAGTCGTCGCCGTCGATCTCTCTACAGATAGGCCGGCGCAGGATACGTAGTCACGATCGCGCCGCACAAGCATACACATCAAATTAAGCTAGCCCGTGCACACGCCTAACTTATTATTAGTTACGATACCGACTGCTGCTAAAAATTCATAATACCTATATATACTTTTATTTTGCTGCGACAAATATATATGTAGAGAATCCAAAAGGAGAGCAAAATGCGTGAGGTATAGTATAGGGGTAGCTAGGAAAGGTCGAGATTGGTGCACTGGTCAAGAGAAAGGGCATGCATGGTCTAATCTTATCACGGACGCTCGTCCTACACTCACACTGCCGATTATTAATATCCTAACTAATCATCGTGTTAGTAACTATTCAACCCACCAGCCAGCGACGAGCAGTCGTCGCTCCCGTAACAATAAAACTAAATTCAAAAGAGTAACTCTTAAACATCACCACTAAATATAGACTAAAAAAATTAAAAACCCGTAAGAATAAAAAAAAAACTCCAATATAATACTAGCTAGTGTGCTTCAACTAACAGTAATAAAATAACCGAGATGTCCAAGATCGAGGAGTTGGTTTCAGTTTCTCTTTTTTTTAAAAAAAAAACCTTTTAGCAAGTCTAACTTTACCCCTTATGTCTACAAGAGTTTCTATCCAATGATCAAAAGTTTTGCACTTTAATGTTGTAACCTTTAAAATTAGTTGACCTCGTAGAAAACTGCAAGGTTTTTCTTTCTTTCTTTTTTTTCCAACGGTGGTGCAAGTAATAGTTTAGTGCTCCACATGCATGTGTAGAAACATATATATACTCCTACTTGGGCCAACCGAGCGGTGCTGGCCGTATCTGGTGCATACTATTTTTTTAGGTGAGTATATATATTTCTTTTTGGCTAGCTGCTGCGAATCAAATAACAATAATTGGACGCGTATGATTGGATCCCCCTCGACCCTCTCCCTCTCCCTCTCGCCGTCCCAGCTTTGCCATCTCCCATGAATGAATGTGTGATCGTGATCATGCCGTGTGGCTCTTTTTTTTTTCTTTTTCTTTTCCTTTTTTTTTCCCTTACCGGACGTCCCTTTTGGTTTCGAACATGACTTGATATCTATCTATCTACTCCTAACTCGCCATCACCGGTCACCAGCTATCTCTCGTTCTATGTATCTATTTATTATCTATGGAGATAGCGTGTGCTATAAATTGGAATTATTAAATTTTTTTTCTCTCTCCTTTGCAAAATGACGTGAATACAATGGTATAAGTAACTTTTTTTTGTGAAAGACAATGGCTCAGCAATTACATCTTTCTTATGTACTAGATATACGCCCGTGTGCGTTGCATCGGAAATAGCGCTCTATGTTCAGGAGTGCGTGAATAAAAAAAAAGGCGATCCAATGACGTGTTGAAAGAGCGTGGTTGAGTTGCTGGTTCAAATCCAGAGTCAGTCAGTCAGTCACAACTCACATGAGAGACAGAACAGGGCAGAGCCTCGTCTCCTCTGCTCACGATGAGATCCATCACAGCATCGGCGTTTCCAGAATCGTCGCGCGCGCCCGAAAGAGACGTGCGAGCTGTTTGTTGCTTGGGCAGCAGAAAAGCGTGGCGTGGCGTGGCGTGGCTTTTCAACACTGCACGTAAGCAAGCACAGGCACAGGACCTGCTGGGTAGCTAGGCAGCTTGGATCTTGAGCAACCAGTAACCGATCCGGCGATCCCTATCCCATCATCGTCTGCTTCAAAACCCACAAACAAATGGTTCTTCCGGCGATCCAAAACCTCCCCCTCCCGATCAGCAGGCGCGGTGTGGGAGGTGGCGGATTTAAGGCTCTTCTTGAAACTTGCACCCCTCGCTCGTCGCTTCGAACCCGGGTTTTTTCTTTTTGTTTGTTTGTTCGGCGCTCCGAGGGCCATTTTTACACGGTCCAAAAGCACAGGTCGTGTGTGTCAAGTGGCCGGCTAAGCTAACACCTAGTGGTATTTTCATCCAGTAGTTGTATTTAAAGAAAGAAAGAAAGAGATTTGGTACTTGACAACGTTCAGTGCAGCTCCATTCCCTGCACGGAATTATTATTGTTCTGAAACGGAGTACATGCCTTCGCTGTTTCTGGTCGTCCTGTTTGACCTATTCTCATCTTGATCTGTTCCTCAAACGTCTACCTCTCCCAGTCTCTCTCTAGGTACTCTAATGGAACTGCTTGACCTTCTTGAGCCAGTGAGATTCGTAGCTAGACTAGACTAGATATTCATCAGATATGGCTGGCTAGAATGGACCCTGGGGGGGATTCCAATACAGTAGCCGTTTCCTCCAACTCCAAGCTAGCTGCTGCATGTGGCCTTCATGTGCATGCCATGCCATGCCATCCGCTGTGCGTCGTCTGCAACTGCAAGAACTGCTGCCTCTGTGCGACTGCATATAACATATATAATACGATCGCTGACAGCCTTGACACCGTGTTAACCAGCACAGAGAATTCCTCAAAGATTGTTAACAAGTCAAAACTGCCGCTCTTGCTTGCCTTGCCTTGCGTTGCTTTGGGATCCAGGACTCCGCGTCACGTACTGGATGGATGGAGGCCTGGGGAGCACTTTTGGTGCAAGCAACCGAGTTGGTGCGCTAAAATATTCTCCCCGGCCGGCCCACACATGCCCGGCTAGTACACCACCGTGTGGTACTGCCATTCATGGCCATCGGTCGGCATCGTCTGCTCCTGCTCCGATCAGCTGCAGCTAAGCATCACTGTTGGGTGTTCGTTCGTTACCAGCTGCTGATGATCTGAGCTGAGAGCCCCAGGTGGTATGGTATGGTATGCCGGGACCGGTGGTTGAGCAGAAGCCGAGATGATAGACTAGTGCTGTACAGGTTGGAGCTGAAGCGGACGAGGAGATCAGGATGATGATTCAGGAGGACCCCCCCCCCCCCCCCCCCCAGCCGAGAGGAGAGATGATCCCTCTGACTGTGACGTCACCTCATCATTCGGGAGCATCGGCTCATGTACTACAATAAAATAATGGGCGGCTATATATATGTGTATACATTCTCGGAGCCCGGAATATTCACATTCCGCCGTCTACAAAACGCATTTGGTTAGGAAGGTAAGAGTATTATTACATGCACATACACCCCCAGAAAGAAAGATGCAATTCTAAGTTTCCATTGAGTCAAACCTCGTTAAATTTAACAGTGTTTCTGGAAAAAAAATTACTATATATTATTATCTATGCCTTTAAATATGCATAAGCTGAGAATACGTTTTTAATTCCTCTTTTTTTGTGTGTGTTTGGAACGACGATGTAGCAGAGTATCAGGCTGATTAGACTAGTCCATGGGTTCGGATGGGGCTGCTGCTGCTGACACCAACCTGGTTAGATAGAGCCGATTTTTTATGATTGAGGTGAGGCCTGTGCACTGGCTGTACTGTACACGACATGACATGGAAGAGGAGGGGGGGGGGGGGACTGGATTGCACCATCTGCCTGCACATAATTCGCCGAGGGAATCAGGATAATCTGGGGGCAAGCTGTTATGAGCGTATGATGGCTTGGCTTGGCTGCTTGCGCGTGGCCCTGGTCCCCTCCCGTCTCTTGGATAGATAGGTAGGAGGACGGTTGAAACCACCCACCTTTCTGTGCTCCGGTGGCCGGTGGGGGCTACTGCTGCTGGTGTCTGCCTGCCTGCCGGCGGCTGCAGATTCTCTTCTCTTGTTCTTCTTTTTTCCCCCTTTTGGCGTTGGTTCAGCTGACTGTCCAGCGTAGCAATCAGATCGATCGATGTGCTGCATACGGGGAACGGCCGGAAACTAACTGTACCGCAGTGTCTGACAGGCAGCAGCACTTGCACTTGCACTCAGCAGTCAGCAGTGGTGGGTCTTGTGGTCACCGGATACATTCATACACCTGTCGTGCATAATGGCATCGGTATCCCCAACGGGCAGGGATGGAATTGGCTGGCATTAATCTAACACAAGTGCATTAACCAAGAATGACAGACTGAAAACTGAATAGGCCAAGTTGGCGTGCCATCGAACTGGCAGCGCACATGCTACGTGCCTATATCACACGCTAGCTCGTGTAGCTACAACCCACAGCCTTTTGCGTTTATGATTGGAAGTGGATTAGGAGCACTGGAGCAGCAGTGATCATCAGTAAAGAAAATAGAACAACTAGTACACTAATTGCTCTTGGAACAGTAATGAGATCCTCTGCAGATACTTCCCAGAAGGTAATTACAAATGGGTCATTGACATGTGGACCCAATCTAGATTTGGACCCACATGTGAGTGATGGGAGAGGATTAGTTTAGGGTGCCTGGGCATCTACGGGTGGATCGTGGAAAAGGGATGGGGAGCAAATCGATGACCGACGCGCGCACGCCACGCCGAGGCCGGCTGTGGAGAAACGGGCAGTGGTGGACGCGTGGCGGCCGAGAAGAGAAGTGCCTCGTGCTGTCGGAAGCTGACCGGAGCACATTCGCAATCATTCCCGAACCCGGCCGGATTCGCAAGCTTTAACGGTCATCTACTCCCGCCGCTGAAAGTAACGGCTGCGATGTGGGGTGGGAGTGGTCAATGGCTGCTGAGATGATTACCAGACTCAAACACGCACGATTCGATTCGCCAGTTCGGCAAGCTGCACCTGCCGCGGAACTGAGTAACCATAAAGGTCAGAGCAGGTATACACGAAGAGCAAAACCGGGACTGGGACGTCCAGCAAGAAACACAGACCTCAGGATTCCAGAAGTTTATTGATTTCTGTTGGCATTACCAAAAAAAAAAACAAGCCACTGTCACTTGTATTAACCATCTAGAGTTCTTGGAATGTCCAACCTGACGAAATCTAAGAGGAAGAATTGAAACAGGTGATCCACCAGCTATACCAGACTAAGTGTCCTCTTACAATTAACATTCATAACGAACAACCCAGCCGCAGGTCACCTTATAGCAGATGTCGAAAACAAAAAACTATTATCAAAATGTATAACAGCACTGAGGTACCAAAGCGCTTAGGCAGAATCAAGGGCCGAGAACAAAGCAGCATGATAAGACCCCTGTGCAGGCAAACTCTCTGAACTGCTACAGCTATCATTTCTGGCAAGCAGCAGAAAAAAGGTGTGTACAGAACTGGCTGCAGAAAAAGGCCACAAGGTTTACATTCTGAAATTCTGCCTTGTCTTGATCATCCGCTTCAATGCCGCGAGCCAGAAGTTACACTCGTCCCAGTCACTTGTTGTTAAGAGTACCTGACACCAACATTGTGCAGTTGCAGATAGTCAGAAGTCAAGGAAGAACTGATATCCAAAACTTCCAAAAAGAACATGGAGTACAGAACCTAAAAGATCAGCGTCCAATCTACCTGGAGGTGCATCGCAGTGGCAAAATCGCTAGCATCAATTGCACTGCACAACTGCCTGAGTTTTGATGAAACGTTTGGAGATATGTCATCACTATTTAGTTTTGAAAACAATGCCCCTATTTTCCTTGAATTGTCCTCAATTTCACGCTTTTTTGCTTGAGTAGCTTGTGATCCTCCCAGAGCTTTGGACGTCTCATCGAATAGTCTAGTTAGTGTACCAATAACAGGTCTCAACTCAGCTACAAAGAGAACAAGAGTGTTAAGACATTTGGTAGACCTCATAGGAAATCACAAGTGAGTCAAACCAAATCCTTGAAACCAGAATAGAAAAGGTGAGATAAGATAGTCTAACAGCAAAAGGACGGAAGCCTTTAGCCTTGCATCTGCATTCTGACATACCAGACACTTTTGTCGTATCAGCTGTCTGCACAGTCGGGGGCGGTGCAGGAGGAGCTGGCTGTGCTTGCACCTGCGTTGGACTTGAGGGCTGTGCGGGACTTAGACCTGGCCTCGGAGCAAAGCTTTGATTGTTCGATGGCATGAACCTTGAAGTTGAGTTAGCAGCAGCAGAATGGGGAAACATCTGGTTAGGGACTGTTGCTGGTACAGGAGCGCTCGGACCAAAAGAAGATACTGGTGGAGCAACAGGCTGATATTGAACAGGTGATACAGGCTGATGAAATGTTGTTGGAGGTCCGCTTGGATAAGAAGCAGATAGTCCAGAAGAATACTGTTGATTTGCAGTGCCCTGCCAAACCAGAGAGACAAGTCTGTAACTAATATAAAAGAAATACTAGTAAAATACAAGCAGTATACCTACCGTGTAAAGCTGGGAACCTAGGGTATTAGGTTGCTGATATTGTCCCGGATTTTTTAGACCAGCTGGGTTCGCAGGAGTAAATGCCTTCACTGTTTGCTGAGGCACTGGTACAGGTGAAGGGCCTGGCTGTTGCTGCAAAAAATGACAAACGAAATAGTGTGTAATGATTTTGCATTGCTTTAAATGGAAAAAGGCACAAAACACTCATTAACTTCATATGAGGCAAAATTTTGCTGGTCAAAACTCAAAAGTAGCATATATTTGAGCAATAAAAACTTCAGATACATGGGGGCTACCGGCTACATGTTGAGACATACCACAATGTATCCAACATTACATTTCTTTTGGTCAAACACACCAACAGAACAAGGGAAAGCAAATATTTGCTATTTTGCAATGTCTTGATGGCACAAAGACATGCAAGTGAGACACGAGGTAAGTTAAAAAAATCCCCTGTGTACCAAATACTTGCTGCAATGAACTGGGCACTCACACTACAAAGCACTGAGAAGTTTCTCAAAGCACAACTGGCCTATAGGGTTGTTCACATACATATGATGCTTAAAAAAGGATTTCCTGAATCACAAATACCTGAGAGCTGGCAGGTGCGCTAGGTGGAACAAACATATGGGTTGGTTGTTGAGGTTGATATGTGTTGTTGTATCCATAGGCGCCAGTAGGTTGTTGTGGGTAAGCTTCTGAATATGTATTACTTGGTACATTGTATGGTTGAGGTACCTGCTGTTAGCAGTGGTCAGAATATTATACTACAAAATCAGTAGAGCAAAAATGCCCCTCCCATTGATAAAAAAATGTTTGATGTTCAAGACATTGTCACAGCCTTACAAGATGACACTTGACTTTAGTTTCTATGAGAATGACATTTTAAATAAATATGTCAAATATTGTGAATTCATTTTTATGATGAACCTAGCAACATCGATATTGCGATGTAAATCTACTATGCAACTCTTACAGAAAAGGTTTGACAGAAAGAAAACCTAAAACGACACATTTGTTAGGGATATATATTAGTTTATTCTGGCAAACATTGAACTGGTAAATCAAAATGATGGTACAGGAGGGAACCTGGTAAACATTCTGAGAATGGTCTGGGGCTGTATAAGATTGATTTGTGCCATAAAGGGAAGGAGTGGCGGTGCTTTCAGAAACAGAACTCCTAGCATTATCATTCTCTGCAAAATAAAACCCTAATAAATACTATGATATAAAATCCATGTGTAATTACCAATATTTTAGGACAAAAGGCATGAAGAAAAGTGACTTTACCCTGGATTCAAAAAGGCGAAACAAAAGACAGTTGCCGCAAGTTCAAATATGAATATTCACAGCATACATGCTAAAGGAAGAATTAAATCAATACACCAAATTTAAATAAATGAATATTTCATTTACATGTAAGCAACAACGAAAAGTTAAACAAAGATAAGGAAAACAGGATAATGTAATGTCCCTATACAAGTTCTGAATAGAGGCTCAAGGTTATTGCATGGAAGGCTAGCCAAAAGCTGAATGACGTGGTAAGATATTTGGTTGTAAATAACAATCAGAAATATCAAACATAACAGGATGAAAAAAACAACTTATGTTGCAGTACTAAAATGGGATCAGTGGTGCAAGGTGTGAGATGGCCAGTACTTCTCAATATGCACAGGCACCAATGAAAAATACAGAACCCATTCAGTTCAACAATGTGTGGTCACATCATAGCAAAAAAGACAGGCCAAAAAAAATGGATCAGAACACTTCAAACCAATTAAAGGCAGAATATCGGTAGACAAAATAAGTGATATATGTTTGGAGTGACCTTCCATAGAACATGCAATTCGATCTCTCAAAATTGCCAGCTCATTTGAATGTTCATCTGATCCCAACAGTTTTAAATACTCCATTGCAGTTTTAAGAAGACCTTGACTAGCCAGCAATTCAGCGTAGTTCTCAACAAGCTTAGACAGTGATGAGCTAAATCTCTTGTGGCCCGTAGCAAGGGCAAGAGTAATGGTTTTTTCCATCAAATCCTGCATTTCCACAGTAGTCAATTAGGAACTGACTTGGAGCCATGCTATAGAATGTGAACTATTATAAAATCGTACCTGGAGAAGATCCACATAAATCTTCCCACCATCTTCAGATTTCAAGGTGCGGGACCATATTTCAACAGCTTTATCAATATTTCCAGCACAAATATAACAGAGGGTTGCAGCTAGTGTATCTCCGACATTCAGAAGTCTAGACGCAAGCGTGTCACACAAAACATGCCACTCCTCTTTCTGTGCAAACTGTTTTGAGTTCACAGTTAAGTTAGATTTCATAAACGAGCTCATATCAAATTTATACCATAGATAAGGAATATGAGAAGTCATCAACCCAGCTAACAAACTGTTTCACGGGGCAGCAGCCAGTCCACTGGTTAGAGAAGCAGTTTTCTAAACAACAATCTAATAAAATGCAGGTAAATAAAGTTTGTTCAGTAAGGTTCTATTTACAGCTTTGACAGAGTTTGGACAAAGTTATGTTTTGTGAGGTGGTCAGATAATACAGCTTCTGTGAGACACTGAGACCCCAGCATGAGTTCAAGCATCCAGTCCCCAACAAAAAACATGTATCAGTCCTCATGTGTGCAATATCAGATTACCTGTTATGGCCACTCCGGTTTGAGCCTTTGAGGTCATCCACTACATGGGCACCCAAATTATGACCAGACCAGGCCTCAACAACAGGTTTCAAAGAACAACTATATTTCCATTGAACTACTACTCCACTAGTCCAGCCGAATTTTCATAACTAGGGTCAACATGGTGCTAAAAACACATCAGACTGGAGTACTGGACAGCGTCCAAATCAGTTCAGTCTATAGTGAATATACACAAGATAACAAAGAAAAAAATGCAATGCCACTTTAGGACCCATCTATCAAAGCTTGAAAGTCAAAACCAGTCAAACCACCATCAAGGTAATTCTAGACTGAACAAGAAAATATTAATTGTAGTTTGCACTTACCGTGCAAAGCAGAGCAAGAGTTTCCTTCCATGAACTTAGTGGCCAGGTACTTACAAAACTCATTAAATCATTGCCCACCATAGCGGAGACAACCTATACTTGAAACAGTATAAAAATAAACAATGGTGGTTATGGAAATTACTATGTACAAATAAACAAAGATGTTCAAAATCGAGAATAAAATGAAACCTTTAAGTAAGGTGAGATACTGTTTTTAAGATAATGATTTCTTGTGCTTTCCCAGAGAGCAGAACCACCGGCATGGGCTATAACCAAAGCATCAGCTACACGATTAGCAGCAAGACACTGGTTAACCGCCCCTTTGTAGTCTCCAACCACCAATGCATGCTGAATACTTTTGTCAATTGATGGATCTGATGGCACAACATCTCCAGACATTTCCTGCTCTGTCTGTTGAGCATTTGTAGAAACTAAATCTTCAGCCAAACTAGCCTCTGAAGGTTGAGGATTGTTGAAAAAATCATCCCCATTATCAGTAAGAAATTGGGCATCCGCATAATCGGTTATTGTGGCGTGATCAAGATTAAGTGTATCTCCCAATGTTTGGCTCAATTCATCAGGTGAACTTGCAGGTGGTGCCTGAGGTGGTTCGAAGCCAAGATGAGCAAGCAATTTTGTCCTTGCAAAATCCCCGTCCTCAAACATAATCCTCAAGAAACCCCATGTTTCTCTCTCCTCATCAGATCTGATCAAGCAGGCATCGCATAAAGTTAGTCTTCATGCAAATGTCAGTAGTTCTACCAAAGGAGATGTACATACAAAGATTCTTGTGATTTTTTTTCACACAGAGCACGCAGCGAACTTTTGTCGCCATTCAGAATAGCATCTTCAAATTCAGCTGATCGGCTCACCAGACTTTGCTCAATCACCAAATTGTGCACATGCACCTATAAAAACATAATGTAAACACAGGATCTTGAAGAGAAGGAGAAAACAGGGCACTGATAAGGAATACATACCTCAGATGTAGATGCTTGTGCACCTTGGGTGGGTGCCACCGGATGGAAAGAAACAAGTTTACCACCAAAGCCAAAAGATGCACCAGTGGAGCATTTCAACCATTTTGGAACCGGAGCCCTTTGACGCACTGAGCATAATTTAATTCTTATCACTTATCAGACAAATCATATCACAGCAAAAGGTATGCACGCTAGTACAGTTAGTGACTGACTGGTAAGGCTGTTCAATTGGTACTCTGTCAAGTGAAGAAATAGATTTTTGATTTGGTGCCTACAGCTTAGTTGTAGTCTCATATAGATCTAAACAGCAATTTTAATCAAATGGTCACCAAAACTAAAGCAGTTCACCCAATAAAGGCAAAATAGTATCTAGACCAGTTAACAGAGCATAACACGGCAGAGAAATAAACCCACCAGTAATAATCTCAAACGTAAATGAAATCTGATAAAAGGGCATTGTCATAGAAAGAAACATCACATTTGTCCTTGTTACGGAATGATGGATCAAGGTCGATATTGTTGAAGAGTGCTTTAAGATGAAGGGATGTACACAAAACCAAAGGCAATAATCTAACTGAATATGAATCTAATTATCACAGAAACTTAAGCAAGAGGCACTATGCTAATTCACCTGGGGCACCAACAGCATCGCCAGCCGCATAAATACCAGAGAACTGTAAAAGACAATAAATAAAGAAAGGGATTAAATACTAGTGATGATGGTTGATACCATATAAAATAAACCTGGTGCAACCAATCAACTCATTTTATAAAATGCAAAGGACCAAGCATAAAATTCAATTCACACTGAACAAATAAATGAGGAAATTCGTTTGTCAAAATGTATGTGCACAAAAGATATGATTATAATCGAGCTGAATCAGTCAGCCTAGTCCCAGCTCAACTTTTAGTAACAAGTCAATCAAAAAGAGAATCTTAAAGTGAAGCTTAGAGGGTTGAGGCCTTGAGGGCCTGTTTGGTCAACCTTAGACTCACAATCGTAATAGTAGATTAATCCTTCCAATTCACATTGTCGGTGAACCTTAAGTGCCCCCACCCCTAACACATAAACTCAAATCATAAGGTTGATCTAGATCTCTAAATAGCTTGTCGATTGATCTCTCCAGGCATCCATGGACCTTGCCATGTGTTCTCACCTTACTATGCGATCTACATTCAAAAGAATATGTAGTTCTAACCCACTATGTCCGCCTCATTCCTTCCGCGTGCACACATTCACGGACCCTTTTGACTGCTCCACCGGTGAATGAGCACCTTAACTTCTGAGCAATTCACAACCTCGCCAGCCACCAATTCCCCGCTTATTGCTTGAGCGATCGCTGTTACCACAGTGTTGCGCTTAAAAATTGCCAGATAATGCCCCACAATACACTGTGTACTTCCAGTCTGAACCAATTCTATTAGTGAACTTGATTGCCCTAATCACACATTTTCCAGGTCACAAACCCAGCTGAAACAAAAGCATTGACATGCTCAGCTGTTGGCTGTCGCCAATAACAAATTAAAGTGCCACATGATCTTTAACGTTTTATAACAGAAACATAGCAAATACTCTCCAGCTGTAACTTAAGACAAACAGCACTAAAATGTCCTACTTAGATGATACCATTAACTTCTATAGTTCTATAACACTATTGACCTATATGACAAATAAAACATTTAATACATTATATTAGCAAATCCTAGACCAGGTCTCAAAAGGTGGATGACAGCTCTGGGTGTAAGGAAGATGAAGTACATTCAAACCAACATAAATTTAACAAAGGATATCCAACATATATTCCGAAGTGGGAAAATATAATCATCAGTACCTCTAGGTTGTATATGCCGATCTTCCCATCAAATGAGGATGCTGCAATGACACCTGGTATTTTCCGGTACCAGTGAAGGTCAAAGTTCCAATTAGCACTTGCAGGTAACTCACTAATAATCTGTAACAAATAACACAATAAAAAGAGTATGGTAAGGGAAAAAAAAGTTGTTTCAGAAAAGAACATAATATATCTCTGCACTTGCTTTTAGATGTTTAAGTTATAATATACCTCTCCACTAACAGTATCCCAGCAAATTGTTCTGTTGTCTTTTGAACATGTAAGCAAGAATGAACTATCATAAGGACACCACGACATAGCAATTACACCTGCTCAAAAGAGAATCCATCAATATAATAATAAGTATGTGCACTTTGTGTACATTGGCAAGCAATAGATGAGAAACAAACAAGATTAGTAAGAGAAATGAAACCTTTTGAATGGCCAACAAATTCTCTTACTGGTGAAATGGTCTTCCTCACATCCCAAACCTGTGAAAATAGGATATGAGCAGTGGTATTGTTCGAAATGAAAGAAAAACACTTAAAAGAATGAGTGTGTAATGTAAAGTTGATGGAACATCACTGTATAACCACCTTTTTCTTCAAAAAGTACTAATTGCCCTATTTAAATAAGTCAAAAAGGGAAATTAACAGCATTGTCCATTTAATTCCAGGTTCTATTAGCTTACATGGGGAAATGTAAGTAAACTAGATTATTTTTTAGATTGAGTGTGTAGAGGAAAGGGGAATTAGAAAAGGTAATTACTCTCAGTGAGGGAGAGCTGTCATCATCTGATGCAACAATCAACTGGGTGGACATATCTGGATTCCACTGGAGAACAGAGCATTTCCTTCGATTTGAATCTGAAAAACTGATCAACAATTCAAAAATAATCAATCCAAATCACATGTTGTATCAGAAAGAGATCTCGAAATTGCATAAGTAACTCTAGCAACTACTGTAATTACCTAGTCAGTGGTTTCTGGTTCCTTAAATCCCAAACAACTGCAGGGAAAGAAAACCAGTCAGACAGAACGATCAGAAGTCCAAGTGATGGTAGTGGTAGCTAAACTTTTGCAGAAGCAACCAAAATTTCCTTTACCTGTCATCCCATTACTCGAAGTTGAGGCAACTATATGTTGAAACTTGGGATTCCAGGATAAACAAGAGATTTCAGCTTGAGCATGGGACCCAACACTCTGTTAAAATTATTTTTAAAAATGATTACATGCTAAAAAAAGGTGGATCCGAATAATGTAGCCAGAACATAGTGACACAACTGAAATACCTAAATACATCCTGCTTTCCAACTATGTCACGAGCCCTAAACCCCAACTTTATTTTCCATTAACATCAACTCCCATCAATCATATGAATAAACAAGCATGGATATGCAGTAAGATAACATGAAGGATATTGGGGGAGGGGGGGACTTGGTTTGCATTCAACAGACTAGTGTATCACAGGCACAAACATCCAGGCCATAAGGGCTACAACTATAATCTTACACAATCAGAAGTCCCCCAATTTCATCTGTGCATCAAATAGTGTAGCGCTGTAGCCAGTTCTGCTCAAGTGCTCATACTAAATGAAAACTAAAAATGAGAATGCTACTACATACTCCCTACGTCCCAAAATATAATTTGTTTCAGACGAAACAAACATTCATTAAACCTATGAATGTAGTTTGTATGTATGTCTATATTCGTTATCATTCATTCGAATGTAGACGGAAAAAAAGGAGCTAGAAAGAACTATATTTTAGGATGGAGGGGGTATAAAACATAAAACATGACCGTCTGGAATGCAGTGTTATTAAAACTACGTTTGATGGTCTGGCACCTCAAGTGGAAGCTGTCCTTCAAAAAAGTGGCCGGTGAGTGCACTGTTTGGTGCATGGCTGGAGCCATCAATCTTCAGAAGCTCCTAGCCATGTCGTTGCCCTCTAATCCTTAGGATTTGTGGGGGTTGGTTGGGTTCCTTCCTATTGGGTGTGGCTTGTAATTGGATTTTCTTGTGTTTTTTCGGTTAGGCTTTTTTTAGCATTACCCTTGTTTTCTTTTCTATCTTAATGAAATGACATGCAGCTCTCCTACGTAGTTCGAGAAAAAAAACTATGTTTAAACGTCAAAAACTCTAATTAGAGGTTGAAACCACGTTTTGGCGTTCTAAACTGTAGAACGCAGCGTTTCATGTGTTTTAAACCATTAGCTACTTTTGGGTCCAATCTGTTAGTTACTTTTGGGTCCAATCTGACTCACGGTGAAGTTTTGGTAAGCCACTAACCTCTCTGTTTTGGTCTTTAACTTCATGTTATTATGTTATTGTCTGAAATTATGATATATCGGCATTTCTCCTATTTTGTTTAAAACTACGTTTAAACTTTGTGTTTAAAAGTCAAAACTTCACCCATGAGTGTTTCAATGTTTTATCGTTTTAATAACCTTGCTGGAATGGCAAAAAATCATGCTAGGGTCATCGTAAGCAAGCACGGTGAAATCATGTTTACCATGGAATGAAAAGCACTACTGAATCATTACAACCCATAAGTAGCAGAAATCATGCATCTCACGAATAACCATTAACCAATCAGGCAAATCCTTAATCCTCTTGTATGAGGATAAGCTCTGTGCAAAACTGCAAGTACCTTGAGTGGAGGGTACACAATTGGCTCAACGGGGTTCTTGAGATCCCAGATGCAAAGCTCCCCCTGCTCAGCCCCAGAAGCGAGCCGATTCGGTGTCAGCTCACTGAACTCCAGTCCACAAACCTGGCAGACCGAACACAAACGCGATCATCGCACGACGAACGCCAGGTGAGTAAAACTAACTAGCCAGCCCCGCGCAACTCACCGGTCCGGTGTGCTTCTCCAGACGCGCGACCATGGCGTCCTCCGCTTTCCCCTCGGAGCTGAAACAGCGGCAATTCAGTCAGAACGGGAGCAGATCCCAAGTGCGAAGCGGAGCGAGGAAGGCGGATCCGGACCTGATCATGCTCAGCGGGTTCCACACGGCGACGGAGCCGTCGCTGAGGCCACCGGCGAGGAGTCCAAGCGAAAAGGAGTCGCCCTCGACGGCGCCCGGGCGCGACCAGGAGAGGCGGTTGAAGCGGTCCGGGGAGGGCGCGGCGGCGAGGAGCGGGAGGTCCGGGGAGTCGGACTGGAAGTCGAGGCGGAAGATCTCGATGTTGGCGGAGGCGGAGAAGCTCAAGTCGACGGCGCCGGTCATGGTGCCCGCGGCGAGGTACGGCGCGTCCGGCGCCAACGCCGTCAGCGCCGCCCGCTGCGCGCTCTTGATACACGCCATCGCCGGCGAGACCGCGCAGATCTGGGCGCGCACGCGCTATAGCTCGCCCAGGGCAGGGGCGCTTTACGGAGGAATTGCGAGGGCGATCGAGATCGAAGAGGAGAGAGAAGAGAGGTGGTGGTGATGCAGCGGGGGAGGGGTTGGGGACTTGGCCGAATCGCTGCGGATCTGATCGGGCGGGGGTTTGCGCTTACGGCTTACCCTGCCTGGCGTGCTGGGACGCGTGATTTGGAAGCCTTCGGCCGCGTCATTACGAGCGATCAAGGGCCGTTGGTGCTAAGCTGATACGGATTAAAACTAAACGAACGTCGTTGACCATTTTAGATTCCAACATGTATCTGTGAACCAATTTGAGACAGCTCTACTAGTGAATCTGATCCATAGTTTGAATCTATGATCTATAGTGTTTGACTCCAAATCCAAAATATCTTTTTGACTCTAGATAATTTGATTGAGACGACCAAATTTATCCTTGGATAAGCTCCACTTACCACTTTCTATGATTCTTTCTAACTATTTTGACAAATTTGCACGAATAAAAAATCTATGGACGGTCGAAACTCAAAAAGCAGGTGGGCCCAACAGGCCTGGAGCTCCAGCGGTCGTCGAATAGTCGTAAACGAGTCGGAAAAGAGAGAAGTGAGATAAACTGGTGTATAAAAATGAACGAAAAGGAATATTAAGTGAAAATTCGAAATTGAATACGAGCACGTACGATATTGCAACATACAAATAGATACAGATATGCAACACCTTGGTTATAAGGAACAAGGAATGAAGTTTGGTTCTTGATTGAAAGACCCAAGAAAAACGTGATTGAAACCAGGTGGATCTTTCGAAACAAGCAAGATAAGCATGACGTGGTTACAATAAACAATGCAAGGCTAGTTGCTCAAGAATTCACTCAAATAGAAGGCATCGACTTTGGAGAGACTTATGCACCTGTGGACAGGTTAAAGTCAATAAAAATGCTAATTGATTATGCCACTCACCATTATTTCAAGCTCTATCAAATGGACGTCAAGAGCGCCTAAATAGACCGATTCAAAAATTGGTCTACGTTGAGCAACCGCCAGGATTTGAAGATCCAAAGAAGCCCAACCACGTCTATCAGCTCCATAAGGCTATCTCCAGCACCTTACCAATCCACATACCCATAAATCATACTCCACCCTATGAACAGTTCTACAGTGCAAAACAGTGTTTTTAGATAAACTTTGGGTAGACTGTTGCAGACGGTCTAAGGCACTCCATGGGCTCAAACAAGCCTCTAGACTATGATATGAATGTCTTAAGGATTTTCTTCTTAAAAATGTTTATGAAATAGCCAAAGACGACTCTACACTCTTCACTCGTAAATTTGATCATGAATTTTTTGTGTGTCAAATATATGTCAATGATATTATATTTGACAGTACTAATAAGACCTTTTGTGATTAGTTTAGCAGAGTCATGACAAACATGTTTGAGGTGTCTATGATAGGTGAACTAAATTTCTTTCTAGGATTTCAAATTAAGCAATCGAAAGAAGGGACATTCCTATGTCAAATTAAGTACATCAAATACACACTCAATAAGTTTAACATGGAAAAGGTTAAGCCCAAAAAGACTCACATGGCATCGAATGGACGTCTTAAGCTCAACGAAGAAGGTAAGTCCATTGATCAAAGGCTTTATAGATATATGATAGGTTCTCTGTTATATCTTTGTGCATTTAGGCCTGATATTATACTTAGTGTGTGCATGTGCGCGAGGTTTCAAGCAAACGTGAAAGAATGACACCTACTGGTCATTAAGAGAATTCTTAGATATCTTATTCAGACTCCTAACCTAGACTTGTGGTATCCTAAGGGCTCCACTTTTGATCTACTTGACTATTCTGATTCAGATTATGTCATTTGCAAAGTTGAACGAAAGAGTACCACCAGGACTTACCAATTCCTTGGGCAGTCTCTCGTGTCTTCGAGTTCAAAGAAACAAAATTGTGTTGCACTATCCATTGTCGGATCTAAATACATAGCAGTTGGTGTCTGTTGTGCACATTAGCTATGGATGAAGCAAATCTTGAGCGACTTTGGATGTGAGTTCAACAAAATTCCGTTGTTGCGTGACAATGAGCGCCATAAAACTCACAAATAATTCAGTGCAACACTACAAAACCAAACACATTGACATTAGACATCATTTTATAAGAGACCATGAAACCAAAGGAGATATCAAAATCAGTCATTTGAACAAAAGATATTGTCGCTGATAGTCCTCGCACGTCAAATACATCGCAAGGAGTGGTTACTCAGAAGGCTTTAAACAAAAGAAGGGATAATAACACTGGAGGCACAGGGGCAAGTGCGACCGTCTAGCCGAACAAAGGTCCCTGTCATGCGCACCGCGGACAGTCTAGCACCTGTGCGTGGACAGTCTGGTGCCCACGTGGATGGTTCGACTAACTCAGTCAGATGGTCCAGCAGTAACCAGAGGCCACAACGTCCACACACCTTCAAGCCTCGACAACCAGAAATAGTTATGTCGAAGCACAATACATTCAAAGCATTTGGTTGGTTAGTTAAAGCTAGCCCTACTTTTAATCAATCACTCTTCAAATATACTAGATCATGTGGCGCCCATTCGGGCGCCCTATCCAGTACAATCCAGCCCAGAAAAAAATGGATAAGCAATTGTATTGTATGTTATTTTTAAACTAAGTAGTGTATGACCGAATCACTAACTAAACACCAAACTAAACACAGATAGACTGAACAATAATCCACATCAAAGTTGCAGCACCAAATTTAAGCGTGTACCATAGTATGACGATTATTAGGCAAGTTACAGCAAAAACTGTTATAGAATAACATAACATGATCGAAGTCTATTATCAGGCGACCTAGTTGGGGATAGACAGCTAAGCAGGTGATATATACAAGGCACTGGGAGGCAAACTTTGGCTGACTGCCGGCACAGTCCACACAACCATGCACATAAACGTTACACAAGCACAAGTGCAGCCTGATTCTGTCTACAAAAGGCAACCAAATATTCCATCTACAAAAGCGACCAAGATGTCCATCCACAGAAGCTAAGCTATCATCTGTCACGTGTTCAAACCGCGGGTTTGTCGAGTCTACAAACAAAAACAAGAATGTGAGCATAAAGTTCCATAAATATTTCATGTGTCATGTCTTCCAAGCTAATGTTAGATCCAAGCAGGATATCAAACATAGACATATAGTCTCGAGGGAAAACAAACAAGGTCAGCATAAAGTTCCATAAATATTTCATGTGTCATGTCTTCCAAGCTAATGTTAGATCCAAGCAGGATATCAAACACAGACATATAGTCTCGAGGGAAAACAAACAAGGTCTAATTCACACATGAGAGCTAAAAGAAACCCTTTCTTTTATTAGGTTTTCTTCTTCTTGGACTGGGTAAAATACCTGTTAAACGATGCCAGACTGTTCAAGTCATTCCTTCGAATTACTCATACATGTGTGATTACTGTTGGCACCCTGGCTCTTGGTATTGGTACTGCATCTGGTTACATCTCTCCTTGGACAGGACGATTTTACTCCCTGCTAGATCCTACCTATGCAAAGGACCATATACCAATCATCACATCTGTTTCTGAGCATCAACCAACAGCATGGTCATCTTTTCATGTTTGACTTCCACATCCTCCCTTTTCTGTTCCCAGCTGGCCTTTATTTCTGTTTCAAGCGCCTGTCAGATGCCACAATATTTATTGTTATATATGGCCTCACAAGTATGTACTTTGCTGGTGTGATGGTCCGGTTAATTCTTGTGGCAGCACCAGTCGTTTGCCTTAATAGTGCTATTGTTGCATCTGCTACAATAAAAAACCTAACCACTTTGATCAGGACAAAGAGCAGAAGTCCACAGACTACTTCTAGGAAAACAACTGGCTCAAAGTCAGCTGCTAAGGTATATTTCTCTTTTATCCAATTTTCTTTCTCTGGGAGCTAATTTTTACGAATTATTTATATATTTCGTCCTTTTTTCTCTCTCTGAGCTAATTTTACGATATAGTGCAGCAGCAAAGCTAGAATAAGCCTATTTAAGGTTGAAATATAATGAGGCCTTGCAAATCTTAGTCAAGTGATTGCTCTACAATTTTCATTAGACATTTACCTCCTAGAAAAAATGGAAAACTCCAATATATAATTTCATTTACTGATGAAACTTATGGATCTAAAAGGGTCACTTGTTTCTCAGGTTTTCTCCAGAACCCTCCTTAGAAAGACTGTACTTTTGTTGTTGCTTTAAGAGGGGTTGTACTTTATTTAGGATTACAAAGTTGAATGAATAATTTCCAGGGAAAAAATGTTTAGCACTTGTTTGGATGTAGTTTCACTGAACTGTGGTACTCTAAAACTATGGCTTGACAATTGATACTGTGTTTAGAAAAAAGATGTCATGAATAGAGTTTCTATAACTCCAAGAAGACTACAGTATTTACCCAATGGTCAAAAAATACTTTGCGTCCAAATGGGGTCTTAGTTGTTACTTCTATTACTGTTGCCACAACCAAAATTTGTTTTTTATGTATTTTACTGAAGAAATGTATATATGTTAGAAATATATTAGCTTTAACTTCATATAACTGATATAGGCTCTTATGTAAACAGGGTGTAGTTGATCAATCTTTACCATTCCAACACAATGCTGCTATTGGTCTTCTTCTGGGTGCCTTTTACTTGCTCAGTAGGTATGCCATACACTGCACTTGGGTGACATCTGAGGCTTGCTCTTCTCCATCTATAGTTTTGGCCGCAAGGGGTCATAATGGTGGAAGAGTTATCTTTGATGATTATCGTGAGGCATACTATTGGCTTCATCAGAACACTCCTCCTGATGCTAAGATTATGTCTTGGTGGGACTATGGATACCAAATTATAGCTATGGGTAACAGAACTGTCATTGTTGATAATAATACATGGAATAACACACACATAACTACTGTTGGACGTGATTTTTCAGTACAGTTTTTTCATAAAATATGAGTATCTTGTTAAACTTAGATACTATGGGATAATAGACATGTTACCCAATGCTAGAATCTAAGGCTTCCCAAATGCAGCCATATTCTCAATCTTGGAAGCGACGATAATATTTTGCGAGGCAGATGTGCAGGGATGGTCTAATCTTGTATTACTGAAAATAGAAATGATGACATATATTGAATATTTCACACATGTATTTCTAGGTGCATCATGGTCATCACACCATGACCATGAAGATGATTACTGTTGCCCTGGCTTCCTGAAAGATGGTAATGTAGGCTTGACTCTTTTCCTATCACTTCTGGTAGGAGAAAGTGAATCATATATGTTTAAGCTATTTATATATTGATAGTACTATTTTGATAATTTTTTAAAACATGCTGATCAATTATATCAGGGAAAATTGGTAAATTTGTTGTCTAAATAAGTAATATCTGAACAGGGCCATGTACAATTGGTGAAAAGGAGCAAATTTGGTTTGTGCAATCTTCTTGATGAAAATGGTATAAGCTTTGTTCATGTTCTAGGCATAAAGAAAATGTATACTAATTTGTAAAGGTGCAGATCATATACTCTAGTCTGGTGCAAACGTAAGCAAATCTGTAGTTGTATTTTATTTTCTGACAAAATGTTGAACTCTCATATGTTAGTTCAGTGTAAGCATGGGCATAATCATCAAAAGAAGTGCAGGAAAGAGATGAAGCCGGTGCTGGCTCATGGGTCACATTAGCATCACAATGTACTATACCAAAAATGTAAGGGAGCAAAGAACACTAAACCAATATAGTACTATTGTGGCAAAGAGCTAGCAGCGGTGCTCAAATGCATAGGAGCAAAAGCAATAGAAATAGAGGGAGAAATTCCAATCATAAGTGTATGGAACCATACATCGACACTCAATCGCATCATATTCATATACTATCTAAGTGTTTGGATGATGAATCAAGTGTACACATAACAGGAGAACGACATCTCAAAAGGCAAGCAAACGAACAGCTGATACGCCATGCACCCGAGTACCCAACCAAAATAGTCTAGGGAAATGGCAAAGGTAGGAAGCAACATCTATATAGCAGCACAACCAACATATGTTGTTATACTACCGAATAACCATACAACAAAGGTGAAACGCAGGAAGCAAAGCCAAATAAACTGGGGGAGCTTTTATGACCGGGGCAAAGTAGCAGGTTGTACCTAGACAACGTAGAGCAAGGCAAATCGAGGACACACACCAGTATCAACCGAACGAGAAGAGTATGTAATACCTACAAAGCACACAACACACATCAGCGAACCGCAAGCGCAAAGTAGAAGCAGCTGGCAGGAGGCAAAGCCATAACTAGCGACGCGGCCGATGGTCTTGGACACTGCCATTGGAGACTGTTTATTGCAATGCTCTTCCATTTTATTCAGATAGAACAGTGTTTTAATCCGAATCCATTAATTAGAATAAACTATGAACTTTAAAAATGGGCTTGGACACTGCCATAAGCGCTGAAAATATAAGGAAAAACAATAGTAATAAATGTTCCTCTAGAAAGTAACTACAACAATATTTGGAATGAAAAACGAGGAGACCGTTTATAGGATAGTTTGGAAGGTATTTCCTTAATTTATTTGGTTTGAGGGTATTTTCAGTCTAATCCTTGGTGAAGAAAATGGTAAGGTTTATCATCTTTACATGTCGCTGCAAAACTTGTTAGTAGTGTTTATTGACTGTTTTATATTGCCTTGGAATTTGACTATCTTTGCCTGAATGAGCAGCAACTGATGATGCACAGAATATGATGGTAAGATGTTCTATATTCTTTATGCAATTATTGGTGCTTGTTCCTAATTGATACATGATGCATGGTACACCACGTAACACTTACTTCAGCTGAATTCAGTGGTTCCTATGCAACTCCACCACTGCTTACCGCAGGACGCTAGGACCGTGCGATCAGGTCTCTAGCAAGGAGTCATATATGGGCGTATTGTTTAGTTTATTTCTTGAGCCATTTAACTGGGAATTAGCCTATCGTAAATAAGAAAGGTCAGGTCAGTAGCATAAACAAGCAGATGTAGTCGTAATCAAACTTTGTCGGTACCCTGGATTAGGGGTACTCCTTACTACAGCATGAGGACGCAGTGCCCACGCGACTACTTCTAGTCACGTGGTGAACAACACCCGACTCCACCACGTGGATGGCTCCAGGATTGCCATGTGGCCAGAGAAAACACTCCAAGATGCCAGTAGTGGGTCCGGACCCCCATGGGAAAGTGTCGGACCCCTGCACATGTAAACTAGACCTCCGTAGCAAGGCCCAGGACCCCCGCGAGTGTAACCCGAACCTCCGAGTCGGGTCCCGGACTCCACTGCGTGGGGTCCAAACTACCCATAGCCGGGACCCAAAACTCTGGGGGGAAATACCCAGACCTTGCTCATGCAGGGGTCCGGTGCCGACATGTGTCTAGGCCCAGCCTGGTGCGAACCTGTCCGCATAACGCTACCGCTCCCCGCACAGGCGGAGACCCGATGCTACCACGTGGCCTACCGCGCGTGACGTAAGCCCGCGAGTGGAGCCTGACGTAAGGCCTCTGGGCCGCGCTGTCTCTGCATTTATTGCAGAGAAGACGCGCCGCCTAACTACCCCGCTGATAAGCGATGTGCCCCTTCGGCATTTAATATGCCCTGTCCACTCAGCTGGCAGGCGGCGTCCAGGCCATCCTGCAGGCGGCGTGCCTGTCTATTCCATTGCCAAATAGTACGCTCACGCTGTAAGGTGCATTGTGCCCATCCATCACCACTCATACGTTGCCAGGGAAGCTTCCCCTGCACGCCAATGCTACGCAGATCGCGGATATCAGGGCGCGAGGAAGATTGCACTGGGGACGAGCATTAGTCGCTCCAAGTATTACATCTGTTATGTCTCTAGGCCCACATGTCGGGGCTCAGCACCCTTGTACGTGCCCCCCTTAGACTATAAAAGGGAGGACAAGCCGCGTTACAGGGGGGCTCATTCAAGCTCATTCAGACTCACTGGGATCCTCACATCCACCCAAGCTCTCAAGCAATACAGCACACAGTGGAGTAGGGTATTACGCTCCGGCGGCCCGAACCACTCCAAATCTTGGTGTTCTTGTGTGTACATCCACCAATCCGCGTAACAAGCAAAACGCTTAGGCCCCTCCTCATCTTAGGATTTAGGGCGGGTGCACTCCGCCACCCGGCCGGAGAATTCCCTCTCCGACATTTGGCACGCCAGGTAGGGGCTTGGCTTTAGGTTTTTGCTTGTTTTCCTGCTAGACACCATGGTTCATATCGTCGAGCACCAAGATTTCGTGCCCGAGGACTTCATGCTGGAGGAGGAGGCTGCCTCTTCCACTCCGCGGGTCACCAACTTCCCGGCGTCTACTGCAGCGGCTGTTGTGCACTCTGCACGGTAGCACACTCCCATGCAAACATCCAGGGCATCTAGGGCTGCACCTGGGGCGCTGTCAGCAGCCAGGGAATTGCTGCGCCATCCTCCTTGCTCCACGGCCTCTCCATGGGCCATGAAGCACTGACGGGACGACGTCGACCGTCTACTCGGCATGGCGCACTCTGGCTCAACCAGGCCTAGGCCTCAGTCGTCCCGGCGTCAACATGAGGCGTCGGCGTCTGTGCGCTCACCCTCGGTGAGGGCAGCGCCGACTGAGGACCTGCAGGCGGAGCTCAATCGCCAGCGCGCGGCGGAGGACGCTCCAGTCTCTCTAGAGAGGTCTAATGACCTGTGGGTAGAACTCAACCGCAGGCGTGCGGGTGAGGATGCCCGCGTCTCTCTATAAAGGGCGCGAGAGCGCTGACAAAACATCGAGGGCCGCAACCTCGATAAAAGACTTCGCTGTGGTAGCACCGCAAACCCCAGTGGGCGCCCGGTTCCAGGCGGGTGTCCTATTGGCTGTCGTGGGCTGCGCTGCTCTCGCAGATCATCTCCGCGCGACGTCCTAGCCATCCAAGTTCTAGCCGCACCTGCCGAAAAAGTACGACGGAACATCAAATCCGTCAGAATTCCTGCAGGTGTACGTCACGGCTATCACAGCAGCAGGTGGAAACACAGCTGTGATGGCGACATATTTTCATGTCGCCTTGTCTGGGCCTGCCTGGACTTGGCTCATGAACCTTGCCCCAGGGTCGATCTACTCCTGAGAAGAGCTCTGTGCGCGGTTCACGATGAACTTCGCCAGTGCTTACCAACAACACGGCGTGGAGGCCGACCTCCACACAGTGAGGCAGGAGCCCAGGGAAACCCTCCGGACGTTTATCTCCCACTTCACTAAGGTGCGGGGTACTATACCTCGCATCTCTGACGCTTCTATCATCACGGCATTCCGTCAGGGAGTGCGTGATGAAAAGATGTTGGAGAAGTTGGCCACACACGACGTGAAAACTGTCTCCACACTCTTCGCTCTGGCCGACAAATGCGCCAGAGCCACCGAGGGCCATGCATGGCACTCGACGCCATAGACCGGAGCTGCCCAGACGGGTGGCTCGGGTGCCATCGCTCAGGACGGCAAAAAGAAGAAGAAAAAGAACCGCGGCCACGAGAAGCCGCATTCTGCCGCTCTGGTCGTTGCAGCTATGGCTGGGGGCCGAGGCGACCGCAACAAACGACCACGGCCGCAGAAGGGTAACAGCGGCTCATGCCCTATGCACCCCAATGGTCGCCACAGCGCCGCAGAGTGTCGCGAGATCATCGACCTCGCGAAACGCGTCAGCGCGCGGCGTGAGCAGTCTTCCGGGGATGGCTCCCCGCCTCATCACCGACCTGGCAAGGAAAGGGTCGATGACGACGAGGTGGCCGCGGCTGAACCGGACCTCGGGTATCAGTCACCCGAGGGGGTCCTGAAGGATGTTTTCACCAGAGACTCTGGCTCTGGTTTCGACAACTAAACAGACCACCAAGGGGCCCGTACTCCTCGATCTATGGGGCCGAAGCCTGCCTTCCCCTAGAAACCCTTCTAGACTCCCCGCGGGTACAGTCTTTTCATAGGCCTATGCAGGAACGACTACAACGTGAGGACGTAGACTCCATCATTAAACGCAGATGGGAACCCAGGGTTGGGACCTAGCCCTAAGGCGAGTACTGAACTGAGAAAGGCTCCGCAAACTCTCCCCCAGTTGGGAAGGACCCTTCAAGGCGGCGGAAATATGCCGACCCGAGGGTGACCACCTCGTTGCAACTGAAGGAGTACCTCTTCCTAACCATTGGAGCATCTCTGTAAGTTCTATCCATAGAAGTAGGTCTGAGGGGTTGAGTTTTTCTCCCTTTCTATAGCTAGGTTATACATACGTGTACGCCAACCCGGTGAGGTCCACCCTCGTAAGACCGGCCTGTTAGTCAGCACCCATGCATGCCAGGTTATAAAGAGAAGATTTACCCCTTCGGATCTGTCTCTATGATAGTTTTAGCCACCTGCTTCATGGTGTTACCCTGCAGTTTCCAGACGTTAATTTTTATCTAACCCACCCATATAGTTCCCATCTCGTCTGACACGATGTCATCCGAATTGAATAAGCCAGGCTTGCAGTTTAGGACCCCTCTGCGAAAGCAGGGAGGTTCGGCAGCCTGGGGGCCGGTTCTAAAGAATGGGAACTCGTTCCATGGGGTGGTCCAGAGCAGTGTAGCAGCTTAGCCTGGTCTCGTACCGTAAGCCTGCACAGTCCACCACCCTGTGACGAGTACCCTAGTATTTGGAGCTATAGTCCTGTGGGTCTGACAACCTGGGGTCCGGCTCCAGAGAATGGACACTTGTCTCCTGGGGTGGTCCGGAGCCGTGTAGCCGCTTAGCCTGGTACCGTACCGTAAGCCTGCACGCTCCACCACTCTGCGGCGGGTGTCCTAGTATCTAGAGCCATGATCCAGGGGGTCCTGACACACAACTTGGCTTCCCATACTAAATCCTGCAAGTCCCGTGCATGTATCAAAGGATGGCTAATGTCAGACGGAGGGTCCTATGGGTGCGCTACTAATGCTCCCTGGCCAAAGCTGTGTACAGGTCTAGATCCCAGTTGAGGCTACCTCCTAGGGGTCATTGCCAACTCTTTCTTACATATGCTGGTATACAGCCTCGACACATCGAGCCTACATCCTAAGGGGGCCAGGTACCAGGGAGGAGTCGGTAACACCACACACAACAGGGATAAGTGGTACACAGATAAGTACTAATACTGCTTGATAAATAGTACTCAGAAGTACCTCACAAAAACATAAGTTATTACATCTGCCTTCAAGCGGAGCCCTAGCTCCATCTCTACAGGTGTAAACTACTCGACGCCAGTAGGGTCGCGCTGGAAGCTCGTGGCCACTGTCCTCACGGAATCCTCCCAGGCGGCTCGCCAGCGGCGGCGACCACCTTTGCACCAGCGGCTCGCCAACGGCGGCGACCACCTCAGCACGTGCGCCATGGCGAGGAGGCCCTCACCCCCGTCCTCCTACGGGGGTGAGGACAAGACCATCCAAGCATGCGGTCGCCACCTCCATGGCGTACGATGTCTTGTATGACACCCCGTGCAGTGTCAGGGCAGCGTGGCCTGCGATGACCGGCGACGCAGGGGGCACCGTGGGTGCGGTGGACCTACGCACGGCACGACCGTCGCCCGTGCGGTGGATGGGCAGCCACACTCCGCTTGGCGGTGGGAGGCGGCGTTGAGGGTGGCACTGAAGCCATCAAAGCCAAAGAGATGGAGCCGCAGCACGGCTCGCTTCCCACCCTAAAGAGTCAGGGGCGCAAGGGATGGAACCGTGGCTCAGCCCGCTGTCCACCTTCACAAGGCTAGTGAACATCCTCCCCCCCGAATGCTGGAGGGAGAAGTGGGAAGGAGCGTCGCCTCCACGGACATCCCGCGGGGGTAGGTGATGATGGCCACCTGAAGGATGAAGCAGGGCGCAACGTGTAGAGGCTGGAGGCCAAGCCCCTCCAGCAGCAGCATGAAGAAAGATGGGATCGACAGCACCAACCCGCTAGGGAGTTTGGAGACGAAGAACACAAACTCTCTGGTGGCAAGGTCGCCGTGAGGAGAGACACCGACACAGATCCTTCCGGCAAGCGCCAGCATACCCCATCCGAGCGGGTCGCGCACCAAGTTGAGTGCCACCTCGGGCTAGAGGCGCTCGGGAGGGCCTAGCAAGGCCATGGCGGCTACGACGGCATAAGGGCGCAGAGAACTCGAGGGCAAAAGGGCACTGATGAGAATGGCTACCACGCTTGGGGAAGCCCTTTTTAAAGAAGGATTCCCCCACTGACGCCCCGAAGCGCCGCAGAAGACCTTGCCCGGCGCACGCCATGGCGACCCAGTCTCTGGCACGGGGGCCCAGGCCCACGAGTCATACTCCTTGGGCGTCGGCCTCCATGTGCAGCGAAGGCGAATCGCCGCGTGAGGAGCATGCCACCGCCTACAGTGGTGCGTCTCTTCACGTCCACCGAAACCAACCGCCCAGTCTCTATCGTGGGGGCCCGGGCCCATGAGTCATCCTCCTTGGGCGCCGGTTCCTAGGTGCAGAGAAGTCGAACCGCCACTCGCACCAGTACCGTGCCTCCTCGGGGCCACCACAGAAGACAGAGAAGGTGAATTTTCAAAACTAAATGCAGCGGTATCGAGGCACCCCGCGCATGGCTTAGTAAAGCCATTAAGTGCGGAGACCACGGGTCAGTCAGCTGCGAGAACAGGCGCCACAGTTGATGCGACCGATGGCAGGCTGATAGCGCGAGCACGCCGAGTTAACGCGACGCGCGTAGAGGAAGCGCCCCAGTCACCAGTTATGCCAAGTTAACGCAAGATACAAGCTTTAGCCCCACCTGTAGGCTCGTATCCTCCCCTGAGGCAGGCCCGGGGGCCACTGTCGGTACCCTGGATCAGGGGTACCCCTTACTACAGCATGAGGACGCGGTGCCCACGTGACTACTTCTAGTCACATGGTGAACAACACCCAACTCCACCATGTGGATGGCTCCAGGGTCGCCATGTGGCTAGAGAAAACACTCCAAGATGCCAGCAGTGGGTCCGGACCCCATGGAAAAGTGTCGGACCCCTGTACATGTAACCCGGACCTCCGGAGCAAGGCCTAGGACCCCCGCGAGTGTAACCCGGACCTCTGAGTTGGGTCCCGGACTCCACTGCGTGGGGTCCGGACTACCCACAGCCGGGACCCGAAACTCTAGGGGGAAAATACCCAGACCTTGCTCATGCAGGGGTCCGGTGTCGACATGTGTCCAGGCCCAGCCTGGTGCGAACCTGTCCGCATAACGCTACTGCTCCCCGCACAGGCGGAGACCCGATGCTACCACGTGGCCTACCGCGCGTGACGTAAGTCCGTGGGCGGAGCCTGACGTAAGGCCTCTAGGCCGAGCTGTCTCTGCATTTATTGCGGAGAAGTGAGAGCACCTAGAGGGGGGGGGGTGAATAGGTGATCCTGTGAAACTTAAACTTATAGCCACAAAAACTTGTTAAGTGTTAGCACAATAATCGCCAAGTGGCTAGAGAGGAGTCTCAACAAAACACAATACCACAAGAGATCAAACACAGAGATGACACAGTGGTTTATCCCATGGTTCGGCCAAGACCAACGCTTGCCTACTCCACGTTGTGGCGTCCCAACGGACGAGGGTTGCAATCAACCCCTCTCAAGCGGTCCAAAGACCAACTTGAATACCACGGTGTTTTGTTTTGCCTTTCAATATCCCGTTTGCGAGGAATCTCCACAACTTGGAGCCTCTCGCCCTTACACTTGAGATTCACAAGAAATTCAGAGTAAGGGAGGAAAGCAACACACACAAATCCACAGCAAAATGCGCACACACACAGCCAAGAATCGAGCTCAAAGGACTATCTCAAAGTTCTCACTAGAACGGAGCTCGAATCATTGAGAATGACAAACGAATGCGCAAAGACTGAGTGTGGATGATCAAGAATGCTCTAAGGTTGCTTGGTTATCTCCTCCATGCGCCTAGGTCCCTTTTATAGCCCCAAGGCAGCTAGGAGCCGTTGAGAGCAAATCTGGAAGGCCAATCTTGCCTTCTGTCGTCGGGTGCACCAGACAGTCCGGTGCACACCGGACACTGTCCGGTGCCCGATTTCCTTCCTAAAATGGCGCTGCCGACCGTTGCAGATCTGGGAGCCGTTGGCGCACCGGACAAGTCCGGTGCACACCAGACAGTCCGGTGCCCCCTTCCGACCGTTGGCCCGGCCACGTGTCGCGCGCAGATTCCGCGGCCGACCGTTGGCCCGGCCGACCGTTGGCTCACCGGACAGTCCGGTGCACACCGGACAGTCCGGTGAATTTTAGCCGTACGCCGTCGGCGAATTCCCGAGAGCGGCTACTTCACGCCGAGCCAGCCTGGCGCACCGGACACTGTCCGGTGCACCACCAGACAGTCCGGTGCACCCAGACTGGACAGACTTTGGCTGCTCGAGCCATCTCTTCTCCCACTCGATTTTTTCTGTTTCCAGCACTTAGACACAATACATTAGTCCATAAAACAATGTACTAAGTCTGAGAAACATACCTTTATTCTTGATTTGTACTTTGTCCACCATTTTACAATTAGGCACCTGTGTTGGGCACTAAATCACCAAAATACTTAGAAATGGCCCAAGGGCACATTTCCCTTTTAATCTCCCCCTTTTTGGTGATTTATGCCAACACAACATAAAGCAAGTAGAACAAGTACAAAAACACTTCAAATAAGAACTCAAATTATTTTGATTCAATTTTGACATATATGGATCACTCTATGCCACCACTTGGTTTGTTTTTGCAAACCAAACTCAAATCTCTATCTCTAAGTCAAACACACATGTTGAAACATAAAGAGAGTCATTCCAAAAGAGATTGATCAAAGATTTCAAAAACTCCCCTTTTTTCCCATAATCAATACTTCTCCCCACAAGAAGCCAACTTTTGATAAGAGAGACAACAAAAGAGTTTTGACAAACCAAAAACCAAACCAAAAGCTCTATTCTACTATTTTCAAAATCTCTCAAGTGGTAGCTGATCCATTTATCGCTTTGGCCTTTATTTTCTCCCCCTTTGGCATCAAACACCAAAACAGGATTAATCTTGGCTCTATAACCCCATTTCCTCACCAAAATCTTCAATTAAGAGCAAATGGCAATAAGAGTTCATGAGATGAACTTGGAATAAGTTACCCTCTCATCGGAGTGCAGTGGAAGTCTTTCATGGTCCAAGTCCACCTTTTCCCTTTCAATTCTCCTTTGAGACTAAAACAAGCAAACTCAAGCATATGGTTAGTCTCAAAGGGTCAAGTTGTAACACATCTCCCCCTAAAACTGTGCATCATTTTGCCACGGACTTGTGAGGTCCAGGGAGTGTTTGTACAACTTGAGCACCACAATAAGCAACAAAATGCAGAATAAACATGATCAAGGGCATAAACACATATATGCTACAATTCAATCCAAGTTCCGCGAATCTAAGATATTTAGCTCACTACGCAGCCTGCAAAAGGTCTTCTCATCTAGAGGCTTGGTAAAGATATCGGCTAGCTGGTTCTCGGTGCTAACATGAAACACTTCGATATCTCCCTTTTGCTGGTGGTCTCTCAAAAAGTGATGCCGGATGTCAATGTGCTTTGTGCGGCTGTGCTCAACAGGATTTTCCGCTATTCGGATAGCACTCTCATTGTCACATAGGAGTGGGACTTTGCTCAGATTGTAGCCAAAGTCCCTGAGGGTTTGCCTCATCCAAAGTAGTTGCGCACAACACTGTCCTGCAGCAACGTACTCGGCCTCAGCGGTGGATAGGGCAACGGAGGTTTGTTTCTTAGAGTTCCATGACACCAGGGACCTTCCTAAGAATTGGCACGTCCCCGATGTACTCTTCCTATCGACCTTACATCCAGCATAGTCGGAATCTGAGTACCCAATCAAGTCAAAGTTAGACCCCTTTGGATACCAGATCCCGAAGCAAGGTGTAGCGACTAAATATCGAAGAATTCGCTTCACAGCCACTAAGTGACACTCCTTCGGATCGGATTGAAATCTAGCACACATGCATACGCTAAGCATAATATCTGGTCTACTAGCACATAAATAAAGCAAGGAACCTATCATGGACCGGTATGCTTTTTGATCAACGGACTTACCTCCTTTGTTGAGGTCGGTGTGTCCGTCGGTTCCCATTGGTGTCTTTGCGGGCTTGGCGTCCTTCATCCCAAACCTCTTTAGCAAATCTTGTGTGTACTTTGTTTGGGAGATGAAGGTGCCTTCCTTGAGTTGCTTCACTTGGAACCCAAGGAAGTAGGTCAACTCGCCCATCATCGACATCTCGAATTTCTGCGTCATTACCCTGCTAAACTCTTCACAAGACTTTTGGTTAGTGGAACCAAATATTATGTCGTCGACATAAATTTGACACACAAAAAGATCACCATCGCAAGTCTTAGTAAAAAGAGTTGGATCGGCTTTCCCAACCTTGAAAGCATTAGCAATTAAAAAGTCTCTAAGGCATTCATACCATGCTCTTGGGGCTTGCTTAAGTCCATAGAGCGCCTTAGAGAGCTTACACACTTGGTCGGGGTATCGTTCATCCTCAAAGCCAGGGGGCTGCTCCACGTACACCTCCTCTTTGATCGGCCCGTTGAGGAAAGCGCTCTTCACATCCATTTGGTACAACCTGAAAGAATGGTGAGCGGCATATGCTAGCAAGATACGAATTGATTCTAGCCTAGCCACAGGAGCAAAAGTCTCCTCAAAGTCCAAACCTGCGACTTGGGCATAACCTTTTGCCACAAGTCGAGCCTTGTTCCTCGTCACCACCCCGTGCTCGTCCTGTTTGTTGCGGAACACCCACTTGGTTCCCACAACATTTTGCTTGGGACGAGGCATCAGTGTCCAAACTTCATTGCGCTTGAAGTTGTTGAGTTCCTCCTGCATGGCCAATACCCAATCCGGATCTAGCAAGGCCTCCTCTACCCTGAAAGGCTCAATAGAAGAGACAAAGGAGTAATGCTCACAAAAATTAACTAATCGAGATCGAGTAGTTACTCCCTTGCTAATGTCACCCAAAATTTGGTCGACGGGATGATCCCTTTGAATCACCGCTCGAACTTGGGTTGGAGGTGCCGGTTGCGCTTCTTCCTCCATCACGTGATCATCTTGTGCTCCCCCTTGATCACACGCCTCCTTTTGATGAACCTGTTCATCGTCTTGAGTTGGGGGATGCACCGTTGTTGAGGGAGAAGGTTGATCTCGTTCATCTTGTTCCTGTGGCCGCACTTCTCCAATCGCCATGGTTCGTATAGCGGCCGTCGGAACATCTTCTTCATCTACATCATCACAATCAACAACTTGCTCTCTTGGAGAGCCATTAGTCTCATCAAATACAACGTCGCTAGAGACTTCAACCAAACCCGATGATTTGTTGAAGACCCTATACGCCTTTGTATTTGAATCATAACCTAATAAAAACCCTTCTACAGCTTTGGGAGCAAATTTAGAATTTCTACCCTTCTTCACTAGAATGTAGCACCTGCTCCCAAATACACGAAAGTAAGATACATTGGGTTTGTTACCGGTTAGTAGCTCATACGACGTCTTCTTGAGGAGGCGGTGAAGGTAGACCCTGTTGATGGCGTGGCAAGCCGTGTTCACGGCTTCCGACCAAAAGCACTCGGGGGTCTTGAATTCTCCAAGCATAGTCCTTGCCATATCTATGAGCGTCCTGTTCTTCCTCTCTACCACACCATTTTGCTGAGGTGTGTAGGGAGCGGAGAACTCGTGCTTGATCCCTTCCTCCTCAAGAAACTCCTCCACTTGAAGGTTCTTGAATTCGGACCCGTTGTCGCTCCTTATCTTCTTCACCTTGAGCTCAAACTCATTTTGAGCTCTCCTTAGGAAGCGCTTGAGGGTCCCTTGGGTTTCAGACTTATCCTGCAAAAAGAACACCCAAGTGAAGCGGGAAAAGTCATCAACAATAACTAGACCATACTTACTCCCTCCTATGCTTAGATAGGCGACGGGTCCGAAGAGGTCCATATGCAGCAGCTCCAGAGGTCTTGACGTGGTCATCACATTCTTGCTGTGATGTGCTCCTCCCACTTGTTTACCTGCTTGACAAGCTGCACAAGGTCTATCTTTTTCGAAATAAACATTGGTTAGACCTATCACGTGTTCTCCCTTTAGAAGCTTGTGGAGGTTCTTCATCCCCACATGTGCTAAGCGGCGATGCCACAGCCAGCCCATGCAAGTCTTAGCCATTAAGCATGCATCTAGACCGGCCTCTTCTTTTGCAAAATCAACTAAGTAAAGCTTGCCGTCTAGTACACCCTTAAAGGCTAGTGAACCATCACTTCTTCTAATGACAGACACATCTACATTTGTAAAAAGACAATTATATCCCATATTGCATAGTTGACTAACCGATAGCAAATTGTAACCAAGAGACTCAACTAAAAACACATTGGAGATTGAGTGTTCATTAGAAATTGCAATTTTACCTAACCCTTTTACCTTGCCTTGATTCCCATCACCGAATATAATTGAATCTTGGGAATCCTTATTTTTGACGTAGGAGGTGAACATCTTCTTCTCCCCCGTCATATGGTTTGTGCATCCGCTGTCGATAATCCAGCTTGAACCCCCGGATGCATAAACCTGCAAGGCAAATTTAGGCTTGGGTCTTAGGTACCCAACTCATGTTGGGTCCTATAAGGTTAGTGCAAATATCCTTAGGGACCCAAATGCAAGTTTTGTCTCCCTTGCATTTTGCCCCTAACTTCCTAGCAACTATTTTCCTATCCTTTCTACAAATAGCAAAGGAAGCATTTAAAGCACAATAAATTGTAGAAGGTTCATTCACTACTTTCCTAGGAGCATGAATAACGTTCTTTCTAGGCACATGATGAATAGCATTTCTCCTAGACATATTTCTACCATGCATATAGGAAGAACTAGAAGCAAACATGGCATGAGAGTCAAAATCATTATAAGCATTATAACTCCTATAAGCATTTCTAGTTTGTCTCTTATCATGATACATAAAAGCATGGTTCTTTTTAGTACTACTAACCATAGGAGCCTTCCCTTTCTCCTTGGCGGAGATAGGAGCCTTATGGCTTGTCAAGTCCTTGGCTTCCCTCTTGTAGCCAAGTCCATCCTTAATTGAGGGGTGTCTACCAATCGTGTAGGCATCCCTTGCAAATTTCAGCTTATCAAATTTATTCTTGCTAGTCTTAAGTTGGGCACTAAGACTAGCCACTTCATCATTTAGTTTTGAAATTGAAACTAAGTGTTCACAACAAGCATTAATATCAACATCCTTACACTTAGTGCAAATTTCAACATGTTCAACACAAGAGTTAGATTTACTTGCTACTTCTAGCTTAGCATTTAAATCATTAATTTCACCTTTTAAAGAAGAAATGGTTTCGTTACAAGTAGAAAGTTCACAAGAAAGCATTCCATTTCTTTTAACTTCTAGAGCAAGTGAATTTTGTGCACTAACAAATTTATCATGCTCTTCATATAAAAGATCTTCTTGTTTCTCTAAGATTCTATCCTTTTCATTCAAGGCATCAATCAATTCATTAATCTTAGCTATCTTAGTTCTATCCAATCCCTTGAATAAACTGGAGTAATCTATTTCATCCTCACTAGACTCATCATCACTAGAAGAATCATAAGTATTAGCATTATGATTGATTACCTTCTTCTCCCTTGCCATGAGGCAAGTGTGATGCTCGTTTGGGAAGAGGGCCGATTTGTTGAAGGCAGTGGCGGCGAGTCCTTCGTCGTCGGAGTCGGACGAAGAGCAATCCGAATCCCACTCCTTTCCAAGGTGTGCTTCGCCTTTGGCCTTCTTGTAAACCTTCTTGTTCTCTCTCTTCCCATTTTTCCCTTGCTCCTGGTCACTATCATTTTCGGGACAGTTAGCAATAAAATGACCAACCTTACCACATTTGAAGCATGAGCGCTTCCCCTTTGTCTTGGTCTTCCTTGGTTGCCCCTTGCGACCATTTAGCGCCGTCTTGAATCTCTTGATGATGAGAGCCATCTCTTCATCATTGAGCCCGGCCGCCTCAACTTGCGCCACCTTGCTGGGTAGCGGCTCCTTGCTCCTTGTTGCCTTGAGAGCGATGGGTTGAGGCTCGTGGATTGGACCGTTCAACGCGTCGTCGACGTATCTCGCCTCCTTGATCATCATCCGCCCGCTTACGAATTTTCCGAGTACCTCCTCGGGCGTCATCATCGTGTACCTGGGATTCTCACGAATATTGTTCACGAGATGAGGATCAAGAACGGTAAAGGACCTTAGCATTAGGCGGACGACGTCGTGGTCCGTCCATCGCGTGCTTCCGTAGTTCCTTATTTTGTTGATGAGGGTCTTGAGCCGGTTGTACGTTTGGGTTGGCTCCTCTCCCCTTATCATGGCGAATCGTCCAAGCTCGCCCTCCACCAACTCCATTTTGGTGAGCATGGTGATGTCATTCCCCTCGTGAGAGATCTTGAGGGTGTCCCATATTTGCTTGGCATTGTCCAAGCCGCTCACCTTGTTATACTCTTCCCTGCACAAGGACGCTAAGAGAACAGTAGTAGCTTGTGCATTTCTATGGATTTGTTCATTTATGAGCATAGAGTTATCCGAGCTATCAAACTTCATTCCATTCTCTACAATCTCCCAAATGCTTGGATGGAGAGAGAATAAGTGACTACGCATTTTGTGACTCCAAAATCCGTAGTCCTCCCCATCGAAGTGTGGAGGTTTGCCAAGAGGAATGGAAAGCAAATGCGAATTCGAACTATGTTGAATACGAGAATAATCAAATGAAAAGTTCGAATTGACCGTCTTTTTGTAGTCGTTGTCATCGTCCTTTTGGGAAGAGGAAGATTCGTCGCTGTCGTAGTAGATGATCTCCTTGATGCGTCTTGTCTTCTTCTTCTTCCCTTCTTTGCGTCTGTGCCCCGAGCCCGAGTCGGTAGTCTTGTCGTCCTTTGGCTCGTTGACGAAGGACTCCTTCTCCTTGTCGTTGATCACGATTCCCTTCCCCTTAGGATCCATCTCTTCGGGCGGTTAGTCCCTTTCTTGAAGAGAACGGCTCTGATACCAATTGAGAGCACCTAGAGGGGGGGGGGGTGAATAGGTGATCCTGTGAAACTTAAACTTATAGCCACAAAAACTTGTTAAGTGTTAGCACAATAATCGCCAAGTGGCTAGAGAGGAGTCTCAACAAAACACAATACCACAAGAGATCAAACACAGAGATGACACAGTGGTTTATCCCGTGGTTCGGCCAAGACCAACGCTTGCCTACTCCACGTTGTGGCGTCCCAATGGACGAGGGTTGCAATCAACCCCTCTCAAGCGGTCCAAAGACCAACTTGAATACCACGGTGTTTTGTTTTGCCTTTCAATATCCCGTTTGCGAGGAATCTCCACAACTTGGAGCCTCTCGCCCTTACACTTGAGATTCACAAGAAATTCAGAGTAAGGGAGGAAAGCAACACACACAAATCCACAGCAAAATGCGCACACACACGGCCAAGAATCGAGCTCAAAGGACTATCTCAAAGTTCTCACTAGAACGGAGCTCGAATCACTGAGAATGACAAACGAATGCGCAAAGACTGAGTGTGGATGATCAAGAATGCTCTAAGGTTGCTTGGTTATCTCCTCCATGCACCTAGGGGTCCCTTTTATAGCCCCAAGGCAGCTAGGAGCCGTTGAGAGCAAATCTGGAAGGCCAATCTTGCCTTCTGTCGTCGGGTGCACCAGACAGTCCGGTGCACACCGGACACTATCCGGTGCCCAATTTCCTTCCTAAAATGGCGCTGCCGACCGTTGCAGATCTGGGAGCCGTTGGCGCACCGGACAGTCCGGTGCCCCCTTCCGACCGTTGGCCCGGCCACGTGTCGCGCGCAGATTTCGCGGCCGACCGTTGGCCCGGTCGACCGTTGGCTCACCGGACAGTCCGGTGCACACCGGACAGTCCGGTGAATTTTAGCCGTACGCCGTCGGCGAATTCCCGAGAGTGGCTACTTCACGCCGAGCCAGCCTGGCGCACCGGACACTGTCCGGTGCACCACCGGACAGTCCGGTGCACCCAGACTGGACAGACTTTGGCTGCTCGAGCCATCTCTTCTCCCACTCGATTTTTTCTGTTTCCAGCACTTAGACACAATACATTAGTCCATAAAACAATGTACTAAGTCTGAGAAACATACCTTTATTCTTGATTTGTACTTTGTCCACCATTTTACAATTAGGCACCTGTGTTGGGCACTAAATCACCAAAATACTTAGAAATGGCCCAAGGGCACATTTCCCTTTCAAGAAGACGCACTGCCTGACAACCCCGCTGACAAGCGATGTGCCCCTTCGGCATTTAATGTGCCCTGTCCACTCAGCTGGCAGGCGGCGTCCAGGCCATCCTGCAGGCGGCGTGCCTGTCTATTCCATTGCCAAACAGTACGCCCACGCTGCAAGGTGCACTGTGTCCATCCATCACCACTCGTACGTTGCCAGGGAAGCTTCTTTGAAATAACGTACATATAGTTTCTTTGAAGTCTCAAGCTTAGGTAATAGGACAGAGACTCTGGTGGGTAAAAAGTGAACATTACAATATGATAAGAAAATAGATAGTACAAACAAAAACTACTAACCTGTTTTACTCAATGGAATGTATGTGAACATGAATAGCAAGCCTAATAAAGATCAGCCCAGGCCATCTGATACACAAATTTAACAAATTTATCTCCATATTGCAATTCGAGGACAAGCCACCTATAAAATTAATCCAGCAATTACTTTTAAATGGTAGCATTAGATTATCTAGCTTTTAACAATCTGGCACACTAATCTCTAGTGTCATATAGATAGTACAAGTTTTTGTGTATTGAACACATTTATCCAATCTAACCCTACCAGATAAGCTATAGACCACAGATTCACAAATGGCAGATTCCAATCACCATGACATTGTAACCAACTGAGCCAAATTTTAGAAGAAAGGAGTACTGTCAGCGTTTCGGACCCACGAGGACCGTCAACCGACCAGTAAATTTGTCACTGCGTGTCCCTGCCCAGATGGGTTGATGCAAGATGGAACACAAGAGGGAAACGAGGCTTATATTATCTTGCACCGGGGTGCTCGTAGTAGGGGTTACAAGCGTTGCGGGAGAGCGGGAGCGAGAGAGAGAGAGAGAGAAAGAGAGGGTTCGGCCTTGAGGCGAGCTGTCTGAGTCTGCCTCTACCGCGTCTCTCCTACTCTGCCTGCCTCCGCTCGTCTGCGTCGTACGTTCGTGTGTTCGTATGTGCGTTTTTCCCGCCCCCTCCCTCCTCCCTTCCGTTGGAAGGCCCTGGACATTCCCTTTTATAGATACAAGGAGATGCCCGACTGTACAATGGGGGTGTAGCTATGAGCTAACGTGGCTGGTGGAGAAGTGCCTTGAGCCCTGTACATGTACCAACGTGGTCGTCGGTGAAGTGCCTTGAGCCCTGTACATGTACCAACGTGGCCGCCGGTGAAGTGCCTTGAGTCCTGTAGAAGCATAGCTGGCAGTGCGGCATGGATCCTGCTGACGTTTCCTTGCTTCCGTAGGGGGTTGAGAGCAACCGACGTCACGGGCGCACGCGGGGAACCATCATTACCTGTTACCGGAGTAACCCAGATGGGACACCGGTCTTGTTCCTTCATAGCCTGAGACAACTAGCTAGGGGTAGGGTAATGATGGATCCCCAGTAGCGTAGTTAATCCGAGGCCGAGGTCGGGCGAGGCGGCGACTGCTCTGAGGCCGAGGCTGAGGTCGGGCGAGGCGGAGTCCTTCTCCCGAGGCCGAGGTTGGGCGAGGTGGAGTCCTTCTCCCGAGGCCGAGGCTGGGGTCGAGGTCGGGGTCGGTCGAGGCGGAGCTCCTTGTTGCGCCCGAGGCCAAACTCGGGAAAGGCCGTGACTGTTGTTAGTCTTTCCCTGGTGGCTGGCACAGTTGCCGGAGCGGGGTGAACAGTGCTGCTTTCCTGTCAAAACGGTCAGTAAAGGGGCGAAGTGACTGTGGTCACTTTGACCTTGCCGACTGAGGCACGCATGTGAGGACAATGTGTCAGGCGATCCCCGCATTGAATGCGCATGCGATACGGTCGGTTGGTAAGGTGATTCGGTCGAGGTCGCTGCGCGACAAAGTTCGCCTGAGCTTAGCCTTAGGTGAGACGGGGGTGCGCCTGTTGACAGAGGGGACCCTCGGGCGAGGCGTGAATTTGCCTAGGATTATTGTCTGCGCCCGAGGCTGGGCTCGGACGAGGCGAGGTTGTGTCCTAGGAGGCCCTGACTTGAACCGTGCTTATCAGTTGTTGATGGTTTGTTCCGAAGATGTTTTCCAGCCGGGTTGAGGAGCATTGGGGGTACCCCTAATTACGGTCCCCGACAGTAGCCCTCGAGCCTCGAAGGGAGTATAGGTACTCGCTTGGAGGTTCTGCTGGATTTTTTGCAAGGGGGCCGGCCCTTCTCGGTTATGCTTTGTTCTGGTGGGTGCGCGCGAGCGCACCCGCCGGGTGTAGCCCCCGAGGCCTCGGAGGAGTGGTTTGACTCCTCTGAGGTCTTAATCCTTTTTGTGATGCCTCGGTCAGCCTTGTTGTTCCCTCATGCGGCCTGGCGGCAGCCCGGGTGCACGGTCAGGCTCCGAGTTTTCAAGCTGGTTTGTTGACGTGGTCAACAGTTTGGCCGTAGCCTGGCGCGAGAGCAACCCTTGAGCCTCTGCATGGAGCGAGAGGACGATTAAGGACCGTCTCGACTTTTATTGTACGCCCCTTCGTCGCCTCTCCGCAAGGAGGAAGGAGGGGAAAGCACCATGTTACCCTCAGAGGGCATCGAACATGGTGTTTCCAGTGAGTTGCTAGCGGGTGATTCGAGTGGACGCCCGAGCCCCGTTCGATAAGGGTCGGCTAGTGGCCCAGAGGCGCGCTCCAAAAGTACCTGCAGGTGATTTGCCAGACCCGGACCCATTCGATAGGGTCCGAGGGCTCGATGCCTGCCTCTAGTGGGATTCCGTTACAAATCGTTTCCGCTGGTCTCGGAAATGTCCTAGGGTACCTCAGGAGCGTAGCCCGAGCCTCGGCCATGTAACGGACGTACCCAGGGTCATCCCTGACTCTGCATGCTCTGGGGCGGCTATCGAACCCTTCCGAGGGGCCAGCCTTCGAACCCCTGATCAATAAAGGGCTCAGAGCTCGAGTGCTCTGGGGCGGTTGCCGAACCCCGGAGGGTGCAACCTTCGAACCCCTGATCAGTAGGAGGGCTCAGGGCCTGTTTCCTTCGCTGAGAAGGATCCTTTTCCGAAATATCCCCTTTCCCGGTCCCTGTGGCAAGAGAGATAGAGGGAAAGAAAAAAGGACATGAATTTAAATAAGGTGGCACACCTTTTTTGATGCGGTCATCATGACGGAGGTGAAACGGCGCCCGCTTCGCCTGCCGGAGGTGTCGCTTACCCTACCAAGGAGTTAATGCGACGGGACGGGCGATTCACGAGGCGTCTGTTGCGCGTGCGCGAGTCATTCGAGGAACGGAACACATGTGCGTCATTTTTTATGCCGCGGGGGAGGGCTCCCCTGCCGTTTCGGGAGAGGATGCGAACCTGTAGGTGATTAGACCGCTGCTTCCGCACGCCTGTCGCTGCAATTACTGCCGGCCCGCCTCTGATCATATCGATCGTCGTGTCTATCTCCGCGGCTGAGTGACCCATGATCGTCACACTTAATGGGTACTGTTGGGTCACGCGCAGGGCTGCCTTGAGTCGCTGCGCTGGTTCTGCAGTCGAGAAGACGCAGCATTGGCGCAAGTGGCAGTGCGGTTTCCTTGCACGTAGTGACCGACGCGCCGGTTACATGACATGTGGGTCCGGGCCTCCATGCTGGACCGCCGGATGCGACGAAGCTGAAAGGGTGCACAACTGTAGTGTGGTAGCATGCTTCTTGCGCGGCGGTCCGCCCTTTCGACCGCTGGTTTCGGCGAGGATGAGGGAATGCTTATAACCGCGGGGCGGTTACGTGCTTCGCGTGCGGTGGTTTGCCTTCTTCGCGTTTCGGGTCAGCTCGCATGATGTGTGGGACCTAGCCCCCGTGTCGTGGGGTGGGAACCCTGGAGCACGTCGGTGGAGACTTTGCCCGTGACGCTTGGGGTGCGAGTGAGGAGATCTGCCTTTAAAAAGAGATCGACTCCCCGGGCGATAGCCATGCCTTCACACTCCTCGCATTCATCGCGTCTTCCCCCTTCCGAGCCCCAGATGGGGTGCACTTATGTCACACCCGGTTTCAGAAGGCAAACCGAATGCGAACTATGTACGTGCCAGGATCAGAATTCACGTACACAGCGATTACATAAATGAACATCATCGCACAGTGCTCGAATAATAACATAAAAAGTATTAACTTATTACATCACAGAGTCAGAGACATCCACATAGTCATCAACTTAACGGGTAAATCAAAGTGCTAGCGAAACGCAGTAAAGATAGGGCCTTCACAGGCAGCTGACTGGGGGTTGCCGCCAACCCACACCTAAAACTCGTCGTAGTCTTGGAACTCCTGGAAGTCTCCTTCCACGGCTTCATCTTCTCCTGAGCAGTGGTTACAATGTGGACAACCTGGTGTTTTGTGGTAAAGCAAGGATGAGTACACATCAACGTACTCAACAAATGCCCCGTTTGGCTGAAGTGGACTAGCTTTTATGTGGGGTTAGGCTCAAGCAGTTGCTTTTAGTTGGTCAGGTATTTACTGTTAGTAGAAGCCAGATTTTATCATAAGACCCAGGTTATAATCCCAAAAAGTACCTCCTCAGAGAGGAAATACTAGAACACATAATTAAAGTCACCATCATTAACCCTCATCATTAAAGTCATCATCTGCGGTGTATCCGGAGTATCTCTAATCAAAGAGGATCCCAAGGCTGCTCTTAACCGTGAGCACGGCTGATATATTAGTTTCACTACCCTCTGCAGAGGTCGCACACTTTACCCACGAGCCGTGATTCCCGTTTTGCCCGGGGAGAGCTAATCCCCATTGATCACTTCCTAGGTGATCCGGCAGGGTATCACTACGTAGCTTTTACAAAGATTCTCTAGAGGTCATAGCCGCCCGTTAGGTTTCTCCAGTTTGATAAACACAGTACCCCTCCCCGCAGGAGAGTGACTAACAAAAATCAAAACGAAAGAACCTCGACACTCAGCCTCGGCAGAGCAAGCACTGTGCCTGGACCCCATTGACGGCACGACGGCGAAGCAACTACACTTCTAGTTCCTCTAATTAATTAGCTAAGGGCGCCCCATTTCACCCTCATGGTTGCACTGATATCCCGGGTGGTCTCTCAACGAACAGGTCCTTACGGAGAGGTACTTGGGAAACAGCCCGAGTCCCCTTAAATGCCACAAGTATATCACCATCGTATCCAGAATAAAAACATCGTATCATAAAGTAATTCTCATCATGTTCGTTGATTAGAGTAAAGCACCAGCATAGAGCTAACCATGATAATCCGAAAGGTAAACAAGGATAAGGTAAATAGAAAGCTAGTCAATCCTTAGGTTTTCAATTAAGTAGTGCGGGGCAGTGAATTATAAATAGATAGGATATAATGGGACAGAGGACACTTGCCTTCACCAAGCTGCTGTTGCTCAGGGTCTTCTCCTGCAATTCCCTCAGACTCCACGAACGGCCCGATATCTACGCGAGTGCAAACATACATCCAACATTCTTGAAATGGCAGAAAACAGTACACCATACAACAATATAGATCAAATGAATATGCACGCGACATAGAATTCGCATCTACGACTATGCGAGAAAAGAACTGAGACGACTGACACTACGGTCGAGGGATATCACGTTTACACTAAGCGGATATGAATTATAATATTTAATTCGGCTTAATTATAATTACACAAATTGACATTATCATACCAAATATAAATTAAAAGCACTACTTCGCTTTGACTATTTTACTATTTTTTAATAGTGGACGATTAAACAAATAGTTAATTGTCGGGGCGAAGGCGAAGACGCCACCCTTCGCTCGATGCCTTCGCCGTAATCGTCGGACCAACGGAGACAAGACAACGGGCAGGCTCACCCTTCGTCCCATACGTCACCGGACGAAGACCTGTGACGAGGTCGTCTCATGTCGCGACCTCGTCCAGCATGGAGGCCCACGACCACACGGCCCATTGTAACAGGCCCTGCGTGGCCGCTGCGCATTACAGGCCTAATTTGTAAAGGCATCCCTTTAATTACGGTCTGTAACCCCACTTTATGGGAATATTCCGGGGATAACCTAGGTGTCTGAGAGCACATGCGTCCTTAACACAGGACGCTGGGCACTCAGATACCTATAAATACCCCCGCACAGTGCCCTTGAGAGGCTAGAAAAAACAGAGCTATTGCCATTACGTGTAGAAACCCTATTTGCATCACCACATCTCCTCGTTGGATCATCTTGCGCCTGTGAGCAAGTTCCTACATTAATTAATCGACATGAGTGATTATAATCGAACAGTTAAATATCGCGCGCTCACGGACACGCGAAACAGCACGTGCGACATGCGCGAACGACGCGACGACACGCACAACACGTGCGAACAACGCGTGACACACACACGAATGGCGCGCGGGCTCGTGCGACTTAGCGCGCGGACAACACACGACATGCAGAAATGGCGCGCGACAACGCGTGCGAACAGCACGCGCAACGCGCGCGAACAGCACACGACGATATAATGCGCGATGCGCGGGCGATGGCGAACGACACGAACGCACACGGGGTTAGACGAGGGGTAGACGGGGGGTAGACGGGAGTCGTCTAGGGGTAGACGAGGGGTAGACGAAGGGTAGACGGGGTCCCGTCGACGCACTGCACGCAAGCGAATGCAAGCGCGCAGTAGTTGCGCGATGACGGCTGTGAGAGCACGGCGAGGCGCTGCGTGCGCGCGATTTGACGTGCGCGACACGGCTGACAGTGAGTCCGAGGCACGGTGATGGTGGACGAACGGACGAGGCGGGCTGCAGGGACACCAGCGGGGTCGGGCTCGGCGGTTCGGTCACCATAGTTAGCCACGGCGGCCACGATCGATCGGGCACGGGGTGCTGGACGCGCGGCGGCTCGCTAGTTTGGGCTGGGTTCAGCCGTGCTCGCAGCGCACCGGCGACCGGCGGCATGGGGACGAGCTGGGCATGCAGCGAGCGCGCAGCAACTCGGCTGCGACGCGCAGGGGCGAGGTTCGACGGCGAACGGCTGCTACGGCGCTAAACGTCGACGCGGCTGGGCGTGCTGCGAGCGTGCGCTGGGCTTGGGCTGCGCGGCATGGGGACTGGTCTGAGCGCACCGAGTGCGCAGCTATTTGGCCGCTGCGCGCAGGGACAAGGCGAGGGTGCGCGGGGCTGGCACGCCGGGCACCGGGCTTGCGGCACAGGGAGACGACGGCAGCAGCAGCCACGAGCTGCTCGCTGCCGACGCTGCGTCACGATTTGCAGCAGGGCGAGCTGGGTGCCATGGCCCCGCTGCTGCGCTGCGTGGGGGATAGCGACGGAAAAAAAGGCTAGGGGAGAGAGGAAGGAGGCGAGCTCACCTCGGCGGCGCGGCACGACGACGGCAGCGGCAGTACTCCGGGCAGGGCGCGGCTGTGACGGCGAGACGGAGGGCGAGATCGAGGCGAGGAGGAACGGCGTGGGCGAGAAAACTGGACGAGGTGTGCTTGCAGGGCGGTTTTGGAGGCGTCGCGGACGAGGGAACTGCGCAGAGCCGTTTTGGGGAAGACAAACAGTAGCTAGCGTCCCCTGACGCGCGGGCCCGGCTAGGCAGCGGCGGCGGCGGGCGCAGGCGCGCTGGGCGCGCTTCCTCGCGCTGGCTGGGCTGCGGCGCGCGGCTGGGCTGGCAGGGGTGGGCGAGAGCTGGGCTGGCGGCGCTGGCGAGCGCGCGCTGGGCCGCGACGCGCACAGTCGCGCGGGGGAGCGCTGGCGTGGGGAGCTGCCGCGGGGGGAGCTGGGAGCTGGGCCGGGCGCTGGCTGGCCCATGAGGGAGAGAGTTGGCGCGGTGGGCCGAGGGGGGAGAAAGAGAGGGGAAGAGAGGGGCGCGGGTGGGCTGGCCGAAATGGGCCAGGGAAGGGGGCTGGGCCACTTTTCCTTTTCCTTTTTCTTTCTCTTTTCTTTCTCTTTTCTATTTATTTCAGTTTGACATTATGTGCAAATAAATGATTAGATGAAAGATCAAGCAAACCATTCATCAAACAAAAAAAAAACAAATGCTTTCTAACCTGATGCAACAACCATTGTTCCCTTAGGGTTTAACCTACTAGATTATAATTACATTTACGATTAAAAATAACCACTCTTCTTCTATAGAAAAGAGAAGGAGGAGATCGGGGAAGATGTGAAGAGAGGAGTAACACCTGAATTTGTGAATATGAGCAAAGAAATTTTTATACCCCAAATTCAGGGTGTTACAAACCTATCCCCCTTAAAAGAATCTCGCCCCGAGATTCAAGGTTGGTCAGCAAAGAGTTCGGGGTATTTGGCTTTCAGATCATCTTCTCGTTCCCAGGTTGCTTCTTCCTCAGAGTGGTGGCCCCATCTGACTTTGCACATTCTGATGGTGTTCCTCCGGGTGACTCTGTCTGCAAATTCCAGAATCTGCGTTGGCTTCTCTATGTATGTCAGATCCTCTTGGACTTCCAAGTCCTCCACTGGCAACTGTTCTTCTGGTACTCGCAGACACTTCTTCAATTGCGACACGTGGAACACATTGTGCACCACCGACAGACTTTCTGGTAGGTTGAGCTGGTAGGCCACTCCTCCACGCTTTGCTTGAATCTGATATGGTCCAACGTACCGGGGTGCTAGCTTGCCCTTGACTCTGAACCTTCTAACTCCTCTGATAGGCGACACCTTCAGATAGACGTAATCTCCCACTTCAAAACTCAGTTCTCTTCTCTTTCTGTCAGCATAGCTTCGCTGCCTTGATTGTGCTATCTTCAGATTCTCCCGAACCATTTTGATATTCTCTTCGGCTTCAAGCAAAATGTCGGGGCCAAACACCTGTCTCTCTCCAGGCTGGTCCCAATGCAGCGGAGTCCTACAACTCCGTCCATAGAGCGCCTGAAACGGTGACATCTTCAAGCTGGCCTGGTAACTATTGTTGTAGGAGAATTCTGCATAAGGTAACCTTTTGTCCCATCCTGACTTGTCTTGCAACGCACAGGCCCTCAACATATCTTCTAGGATCTGATTAGTTCTTTCGGTCTGTCCGTCTGTCTGCGGGTGATAAGCCAAGCTGAAGTTCAAATGCGTGCCCAAAGCTTCTTGTAGCTGCTGCCAAAAATGAGAGGTGAACTGTGTTCCTCGATCTGACACTATCTTCTTAGGCACACCATGCAGGCAGACTATCCGGGACATGTATAACTCAGCTAATGTTGCTCCGGTGTACGTTGTCTTCACGGGTATGAAATGAGCCACCTTTGTTAAGCGGTCCACAACCACCCAGATGGAATCATAGCCGGCCCGGGTACGAGGCAGGCCAACTATAATATCCATCCCGACTTCATCCCACTTCCATTGAGGAATTTGCAATGGTTGCAACAGTCCGGCGGGCTTCTGATGCTCTGCTTTGGTCCTTTGACAGCTATCACAGATGGCGACATATTCTGCGATTTCTCTTTTCATGCCATACCACCAAAATCTCCTTTTCAAATCCTGATACATCTTTTCACTTCCAGGGTGTATGGAGTAAACTGTCTCATGAGCTTCCTTGAGGATCAGCTCCCGAATAGGTTTGATGTCGGGAACACACAATCGGTCCTTGAACCATATTACTCCCTCTTCATCCTCTCGAAAGTCCTTGCCTCTCCCTTCTAAGATCAGCTGCCAGATCTTGTTGATGTTTTCATCATCCTTCTGCCCTTCTTTGATCTCCCGCTCTAGGGTGGGCTCTAATTCCACTGTTACTCCTTGTGTGCTGTTCAGAAAACCGAGACTCAGTCTGTCGAACTCCTTGGCTAGCTCATATGACATTGGGTACATGGCCATCATATTGACTTGACTCTTCCTGCTCAGAGCATTTGCAAAAACGTTGGCTTTGCCTGGATGGTAATGTATCTTCAACTCGTAATCCTTGATCAATTCCAACCATCTTCGCTGCCTCATGTTTAACTCTGACTGGGTGAATATGTATTTCAGACTTTTGTGATTTGTGTAGATGTCGCACTTCTGCCCATACAGGTAATGTCTCCATGTCTTTAAAGCATGAACCACTGCTGCCAACTCCAGGTCGTGTGTGGGATAATTTTTCTCATGGATCTTCAGCTGTCGAGATGAGTATGCTACAACTCTTCCTTCTTGCATTAGCACACATCCCAATCCGGTGTAGGAAGCATCGCAGTATACCGAGAATGGCTTGTGAACATCAGGCAGAACTAACACAGGTGTTGTAGTCAATCTATTCTTCAGTTCTTCAAATGCCTCTTGGCACTTTTGGGTCCACTTAAACTCAACTTTCTTCGCTAGCAACGCTGTCATTGGTTTAGCAATCTTTGAAAAGCCTTCAATGAAACGCCTATAGTATCTGACCATTCCAATGAAACTCTTGATTCCACGAACATCTTTCGGTGCTTTCCAGTTCAGAATGTCTGCTACTTTCTTTGGATCCACAGCTAACCCATCTTGGTTTATGATGTGACCCAAAAACAAGACTTCATGAATCCAGAACTCGCATTTACTCAGCTTGGCATACAACTGATGCTCTCGTAGCCTTTGCAATACCATCTTCAAATGTTCCACGTGTTCTTCCTCACTTTGAGAATATATGAGAATATCGTCGATGAACACTACCACAAACTTGTCTAGGTAGTCCATGAACACACTGTTCATCAGATGCATAAAGAAGGCTGGCGCATTCGTCAAACCAAAGGACATAACTGTATACTTATATAACCCATACTTGGTGATGAATGCTGTCTTCGGTATGTCTGAGGGTCGGATTCTGAGTTGATGGTACCCTGATCTCAGATCTATCTTCGAGAATACGCTGGCACCTCTGAGCTGGTCAAACAGATCTTCTATTCTTGGCAGGGGGTACTTGTTCTTGATGGTGACTTCATTCAGGGCTCTGTAATCTATGCACATCCTTTTGGTACCATCTTTCTTCTCTACAAATAATACTGGAGCGCCCAAGGCGAGGTACTTGGTCTGATGTAACCCTTCTCTAACAGCTCATCTATCTGCTTCTTGAGTTCCACCAATTCTGGTCCAGACACTCGATAGGCTCTTTTGGAAATGGGGGCAGTACCAGGGATAAGCTCTATGGCAAATTCGACTTTTCTCTTGGGTGGCATGCCCGTTAGCTCCTCGGGAAACACATCCGGAAGGTCCGACACAACCCTAATAGCCTCGAGCGGGTTGGCCTTCTTGCTATCAACCGAAATCTGGTGACAATCTCCCTTCTCTGTTTTAGGCATCCTTAGCTCAGCCACTACCTTCTCTCCGAGTGGGGACTTCAATGTTACGGTCCTCTTGTCAAAGCTAACATTCGCTTCATACTTCATTAACCAATTCATCCCTAGGATGACATCTACCCCAGGGGTGTATATTACTATTAGATCGCTGGGGAACCCTATCCCCCTTATTTCCACCCTTATATTTGAGCATATTTTATCTGCTTGCACTTTGCCACCGACCGAATTAATCCTCATGGGCGGCATCATTGCCTCTACTGAGATGTTATGCATTTCTACCCATGTTGCAGTGACAAATGAATGAGTTGCACCAGTATCAAATAGCACTTTTGCGGGATGAGATTTGACTGAGAACATACCTACTGCCACATCTGGTGCATCCTGGATCGCTTCGGCCTCCAAGTGGTTCACCTTTCCATGGTTGTACGCTTGGTCACGATTACCTACTGCCTGTTGAGGTACACCTTGCCTTGCTGGAGCATTGGGGTTTGCCTGCTGCTGCGCCATCTTCTTTGGGCAATGCATCGCCCAGTGGCCTTGCTCTCCACAGTGGAAGCATCCTCTGCCTCCTCCTTGTGCTGGGGCTGCTTGGTTGTTCTGATTCGCTGCTGGGGCAGGAAGGCGAGGTGCCTGGTTGTTCTGCCTCTGATACTGGTTACCTCCTTGCTGGCTGTTCTGACGATATTGCTGCTGCTGTGGGTACTGCCTCTGAAACTGCTGCTGGTACGGGCGCTGACTCTGATGCTGATATCCCTGTGGGTGACCATGCTTGCCTTGCTGAGATGAACTTCCTAAGAAGCGGGGGCGGCTGTTGCTCCCGGACTGTGGTCCACTCATCTTGTGCTTCCGATCTTCCATTTCCTTGCGCTTCCTCTCGGTCATGATTGCCCTATCAATCAGGTGCTGGAAGGTGGGGAAGGTGTGGTTCATCAGCTGGTAATGCAGGGGATCCACCAAACCCCTCATGAACCTGTATTGCCTTTTAGCATCAGTGTTGACGTCTTCAGGTGCATAACAGGATAGCTGCAGAAACCTGTCCCTGTATTCACTAACAGATAGGGGTCCCTGCTTCAGAGCCAGAAACTCCTCCCTCTTCACGATCATCAGTTCCTCTGGAACATGGTACCTGCGGAAACTCTCGCTGAATTCCTCCCAAGTGATGGCTTCGGGGTCAGCATGGGTGGCGAGGTAAGACTCCCACCAGGACTGGGCTGCTCCCCTTAGCTCGCAGGGACCATACAGAACCTTCTCCCTGTCGTCACATTGGGCGGTGCGCAGTTCCCTTTTGAAAGCTCTCTTGTGAGTTTTGGTGTTTGGATAACAACTCAATTAAAGGACTAACAAGTGTACTAAGTGTTGAACAGATGCTTAAGGTAAAGCCTACAGGGTTCAACACAAGTGAACAAATGTGATGGTCCAAGAACTGGATTATGGATACATAATGGACAGCACAAGTAAGATGGACATTGCATAAAGTGAGACTCGGGTGCGTAGCTCGGAGACAACTGATCAAGCCAAGGACGGAGGCAAGAAGAGCTTCGAGGTACCAAGTGCACGGGAGAAGGTCAAGGAGGCTGAGGAACCCAAAGCCAAGGGTGAAGAAGAAGGCTTGCAAAGTCAAGGGTGATCGAGTTGAGAATAGCTACGGCACATCAAGGATCACTACATAAGGACGTGACTTACAACCAATGAGGAAATATCTATAGGTATGTGGTGTAAGTCATAAGGCTCAAGACCAAGCTCTAAGAAGGAGATCAATGTCACTAGAACGAGAACAAATGTCAAAAACAGAACTGGAAGCAGCCCAAAAGAGCTAAGTGCACCTTGACTTTTAGTTTGGGTTGTTCCTATGTTTGGAGATGTTCTATGTGACCTTTGCAGGATGTTGGAGCTAAGAAATGTCAATCTAGATCAAGTCAAGCTGACTTGATGATTTATGAGTCCAACATCAAAGCTCAAGCATGTCAAATGCTATAGATGTAAAAATCAAGAGAAGGTATGTTTCTAGACTTAGTACATTGGTTTTGTGTACTAATATACTTGTCTAAGTATTAGAAACAGAAGGAAGAAGAAAAGGAAAGAAGTGCAAAAGGCTTGGCTGTGTACAGCCAAAGACTCAGCTCGGTCTGGCACACCGGATTGTCCGGTGGTGCACCGGACAGTGTCCGGTGCGCCAGGCTGAACTCTGGCGAACAGGCTGGTCTCGGGAGAAGTCGACGGCGTACGGCTATAAATCACCGGACTGTCCGGTGGTGCACCGGACAATGTCCGGTGAGTCGGCTGCGGCGAAGTCGCCGCTCTCGGGAAAAGTCTGGCGACGTTCGGCTATAATTCACTGGACTGTCCGGTGGTGCACCGGACTGTCCGGTGAGCCAACGGTCGGCTGGGGCAACGGTCGGCCGCGCGATCCGCACGTGACGTGTGGCCGAGCCAACGGTCAAATGGGGACACCGGACTGTCCGGTGTGCACCGGACAGTGTCCGGTGCGCCAACGGCTCCAAGACTGCAACGGTCGACTGCGCCATTTTGGGCACCGGACAGTGTCCGGTGGTGCACCGGACTGTCCGGTGCGCCACCCGACAGAAGGCAAGATTTGCCTTCCTGGATTGCTTCCAACGGCTCCTAGGCCCCTTGTGCCTATAAAAGGGACCCCTAGGCGCCTCAAGCAAAGGATAAGAGCAGCTAACAAGTGTAGACATCACTCAAATCAATTCTCACTCTCCCTCTTGTGTGTATCTCTCTAGTTTGTGTAGAAGGCAAAGCTATAAGCCTTTAGAGAGTGGAGAAGAGCTGCTAAGAGCTAGAGCAAGGTCTTGAGCGTATCGTTACTCTACCGAGGTGCTGTCAAGAAGTTTATAAGCAGCCAAGGTGTTGTTGTAACCAAACTCAATAGTGAAAGGCTCTATCTGTCACACTGACAGATCTGAGCAAACAGAGGAAGGAGTTGAAATAGGCTCCAAGCCTAGGTGTGGCTAACTCCAACGAGGACTAGGCAAGCATTTCAGGCTTGGCCGAACCTCGGGATAAATCCTTGCGTCTGTGTGCTCTGTTCTGTATTGTATCCTGACTCTCTGTCTTACTCGATTTTATATCTGCACTTCAACACTTATCCGTGGTATAAGCTTTATTTGAAGTGCAGGACATTTTGAGACAGGATCTCCGATTCCGCTGCAACCTACTCGAAGGATCTTCTCACTCCACTGCGTACTAAGTCTTCGAGTAGAGTAAGAATTTAAGTTTTAAAGTGATAAGTTTTATTCGCCTATTCACCCCCTCTAGGCGACATCCAGATCCTGTTCCCGGGTCAAAGGGAACTTTCAATTGGTATCAGAACTAGGCCTCTCCAGTGTGGGCTTAGCCATCCGGAGATAACGATGTTGTCACAAGAGGTAACTGTAGAACTTCTTTTAGGCGATGGTTCTAATTACAAATCTTGGTCTGTCTCTATTTACAAAGCTTTCATGAATATTGATCCTGATTTGAGACAGATCTTTAATAGAAGTATTTTTCCCTCTGATTTTAGTAAAAATCCTTCTAATGAAGAACTAAGATGTTTATCTCTCAATCACCATGCTTGCAACATCTTAGTTGACTCTCTTTCTAGAAGTGCTTATTTTTCCATCATGAGTAGTGATAGTGATTTATTTGTTGATGCTCATGATTTATGGAGTAGAATTAAAGTAAAATATTTTGTGGCAAATTGTGTTGCTCCTACTCCCTATATTGCTTGTGGCACTAACCCTTCAAAGGGAGAAGAGAAGCGTTGGACACCAAACGATGAATCCACCTCATCAATAGGTTTGTCTTCCACTAGTAATAAATGTTTTATTGCTAACAATGATGGTGGAGACAAAAGCAATAATGAGGAGGAATATGAAGATGATAACGAGGAGGAGTCCACATCATCACAAGGTACATTTTCCTGTTTTGCTTCCACTGATAAGAATGACAGGGAAAATGAGACCAACGATGTGGAAGAAGAAGAGATTCGCCAATTCTACATACATCTCAACAAAGAGGACAAAGCAATCTTGGTTAAGTTGTTGAGAAGGAACAAGGAACAAGGCGAGACGCTTCTCAGGCTAGAGGAGACTCTCATCAAAATGAACAACAGCCTAGAGAAGATGACCAAAGAACATGAGGAGCTAAGGTGCTCTCATGATGTCTTGGTCCAACGGTATGATTCAATGTTAATTGAGCAAAGTAATAATGATGACGCTCTATCTAATGTTGCTCAACTTAAAACTGAAAATTCTATGCTTAGAAGTCAAGTAGAAACAATGAATTTAGAAAAGCTTGCTCTTAGTGAAAAGTATGATACGTTGTCATACTCTCATAGTAAACTAGTTGATGATCATATCATGCTCGATATTGCTCATGAGGTAGTAATTACTAGTTTAAACTCATATGAACCTCATTCTTGCACTAGTAATCAATTGGTCAAAATATTATCATGTGCTGACCTCCACCGCCCCAAGAAAGGCCAATCTTTGTTTGAGAAACAAGTTGCAGGATCAAAAAGGAAATTGCTTGGGAACAAGAAACAAAGACAGTTAAGGAGAATATGCCTTGCTCGACTTCCGCAAGATATCTACGAACACGTGGTGAAGAAGCTTGAGGAAGGAGAAACCGCAGCAAGGGTCAAACTTCATAAGAAGGATGTTCCCAAAGCAATAAATGAAGAAATCAACATGAACAAGGAAAAAGGTAAAAATTCAATTAGTCATGTTGTTTGCACTGATCATCTCTCCATGTCATTCAAGTACAAAAAGGGAAAAGGAAAAAGGAGGTGCTTCAAGTGCAAGAAGTTAGGCCACCTCATCGCGTCTTGTCCGTACAAAGACAAGAATGAAGGGACAAGGAGTTGTTTTGGATGCAACAATAAGGACCACACGATCACTTCATGTCCGGTCATGAAGAATCAAGGATGTGCATCCTCCAAGGTGACCCTCACCAAGGAAAATGACAAACAGCAAGCGTCATGTCAGGTTGAGCGACACTTCTGCTACAAGTGTGGTGAGCAGGGTCATCTATCCAAGGTATGTAATAAAGGTAAAGTTCCTAAGCAAGTAAATTTGTCTCAATCGCTTAGGAGACCCAAATCATACACTTGTGCTAGATCTATAACAAGATCACCTAGAACTAGCACAAAGGCTATTTGGGTACCAAAGGCACTTTTAGTTGAACGTCATGGACCCATCCCTAGGTGGGTACCAAACTGTGCTAACTAGACCATGCAGGTGCCTTGAGATGGACTGGAGACCATGGGAGAACTTAAGACGGTTATATCAAACTCTATGCTTAAACTGTTAATTGTTTTGGTGTTTATTCATTGACCCAAGGTTGAATTATTGTGAGACTCTAATCCCATGTTCATCTCAAGTGAAATAAGTTGAATAGGTCCTTAATCATTATTGGTGAATCAAGCAAAGGACCTTGATGAGATTCTGCAACTTGCTCTTCATGAGATGGTACCCTTGTATCTTAATTACTTTGTTGATAATCAGTACTGCTCTTAAGTCTGATTGTTGTGCTATCCATCCTTGGAGCAGCTATGCTTTTTGATTGCCTGTGTTGGGTACCTTTCAATTAATGATTAATGATTTCCAAGTTCGTAATTATGCTTGCTTAATCATGATTGTGTGCTTTAAATGTTATGTCTCTTGAATCATTTAATTGGTAGTTTTTCATTGGATATATCCACCATGATTAACTCTTGTTGTGTTCATGAATAAACCTGTATTCAGTTGAGAGTTATGCTATATGGTTTTTATGATCAACCTGTGTGCAAATATGACATATTGTTTAGTTTATGTTCACTTGATTACTCTAGTCTGGTATTGTGTGAATACCAACTCCATGTTGTGCCTCTAATGCACTCTTTTGAGCTATAAGATGCATGAGCAAAAGGAGCCCCCAAATTAGTGACAACTGGTGCTCTCATAGCAATTCAGGAAAAGGCAAAGGTATGGAGAATGGAACTATGCAATTTAATTAAATATCTTGAAGTTCCATTAAATGTGATCACAGTTATGGTCTTGCCTCTGAATTGGTAGTATCTTGGCTTAGGTGCTCCTTACCTTATAATGTTGATTCTTTTGGTGTATCTAAGGAACCTTCTTAATTATGATGTGCTTAGACATTGCGCTTTATATGCATGATCGTGTTGTTTTTCAATTGGTATATGTGGTGCAATGATTGTCAAGTATGAAGCATGTCTAGGTTGCTCGTAAAATGTTATACTTCTTGAGGCATGCATTGTTGGATTAAGTCAATCTTTCATTTGATATTCAAATTGGTATCTTTGTGTGATGAAAGTGATAGAGTATGCCTTGACCAAGGTATGTTGTGATCCCCTCTAGTTCTGAGGAAGCTAGAATGTGCAAAGTGCAAGTCATTCAAATACTTGATGCACAACTTGAGGGGGAGCACACATAACTTGTGTCTTTTGAGACTAATTGTATCTTGAGCGATCTTGTGTAGTCTTAAGGTGGAAAAGAGAAGATGAGCAAGAAATGGAGCAATCAGGACTGGGGATAAAGGATCAGGCACAAGTGTGGAGAAGCTCCCAAGAGATTAATACTTTCAAGATGGGAAGTACACTACAACATGGTAAAGGTGCAAAAGGAAGTATTAATCTTTTTGCATATATGTATCTTACTTAAATGTTGGTAGTGCATATGTTCAATAAGTAAGGGGGAGCTTTGATAGTGTGTTTTTCCTCCTTAAACACCCTGCTGTCCCTTGACATCATCCTATGTTCTTGCTTGAGTATGGTTTTTGGTGTTTGATGTCAAAGGGGGAGAATTTGTGTATTAAAGCTTATCTCAACCTGAGAGGAAAGCTTATCCTAAGGGGTGATGTGTTAGTTTAAGCTTTGCTAGTGTGTCATTCATATGCTTGCTAGTGTGTTATTCATATGCTTCTTGCAGTATTTTATGTGTTGCATCATATGGACTAGTGTTTCCGCTGCGATGAGTTATTTGGCTTCTATAATGTAATAGATAGTCATGTGGTTAATGGTGCTTTAAGATTATTAATTGGCTTCTATAGTGTAATAGATAGTCATGTGATTAATGGTGCCTTAAGATTAAAGGTGCTTTAAGATTGCTTTAAATTGGTATCTTAGTTTAAATTGGTATCTTAATGGTGAATAGTGGTAGGTTGATATTCCTGTGATATATCCACTAATTTGAATGGTGTTTAACTCTGATTATGTGCATTTGTGTGTTATAGCATCATGGCACATATTTAGGGGGAGCATTCTATAAACTTAGAATTCAAAATTTGTGCTTCAAATCTTATTCTTATGTAAGCTTTAATTGTGTTGCCATCAATCACCAAAAAGGGGGAGATTGAAAGCTCTCTTGTGAGTTTTGGTGTTTGGATGACAACTTAATTAAAGGACTAACAAGTGTACTAAGTGTTGAACAGATGCTTAAGGTAAAGCCTACAGGGTTCAACACAAGTGAACAAATGTGATGGTCTAAGAACTGGATTATGGATACATAATGGACATCACAAGTAAGATGGACATTGCATAAAGTGAGACTCGGGTGCGTAGCTCAGAGACAACTGATCAAGCCAAGGACGGAGGCAAGAAGAGCTTCGAGGTACCAAGTGCACGGGAGAAGGTCAAGGAGGCTGAGGAACCCAAAGCCAAGGGTGAAGAAGAAGGCTTGCAAAGTCAAGGGTGATCGAGTTGAGAACAGCTACGGCACATCAAGGATCACTACATAAGGATGTGACTTACAACCAATGATGAAATATCTATAGGTATGTGGTGTAAGTCATAAGGCTCAAGACCAAGCTCTAAGAAGGAGATCAATGTCACTAGAACGAGAACAAATGTCAAAAACAGAACTGGAAGCAGCCCAAAAGAGCTAAGTGCACCTTGACTTTTAGTTTGGGTTGTTCCTATGTTTGGAGATGTTCTATGTGACCTTTGCAGGATGTTGGAGCTAAGAAATGTCAATCTAGATCAAGTCAAGCTGACTTGATGATTTATGAGTCCAACATCAAAGCTCAAGCATGTCAAATGCTATAGATGTAAAAATCAAGAGAAGGTATGTTTCTAGACTTAGTACATTGGTTTTGTGTACTAATATACTTGTCTAAGTATTAGAAACAGAAGGAAGAAGAAAAGGAAAGAAGTGCAAAAGGCTTGGCTGTGTACAGCCAAAGACTCAGCTCGGTCTGGCACACCGGACTGTCCGGTGGTGCACCGGACAGTGTCCGGTGCGCCAGGCTGAACTCTGGCGAACAGGCTGGTCTCGGGAGAAGTCGACGGCGTACGACTATAAATCACCAGACTGTCCGGTGGTGCACCGGACAATGTCCGGTGAGTCGGCTGCGGCGAAGTCGCCGCTCTCGGGAAAAGTCTGGCGACGTTCGGCTATAATTCACCGGACTGTCCGGTGGTGCACCGGACTGTCCGGTGAGCCAACGGTCGGCTGGGGCAACGGTCGGCCGCGCGATCCGCGCGTGACGCGTGGCCGAGCCAACGGTCAAATGGGGACACCGGACTGTCCGGTGTGCACCGGACAGTGTCCGGTGCGCCAACGGCTCCAAGACTGCAACGGTCGACTGCGCCATTTTGGGCACCGGACAGTGTCCGGTGGTGCACCGGACTGTCCGGTGCGCCACCCGACAGAAGGCAAGATTTGCCTTCCTAGATTGCTTCCAACGGCTCCTAGGCCCGTTGTGCCTATAAAAGGGACCCCTAGGCGCCTCAAGCAAAGGATAAGAGCAGCTAACAAGTGTAGACATCACTCGAATCAATTCTCACTCTCCCTCTTGTGTGTATCTCTCTATTTTGTGTAGAAGGCAAAGCTATAAGCCTTTAGAGAGTGGAGAAGAGCTGCTAAGAGCTAGAGCAAGGTCTTGAGCGTATCGTTACTCTACCGAGGTGTTGTCAAGAAGTTTGTAAGCAGCCAAGGTGTTGTTGTAACCAAACTCAATAGTGAAAGGCTCTATCTGTCATACTGACAGATCTGAGCAAACAGAGGAAGGAGTTGAAATAGACTCCAAGCCCAGGTGTGTCTAACTCCAACGAGGACTAGGCAAGCATTTCAGGCTTGGCCGAACCTCGGGATAAATCCTTGCGTCTGTGTGCTCTGTTCTGTATTGTATCCTGACTCTCTGTCTTACTCGATTTTATATCTGCACTTCAACACTTATCCGTGGTATAAGATTTATTTGAAGTGCAGGACATTTTGAGACAGGATCTCCGATTCCGCTGCAACCTACTCGAAGGATCTTCTCACTCCACTGCGTACTAAGTCTTCGAGTAGAGTAAGAATTTAAGTTTTAAAGTGATAAGTTTTATTCGCCTATTCACCCCCCTCTAGGCGACATCAAGATCCTGTTCCCGGGTCAAAGGGAACTTTCACCTTTCCACTGCACGCAGCCAGTCTTCTGCATCCATGGGGTCGGCAGAGTGCGCGAAGGTAGGAGGGTGTCCTCTCATGAACTCGCCACGTTTGTCCCGTGGCATCTGGGGTATCTGCACTTGCAACTAGGGTTGAGGTTGTTGTTGAGCCTGCTGCATGGCTGCCAGAGTCTGCCCAATAGCCTGCACTGCCTGAGTTTGCATCAAGAACATCTGCTCCACTGTCATCGGGGTGGCGGGGGAGGCTGCCTCCGATGTTCCTCCTGCTGGGCACGCTGCTCTTGCTGAACACGCCTGTTACATCGGCGCCTGTTGTCAAACATCTGTGGAAGACATTCACACATCAGCATTGATCTTACAATCCTTCAGCATAAGAAAAGGGAATACAGAATTCTTCATGACACTGAGTGAACAAAGAACTTCAATGATCCTCAGTGTGATCCAATACAACTTCTCAGATGAAAAGGAAAGTAGAAGTAAATGGTTTCCCAACTAAATAGCTGACCTCATTAACATCACTAGCTAAGCCAAACTGCAGGGGAAACCCACATGTTGGCGACAGTCATTACAAAGATTCAAATCCAGCACAAGTTCATCATAACAAGCATGTAAGCAACTGATAAGCAAACTAAACTGAATGGAAGCAACTGATAAGCAAACTAAACTGACTATCTAAGACTGAGACATCTGACTTAAGAATTATTACAAACTCCGATGCTAACGATCTAAGGATCCAGATCTATCCTGGTCCTACAGGCAGGGGAACCATAAGTGTGGTGACCATGTGGCGGCGAGCGGTAAGGGTGCTGAGTCCCAACAGGAGCGGGAGAACCACCCTCCTGGTGGCGGCGCTCTGCCAGCTCAGCACGCAACTCAGCAATCTCCGTTCGAGCCCTGCTCAGCTCGTCCAGAGAGTGGTCCAGCTCAGTGTTAAGCACCGTGACTAGGTTGACTGTACTGCTCAACCTAGGGTTATCCTCACCAATAGGCGAGACAACCACACTCTCGGTGTTACCAGTAGGACGGCGGGGGTAGTACCTAAGGTTAAGACCGTCGGCCACCCCACTGAATAAGGAACAGTATTGGGAGAGTGCATGCCGTGCTGCGTCCTGCATAGCCGCCTCTGCAGTGTCCCTCTCGGAGATGGAGTAATGCTCCGAAAAGGCCTCTGCACCCTAGAGGTCATCCTCCGGACGGCGAACTAGGCAGGTAGCCTCCCAGCGATCCGGGTACCTCCTGCGACTGTGCTGGTAGACTACACAACGATACTCGATCGACCAGGTGTGCCGGTCGAAAGCCCGACGCAACAAGATGTCGAGTGCGTCGTGGAAGTGACAACCGCGAGCGACGTCACGGGTGATGGGTCGGGCGACCCATCCCTCCGCCTCCTGTGGCTCAGAGGACTCCGTGGTGTGGTCTGAGCTGTCGTCGTCGTCGTCGGGGTCTCCTCCAAGACCTCCTCCAGTAGCTCCTCCAACAGCCGGGACGTCCTGCGGTGGTGCAGGGGGCGCCTCCAGCTGAGGAACAAGGGAACGGCGCCTCACGGACTCCACCTCCTGCTCAGGTGGGGAGGAAGAGCCCTGCTGCTCCCTCTGCTGACGCTGGCGCTCCTGCTCCTCACGCAGGCGGTGGTGCAGCCTCTCCAGGTGACTCGACTGACCGGACACGGTGCGGCGCAGAGGACGTTCCGCAAGGCAAGACAGCAGGAAAGGGATCACCGACTTACGAGCAGTGTGTCTAAGACGAGCCATCTACAAAAGACACCGTAAGCATAAGAGTAAGAACAGAACTAATATGACAAGTGAGTAAACCATAGACAGAATAAAATAAAATTTTAGCAAGGTATAATATATATATATATATATATATATATATATATATATATATATATATATATATATGGTAAAACATAGGGTTGGTCGAGGTGACCGACTTTTGAAGTGACACCAGAGGTCAAGGTGAGAGTGAAGGTCAATAGTCCTTAGTACGACCAGTGCTACTCTAGGTCAGAGGTCCTACAGTCAGCACGGCTTTGATACCACTTATGTCACACCCGGTTTCAGAAGGCAAACCGAATGCGAACTATGTACGTGCCAGGATCAGAATTCACGTACACAACGATTACATAAATGAACATCATCACACAGTGCTCGAATAATAACATAAAAGAGTATTAACTTATTACATCACAGAGTCAGAGACATCCACATAGTCATCAACTTAACGGGTAAATCAAAGTGCTAGCGAAACGCAGTAAAGATAGGGCCTTCACAGGCAGCTGACTGGGGGTTGTCGCCAACCCACACCTAAAACTCGTCGTAGTCTTGGAACTCCTGGAAGTCTCCTTCCATGGCTTCATCTTCTCCTGAGCAGTGGTTACAATGTGGACAACCTGGTGTTTTGTGGTAAAGCAAGGATGAGTACACATCAACGTACTCAGCAAATGCCCCATTTGGCTGAAGTGGACTAGCTTTTATGTGGGGTTAGGCTCAAGCAGTTGCTTTTAGTTGGTCAGGTATTTATTGTTAGTAGAAGCCAGATTTTATCATAAGACCCAGGTTATAATCCCAAAAAGTATCTCCTCTGAGAGGAAATACTAGAACACATAATTAAAGTCACCATCATTAACCCTCATCATTAAAGTCATCATCTGCGGTGTATCTGGAGTATCTCTAATCAAAGAGGATCCCAAGGCTACTCTTAACCGTGAGCACGGCTGATATATCAGTTTCACTACCCTCTGCAGAGGTCGCACACTTTACCCACGAGCCGTGATTCCCGTTTTGCCCGGGGAGAGCTAATCCCCATTGATCACTTCCTAGGTGATCCGGCAGGTGTTGGGGACTTGTTCTCAAATGCTTCGGATTAAGAACAAGGCAACATAAAAAGTGTTAAATGCTAAAGTCCTTCGTCCTTCGAAACATTATGCCCCTTCGGGAAATAATGATTTTAGGACGAAGGTCATAAGAAACATATCTTCGTAAATATAATAAGTAATGACGAAGGATTCATATAAAGCGTGAAATATAAACATCAACATAGAATCATTTCTATTTTATTAACATGGAGAAATAGAAATGATTTCGAATTACAAATGTACCTTCGGTCCTGAGAGAAGGTAGAAAGTACAAGCGTGACGCAAAAGCGAATGCCAAGTCAGCGTGAACAGTACGGGAGTACTGTTCATCTATTTATAGACGTGGGACGCAGCCCACGTAAAATTACATCCATGTCCATTACATTTGTTAATGGCTTATGGAAATCTGTCAAGGCCCACGTAGTCTTTTCATCTTTAAGTCGGTTCCCCTTTCCACTATTGCGACGAAGCTTCCCTGCGCACAGCTTCGGCTGTGCACCACCCTTCGTAAAGCTTGGTAATCAACTCGTCCTTCGTCTGGTTCAGGCTTCGTCCTGACCGTGCTTTATGTTCATAATTCTGAGTCCGAAGACACCTGTTCACATAATCCACTTGGAAAACATTGTCAAACCATGTTTTTGAGGACCTTCGGAGGACGAAGGCCCCCAACAGTAGCCCCTCGCAATATTAATTTGTTAACAATAAATTCAGATTGCGATATGGACGAAGGCCTTGAGCCGAAGGTCCGAAAAAACACCTTCCCTTTGCTAGAATAGCAACATTCACTGACAAGCGGGGTCTTTCAATTTTCAACGCCCTGGGCGTATAAATAAGATCATACCGCCAACTCATTTGGTACGCACACTTGCCATCTGCTTCGGTCCACTAAATTTTTAGCTCTTGTGCATTAAGATTGGTGACCTTTTTGATTTCGAAGCTTCGGCCCTGAAAATAAATAATTTTTTAGCGTTTCCGAAGATGTCTGAAGGCAAGAAGATTCCTGCTGATACGAAGCTGAGTCTCGAGGAAGAGAAGAATCTGGGGTTCCTGATTGCGATGGCGGAGACCAATACAGAGAAAATCACCAAAGAGATTCTCGAAGGTTTGTCCGAAGATACTGATGACAGCGACAACTATGATGTAGAAAGTGGTGGAGAAGAGGCCGAAGATCGACCATGGCGGCCAAGTCACACGGTTTTCGGGAAGACCAGTATCAAGCAGAGTCATATTGATAATATGAGGGGGCGGTATTTTCGAGATATATCTATTGTGAGGGCTGACGCTGGAGAAAAGACTTCTCCCACCCCCAAAGAAGATGAAGTTGTAATCTTCCGAAGCTTTCTCAAGGCTGGACTTCGATTCCCCCTGAGCAACTTTGTTATTGAGGTACTGAAAACATTTCAAGTCTACCTTCATCAACTTACTCCTGAAGCTATCATAAGTATGGGGATGTTTGTCTGGGCTGCAAGAAGCCAAGGTTTAGAACCAAATGCTAAAAGTTTTTGCAACATTCATGAACTGTTATATGAGACGAAGCCGTGGGGAAAAGAACAATATCACAACAATTTTGGGTGTTACAGCTTCGGTGCCCGCTCCGGGTCAAGCCGCTCTGTGCCAACCTTTCGGAAGAGATGGCCCGGAGCCTGGATGACTGAATGGTTCTATGTAAAAAATGACTTAACAGTGCAAGAAAATGTCAAGAGTATCATTATGCGCCCCATCTGGCAACGCTTCGGACTTCGAAGGCCGAAGGTTGAAATGGACGAAGCAGCCGAGGAATGCCAAAGGGCCTTCGGCATAGTCTGCTCTTTCATTGGGACAAGGGACTTGGTCCAAGAGCACATTGCCTTCAGGGTATGGCCACTTGCAGAAAAGTGGGAAATGCCGAAGGAGACCATTAAAGAGTCCGACGAAGGCGGACTGGTAAGACTGAAATACACATTCAAATATGCAGATAAATTTATTGAACCTGATGATGACTGGTTGAAAAGCATTGAAACATTAAGTGACGAACTGCTTGGGGCATACTCGAAGGCCGAAAATGCTGCGCTATCAGCAGCCTTCGGAGGCCAAAAGAAGAAGAGGCTCAACCGTGTGTTTGACGCAGTCGGGTTCATCTACCCTGACTATCATTATCCGGTATTGGGTCGCAAAAGGAAAAATGCTTCTCCTGCAACAGAGGCTACCACAAGTGCCACTAGTGAGCCAGCACCTCAAAGGAAAAAGATGAAGGTGCTCACCCACCGGACACGTTTTATTGAGCCGGCCACAGTGCCCGAATTTATTGGTGAAATTTCTTTAGCATCTGAAGCTACAGAACCAGCTCCAGTGCCGAAGATAGTAGAGAAAACTGAAGCGCCTTCAGCAGTAGAAAAACCAAAGACTGAAGGGCCAAAAACATCAGAAATTTTAAGTCCTTCAGCAAATGTCGAGACAACAAAAAATCAAAAGGGCCCATTGGTGACCCCAAGAAGAAAAAGAATGGTGAACGTGCTAGATGTCTTGGAGACAATTAAGTCTTCAAGCACAACCGCAAAGGAGTCTGTTGAACTCGCCGAAGCATCTACTGAAGCTTCGAAACAACAAGCTGAAGCTGAAGCTGAAGCTGGGCCTTCAGAGCCCGCCAAGGAACAATCCGAGAAAATATCAGAACCAGCTTTAGTTGAAGAAATTGACACTGCCGCCCCCGAAGCTTCCTCCAGCATACGCGATTACATCGTGCGACATGCTTCGGGGAAGAAACTATCTGCAGAAGAAACTTATGAAGCCAACCATTATGCGAAAGAGCTAAAATATCCGAAGGGGGCAGTAATATTCAATGGGACAAATGAAGATGATTTCCTATACTGCCTACCTGATAATAAAGAACTATCTGTCTGCCGAGAGATGGCCAGGAGTATAGGCTTCCCGAAGCTCGAAGCTGGATTAAGCGCCATGACGAAAGAGGATCTCGCAGACAGTCTTGCATACAATAGCCTAAAGGTTTGGGAATTAAGCGTTTGAAAAAACTTTTTTAATACGTAATTCATTCCTATATTCTTATATGGATTCTTTTTCGTACAGGGCTTAATTCTAAGCAACGCATTAAGAGCCCAAAAAAGCGCCGAAGATGAAAGCTATGAGATTGCGTTTAACAATTTACGCTCCGAAGTTATCAAACTAAGAAACGAAGCTTTGGAAAAAGATAAGATTCTGCTTACATTGGTGGATAAAGTAAAGAAAGACGAAGCTGCTTCAAAAACCCAGGCCGAAGCCCAAAAGCGTGAAATAAAGATCTTCAGAAACAGCTGGCTAGAGCTAAAGAGGAACGTGTGCTTGAGGAAACAAAACGAGAACTCAGTGATCATATGGTCAACAAATTGGAGTTAAGAATTAAAGAGCTTCGTGCATCTCAGAGGAAATGTTATATTAAATCTGTAGAATGCGTGAAAAAGATAAAATCAAGCTTCGCCAGCGTTGGCGCCTTTTCTAGTGAAGAGGACTTTTCAAGAGGCAATCCTGAAGGTCCACTGGACTGGATTAGCCACGAAGCAGAAGCCTTCGAAGAAATCCTGAGCAGCCGCGGTGATATCTGCGCTTTCTCAGGCGCCAGAGGAATTGCTGCTGTTCTGGAGAAAAAAGGTTGTGAACATATAAAATCCTTAGCTCAGGCCGAAGCTGCCCTATCCTCTGAAGATATCAAAGATCCCTCGACCGAAGCCAGCATGGTTGGCGGTAAATTCTTCACTGATATCTGGGACAATGGCGGCCGAGAAATGGCGCAAGAAATAATCCAAAGAAGCGAAAAAGGCATCCACGATGCTAGGAAAGTGGCAGAAGCTGCCGAGAAAAGTACCGAGCCCGAAAGGCAATTAGGTATTAATTAGTCGTTCTTATTGTGTTGTAATTTTTGTTTCAAACTTTGCTCACGGTTTGTAATAGTAATGAAGAAATGTTCTCTTCCCTCAGAAGCTGCTGGATCGACTGCCGACCCCCACACAAAAGGGGATGACGAAATTAAACAAATGGCCGAAGCTATCATGGACAAAGTTGTTGACCAGCTTCTAAATGAAGCCGCCGAAGCAGTATTAAGAGAAGACTAGATGCTATTAGAAAAAACATTTAAATTGTGATCTATGTAACATTTTGTACATTTGAATGTAATATACAAGTTTCTTTTCATTATTCAATTCTTTACGATGCATGAAACTCTACATACATACCTTTTTGAGCCTTCGGCGAAAAAACACCTTCCCTTCTTTTCATGCTTCGTGAAGAAGACATTCTCCGTTAAAATTATTCTGATGAAACACGTTCATACTTCATGAAAACATTCTCCGAAGCTATATAATTTCGATATTGCTCTGATGAAGCTTGTCCATGCTTCGTAAAAATATTCTCCGAAGCTGTATTCCGAATCTATACAATTTCGATATTGCTTTCTCAAAGCATCCTTTCGAAGGTTGATACTGTGTACCCTTCTCTTGCAAAATGCAATATGATGTATGATGCTTATGCTATGCAAGATGATGTGATGATGTTATGTTATGCAAATGACATTTGTTCCGAAGATACACACAAAATTTATTCGTAAGCTCTGCATTCCCTTAGGAACGTCTTTGGAGCTTCTTCGCCTTTTACTTAGACGGTATAAGCTCTGCATTCCCTTAGGAACGTCTTTGGAGCTTCTTCGCCTTTTACTTAGACGGTATAAGCTCTGCATTCCCTTAGGAACGTCTTTGGAGCTTCTTCGTCTTTTACTTAGACGGTATCAGCGTTGACTTTTCGCTGTAAGCTCTGCATTCCTTTAGGAACGACTTTTGAGCAGAAAACTTACACTGCGCTCCCTTTGGAACGGCTTTTTGTGACTTCATGAACTTACTCTGCGTTCCTTAGAACGACTTTCTGTTACTCCGAAGGATTTTTAATACTTCGAAGGTCCTCCTTGTTAACACAAAGACTTAAGCCTGTGGAGAAAATAGATTTTCCTCGTGGGAAACAGCGAAATTATTACATGGAAACTATCAATGTTTTTTGCTACAGAGAATAGAACTGAATGGAAAAGACTGCTATCAAAGGTAGGATATGTGTCAATAAATGTGCTTCGACTCTGGCACAGTGCTGTTGACTGTGCGAGCTTCGGATTGTTCTCTGAAGTCCCTTTGATGTGGAGCATATTGACTCCCTTCTGGCTGTTGACCCTGTTGCAATGGAGGTGGAGGCGGGGGCTGTTGCCAGGAAGCTTGAGGTTGACTTGCCGAAGCTACAGAAGCTGCAGGGTGGTTGTCTATGTATTGTGGGATGTAAGGCGGATGATACGAAGCAGTATGCATGACCTGCTTCGGCTGAACTTGTTGAGATGCAGCTTCGGCTATCTCCCTTTGCTTCTGGATTGTAATATGGCACGTCCTGGTGGTATGGCCCTTGCTTTCTCCACAGAACAAGCAAAACAATTTCCTTGGTTGGTCTCCGAATCTTCCGCCGAAGCCCCTGGCGCCTCTGCCTCTCGGAGCTGGTGGCCGGAAGGAAGCTTGTTGTTGCCCTGAAGCCTGTGAGGAGCACTGCGGTCTGCTCTGCTGACTCCCCTTATCATCATTCTGAGTGGAGCTGTGAATGGACCGGACATGCCTCGGGTAGTATCTTCCTCCGAAGCCCCTGGTCATTTCAGAAAATCTGAAGGCCTCCTCCCTTCTTTGGCGAAAGTCATTGTCAGCACGAATGTACTCATCCATCTTTTGGAGCAGTTTCTCCAGGGTCTGAGGCGGCTTTCTAGCAAAGTATTGAGCTGCAGGCCCAGGACGAAGCCTCTTGATCATGGCTTCGATAACAATTTCATTGGGCACCGTTGGTGCCTGCGCCCTCAAACGTAAGAACCTTCGGACATACGCCTGAAGGTATTCTTCATGATCCTGAATGCACTGGAACAAGGCTTGAGCTGTGACCGGCTTCGTCTGAAATCCTTGAAAGCTGGTCAGTAACATATCCTTCAGCTTTTGCCATGAAGTGATCGTTCCTGGCCGAAGGGAGGAATACCAGGTCTGAGCAACACTCCTGACGGCCATAACGAAAGACTTTGCCATTACTGCAGCATTGCCACCATACGAAGACACTGTTGCTTCGTAACTCATCAAGAACTGCTTCGGGTCCGAATGGCCATCGAACATGGGAAGCTGGGGTGGCTTATAGGACGAAGGCCAAGGTGTAGCCTGCAGCTCAGCAGACAGAGGAGAAGCATCATCGAAAACAAAATTTCCATGATGGAAATTTTCATACCAGTCACCTTCGTTGAAGAAACCCTCCTGACGAAGGTCTTTTTGCTGAGGCCTTCGGTCTTGCTCATCATGGGTAAGATGACGGACTTCTTCAGAAGCTTCGTCTATCTGCCTTTGCAGCTCAGCTAGCCTGGCCATCTTCTCTTTTTTCCTCTGCACCTGTTGATGAAGCATCTCCATATCCCTGATTTCTTGGTCTAGTTCATCTTCCTGAAGCGTCGGGCTGACGGCCTTCCTCTTCTGGCTTCGGGCCTCCCGAAGAGAGACGGTCTCCTGGTTGGGGTCCAGTGGTTGCAGTGCTGCAGCCCCAGCCGCTGAAGCTTTCTTCGGTGCCATAGCGAAGGTCTATAGCTTCCGAAGGTGTTCAAAAAACTCAAAGTGGAAGTGAGTTCACCGGAGGTGGGCGCCAATGTTGGGGACTTGTTCTCAAATGCTTCGGATTAAGAACAAGGCAACATAAAAAGTGTTAAATGCTAAAGTCCTTCGTCCTTCGAAACATTATGCCCCTTCGGGAAATAATGATTTTAGGACGAAGGTCATAAGAAACGTATCTTCGTAAATATAATAAGTAATGACGAAGGATTCATATAAAGCGTGAAATATAAACATCAACATAGAATCATTTCTATTTTATTAACATGGAGAAATAGAAATGATTTCGAATTACAAATGTACCTTCGGTCCTGAGAGAAGGTAGAAAGTACAAGCGTGACGCAAAAGCGAATGCCAAGTCAGCGTGAACAGTACGGGAGTACTGTTCATCTATTTATAGACGCGGGACGCAGCCCACGTAAAATTACATCCATGTCCATTACATTTGTTAATGGCTTATGGAAATCTATCAAGGCCCACGTAGTCTTTTCATCTTTAAGTCGGTTCCCCTTTCCACTATTGCGACGAAGCTTCCCTGCGCACAGCTTCGGCTGTGCACCACCCTTCGTAAAGCTTGGTAATCAACTCGTCCTTCGTCTGGTTCAGGCTTCGTCCTGACCGTGCTTTATGTTCATAATTCTGAGTCCGAAGACACCTGTTCACATAATCCACTTGGAAAACATTGTCAAACCATGTTTTTGAGGACCTTCGGAGGACGAAGGCCCCCAACAGTAGGGTATCACTACGTAGCTTTTACAAAGATTCCCTAGAGGTCATAGCCGCCCGTTAGGTTTCTCCAGTTTGATAAACACAGTACCCCTCCCCGCAGGAGAGTGACTAACAAAAATCAAAACGAAAGAACCTCGGCACTCAGCCTCGGCAGAGCAAGCACTGTGCCTGGACCCCATTGACGGCACGACGGCGAAGCAACTACACCTCTAGTTCCTCTAATTAATTAGCTAAGGGCGCCCCATTTCACCCTCATGGTTGCACTGATATCCCGGGTGGTTTCTCAACGAACAGGTCCTTACGGAGAGGTACTCGGGAAACAGCCCGAGTCCCCTTAAATGCCACAAGTATATCACCATCGTATCCAGAATAAAAACATCGTATCATAAAGTAATTCTCATCATGTTCGTTGATTAGAGTAAAGCACCAGCATAGAGCTAACCATGATAATCCAAAAGGTAAACAAGGATAAGGTAAATAGAAAGCTAGTCAATCCTTAGGTTTTCAATTAAGTAGTGTGGGGCAGTGAATTATAAATAGATAGGACATAATAGGACAGAAGACACTTGCCTTCACCAAGCTGCTGCTGCTCAGGGTCTTCTCCTGCAATTCCCTCAGACTCCACGAACGGCCCGATATCTACGCGAGTGCAAACATACATCCAACATTCTTGAAATGGCAGAAAACAGTACACCATACAACAATATAGATCAAATGAATATGCACGCGACATAGAATTCACATCTATGACTATGCGAGAAAAAAACTGAGATGACTGACGCTACGGTCGAGGGATATCACGTTTACACTAAGCAGATATGAATTATAATATTTAATTCGGCTTAATTATAATTACACAAATTGACATTATCATACCAAATATAAATTAAAAGCACTACTTCGCTTTGACTACTTCGCTTTGACTATTTTACTATTTTTTAATAGTGGACGATTAAACAAATAGTTAATTAATCGACATGAGTGATTATAATCGAACGGTTAAATATCGCGCGCTCACAGCGCGCGACACGCGAAACAGCACGCGAACGACGCGCGAACGACGCGCGAACGACGCGACGACACGCACAACACGTGCGAACAACGCGTGACACACACACGAATGGCGTGCGGGCTCGTGCGACTTAGCGCGCGGACAACACACGACTTGCAGAAATGGCGCGCGACAACGCGTGCGAACAGCACGCGCAACGCGCGCGAACAGCACGCGACGATATAATGCGCGATGCGCGGGCGGTGGCGAACGACACTGTCGACGTTCCGAGACCGGGGGGTCCCTGGGCCGACGAGTGAATGTCGCCGCGTGCCCCAGCCCAGATGGGTCGAGCGCGAGGGCGAGCGCGAAGGGGGGAGAGCGAGGCGGCCGGAGACCAGCGTGAGAGAGGTGGGAATCCCGCGGCCTTCGTGTTCGTCCCGCGCCCAGGTCGGGTGCGCTTGCAGTAGGGGGTTACAAGCGTCCACGCGGGAGAGGGAGCGAGCGGCCCCAAGCGAGCGCGTGTCTCGTCCTCGTCCCCGCGCGGCCAACCCTCTCTAAGAGGGCCCTGGTCCTCCCTTTTATAGGCGTAAGGAGAGGATCCAGGTGTACAATGGGGGGTGTAGCAGAGTGCTACGTGTCTAGCGGAGGTGAGCTAGCACCCTAAGTACATGCCGTTGTGGCAGCCGGAGAGATCTTGGCACCCAGCTGGTGTGATGTCGTGGCCGTCGGAGGAGCGATGGAGCTTGGCGGAGGGACAGCTGTCGGAGCGGTTGAGTCCTTGCTAACGTCCTCTTGCTTCCGTAAGGGGGCTGAGAGCCGCCGTCGTCACAGAGCATGCGGGGCGCCATCATTGCCTATCTGGCGGAGCGAGCCAGATGGGACGCCGGTCTTGTTCCCTGCGGCCCGAGTCAGTTCGGGGCAGGGTGATGATGGCGCCTCCTGTTGACATGGCTGGTCTGCGCCCTAGGTTGGGCGATGTGGAAGCTCCTCCGAAGCCGAGGTCGAGTCCGAGCCCCTGGGTCGGGCGAGGCAGAGATTGCCGGCTGGTGCCGGGGCGGAGTCCGAGCCCTGGGGTCGGGCGAAGCGGAGTTCATCGTCTTCTGGGGCCGAGCCCAAGTCCGAGCCCTGGGTCGGGCGAGGCGGAGATCGTCATCTTCTGGGGCCGAGCCCAAGTCCGAGCCCTGGGTCGGGCGAGACGGAGGTCGTCGTCTTCTGGGGCCGAGCCCAAGTCCGAGCCCTGGGTCGGGCGGAGTTCGCCGTCTTCCGGGACTTAGCCCGAGTCCGAGCCCTGGGTCGGGCGGAGCGGAGTTCGCCGTCTTCCGGGACTTAGCCCGAGTTCGAGCCCTGGGTCGGGCTGAGTTCGTCGTCTTCCGGGACTTAGCCCGAGTCCGAGCCCTGGGTCGGGCGGAGTTCGCCGTCTTCCAGGACTTAGCCCGAGTCCGAGCCCTGGGTCGGGCGGAGTTCGCCGTCTTCCGGGACTTAGCCCGAGTCCGAGCCCTGGGTCGGGCGAAGCGGAGCTTCCTATGGTGCCTTCGGCAGGGCCTGACTGCCTGTCAGTCTTACTCTGTCAAGTGGCACTGCAGTCGGAGTGGCGCAGGCGGCGCTGTCCTTCTGTCAGGCCGGTCAGTGGAGCGACGAAGTGACGGCGGTCACTTCGGCTCTGCCGGCTGGGGGGCGCGCGTCAGAATAAGGGTGTCAGGCCACCTTTGCATTAAATGCTCCTGCGACTTGGTCGGTCGGTGCGGCGATTTGGTCAGGGTTGCTTCTTAGCGAAGGCAGGGCCTCGGGCGAGCCGGGAATATGTTCGTCGCTGAAGGGGGGCCTCGGGCGAGGCGGAAATCCTTCGGGGTCGGCTGCCCTTGTCCAAGGCTAGGCTCGGGCGAGGCGTGATCGTGTCCCTCGAATGGACTGATCCCTGACTTAATCGCTCCCATCAGGCCTTTGCAGCTTTGTGTTGATGGGGGTTACCAGCTGAGAATTAGGAGCCTTGAGGGTACCCCTAATTATGGTCCCCGACAGTAGCCCCCGAGCCTCGAAGGGAGTGTTTGCACTCGCTTGGAGGCTTTCGTCGCACTTTTTTGCAAGGGGACCAGCCTTTCTCGGTTGCGTTTTGTTCCGGTGGGTGCGCGCGAGCGCACCCGCCGGGTGTAGCCCCCGAGGCCTCGGAGGAGTGGTTTCACTACTTCGAGGTCTTAATGCCTCGCGTAATGCTTTGGCTGGTCTGGTCGTTCCCTCATGCGAGCTGGCCGTAGCCTGGGTGTACGGTCGGGTCCCAAGTTCTCGGGCTGGTATGTTGACGCTGTCAACGGTTCGGCCGGAGCCGGGTTTGCGAGAGCAGCCCCCGAGCCTCTGCACAGGGCGAGAGGGCGATCAGGGACAGACTCGTCTTTTTTACATACGCCCCTGCGTCGCCTTTCCGCAAGGAGGAGGGGGGAAAGCGCCATGTTGCCCTCGATGAGCATCGAACATGGTGTCTCCGTTGAGCTGCAAGCGGGTGATCCGAGTGGACGTCCGTGCCCCGTTCGTTAGGGGTCGGCTAGGGGCCCAGAGGCACGCCCAAAAGTACCTGCGGGTGATCTGCCAGACCCGGTCCCCTGGCGACGGGGTCCGAGGGCTCGAGGCCTCCCTCTGATGGGATTCTGTTACAAGATCGTTCCCGCTGGTCTCGGAAATATCCTAGGGTACCTCGGGAGCGCAGCCCAAGCCTTGGTTATGTATCGAACGTACCCATGGTCATCCCTCGCTCGGCGTCTGAGGCGGCTGTGAACCCTTCGGGGGCCAGCCTTCGAACCCCTGATCAGTATTGGGCGTGGAGCCCGAGTAGCCTGAGGCGGTCGTTGAACCCTTTTGAGGGGCCGACCTTCGAACCTCTGACCAGTAGTGGGTGTAGGGCCCACGCGATCTGAGGCGGCTGTTGAACCCTTCTGGGGGGCCAGCCTTCGAACCTCTGATCAGTAGGGGGGCTCGGAGCCTGGTTCCTTCTCGGGGAAGGATCCTTTTCGGGGTATCCCCCTTTCCCGGTCCCTGTTGCAAGAGAGAGAAAGAGGAAAAACGGAAAAGGATACGAAATCGAACGACGCGGCGTACCTTTTTGGACGCGGTCATTATGGCGAAGTCGAAGCGTCGCCCGCTTCTCCTGCCAGAGGCGCCGCGTGTCCCGCCGCGGAGTTAACGCGACGGGGCGAGTGGTTGGAGGGGCGACCGTTGCGCGTGCGTGAGCCGTTCGAGGAACGGATCACGGGCACGTTGTCTTCACGCCGTGGGAGAGGGTTCTCTCGCTGCCCCCGGATGGGACGTAAGCTTGGCTGACGACGTGGCCGCTGCTCCTGCCAGCCTGCCACCGCCATTACTGCCGGCCCACTTTTGGCCGCGTTGACCGTCGCGCCAGGCTGGTGCTGCTGGGTCGCGCGCCGGGTCACCTCGAGTCGCGGTATTGGTTCCGCAGTCGAGGAGGCGCGGTAGTGGCGCAAGTGGCGGTGCAGTTGCATGCACGAAGCATTCGGCGCTCCGGTTGCATGACGCGTGGGCCTGGGCCTCCATGCTGGGCGTGTTGGGAGTCGGAGAAGCGCGCCCACTTGGCGCGGTTGCATGCCGCCTGCATGGCCGCTCACCCTTTCGCCCGCTGGTCTGGGCAAAAGTGGAGGGTCGCTTGTAACCGCTGGGCGGTTGTACGCACCGTGCGTGGCGGTTTGGCTTCTTCTGCTCTGAGCCGGCTTGCATGACGTGTGGGACCCAGCCCCCGCGCCACAGGGGAGGACCTTGGAGTGTGTTGAAGAAGACTCAGCCCGTGACGGCTGGGGACGCGAGTAGGGAGAACCGCCCTTAAAAGGAGGGTGACCCCCTTGGAAGGCGACCATGTCTTCGCGCTTCGTTATGCATCGTGTCTCTCCACCTTCCAAGCCCCCGGATGGGGGAGATCCGCCGTCTTTCCGCCTCGTCGTTGGGGGAACGCAACTCCGCGGTAGCTGGTACCTTTCAGCTACCGTTCGGCTTCAAGGATTTTCATCATGCAGCCCGGCTGCACCCCTCCACCGGCGGTCACCCAAGATGGTGACCTCCAGTTTGATGGTGGTGGAAAGCGAGCCGGGCCGCGGCCTCTGCCTCTCCCTCAGCCTCAAGGATTTTCGTCATCCAGACTGAGGTGGAGGATGAGGCGAGTCGGGGGGCTGCCTCCGCGTGGGTCGGTTACCCTTTTCTTCCCCTGGCGTCTGGGGGAGAAGGGCATCCTCCAGCCTCACGGAGGCTTCCTCCAGCCATGCCGGGAAAGGCGGACCGCCGCCACTCAGCCAGGGCGCAGCATTACGTCCTCCGTCCGGACGACGGTTGCGCCGCGTACCGCGAGGGCGGCGCCCATGTTCTGGGTAGTTCTGGCGAGGGCGAAGACCTGCCGGCGCGCTTCAAGGCGTCGGCAGCCGGAGATGGCTTCTCTACCGATGAGATTGCCAACTCCGCCAGCAGCCCTGGGTCTCCGTCTCCCGGCCTGAATGGCTGGCTCTCGTCCTCAGTGGGTGCGAGTCCTTCTGCCGTAGCACCCGCCCTGAAGCCGCTGCTGAAGCTGCTTCGTCGCCCGGGACGGGGGTTGTTGTCGCTGTTGCCGGATCGGGCGGCGGCGAGCCGCCCGTCGGCCCGCGATCGCTCCGTGGGTTCCCCAATCTTGTGGGGTTGTTCGTACCCGCGGAGACGGAACCGGAGTTCCGTTTGTAATGGCACTTCGAATGCCAGGGTTTTTGTTCATTGTGGCTGTCGGGGCCTGAACATGTAGGTGATTTTCGGCACGGAGCCGTGTTTTTTCCTCATTTTCGAGCACCAAGACTCGCCTGTTGGTTGTCTGAACCGCTTCACCAAGCGTGAGTCGCCCCGTGTACAGGTGACGAGTGAGGTATCCGTATCCCGGAGGCGTAGGAGTCCCTCGGCTCGGTCGGCCTTGTTGTCCGAGGCTTCTCTAGCTTAGTTAAAGGAACCCCTCGGTCGCTCTTCGATGAGCCGAGGCCAGGGGTAGCGGCGTCAACATGAACAGAGGCAGAGTTGGCTCGAAAAGAAAACCTGGTTGGCCTGAGCTTGGCCGGGTCGTCAGTTAGCGGGACCGACGCCGGAATTGACCAGCCGAGGCTTCGGGTCGGGCTGACGTCCTTGGAGGGCAGCTGGCCGAGACCCCGGGGTGACCGGCCGAGCCGCCTGCTCGGGCCGGATTCCCGGAGAAGACCCTGGCGGCGATGGCCCGGGCGTGGTGATGACGTCGTCCTCCAGAGTGGGGATCCTCGGACCGCGTCGCCGTCCGAGGCTAGGTCGGCCCTCGCCGAAGGTGTCGTCGATGCCGAGGGTGCTGCTGCTCCCTTCAGCCGTCGAGACCCGAGCCTGCAGGATCGGATCGTCTTGTAGCGTGTGTTTCCTGCGGCCGCCGAGGCCTAAACACACCCTCGCCGTGTTGCAAAGCTGCGTCTCTTTTCCTTTTGTTTCGAGTATCTGGACTTTTTTGTCGGTAACAGAAATGTTTGTGCGAGCAAGAGTTGCTTCTCGCGGAAGGTGATGAGTGAGGTATCCGTATCCCGGAGGCGTAGGAGTCCCTCGGCTCGGTCGGCCTTGCCGCTTACGCGCACTCTTACCCGTCCATGGGGCTCTGTCACCGACGCAGTCGAGAAGGCTCGAAGGATCGCTTCGGCAGAAGAGCTTTCGAGCGTGAAGACTTGTTCGGTCCGCAGAATCACTTATCCGAACGTGAGTTACTTATCGCAGAAGGTGATGAGTGAGGTATCCGTATCCCGGAGGCGTAGGAGTCCCTCGGCTCGGTCAGCCTTGGCTGCTTACGTGTACTCCGTCGTTTTCAGGATCCACTTTCGAAGTAGCCAAAAAGCGCGAAAGACATTCTGGCAGAAAAGATCTTTTTTCGAGGAAAATTTCGACGCAGAGGGGGTTCCCCCCTTTTAGCCCCCGAGGGAGGGTCGGGCTTTGCCGAGGCGAGGCTGACCCTTCCTTGATGACTAAACTTTGCGTGGGTGTGAGTTATATGATCAACTTGAAAACATCTTAAGGGTAGAAGCGACGTAGCTGTTGGATGTTCCAGGCGTTGCCGTAGACCTCGCCATGACTGTTGGCCAGCTTGTATGTTCCGGGCTTCAGAACCTTGGCGATGACGAATGGCCCCTCCCAGGGAGGCGTGAGCTTGTTCCGCCCTCGGGCGTCTTGTCGCAGCCGAAGCACCAGGTCGCCCACCTGGAGGTCTCGAGACCGGATCCCTCGGGCGTGGTTGCGTCGCAGGGACTGCTGGTACCGCGCTGAGTGTAGCAAGGCCTGGTCCCGAGCCTCCTCCAGCTGGTCCAGGGAGTTTTCTCGGCTGACTTGGTTGCTTTGGTCGGTGTAGGCCCTCGTCCTTGGGGAACCGTATTCTAAGTCTATGGGCAAGATGGCTTCGGCCCCATAGACTAGAAAGAACGGCGTGAAGCCCGTGGCTCGGCTCGGCGTTGTCCTCAGACTCCAGACCACCGAGGGGAGTTCCTTCATCCATCGCTTGCCGAACTTGTTGAGGTCATTGTAGATCCGAGGCTTGAGCCCTCGTAGAATCATGCTGTTGGCACGCTCCACCTGCCCATTCGTCATGGGATGAGCCTTGGCGGCCCAGTCCACCCGGATGTGGTGATCCTCGCAGAAGTCCAGGAACTTTCTGCCGGTGAACTGGGTGCCGTTGTCAGCGATGATGGAGTTCGGGACCCCGAAGCGATGGATGATGTTGGTGAAGAACGCCACCGCCTGCTCGGACCTGATGCTGTTCAGGGGTCGGACCTCGATCAACTTGGAGAATTTGTCGATGGCGACCAGCAGGTGCGTGTAGCCCCCGGGTGCCTTCTGCAAGGGGCCGACGAGGTCCAGACCCCACACCGCAAAAGGCCAGGTGATGGGTATCGTCTGCAGAGCCTGAGCGGGCAGGTAGGTCTGCCTCGCGTAGAATTGACACCCTTCGCAGGTGCGGACGATTCTGGTAGCGTCGGCCACCGCCGTTGGCCAGTAGAAGCCTTGCCGAAAAGCGTTCCCGATAAGGGCTCGAGGCGCTGCGTGATGGCCGCAAGCCCCCGAGTGTATCTCTCGCAGGAGTTCCTGACCTTCGGCGATGGAGATGCATCACTGGAGGATGCCTGAGGGGCTGTGGTGGTAGAGCTCCTTCTCATCTCCCAGCAAGAGAAACGACTTGGCGCGCCGCGCCACCCGCCGAGCCTCGGCTCGGTCGAGGGGTAGCTCTCCTCGGTGGAGATATTGCAGGTACGGGGTCTGCCAGTTTCGATTAGGCGCGACCCCACTTCGCTCCTCCTCGACGCGCAGTGCCTCACCCTCGGGGGCCGAGGGTACCTCGGACTGAACCGAGGGCGCCTCGGGCCGAGCTGAGGGTGCCTCGGGATGAGCCGAGGGTGCCTCGGACTAAGCCGAGGGCGCCTCGGGTTGAGCCGTGGGTGCCTCGGACTGGGCCGAGGGTACCTCGGGCTCGGACGTGTCGTCGATCTTGACGGAGGGTTGGTGCAGGTCTCGGGAGAAGACGTCCGGGGGAACCGTCATTCGCCCTGAGGCTATTTTAGCCAGCTCGTCCGCAGTCTCGTTGTAGCGCCGAGCGATGTGGTTGAGCTCGAGCCCGTAGAACTTGTCTTCCAGGCGCCGAACCTCATCGCAGTAGGCCTCCATCTTCGGGTCGTGGGAATGGGAGTTCTTCATGACTTGGTCGATGACGAGCTGCGACTCACCGCGAGCATCGAGGCGTCGGACCCCTAGCTCGATGGCGATCCGCAACCCGTTGACCAGAGCCTCATATTCGACCACATTGTTGGACGCCGGGAAGTGGAGGCGTAGCACGTAGCGTAGATGCTTTCCGAGGGGTGAGATGAAGAGTAGGCCTGCGCCGGCTCCTGTCTTCATCAGCGACCCGTTGAAGAACATGGTCCAGAGCTCCGGTTGGATCGGAGCCGTCGGTAGCTGGGTGTCGACCCATTCAGCCACGAAGTCCGCCAAGACCTAGGACTTAATGGCCTTCCGGGGAGCGAACGAGATTGTCTCGCCCATGATCTCCACCGCCCACTTTGCAATCCTACTCGAGGCCTCTCGGCACTGGATGATCTCTCCTAGGGGGAAGGATGACACCACAGTTACCGGATGAGACTCGAAGTAGTGTCGCAGCTTCCGTCGCGTTAGGATCACTGCATACAGCAGCTTCTGAACTTGTGGGTAGCGGATCTTGGTTTCAGACAGTACCTCGCTGACGAAGTAGACTGGCCTCTGAACGGGCAATGCATGCCCCTCTTCTTGGCTCTCGACCACAATCGCGGCGCTAACCACCTGGGTGGTCGCGGCGACGTAGACCAGGAGGGCTTCTCCGGCAGCTGGGGGCACCAAGATAGGCGCCTTTGTGAGGAGCGCCTTCAGGTTCCCGAGGGCTTCCTCGGCCTCAGGGGTCCAAGTAAAGCACTTGGCCTTCCTTAAGAGGCGGTACATAGGTAGACCTCTTTCGCCGAGGCGTGAGATGAAGCGGCTCAGAGCCGCGAGGCATCCCATGACCCTCTGTACGCCTTTCAAGTCCTTGATGGGCCCCATGCTGGTGATAGCTGCGATCTTCTCCGGGTTGGCTTCGATGCCCCGCTCGGAGACGATGAACCCCAAGAGCATGCCTCGGGGTACCCCGAAAACACACTTTTCGGGATTGAGCTTGATGCCTTTCGCCTTGAGACATCAGAATGTCGCTCCAAGGTCGGAAAGGAGGTCGGAGGCTTTCCTTGTCTTGGCTATGATGTCATCGACGTAGGCCTCGACCGTGCGGCCAATGTGTTCGCCGAACACATGGTTCATGCACCGCTGGTACGTCGCGCCTGCATTCCTCAAGCCGAACGGCATGGTGACATAGCAGTACATGCCGAAGGGTGTGATGAAAGAAGTCGCGAGCTGGTCGGACTCTTTTATCCTGATTTGATGATACCCTGAGTAGGCATCAAGGAAAGACAGGGTTTCACACCCAGCAGTGGAATCCACGATTTGGTCGATGCGAGGCAGAGGGTAGGGAACCTTCGGACATGCTTTGTTGAGACCAGTGTAGTCTACACACATCCGCCATTTCCCCCCTTTCTTTCTCACAAGCATAGGGTTGGCAAGCCATTCGGGATGGAATACCTCTTTGATGAACCCTGCCGCCATTAGCTTGTGGATCTCCTCGCCTATGGCTCTGCGCTTCTCCTCGTCGAATCGGCGCAGCGGCTGCTTGACGGGTCGGGCTCCGGCTCGGATGTCCAGCGAGTACTCGGCGACATCCCTCGGTATGCCGGGCATGTCCGAGGGACTCCACGCGAAGACGTCGGCGTTCGCGTGGAGAAAGTCAACGAGCACTGCTTCCTATTTGGGATCGAACCCGGAGCCGATCTGGATCTACTTGGAGGTGTCGCCGCTGGGGTCGAGGGGGATAGACTTAACCGTCTCCGCTGGCTCAAAGTTGCCGGCATGACGCTTCACGTCTGGCACCTCCTTAGAGAGGCTCTCCAGGTCGGCGATGGGGGCCTCGGACTCGGCGAGGGCCTCGGCGTACTCCACGCACTCCACGTCGCATTCGAACGCGTGTTTGTACGTAAGGCCGACGGTGATGACCCCATTGGGGCCCGGCATCTTGAGCTTCAGGTAGGTGTAGTTGGGGACGGCCATGAACTTCGCGTAGCATGGCCTCCCCAGCACCGCGTGGTAGGTTCCTCGGAACCCGACCACCTCAAACGTCAGGGTCTCCCTTCGGAAGTTGGAGGGTGTTCCGAAGCAGACGGGAAGGTCGAGCTGTCCGAGGGGTTGGACGCGCTTCCCGGGGATGATCCCATGGAAGGGCGCAGCGCCTGCCCGAACAGAGGACAGATCGACACGCAGGAGCCCGAGGGTCTCGGCGTAGATGATGTTGAGGCTGCTGCCTCCGTCCATGAGGACTTTGGTGAGCCTGACGTCGCCGATGACAGGGTCGACGACGAGCGGGTATTTCCCCGGGCTCGGCACATGGTCGGGGTGATCGTCTCGGTCGAAGGTGATGGGCTTGTCGGACCAGTCTAGATAGACTGGCGCCGCCACCTTGACCGAGCAGACCTCCCGGCGCTCTTGCTTGCGGTGCGGAGCCAAGGCGTTCGCCGCTTGCCCACCATAGATCATGAAGCAGTCGCGGACCTCGGGGAACTCTCCTGCCTGGTGATCTTCCTTCTTGTCGTCGTCGCGGGCCTTGCCACCCTCCGCGGGTGGCCCAGCCCTGTGGAAGTGGCGCCGAAGCATGACGCATTCCTCAAGGGTGTGCTTGACGGGTCCCTGGTGATAGGGGCACGGCTCCTTGAGCATCTTGTCGAAGAGGTTGGCACCTCCGGGGGGCCTCCGAGGGTTCTTGTACTCGGCGGCGGCGACAAGGTCCGCGTCGGCGGCGTCGTGTTTCGCTTGCGACTTCTTCTTGCCCTTCTTCTTGGCGCCGCGCTGAGTTGACGCCCCAGGAGTATCTTCCGATGGGCGGCCCTGGGGCTGCTTGTCCTTTCGGAAGATAGCCTCGACCGCCTCCTGGCCGGAAGCGAACTTGGTGGCGATGTCCATCAGCTCGCTCGCCCTGGTGGGGGTCTTGCGGCCCAGCTTGCTCACCAGGTCGCGGCAGGTGGTGCCAGCGAGGAACGCGCCGATGACATCCGAGTCGGTGATGTTGGGCAGCTTGGTGCGCTGCTTCGAGAATCGCCGGATGTAGTCCCGGAGAGACTCTCCCGGCTGCTGTCGGCAGCTTCGGAGGTCCCAGGAATTCCCGGGGCGCACATACGTGCCCTGGAAATTGCCGGCGAAAGCTTGGACTAGGTCGTCCCAGTTGGAGATCTGCCCCGGAGGCAGGTGCTCCAACCAGGCGCGAGCGGAGTCGGAGAGGAACAGGGGGAGGTTGCGGATGATGAGGTCGTCATCGTTCGTTCCACCTAGTTGGCAGGCCAGACGGTAATCCGCGAGCCACAGTTCCGGTCTCGTCTCCCCCGAGTATTTTGTGATGGTAGTCGGGGGTCGGAATCGGGTCGGGAACGACGCCCGTTGGATGGCTCGGCTGAAGGCTTGCAGACCGGGTGGTTCGGGCGAGGGACTCCGATCCTCCCTGCTGTCGTAGCGTCCCCCACGCCTGGGGTGGTAGCCTCGGCGCACCCTCTCATCGAGGTGGGCCCGACGGTCGCGGTGATGGTGCTCGTTGCCGAGGCGACCCGGGGCCGCAGGCGCAGTGTTGCGCGTGCGCCCGGTGTAGACCGAGGCTTCCCGCATGAATCGGGAAGTCGCGGCATGAGGTTCCGAGGGGTACCCCTGCCTTCGGGAGGCAGAGCTCTCGGCCCGTCGGACCGCGGCACCTTCCAGGAGATTCCTGAGCTCTCCCTGGATTCGCCGCCCCTCGGTGGTCGATGGCTCTGGCATCGCGCGAAGAAGCATTGCTGCTACCGCCAGGTTCTGGCCGACCCCACTGGATGCGGGTGGTGGCCTGAGCCTGACGTCGTCGGTGATGCGGTGCTGGAAGTCCTGGGGCAGATGACGTATTTCTCCGGCCGGAGGTTGGCCCGCCCATGCCTGCCCGACGTCCCGACGGATCGGCTCAAGCGCTCCTGCTCCCTCGTCGAGCCTGGCCTGCACCCCGCGGATTTGCTCGAGCTGTGGGTCATGACCCCCCGCCTGAACGGGGACCACAGCTAGCTCCCGTGGGATGTCAACGCGAGGCACTAGCCTAGGGAGGTCACCGTCCTCCGGCATGCCGAGATGGTTGCCTTCGGGGGGACCCCCTAGATCGACGTGGAAGCATTCGCGACCTAGGCCGCGGTCCTCGTCGCCGAGGCTACGGCTACCGTCGGAAGAGTTGGAAAGGCAGTAGTCGCATGCGGTCATGAAGTCCCGCATGGCACTGGGGTTGCCAAGTCCAGAGAAATCCCAACAGACGCTGGGCTCGTCGTCTTCCTCGGACCCAAAGGGCCCGTAGGTCAAGACGTCCGTCAGCCGGTCCCAAGGTGACCGCATACGAAACCCCAGAGGGTTTGGACTCGCCTCTACGAGAGCGCCCGCCAAAGCGAAGTCGCTAGACGGGTTGAGGCTGAATCTGAAAGACGTGGGATGGGAATCGATCGGTACCTTTCGGTCGACAGGCGGCGATAAGGTTACGTCGGGGACTGACTGCACCGTCGTCTCAGGTACAAGGGCGACGTCCAGCAAGCTTTTCGCGAGCGTGCTGGCGTCGTCCGCTTGCTCGGGTTTGGCGTGTCGCGGGGAGACGGTGCTCGCCTTCGTCTCAAACGCGAGGTCGACGCCCGGTGCGCCCCCCGTTGGGGCGCTGGGGCCGTCGACTCGCTCGACAGCCGACGAGGCGCTGTCTCCTGCTTGGCCTTGGTTTCCCCGCCTCCTCCCCCGCCGGCGGGGGAGAGGACGGGGTGAGTTCGAAGATTGTTCTTCCACCATGCGGGGAAGACGTCGCCGATTCCGCCGCCAGCGGGCGGGTTGTCGGCCGCCACTGTTGTTGTCGCATGGCAGTGGAAGGAGTATCATGTCGTAGCTGCCGTCGAGGGACATGAACTCAAGACCCCCGAAACGGAGCACCGTCCCGGGTTGGAGAGGTTGCTGGAGACTGCCCATCTGGAGCTTGACGGGAAGCTGTTCGTCAACACGCAGCAGGCCCCTACCTGGCGCGCCAACTGTCGGCGTTCCGAGACCGGGGGGTCCCTGGGCCGACGAGTGAATGTCGCCGCGTGCCCCAGCCCAGATGGGTCGAGCGCGAGGGTGAGCGCTAAGGGGGGAGAGCGAGGCGGCCGGAGACCGGCGTGAGAGAGGTGGGAATCCCGCGGCCTTCGTGTTCGTCCCGCGCCCAGGTCGGGTGCGCTTGCAGTAGGGGGTTACAAGCGTCCACGCGGGAGAGGGAGCGAGCGGCCCCAAGCGAGCGCGTGTCTCGTCCTCGTCCCCGCGCGGCCAACCCTCTCTAAGAGGGCCCTAGTCCTCCCTTTTATAGGCGTAAGGAGAGGATCCAGGTGTACAATGGGGGGTGTAGCAGAGTGCTACGTGTCTAGCGGAGGTGAGCTAGCGCCCTAAGTACATGCCGTTGTGGCAGCCGGAGAGATCTTGGCACCCAGCTGGTGTGATGTCGTGGCCGTCGGAGGAGCGATGGAGCTTGGTGGAGGGACAGCTGTCGGAGCGGTTGAGTCCTTGCTGACGTCCTCTTGCTTCCGTGAGGGGGCTGAGAGCCGCCGTCGTCACAGAGCATGCGGGGCGCCATCATTGCCTATCTGGCGGAGCGAGCCAGATGGGACGTCGGTCTTGTTCCCTGCGGCCCGAGTCAGTTCGGGGTAGGGTGATGATGGCGCCTCCTATTGACGTGGCTGGTCTGCGCCCTAGGTTGGGCGATGTGGAAGCTCCTCCGAAGCCGAGGTCGAGTCCGAGCCCCCGGGTCGGGCGAGGCGGAGATTGTCGGCTGGTGCCGGGGCGGAGTCCGAGCCCTAGGGTCGGGCGAAGCAGAGTTCGTCGTCTTCTGGGGCCGAGCCCAAGTCCGAGCCCTGGGTCGGACGAGGCGGAGATCGTCGTCTTCTGGGGCCGAGCCCAAGTCCAAGCCCTGGGTCGGGCGAGGCAGAGGTCGTCGTCTTCTGGGGCCGAGCCCAAGTCCGAGCCCTGGGTCGGGCGGAGTTCGCCGTCTTCTGGGACTTAGCCCGAGTCCGAGCCCTGGGTCGGGCGGAGTTCGCCGTCTTCCGGGACTTAGCCCGAGTCCAAGCCCTGGGTCGGGCGGAGCAGAGTTCGCCGTCTTCCGGGACTTAGCCCGAGTCCGAGCCCTGGGTCGGGCGGAGTTCGCCGTCTTCCGGGACTTAGCCCGAGTCCGAGCCCTGGGTCGGGCGAAGTTCGCTGTCTTCTGGGACTTAGCCCGAGTCCGAGCCCTGGGTCGGGCGGAGTTCGCCGTCTTCCGGGACTTAGCCCGAGTCCGAGCCCTGGGTCGGGTGAAGCGGAGCTTCCTATGGTGCCTTCGGCAGGGCCTGACTGCCTGTCAGTCTTACTCTGTCAAGTGGCACTGCAGTCGGAGTGGCGCAGGCGGCGCTGTCCTTCTGTCAGGCCGGTCAGTGGAGCGACGAAGTGACGGCGGTCACTTTGGCTCTGCCGGCTGGGGGGCGCGCGTCAGGATAAGGGTGTCAGGCCACCTTTGCATTAAATGCTCATGCGACTTGGTCGGTCGGTGCGGCGATTTGGTCAGGGTTGCTTCTTAGCGAAGGCAGGGCCTCGGGCGAGCCGGGAATATGTTCGCCGCTGAAGGGGGGCCTCGGGCGAGGCGGAAATCCTCCGGGGTCGGCTGCCCTTGTCCAAGGCTAGGCTCGGGCGAGGCGTGATCGTGTCCCTCGAATGGACTGATCCCTGACTTAATCGCTCCCATCAGGCCTTTGCAGCTTTGTGCTGATGGGGGTTACCAGCTGAGAATTAGGAGCCTTGAGGGTACCCCTAATTATGGTCCCCGACAGACACGAACGCACACGGGGGTTAGACGAGGGGTAGACGGGAGTCGTCTAGGGGTAGACGAAGGGTAGACGCACTGCGCGCAAGCAAATGCAAGCGCGCGCACTAGTTGCGCGATGACGGCTGCGAGAGCACGGTGAGGCGCTGCGTGCGCGCGATTTGACGTGCGCGACACGGCTGACGGTGAGTCTGAGGCACGGTGATGGTGGACGAACGGACGAGGCGGGCCGCAGGGACACCGGCGGGGTCGGGCTCGGCGGTTCGGTCACCATAGTTAGCCAAGGTGGCCACGATCGATCGGGCACGGGGTGCTGGACGCGCGGTGGCTCGCTAGTTTGGGCTGGGTTCAGCCGTGCTCGCAGCGCACCGGCGACCGGCGGCATGGGGACGAGCTGGGCATGCAGCGAGCGCGCAGCAACTCGGCTGCGACGCGCAGGGGCGAGGTTCGACGGCGAACGGCTGCTACGGCGCTAAACGTCGACGCGGCTGGGCGTGCTGCGAGCGCGCACTGGGCTTGGGCTGCGCGGCATGGGGACTGGTCTGAGCGCACCGAGTGCGCAGCTACTTGGCCGCTGCGCGCAGGGACAAGGCGAGGGTGCGCGGGGCTGGCACGCCGGGCACCGGGCTTGCGGCACAGGGAGACGACGGCAGCAGCAGGCACGAGCTGCTCACTGCCGACGCTGCGTCACGACTTGCAGCAGGGCGAGCTGGGTGCCATGGCCGCGCTGCTGCGCTGCGTGGGGGATAGCGACGGAAAAAAAGGCTAGGGGAGAGAGGAAGGAGGCGAGCTCACCTCGGCGGCGCGGCACGACGACGACAGCGGCAGTACTCTGGGCGGGGCGCGGCTGTGACGGCGAGACGGAGGGCGAGATCGAGGCAAGGAGGAATGGTGTGGGCGAGAAAACTGGACGAGGTGCGCGAGCAGTGCGGTTGCGTGCGCGCGACGCGCGCGCTGGCTGGGCTGCGGCGCGCGGCTGGGCTGGCGGGGGTGGGCGGGAGCTGGGCTGGCGGTGCTGGCGAGCGCGCGCTGGGCCGCGACGCGTGCAGTCGCGCGGGGGAGCGCTAGCGCGGGGAGCTGCCGCGGGGGGAGCTGGGCCGGGCGCTGGCTGGCCCATGAGGGAGAGAGTTGGCGCGGTGGGCCGAGGGGGGAGAAAGAGAGGGGAAGAGAGGGGCGCGGGTGGGCTGGCCGAAATGGGCCAGGGAAGGGGGCTGGGCCACTTTTCCTTTTCCTTTTCCTTTTTCTTTCTCTTTTCTTTCTCTTTTCTATTTATTTCAGTTTGACATTATGTGCAAATAAATGATTAGATGAAAGATCAAGCAAACCATTCATCAAACAAAAAAAACAAATGCTTTCTAACCTGATGCAACAACCATTGTTCCCTTAGGGTTTAACCTACTAGATTATAATTACATTTACGATTAAAAATAACCACTCTTCTTCTATAGAAAAGAGAAGGAGGAGATCGGGGAAGATGTGAAGAGAGGAGTAACACCTGAATTTGTGAATATGAGCAAAGCAATTTTTATACCCCAAATTCAGGGTGTTACAACCTGTGTCACCTTCTTCTTGCTGTTGTTGGAGGAGTGCGACCCCGTGGGGGTTGGCGCTCTCTAGTCACCGCTCGGCTTCAAGGATTTTCATCACGCAGCCCGACTGCGTTCCCCCACCAATGGTCATCCGTAGGGATGATCACCAGCCTTGTGGTGGGGAGAAGCAAGTCGGGCTGCGCCCTCTGTCCCGCCCTCAGCTTCAAGGATGTTCATCATCCGGGCTGAGGAGGAGGGCGCACCGAGTTGGGTCCTGCCTCCCGCATGGGTCGGTGACCCGCTTCTTCCTCCAGCATTCGGGGGAGAAGGGCATCCTCCAGCCCTGCGGAGGAGACGTCCTCCAGCTATGCGGGGGAAGGCGAACTGCTGCTGCCTGGTCAGGGTGTAGCTATTCGTCCTCCACCCGGGCGACGTTCGTGCCGTGCGCAGGTGGCTGCTGTCGCCGGTGCTGAAGTGGTGGCCGCCGCTGGTGAGGCTTCCCACCGCAGCGGTTGCCTCCGCCGATGAGACCGTCAGTGCCACCTGCGCTCCGGACCTCTGGCTCTTGGGCTTTAATGGCTGTTTCTCGTCCCCCATGAGGGGACGTGAACAAGGACCTTTTCATAGTAGCGTTTGCCCTGAGGCCATCGCTGCTGCTGTCTAGCCACCCGAGGTGGAGGTCATTGTCGCGCTGCTGGTGCAGTGGTCGCTGGCGAGCCGCTTGGAGCTCGTTATCTTGCAGCCCCTCCGGTGTGGAGGTAGTTCATTCCTGCGGGAATGGAGCTGGGTCCCGTTTGTAAGGGAATGTAAGAGCAAAATGTAATTGCCCTAAGTATAGAGATATCTGCTGTAGGTCGGGAAAGTCACTGAGGGTGCTGCCGACATCTATGTAGCATAGTTATCCCAAGTACGTGTGTTTGTTCTTTGTGGCTGCTGAGGCCTGAACATTTGGGTATAAAGCCGTGCTTCTTTCCACTTGTTTCGAGCATTAAGACCTGTTCATCGGTAGCAGAATCACTTATCCGAGCGTGAGTTACCTTTCGCGGAAGGTGACGAGTAAGGTATCCGTATCCCGGAGGCGTAGGAGTCCCTCGGCTCGGTCGGCCTTACCGCTCAAGGTCTCTCTTGCTCATCTTTAGGACTCCGCCATCGATATAGTCGAAAGGCATGAAAGTCGTTTTGGTGGAAAAACTTTTCCGAGGAAAGTTTTCAGCGCAGAGGGGGTTCCTCCTTTCTAGACTCCGAGGTGACCGCCCGGGCCAGGACCCTTGCGGAGGGTCTGGCCGTGGCCGTCGGGTCTACTTGGTCCGCCCAAGCCAAGGCCTCGCAGCAGCGTGTCCGGGCCGAAGGTTGTTTCGCCCGCTTTGTGACTTTGTTTCTGTCTCCATTCTTCTCCTTGCGTCTGAAGAATGTTGTCCGGCTGTCTGCAGGGTTCGAGATGTCTCTTAACGAGTCCGTCAAGAACTGCAAGGTGCTTGCCGAGGCGGCTGAGCAGAAGGAGGCCGACCACGTGGCCATGTCTGAGGCTATCTTGGCTTTCTGCCGGGCCTTTGGCCTCGACGACGTCCCCTCGGGTAGCTCCCCCTAGAGTCACCTGTGGGCCTTGGGTGGCCATGTGCGCAGCAGACTCCGCGGGGCGCTGCACCACGGCGTTAGGCGGGCCTTCGCCGTGCTCTCTTCCCACTATGACGTGGATCTGGAGCGGGTCAGCGAGGGGTACTGCTTACCCGATGAAGAGGAGGCTGCCTTAGCCGAGGTCCAGAGGCTTGACACGGCTGTCGAGGGCCCAAGCGCGGTGCTGGCTTCCTCCTTCGAGGTGGAGGTCCTTCCGCCCGTGTCGCCGTCCGAGTCCGAGCCAGATTTTACCGAGGGTGGAAATGACGCCGAGCGTGCTGCTCCTCCCCGTGCCGATGTCTGAGCCTGCAGGAACAGTTTGTTCTAAGTATGCGTATGTCTTTTGCGGCTGCTGAGGCCTAGACATTTTCGTTGTTGAAGTTTAAAGCTGCGTTTCTTTTCCTCTTGTTTCGAGCCTTAGGACTTGTTCGGTAGTGGAATCGCTTATCCGAGCGTGAGTTACTTTTCGCGGAAGGTGATGAGTGAGGTATCCGTATCCCGGAGGCGTAGGAGTCCCTCGGCTCGGTCGGCCTTGCCGCTTACGTGTCCTCTCGTCGTTTTTAGGATTCTGTTATCGATGTAGTCGAAAAGTATGAAAGTCGTTTTCTTTCCTCTCGTTTCGTGCGTTAGGACTTGTTTGTCGGTAGCAGAATCGCTTATCCAAGCGCGAGTTACTTTTCGCGGAAGGTGATGAGTGAGGTATCTGTATCCCGGAGGCGTAGGAGTCCCTCGGCTCGGTCGGCCTTGCCACTCAAAGTCTCTCTTGCTTGTCTTTAGGATTCTGTTATCGACACAGTCGAAAAGCGTGAAAGTCGTTCTGGTAGAAAACTTTTCCGAGGAAAATTTTGACGCAGAGGGGGTTCCCCCTTCTAGCCCCCGAGGGAGGGTCGGGCTTTGCCGAGGCAAGGCTGATCCTTCCTTGATAGCTAGACTTTATTTATGCATGTAAAGAAAGTGAGATACATGAACGACTTGAAACATTTTAAGGGTAAAAGCGACATAACTGTTCGATGTTCCAAGCGTTGCTGTAGACCTCGCCTTGATCGTTGGCCAGCTTGTATGTCCCGGGCTTCAAAACTTTGGCGATGATGAACAGCCCTTCCTAGGGAGGGGTAAGCTTGCAGCGCCCTCGGGCGTCTTGTCGCAGCCGAAGTACCAAGTCTCCCACTTGGAAGTCTCGGGGCCGAACCCTTCGGGCGTGGTAGCGTCGCAGGGACTACTGATACCGTGCTGAGTGTATTAAGGACACGTCCCGAGCCTCTTCCAGCTGGTCCAATGAATCTTCTCGACTGGTCTGGTTGCTTTGGTCATCGTAAGCCTTTGTCCTCGGGGAACCGTATTCCAAGTCCGTGGGTAAGATGGCCTCGGCCCCGTAGACTAGGAAAAACGGCGAGAAACCTGTGGCTCGACTCAGCGTCGTCCTCAGACTCCAAACCACTGAGGGTAGTTCTTTTATCCACCACTTGCCAAACTTGTTGAGGTCATTGTAGATCCTCGGTTTTAGTCCCTGCAAAATCATACCGTTAGCGCGCTCCACCTGCCCATTTGTCATTGGGTGAGCTACAGCGGCCCAGTCCACACGGATGTGGTGGTCCTCGCAGAAGTCCAGGAACTTTTTCCCAGTGAACTGTGTGCCATTGTCGGTGATGATTGAGTTTGGGACCCCAAAGCGATGGATGATATTTGTGAAGAACGCCACCGCCTGCTCGGACCCGATGTTGGTTAAGGGTCGGACCTCGATCCACTTGGAGAATTTGTCGATGGCGACCAGCAGGTGCGTGAAGCCCCCGGGTGCCTTCTGCAAGGGACCGACGAGGTCTAGACCCCACACGGCAAACGACCAAGTGATAGGTATCGTCTGGAGGGCCTGAGCGGGCAGATGTGTCTGTCTCGCGTAGAATTGACACCCTCGGCAGGAGCGTACAATCCTAGTGGTGTCGGCCACCGCAGTTGGCCATTAGAACCCTTGTCGGAAAGCGTCTCCCACGAGGGCTCGAGGTGCTGCATGGTGATCGCAAGCCCCCGAGTGTATTTCTTGTAACAGCACTTGTCCTTGGGCAGTGGATATGCATCGTTGGAGAATGCCTGAGGGGCTGCGGTTGTACAACTCCTTTTCATCACCCAGTAGAACGAACGACTTGGCGCGCCGAGCCAGTCGCTAAGCTTCGGCCTTGTCGAGGGGCAGCTCTCCTCAGAGGAGATATTCCAGGTACGGGGTCTGCCAGTTTTGGTTTGGTGCAACCCCATTCCGCTCTCCCTCGATGCGCAAGGCCTCACCCTCGGCAGCCGAGGGTACCTCGGGCTAGGCTGAGGTCTCCTCGGGTTCGGGCGCGTCGTCGAGTTCGACGGATGGTTGATATATGTCCCTGGAGAAGACGTCCGAGGGAACCGTCGTTCGCCCCGAGGCTATTTTCGCCAGCTCATCCACGGTCTCGTTGTACCGTCGAGCAACATGGTTGAGCTCCAGCCCGTAGAACTTGTCTTCCAAGCACCGAATTTCGTCGCAGTAGGCCTCCACTTTCCGATCGCGGTGGGAGTTCTTCATGACTTGGTCAATAACAAGCTACGAGTCGCCATGAGCGTCGAGGCACCGAACCCCTAGCTCGATGGCGATGCGCAGTCCATTTACCAAGGCTTCGTACTCGACCACGTTGTTTGACGCCGGAAAATGGAGGCGCAGTATGTAGCGCACAAGTTTCTCGAGGGGTGAGACGAAGAGTAGGCCAGCACCTGCTCCTGTCTTCATAAGCGACCCATCGAAGTACATGGTCCAAAGTTCGGGCTGTATTGGAGCTGTCGGCAATTGGGTGTCGACCCATTCAGCCAAGAAGTCTACCAAGACTTGAGATTTTATGGCCTTCCGGGGAGCGAATGAAAGTGTTTCGCCCATGAGTTCCATTGCCCATTTTGCTATCCTACCCGAGGCCTCTCGGCACTGGATGATCTCTCCCAGGGGGAAGGATGACACCACAGTCACCGGATGAGACTCGAAGTAGTGTCGCAACTTTCGCCGTGTCAGAATTACTGCGTACAGTAGCTTCTGGATTTGCGGGTAGCGGAGCTTGGTCTCGGATAGCACCTCACTGATGAAGTAGATCGACCTCTGGACGAGCAGTGCATGCCCCTCTTCTCGTCTCTCGACTACGATCGCGGCGCTGACCACCTGAGTGGTTGCGGCTACGTAGATCAAGAGGGCTTCTCCCACAGCAGGGGGCACCAAGATGGGTGCATTAGTAAGGAGTGCCTTTAAGTTTCCGAGGGCTTCTTCGGCCTCGGGGGTCCAAGTGAAGCGCTCGGCCTTCCTTAAGAGGCGGTACAAGGGCAATCCTTTCTCGCCGAGGCACGAGATGAAGCGGCTCAGAGCCGCAAGGCATCCCATGACCCTTTGTACTCCTTTCAAGTCTTTGATGGGCCCCATGTTGGTGATGGCCACAATCTTCTCTAGGTTGGCCTCGATGCCTCGCTCGGAGACGATGAGCCCTAGGAGCATGCCTCGGGGGACTCTGAAGACACACTTTTTGGGATTGAGTTTTACGCCCTTTGCGCGCAGGCACTCGAAAGTCACTTCGAGGTCACAGAGGAGGTCAGAGGCTTTCCTTGTCTTAACAACGATGTCATCGACGTAAGCCTCGACCGTTCTTTCGATGTGTTCTCCGAACACATGGTTCATGCACCTTTGGTAGGTGGCACCTGCATTCCTCAAACCAAATGGCATTGTAGTATAACAATACATGCCAAAGGGTGTGATGAAAGAAGTCGTGAGCTGGTCGGATTCTTTCATCTTGATTTGGTGATAGCCTGAATAGGCGTCGAGGAAAGACAGTGTTTCACGCCCAGCAGTGGAGTCCACAATTTGATCGATGCGAGGCAGAGGGTAGGGAACCTTTGGACATGCTTTGTTTAAACCAGTGTAGTCTACGCACATCCTCCATTTCCCACCCTTTTTCTTTACAAGCACAGGGTTAGCTAACCATTCGGGATGGAATACCTCTTTGATGAACCCTGCAGCCATTAGCTTGTGGACCTCCTCGCCTATGGCCCTGCGCTTTTCTTCATCAAAGCGGCGCAGGGACTGCTTCACGGGTCGGGCACCGGCTCGAATGTCCAGTGAGTGCTCGGCGACATCCCTCGGTATGCCGGGCATGTCCGAGGGACTCCACACAGAAACTTCGGCGTTTGCGCGAAGAAAGTCGACGAGCACTGCTTCCTATTTGGGGTCGAGCTCGGAGCCGATCCTGACTTTCTTGCCGGCGTCATTGCTGGGGTCGATGGAGACGACTTAACTGCCTCGGCCGGCTCGAAGTTGCCGGCGCGTCGCTTCGCGTCGGGTGCTTCTTTGGAGAGGCAATCCAGGTCGGCGATGAGGGCTTCGGCCTCGGCGAGGGCCTCAGCGTACTCCACGCATTCCACGTCGCACTCGTAGGCGTGGCGGTACGTGGGTCCGACGGTGATGACTCCCTTGGGGCCAGGCATCTTGAGCTTGAGGTAAGTGTAGTTGGGGATGGCCATGAACTTGGCGTAGCACGGTCTTTCCAGCACCGCGTGATAGGTCCCTCGGAACCCAACTACCTCGAAGGTGAGGGTTTCCTTTCGGAAGTTGGAGGGGGTTCCGAAGCAGACGGGTAAGTCAATCTGTCCGAGGGGCAGGATACGCTTTTCGGGTGTGATCCCATGGAAGGGTGCTGCACCAGGTCAGATCTCAGACTGATCAACCCCCAAGAGCTCCAGGGTCTCGGTGTAGATGATGTTGAGGCTGCTGCCTCCGTCCATGAGGACCTTGGAGAGCCTAATGTTGCCGATGATCGGATCGACGATGAGCGGGTACCTTCCTAGGCTCGACACGTAGTCGGGGTGGTCGCCTTGGTCGAAGGTGATGGGCTTGTCGGACCAGTCTAGGTAGACCAACGCCGCTACCTTCACCGAGCAGACCTCCCGACTCTCCTGCTTGAGGTGCCGAGCCGAGGCGTTCGCCACCTGTCCGCCATAGATCATGAAGCAGTTGTGGACCTTCAGGAACTTCTCTTCCTTGTCGCCCCCCTTCTTATTGTTGCCTTGGTCTTTGCCACCTTCTGCCGAGGGTCCAGCCTTGTTGAAGTAGCGTCGGAGCATGTCACACTCTTCAAGGGTGTGCTTGACAGGACCCCTGTGATAGGGGCACGACTCCTTGAGCATCTTGTCGAACGCGTTGGCTCCTCCGAGAGGCTTCCGAGGGTTCCTATGCTCGGCAGCAGCGACGAGATCCGCGTCGACGACATTGCGCTTTGCCTGCGCCTTATTCTTGGCCTTCTTCTTCATGCCACGCTGGGCGGATGCCTCGGGGGCGTCTCCCTTCTGCCCTCCCTGAGGCTGCTTGTCCTTTCAGAAGATGGCTTTGACCGCCTCCTGACTAGAGGCGAACTTGATGGCGATGTCCATCAAGTCGCTCGCCTTGGTGGGAGTCTTGCGTCCTAGTTTGCTCACCAGGTCCCGACACGTGGTGCCGGTGAGGAAAGCTCCGATGACATCTGAGTCGGTGATGTTGGGCAGCTCGGTGCACTGCTTTGAAAACCGCCGGATGTACTCTCGCAGGGATTCCCCTGGCTGCTGGCGGTAGCTTCGGAGATCCCATGAGTTCCTAGGGCGTACGTATGTACCCTGGAAATTTCCAGCGAAAGCCTTGACCAGGTCGTCCCAGTCGGAGATCTGCGCAAGAGGCAGATGCTCCAGCCAGGCCCGGGCAGCATCGGAGAGGAAAAGGGGGAGGTTGCAGATGATGAGGTTGTCGTCATTCGTCCCTCCCAGCTGGCATGCCAGTCGGTAATCCGCAAGCCACAACTCTGTCCTTGTCTCCCCTGAGTACTTGGTGATGGTAGTCGGGGCTCGGAACCGGGCCGGGAACGGCGCTCGTCGTATGGCCCGGCTGAAGACTCGTGGACCTAGTGGCTCGGGCGAGGGACTCCAATCCTCCTCACTGTCGTAGCGTCCCCCGCGCCTGGGGTGGTAGCCTCAGCGCACCTTCTCCTCGAGTTGGGTTCGATGGTAGCGGCGGTGTTGCTCGGCGCCGAGGCGATCCGGGGCTGCTGGCGTCCCGTCCCGTGTGCGCTCAGTGTGGACCGAGGCCTCCCGCATGCGTCGGAAGGGCGTTGGGCGATGCTCCAAGGGGTCTCCTCGTCTCCAGGAGGCAAAGCTCTCAGCTTGTCGGACAGCGGCGTCTTCCAGGAGGCCCTTGAGCTCGCCTTGGATACGTCACCCCTCGGTGGTGGATGGCTCCAGCATTGTTTGAAGTAGCATCGCCGCTGCAGCTAGGTTCTGGCTGGCCCCGTCGAAGGCCGGGGGCGGCATCAACCTGGCATCGTCAACAATGCGGCGCTGGACGTCCCGGGCCCGATGACGTGCTCCTCCGGCGAGTGCCCGGCCTGCCCACTCCTGCTCGATGTTTTGTCGGAGCTGCACAAGCCGCCCTACTTCTTCGTCGAGCTTGGCCTGCATCTCGCGGAGTTGCTCGAGCTGTGTGTCCTGACCCCCCGCAGGGACTTGGACCATAGCTAGCTCCCGCGGGATCTCAGCGCGAGACGTAGGTGCAAGGGCGCCGTCACTTCCCGGCATACCAAGGTGGGTTTCTCCGCCATGATCCTCCTAATCGATGTGGTAGCACTCGCAAGTTGGGTCGCAACCCTCGTCGTCAAGGCTGTGGCCATCATCAGAGCAGCCGGAGAGGCAGTGGTCACATGCGGACATGAAGTGACGCATGGCACCGGGATCATGGAGTCCGGAGAAATCCCAACTGACGTTGGGGTCGTCCTCTTCCTCGGAACCCGTGGGTCCGGAGGTTGAGACGGCCATCAGTCGGTCCCAAGTTGACCACATATGGTACCCCGGAAGGTCAGGATATGCCCTAGCGAAAGCGCTCACCGAAGCGGGGTCGCTTGGTGGATCGAAGCTGAATCTAAAGGGAACAGGATGAAAAACGGATGGTACCTCTTGGTTGATGGACGATGGCGAAGTCGCATCAGGGACGGACTGCACCATTATCTCAGGTACGAGGCTAACGCCCAACAAATCCTTCGTGAGGGTGCTGGCGTCATCAGTCCGCTTAGGGTTGGCACGTTGCGGGGAAGCAACACCCGCCATTGTCTCAGGTGCGAGGACAACACCCGACATGTCCCCCACAAGGGTGCCGGCGTCGTCGACTCGCTCTGGTCCGACAGCCAACGAGGTGCCGCCTCCTGCCTGGCCACGGTTGCCCTGTCTCCTCCTCCGGCGAGGAGGGTAGCGGGGCAAACCCGGGTGTTCCTCTTCCACCACGGGAGGAAGTCGTCGTCGAGTTCGCCTTCACCGGGCGAGCCAACGACCGTCGTTGTTGTCGTGCTACGAGGGGAGGAGCACCATGTCATAGCTGCCGTCGAGGGACATGAACACGAGACTCCCAAAGCGGAGCACCGTCCCGGGCTGAAGAGGCTGTTGAAAGCTACCCATCTGGAACTCAACGGGAAAGTATTTGTTAACACGCAGCAGGCCCCTACCTGGCGCACCAACTATCAGCGTTTCGGACCCGCGAGGATCGTCAACCGACCAGTAAATTTGTCGCTGCGTGTCCCTACCCAGATGGGTTGATGCAAGATGGAACACAAGAGGGAAACGAGGCTTATGTTATCTTGCACTGGGGTGCTCATAGTAGGGGTTACAAGTGTTGCGGGAGAGCGGGAGCGAGAGAGAGAGAAAGAGAGGGTTCGGCCTTGAGGCGAGCTGTCTAAGTCTGCCTCTACCGCGTCTCTCCTACTCTGCCTGCCTCCGCTCGTCTACGTCGTATGTCCGTGTGTTCGTACGTGCATTTTTCCCGTCCCCCTCCCTCCTCCCTTCCGTTGGAAGGCCCTGGACATCCCCTTTTATAGATACAAGAAGATGCCCAGCTGTACAATGGGGGTGTAGCTATGAGCTAACATGGCTGGTGGAGAAGTGCCTTGAGCCCTGTACATGTACCAACATGGCCGTCGGTGAAGTGCCTTGAGCCCTGTTCATGTACCAACGTGGCCGCCGGTGAAGTGCCTTGAGTCCTGGAGAAGCATAGCTGGCGGTGCGGCATTGTCACACCCGGCTTTAAGGAACAAAGCCAGGTGCATCTCATACATGCGCCAAGAAGACAACATATATAATAACAGAGTGTATAGAGATAAATGTCAATAACATCAGAGTATTTATTACATAGCGGAAGACTTATTACAAAATAAAATAATGAATATAAAACGAACTAAGGATCGTCGGCGCAAATGTCAACTGAGAAACGCCACCTAGATCAGATCATACTCCTCGCCTTGTGGCTCCTCCTGAACCACCTGTTCTTCTCCTGTGGGGGGGTGTGAGACAGCAAGGGTGAGCTCACACATGATCATAGCTCAACAAGTTGTGGGGAACCAGTGGACATAAACTCACAAAGGTGTGAGTTCATGTGGTGTGTAAGGCTAATCAATGATAGGGGTTAAAGCTGAGCATTGCTTTTAAGTAGTTGGTCAAACTTTTATTAGCAGTTACTAAATGTAAGTAAATACCAAACCTTAATAAATAATAGAACAAAATTAATAATAAACCCATGCATATGCAAATGACAAAATTTAATTTAAGTTCCATAATTTAATCATCAGAGAGTCCTGAGCCGCTCATGACCGTGAGCTCGGCTAGTATACCAGTTTTACACTCTGCAGAGGTTGTACCCTTTACCCACAAGTCATGTTACCCATCTGCCAAGGGGTCGCGACTCCCATACACCTCTACCTAGGAAGCGCGGCAGGGCAACACTACGAGGCCTTTACAAAGTTCCACTAGCTTCCGAAAACCCGCTACAGTTTATAGGAAGTTCCAATGCAGGGTTCTTGGCTGACCGCCATCGCAGCAAAATCAACCAAGGACCTCCCTACACTGACCACTCCCCTACTGCCCTTGCCCCTTTCGGGTAAGGTAGTCTTCCACTAGCTTTCCTAATTAGTTAGCCAAGGGCGTCCCATTAAACCCTTATGGTGGCACGTGGTTCTCAAGTTAAGCTCTATGTTCCAATTAACATTAATGATCTCAACATGAACATAAATAGAATAACAAAAAGAATTGGAACATAGAGGTAATGAATGATTATCCAAAAACCATATAAAGCAATAGCAAACTACCCAAGTGATTCAGGGGTAAACAAGGTAATGAGATAAACAATCTAGGGTGACCTATTGGGTCCCATCAAAATTAACCTATGCATGGATAAGTGATATTAAAGAACATTATTAGGTAAAAAGTGGTCAAGGGCACAACTTGCCTTCGATGAGCTCCTGCTCAGCTACTTCAACCTGCTGCTCACCAGGCTCCTCAGCAACGGGCTCTTCTACTCGCCACAATACAAACAAGCACAGTGCATATAGAGAAATTAACATTACACCAAACATATAAACAAAATACACAGTAATAATCTACACATTAAAATAAAATTCTAGGAACAGAAATCATAATTTTTCGAGTTATAGATTTTAAGTTATGGATTTTCAAAAGTTTTATGTGTTTAAAATAGGATTAAGTGTGAGATTAATTTTCTTACTATTGTCATGATAAAACAGAGGCTCTAAGTGATAGACAATAAAATTACAAAATTTTAGGAACTGTAATGAATTAATTTGGAGTTAGTATGAATTTTCTATGAATTTTCCTATTAAAAATCTATTTATAAATCATTTTCCCTGATTTTATTATGTTCTGGACTGGGCCTCAATTTCAGTTAAGCACAGGGGGCTTGGGGTAAGTTTCCTAAGACACAGGGAATAACACACTTTGGACGGCGTGTTTATTCCAGAAATCCCCAGGGCCTCTTTAGCAAAATATACCCGCGAAGGGGTATCAGAAAGATCTGGCTGTAGGATATCGCGCGGACGGCCCAGATTAAAACAACCTCACCCGAAACCGGTACACAATAACTGCCCTTGGATCCGAGATCCACGGCGCAGATTTAAAATAACCGAATCATTTTCTATGCGCCCGATCTAGATCGAACGGCGCAGATGAATCCTATGAATAGGTATGCAACAATCTAATCTCAGCCGACCCCCGGCCATCCAATGGCACACATCTGATTTCCCTGAGATCTAATCGTGGCCGCTCAAACCTGGATCGACGGCCAGCACATCATCGTCTCCAATCAGCCCCCCTCCAGGCCATGGCGGTGCGCCCCCGACGCGGCGGAGACCCGCCCGCGAAACTCATTCCCCCTCCTAACGGTGAGGTGGTCGATCCAACTGTGCGTGAAATGAAATTAAAGACCAGGCGATCGCTAAGGAGATGCCTTACCGTAATTATCACGATGAATAAGCCGACGATTCGCAATTCGCCCCCCCGCGGCAAAGCACTGACATCAACAAATTCCCGGAGTGCTCGGTCAGAATCCTTCCGACGACGGTGCACGCGCCCACTCCGATCGACGGTGATGCTCCACAACCAATCGCGGATGCCGCAGGTATGATCGAAGATGACGCCCACTGTCGTCCCTCTCCGCAGACCCGCACACCCCCCGACTGCCCCTACTCAGCTGCGATTCCACGGCGAGGGTTGCGGAGGTGGATATGTAGGCTACTCGGGACCCCGCAACACCATATAGAGATGGCGCGGCTGATCGGGGGGGCAACGGACTCCGTAAGCTCCGGCGCGTGCCCACCATTTGTGGCGGGGTTGTTCATCCTGTGGCTGACGATTCGGGCCCATAGGGTAGACGATGAAGACGGACGCAAGCAGAGGCTGACGGTGCGGGCGAAGCGAGGCGTGTGGCTGAGAAACTGATCCGTGGGTCCGCGAATCCAGTGAGATGCTGAGCACGAGCGCGATGGAAGAGCCTGTACGTGGGCCCGCGAACGCAGTGAAACATGGTCACACGCCAGCGTATGACAGCGCGGTCCCACATGTCGGCGCATTTCCACCGGCCGGCTGGCTCCACGCGGAGTGTGGAAATGGGCTGCGAAGGGGAAATGTCATGGTGGGCCGAATTGAGTGCCGCTGGTCCAGTTAAGTGAGGTCCTTTTTTTCTTTTTTTTCCTTTTGTCTCATTTTATATTTCTTTTTTTTATTCAAACTTGCTATTTGAATTGAAACTTGGTTTTCAGATCACTCAGGTTATCAAAACACCAGATTTACAAGTATATGTATATTTTCATTCCCATTTATATTCTATACTCTTTTCTTTTCTTTCCTTTTCTCTCTTTTCTTAATTCTAGGATTATTTTAGGATTTAAATCCCCATTTGGATATCTAACATATTTCTTTTTGCATTATTATAATATTGTCACAAAAATGCACACACAAATAAGATATTCAGCATGATGCAATGATTTAGTAGCATATCTCTTTATTAATTGTTTTTGGACATGGTGTTCACATATGATGATGCATAAAGATCAAACTCACATAAAGAGAAATTGTTCCTCTACTGGTATTATTCCTAGCAATTACAAAGTGGGTGTTACAAATCCTACCCCCCTTAAAAATAATCTCGTCCTCGAGATTTAAGAAGATCTAGGGAAAAGGTGAGGAAAATCTATGCGAAGCTCTTCTTCTCATTCCCAAGTCGCTTCATCTTCACCGTGGTGACTCCATTGGACTTTGCACATCTTTATCACCTTATTTCTTGTAACTTGAGTCAAAGTATCCAAAATCTTAATCGGGTACTCCGTGTAAGTCAAATCACCTTGAACACTGAGCTCTTCCATTGGTAACTGTTCCTCGGGAACACAGAGACACTTCTTCAGTTGAGATACGTGGAACACGTTATGCACATCCGATAGACTATCCGGTAACTCAAGTTGGTATGCCATCTCCCCAACTCTCCTAAAGATCAAGAATGGTCCAATATAGCGTGGGGACAATTTGCCCTTGACTTTGAATCTCTTCATACCACGAAGTGGTGACACCTTGAGGTACACATAATCTCCTTCTTCAAATTCCAGTGGCCTCCTTCTATTATCAGCATAGCTCTTTTGTCTGGTTTGAGCCACTCTCAAATTCTCTCGAATTATACAAACTTGTTCTTCTGCTTCTTGAATCAATTCAGACCCAAAGAATTGTCTTTCTCCAGTTTGATCCCAATATAGAGGAGTCCTGCACTTTCTCCCATATAAAGCTTCAAAAGGTGACATTTTCAGACTGGCCTGATTACTATTGTTGTATGAGAACTCAGCATACGGTAGACTTTTATCCCAACTTCCTCCATGCTGAAGGGCACATGCTCTCAACATATCTTCCAATACTTGATTAGTCCTTTCAGTCTGTCCATCAGTCTGAGGGTGATAAGTTGTACTAAAATTCAACTTTGTGCTCATATTCTCATGAAAGCTTCTCCAAAATCTTGAGGTAAACTGTGAACCTCGATCAGACACGATCTTCTTTGGTACTCCATGTAAACACACAATCCGAGCCATATATAACTCTGCTAGCTGAGAACCTTTATAAGTAGTCTTCACAGGAATAAAGTGAGCCACTTTAGTCAATCTATCCACAATCACCCATATAGCATCATATCCTTTCCGGGTGCGAGGCAATTCAGTAATGAAATCCATACCAATCTCTTCCCACTTCCACTCGGGTATCTTCAGTGGATATAACAATCCAGCTGGCCTCTGGTGTTCAGCCTTAACTCTTTGACATACATCGCACATAGCCACACGTGCAGCCACATCTCTTTTCAATCCATACCACCAATACTTCCGCTTCAGATCCTGATACATCTTGGTACTACCAGGATGAATAGAATAATCTGAATCATGGGCCTCCTTTAAAATAGTCTCTCGAAGGCTTTTAATATCAGGAACACACATCCTGTCCTTGAACCATACAGTGCCCTGCTCATCTTCCGTGAATTTCGGAACTCGACCTTCAGTAATCAGATCCCTAATCTCTTTTATTTTAGCATCACCAATTTGACCTTTACGAATTTCTTGCTCCAAAGTAGGTTCCACATCAATAGTAACTCCTTCAGTATGAGCAACTATCCCCAGGTTAAGTCTTCTGAAATCCTCAACAATCTCATCGGGTAGCTGGGCAACAATAGCTGAATGAACATGCTCCTTTCGACTCAAGGCATCTGCAACCAAATTTGCCCTGCCCGGGTGATAGTGAATCTCCAAATCATAATCCTTAATAAGCTCCAACCAACTGTGTTGCCTAAGGTTGAGATCCTTTTGAGTGAATATATACTTCAGACTCTTATGATCCGTATATACTTGACACTTGGTCCCCATGATATAATGTCTCCATATCTTAAGCGCATGCACAACGGCTGCCAATTCCAAGTCATGAGTGGGGTAGTTCAATTCATGTTTGCGTAATTGACGAGAAGCATAGGCAATCACATGTCCTTCCTGCATGAGCACACATCCTAAGCCTTGACCACATGCATCACAATAAATATCAAATCCTTTCTGTAGGTCTGGCATAACCAATACTGGTGGCGACATCAATCTTTTCTTTAATTGATCAAAGTTGTCTTGACATTTCTCGTCCCACTTAAATTCTCTTCCTTTCTCCAAAAGCGAAGTCATAGGTTTAGCAATCTTAGAAAATCCTTCAATAAATCTCCGATAATATCCTGCTAATCCCAAGAAACTCCGAATCTCCGTAACTGTAGTGGGTACTCTCCATTCCATTATCTCCTTAACTTTAGCAGGATCCACTGAAATTCCTCCATTGGATATGATATGACCAAGAAATGGCACCTCGCCAATCCAAAACTCGCACTTGCTGAACTTGGCATATAGCTGGTTATCTCGTAGCTTCTATAGCACCAACCTTAGATGTTCCTCGTGATCACTATCACTCTGAGAATAAATGAGAATATCGTCGATGAATACCACGACAAATCTGTCCAAATACTCCATAAACACCTTATTCATCAAGTTCATAAAATAAGCTGGTGCATTGGTTAATCCAAACGACATAACAGTGAACTCATATAATCCATATCGGGTCGAGAAAGCCGTCTTGGGAATATCCGATGGTCTAATCCTCATCTGATGGTAACCCGATCGGAGATTAATCTTCGAGAATACTCTAGCACCTCTCATCTGATCAAATAAATCCTCAATACGGGGCAACATATACTTGTTCTTCACCGTAACATCATTAAGAGATCTATAATCCACACACATCCGCTGTGATCCATCCTTCTTCTGTACAAACAAGACCGGTGCTCCCCAAGGTGAGGAACTCGGACGAATGTACCCAGCATCTTGTAACTTAGTTAACTGCTTCTTCAGTTCCTTCAACTCCTCTACGGACATTCTATATGGCCGTTTAGAAATAGGGGCGGTTCCAGGTAAGAGATCAATAACAAACTCAACTTCTCTATCAGGTGGCATCCCTGGTAACTCCTCTGGAAAGACATCCAGAAAATCTCTAACCACCCGGATGTTGTCACCAACAAACTCCTCAGGTATAAAGAACATTGCACGCATGGGTGAGGAGGTTACTGCAATATTAACCTGAAATATTTCTCCTTTTGTGGTAGTGAGTTCTACGGTACCTCTACCACATGCTATAACGGCCTTTGCCTTTCTTAGCCATGACATACCAAGGATCAGATCTATACTGCTTGACTCTAATATTATAGCAGTAGCTCCAAATTCTCTACCCATAATGGTCAATGTCAATCTACGTGTCATTTGATTCGCCTCAACAGGCCCTTTGGGTGTAATTACTATCATGGGTTTTCTCATATTTAGCAGTGGTATTTCATTTGTGTTGGCATATCTAGCAGACATGAATGAATGTGTAGCACCAGAATCAAACAATATGGTTGCAGGAATTGCATTAACATAAAACATACCAAGTACGAGGTCCCCACCATCCAGAGTAGCATCAACGCTGACTTGATTAACCTTGGCAATAGAATATCCCTTGCCAGATCCTGGAGTTTGCTGCCTGTTCTGAACTGGAGTAGTAGCAATCCTCTGTGGGCAGACATTTGCATAATGACCAGTCTTCCCACACTTGAAACAAGTAGTGCCTGGACTCTGTCCTGAGAACTTCGTCGGGGTGCCAGTGGGGGTAGCCTGTCGAGGAGGGGGAGTCCTCAGTGGTGATTGCTGAACTAGGCGCGGTCCTCCTGGTCGAGTTGGTGTACCCTGTGGTGAACTGTAGCGAGGACGAACACTGCTGCTTCCTTGTCCTTGAGATATTGTCTTTCTCTTCAAATCACCCAGCTGAACACGCTTGTGTTCAATAGCCAGGGCCTTATCAAGAAGCCTCTGAAATGATGGAAATGTATGTGCCACTAGAGCATACTGCAGGGGTCCATTAAGTCCTTCAATGAAATGCTCTTGCTTCCTCTCGTCTTCAGCAACTTCATCAGGGGCATATCTGGATAACTGGATAAACTTGTCGCGGTACTCGCTGACTGACATACTTCCTTGCTTCAGCGACAGAAATTCCTTCTTCTTAATCTTCATCAATCCAGCTGGTATATGATAATTCTGGAACTGTGTACTGAACTCTGCCCAAGTGATAGTATCAGCAGCATCGTGGGCAGCAGTATATGAATCCCACCAGTCAGCAGCAGGACCTGTCAGACGTCCAGAAGCATATAAAACCTTCTCCCGATCAGTGCACTGTGCAATATTCAACATCTTCTCAACGGACTTCAGCCAATCATCCGCGTCCAGTGGATCAGGAGAGCTTGCAAATGTAGGTGGCTTATGACTCATGAACTCCCTATGCTTATCTCGGGGTGGAACTGGTGGTGGTGGTGGAGGCAGTGGTACTTGTTGCTGCTGTTGCTGCTGTTGTTGTTGTTGCATTTGTTGTTGCAGCTGTTGTTGTTGTGCCCTCCTTTCCTGGCGTATCTCCTCTCGCTCCTGGCGCAACTCCTGTCGTATATCTTCTCTTTCTTGACGCATCTCCTGGCGTTCTTGCTGCATCTGTGCACGCATATCTGCCATGGTGTCCGCCATTTGCTGCATCACCACCATCTGAGCAGCAACCAGTGGGTCAACTCCGCCTGGTGGAGGATTAGGAGGATTCATCTCAGCAGGTTGTGGCTAGGGTTGTCTATATATCCACCGAGTGTGTCGATTAGGAGGCAAATCAATTCCACCACCCCGCCTGGTATTGACCATCTGAGTTCGATACATATGGTAAGAAAATAGTAGACAAGGCAGGTATTTACAAATCAGGTTACTTTGGGGAACTTTTTAGCTAAGTAGATTAATATTTTACCTACCATAGCTAATTTATTACCTTATGGTGGTACATACTAAGATGTCCATCTATAATAATTCAATCAATCAAAGAAGCAAATCAGGCATTTAGCATCAGAACAATCAAACAACATTTTTTTTGAAAATAGTTTTAAATTTTGTCTTAGGTTCCATATCTCTTAAAAAGATCATAGTCATAGGATTCCAAGGTGTGAAATCCATCTTGTCTGAGAGTAGGAAAGATAAGAGTAACCAGAGTAGAATAGCAAAAGGTGAGATAAGATCAAGGTGAGATAAGTATAGAATGAGTCAGAGTAAGGTAAGTAGGTAAGGGTTTTGTCCATTTCTATCTAGGTCTCGTCCTACAGTCAACATTTCCTCTGATACCACTTCTGTCACACCTGGCTTTAAGGAACAAAGCCAGGTGCATCTCATACATGCGCCAAGAAGACAACATATATAATAACAGAGTGTATAGAGATAAATGTCAATAACATCAGAGTATTTATTACATAGCGGAAGACTTATTACAAAATAAAATAACGAATATAAAACGAACTAAGTATCGTCGGTGCAAATGTCAACTGAGAAACGCCACCTAGATCAGATCATACTCCTCGCCTTGTGGCTCCTCCTGAACCACCTGTTCTTCTCCTGTGGGGGGGTGTGAGACAGCAAGGGTGAGCTCACACATGATCATAGCTCAACAAGTTGTGGGGAACCAGTGGACATAAACTCACAAAGGTGTGAGTTCATGTGGTGTGTAAGGCTAATCAATGATAGGGGTTAAAGCTGAGCATTGCTTTTAAGTAGTTGGTCAAACTTTTATTAGCAGTTACTAAATGTCAGTAAATACCAAACCTTAATAAATAATAGAACAAAATTAATAATAAACCCATGCATATGCAAATGACAAAATTTAATTTAAGTTCCATAATTTAATCATCAGAGAGTCCTGAGCCGCTCATGACCGTGAGCTCGGCTAGTATACCAGTTTTACACTATGCAGAGGTTGTACCCTTTACCCACAAGTCATGTTACCCATCTGCCAAGGGGTCGCGACTCCCATACACCTCTACCTAGGAAGCGTGGCAGGGCAACACTACGAGGCCTTTACAAAGTTCCACTAGCTTCCGAAAACCCGCTACAGTTTATAGGAAGTTCCAATGCAGGGTTCTTGGCTGACCGCCATCGCAGCAAAATCAACCAAGGACCTCCCTACACTGACCACTCCCCTACTGCCCTTGCCCCTTTCGGGTAAGGTAGTCTTCCACTAGCTTTCCTAATTAGTGAGCCAAGGGCGTCCCATTAAACCCTTGTGGTGGCACGTGGTTCTCAAGTTAAGCTCTATGTTCCAATTAACATTAATGATCTCAACATGAACATAAATAGAATAACAAAAAGAATTGGAACATAGAGGTAATGAATGATTATCCAAAAACCATATAAAGCAATAGCAAACTACCCAAGTGATTCAGGGGTAAACAAGGTAATGAGATAAACAATCTAGGGTGACCTATTGGGTCCCATCAAAATTAACCTATGCATGGATAAGTGATATTAAAGAACATTATTAGGTAAAAAGTGGTCAAGGGCACAACTTGCCTTCGATGAGCTCCTGCTCAGCTACTTCAACCTGCTGCTCACCAGGCTCCTCAGCAACGGGCTCTTCTACTCGCCACAATACAAACAAGCACAGTGCATATAGAGAAATTAACATTACACCAAACATATAAACAAAATACACAGTAATAATCTACACATTAAAATAAAATTCTAGGAACAGAAATCATAATTTTTCGAGTTATAGATTTTAAGTTATGGATTTTCAAAAGTTTTATGTGTTTAAAATAGGATTAAGTGTGAGATTAATTTTCTTACTATTGTCATGATAAAACAGAGGCTCTAAGTGATAGACAATAAAATTACAAAATTTTAGGAACTGGAATGAATTAATTTGGAGTTAGTATGAATTTTCTATGAATTATTGAAGTTCTAGCAATTATTTTCCTATTAAAAATCTATTTATAAATCATTTTCCCTGATTTTATTATGTTCTGGACTGGGCCTCAATTTTAGTTAAGCACAGGGGGCTCGGGGTAAGTTTCCTAAGACACAGGGAATAACACACTCTGGACGGCGGGTTTATTCCAGAAATCACCAGGGTCTCTTTAGCAAAATGTACCCGCGAAGGGGTATCGGAAAGATCTGGCTGCAGGATATCGCGCGGATGGCCCAGATTAAAACAACCTCACCCGAAATCGGTACACAATAACTGCCCTTGGATCCAAGATCCACGGCGCAGATTTAAAATAACCGAATCATTTTCTATGCGCCCGATCTAGATCGAACGGCGCGGATGAATCCTATGAATAGGTATGCAACAATCTAATCTCAGCCGACCCCCGGCCATCCAACGGCACACATCTGATTTCCCTGAGATCTAATCGTGGCCGTTCAAACCTGGATCGACGGCCAGCACATCATCGTCTCCAATCAGCCCCCCTCTAGGCCATGGCGGTGCGCCCCCGACGCGGCGGAGACCCGCCCGCGAAACTCATTCCCCCTCCTAACGGTGAGGTGGTCGATCCAACTGTGCGTGAAATGAAATTAAAGACCAGGCGATCGCTAAGGAGATGCCTTACCGTAATTATCACGATGAATAAGCCGACGATTCGCAATTCGCCCCCCCCCCCGCGGCAAAGCACTGACATCAACAAATTCCCGGAGTGCTCGGTCAGAATCCTTCCGACGACGGTGCACGCGCCCACTCCGATCGACGGCGATGCTCCACAACCAATCGCGGATGCCGCAGGTATGATCGAAGACGACACCCACTATCGTCCCTCTCCGCAGACCCGCACACCCCCCGACTGCCCCTACTCAGCTGCGATTCCACAGCGAGGGTTGCGGAGGTGGATATGTAGGCTACTCGGGACCCCGCAACACCATATAGAGATGGCGCGGCTGATCGGGGGGGCAACGGACTCCGTAAGCTCTGGCGCGTGCCCACCATTTGCGGCGGGGTTGTTCATCCTATGGCTGACGATTCGGGCCCACAGGGTAGACGATGAAGACGGACGCAAGCAGAGGCTGACGGTGCGGGCGAAGCGAGGCGTGTGGCTGAGAAACTGATCCATGGGTCCACGAATCCAGTGAGATGCTGAGCACGAGCGCGATGGAAGAGCCTATACGTGGGCCCGCGAACGCAGTGAAACATGGTCACACGCCAGCGTATGACAGCGTGGTCCCACATGTCGGCGCATTTCCACCGGCCGGCTGGCTCCACGCGGAGTGTGGAAATGGGCTGCGAAGGGGAAATGTCATGGTGGGCCGAATTGAGTGCCGCTGGCCCAGTTAAGTGAGGTCCTTTTTTTCTTTTTTTTCCTTTTGTCTCATTTTAAATTTCTTTTTTTATTCAAACTTGCTATTTGAATTGAAACTTGGTTTTCAGATCACTCAGGTTATCAAAACACCAGATTTACAAGTATATGTATATTTTCATTCCCATTTATATTCTATACTCTTTTCTTTCCTTTTCTCTCTTTTCTTAATTCTAGGATTATTTTAGGATTTAAATCCCCATTTGGATATTTAACATATTTCTTTTTGCATTATTATAATATTGTCACAAAAATGCACACACAAATAAGATATTCAGCATGATGCAATGATTTAGTAGCATATCCCTTTATTAATTGTTTTTGGACATGGTGTTCACATATGATGATTGAAAGGGAATTAGGTTTACACCTAGTCCCTAATTAATTTTGGTGTTTGAATTGCCCAACACAAATATTGGACTAACTAGTTTGCTCTAGTGCATAAGTTATACAGGTGCCAAAGGTTCACACTTAGCCAATAAAAAGACCAAGTATTGGGTTCAAATAAAGGAGCAAGGGTCAACCGAAGGCACCTCTGGTCTGGCGCACCGGACTGTCCGGTGTGCCACCGGACATGTCCGGTGCACCAGAGACTCCGACTCCAAACTCGTCACCTTCGGGAAATTCCAGAGGCGACTCCGCTATAATTCACCGGACTGTCCGGTGTACACCGGACATGTCCGGTGCTCCAAAGAAGAGCGGCCTCAGGAACTCACCAGCCTCGGGAATTCACATCTGCTGCTCCGCTATAATTCACCGGACTATCCGGTGTACACCGGACTGTCCGGTGTAACAGCGGGGCAACAGCTATTTCGGCGCCAACGGCTACCTGCGACGCATTTAATGCGCGCCAGAAGCGCGCAGTCGTCAGACACGCGGGAGCAGGCGCACCGGACAATCTACAGTTCATGTCCGGTGCGCCACCGGACATCAAGGCGGGCCCAGAGACAGAGCTCCAACGGTCGAATCCCAACGGCTTTGGTGACGTGGCTGTCGCACCGGACATGTCCGGTGTGCACCGGACTGTCCGGTGCGCCATCGAACAGACAGCCTCACCAAACGGCTAGTTTGGTGGTTGGGGCTATAAATACCCCCAACCACCCACCATTCATTGTATCCAAGTTTTCCACCTCCTAACTACTTACAAGAGCTCTAGCATTCAATTCTAGATACACCAAAGAGATCAAATCCTCTCCAAATTCCACACAACGCCCTAGTGATTAGAGAGAGAGATTTGCTTGTGTTCTTTCGAGCTCTTGCGCTTGGATTGCTTTCTTCTTTCTTGATTCTTTCATTGCGATCAAACTCACTTGTAATTGAGGCAAGAGACACCAAACTTGTGGTGGTCCTTGTGGGAACTTTGTGTTCCAAGTGATTGAGAAGAGAAACCTCACTCGGTCCGAGGGACCAATTGAGAGAGGGTAAGGGTTGAAAGAGACCCGGCCTTTGTGGCCTCCTCAACGGGGAGTAGGTTTGAGAGAATCGAACCTCGGTAAAACAAATCCGCGTGTCTCACTTCATTATTCGCCTGCGATTTGTTTTGCACCCTCTCTCGCGGACTCGATTATATTTCTAACGCTAACCCGGCTTGTAGTTGTGATTATTTTTGAGAATTTCAGTTTCGCCCTATTCACCCCCCCTCTAGGCGACTTTCAATTGGTATCAGAGCCCGGTGCTTCATTAGAGCCTAACCGCTCAAAGTGATGTCGGGAGATCACACCAAGAGGGAGATGGAGACCGGCGACAAGCCCACTACGAGCCAAGGGAGTACTTCATCGAAAGAGTCCCGCACCAAGAGGAAGGAGAAGAAGAAGGACTCCTCCAAACGGAAGGAGAAAGATCTTCCTCTTCTCACCACAAAGAGAAGAAGGAAAAATCTTCTTCTCACAAGTCGCATCGGAAAGGCGACAAGCACAAGAGGATGAGGAAAGTGGTCTACTACGAGACCGACACTTCATCAACATCAACCTCCGACTCCGATGCGCCGTCCGTAACTTCTAAGCGCCAAGAGCGCAAGAAGTTTAGTAAGATCCCCTTACACTATCCTCGTACATCTAGACCTACTCCATTGCTTTCCGTTCCATTAGGCAAACCGCCAACCTTTGATGGCGAAGATTATGCTAGGTGGAGTGATTTAATGAAATTTCATCTAACCTCACTCCACAAAAGTATATGGAATGCTGTTGAGTTTGGAGCACAGGTACCATCCATAGGGGATGAGGATTATGATACGGACGAAGTGGCCCAAATCGAGCACTTCAACTCCCAAGCTACAACCATACTCCTCGCCTCTCTAAGCAAGGAGGAATACAACAAGGTACAAGGGTTGAAGAATGCAAAGGAGATTTGGGACCTACTCAAGACCGCGCACGAGGGTGATGAACTCACCAAGATCACCAAGCAGGAAACGATCGAGGGGGAGCTCGGTCGCTTCCGTCTTTGCCAAGGGGAGGAGCCACAAGATATGTACAACCGGCTCAAAACATTGGTGAACCAAGTGCGCAACCTCGGGAGCAAGAAATGGGATGACCACGAGGTGGTTAAGGTTATTTTGAGATCACTTATTTTCCTTAATCGCACTCAAGTTCAATTAATTCGTGGTAATCCTAGATACACACTAATGACTCCCGAGGAAGTAATCGGGAATTTTGTGAGCTTTGAATGTATGATCAAGGGCTCAAAGAAGATCAACGAGCTTGATGAACCCTCCATGTCCGAAGCACAACCGGTGGCATTCAAGGCGACGGAGGAGAAGAAGGAGGAGTCTACACTGAGTAGACAACCAATTGACGCCTCCAAGCTCGACAATGAGGAGATGGCTTTAATCATCAAAAGCTTTCGCCAAATCCTCAAGCAACGGAAGGGGAAGGATTACAAATCCCATTCCAAGAAGGTTTGCTACAAGTGTGGTAAGCCCGGTCACTTTATTGCTAAATGTCCTTTATCAAGTGACAGTGACAGGGATAACGACAAGAAGGGCAAAAGGAGAGAAAAGAAGAGGTACTACAAGAAGAAGGGCGGCGATGCCCATGTTTGTCGGGAGTGGGACTCGGACGAGAGCTCCACCGACTCCTCCTCCGACGAGGACGCCACCAACATCGCCGTCACCAAGGGACTCCTCTTCCCCAACGTCGGCCACAAGTGCCTCATGGCAAAGGATGGCAAAAGTAAGAAGGTTAAATCTAAATCCTCCACTAAATATGAATCTTCTAGTGATGATAATGCTAGTGGTGAGGAAGACAATTTGCGTATCCTTTTTGCCAACCTTAACATGGAACAAAAAGAAAAATTAAATGAGCTAATTAGTGCTATCCATGAAAAGGATGATCTCTTGGACTCCCAAGAGGACTTCCTAATCAAGGAAAACAAGAAACATGTTAAGGTTAAAAATGCTTATGCTCTAGAAGTAGAAAAATGTGAAAAATTGTCTAGTGAGCTAAGCACTTGCCATGAGACCATTAACAACCTTAGGAATGAAAATGCTAAATTAATTGCTAAGGTTGATTCTCATGTTTGTATTGATTCAACTTCCAATCCTAAAAATGATAATGTTGATTTACTTGCTAGGATTGATGAGTTGAATGTTTCTATTGCTAGCCTTAGAAATGAGAATGAGAAATTAATTGCTAAGGCTAAAGAATTAGATGTTTGCAATGTTACAATTTCCGACCTTAGAACTAAGAATGATATGTTGCATGCTAAGGTTGTAGAATTAAAATCTTGCAAACCCTCTACATCTACCGTTGAGCACACTTCTATTTGTACTAGATGTAGAGATATTGATATCAATGCTATTCATGATCACATGGCTTTAATTAAACAACAAAATGATCATATAGCATTATTAGACGCTAAAATTGCCGAGCATAACTTAGAAAATGAAAAGTTTAAATTTGCTAGAAGTATGCTCTATAATGGGAGACGCCCTGGCATCAAGGATGGCATTGGCTTCCAAAGGGGAGACAATGTCAAAATTAATGCCCCTCCAAAGAATTTGTCTAACTTTGTTAAGGGCAAGGCTCCCATGCCTCAGGATAACGAGGGTTACATTTTGTACCCTGCCGGTTATCCCGAGAGCAAAATTAGGAGAACTCATTCTAGGAAGTCTCACTCTGGCCCCAATCATGCTTTTATGTATAAGGGTGAGACATCTAGTTCTAGGCAACCAACCCGTGCTAAGTTGCCTAAAAGGAAAACTCCTAATGCATCAAATGATCATGCTATTTCATTCAAAACTTTTGATGCATCATATGTGCTTACTAACAAATCCGGCAAGGTAGTTGCCAAGTTTGTTGGGGGCAAACACAAGGGCTCCAAGACTTGTGTTTGGGTACCCAAAGTTCTTGTTTCTAATGCCAAAGGACCCAAAACTGTTTGGGTACCTAAAATCAAGAACTAAAATTGTTTTGTAGGTTTATGCATCCGGGGGCTCAAGTTGGATACTCGACAGCGGGTGCACAAACCACATGACAGGGGAGAAGAAGATGTTCTCCTCATATGAGAAAAACCAAGATCCCCAACGAGCCATCACATTTGGGGATGGAAATCAAGGTTTGGTCAAAGGATTGGGTAAAATTGCTATATCACCTGACCATAATATTTCCAATGTTTTTCTTGTAGATTCTTTAGACTACAATTTGCTTTCCGTATCCCAATTATGTCAAATGGGCTACAACTGTCTATTTACTGATATAGGTGTTACTGTCTTTAGAAGAATTGATGATTCAATAGCATTTAAGGGAGTGTTAGAGGGTCAGCTATACTTGGTAGATTTTGATAGAGCTAAACTCGACACTTGCTTGGTTGCTAAGACTAACTTGGGTTGGCTCTGGCACCGCCGACTAGCCCATGTTGGAATGAAGAATCTTCATAAGCTTCTAAAGGGAGAACACATTTTGGGACTAACCAATGTTCATTTTGAGAAAGACAGGATTTGTAGCGCATGCCAAGCCGGGAAGCAAGTTGGCACTCATCATCCACACAAGAACATCATGACAAGTGACAGGCCACTGGAGCTCCTACACATGGATTTATTCGGCCCGATTGCTTACATAAGCATCGGCGGGAGTAAGTACTGTCTAGTTATTGTGGATGATTATTCTCGCTTCACTTGGGTGTTCTTTTTGCAGGAAAAATCCCATACCCAAGAAACCTTAAAGGGATTCTTGAGATGGGCTCAAAATGAGTTCGGCTTAAGGATCAAGAAAATTAGAAGCGACAACGGGACAGAGTTCAAGAACTCACAAATAGAAGGCTTCCTTGAGGAGGAGGGCATCAAGCATGAGTTCTCTTCTCCCTACACCCCACAACAAAATGGTGTAGTGGAGAGGAAGAATCGAACTCTATTGGACATGGCAAGAACCATGCTTGATGAGTACAAGACACCGGATCGGTTTTGGGCCGAGGCGGTCAACACCGCTTGCTACGCCATCAACCGGTTATATCTACACCGAATCCTCAAGAAGACATCCTATGAACTCCTAACCGGTAAAAAGCCCAATATTTCATATTTTAGAGTTTTTGGTAGCAAATGCTTTATTCTTGTTAAAAGAGGTAGAAAATCTAAATTTGCTCCTAAAACTGTAGAAGGCTTTTTACTAGATATGACTCAAACGCAAGGGCATATAGAGTCTTTAACAAGTCCTCAGGACTTGTTGAAGTTTCTTGTGACGTTGTGTTTGATGAGACTAACGGCTCTCAAGTAGAGCAAGTTGATCTTGATGAGATAGGTGAAGAACAGGCTCCATGCATAGCGCTAAGGAACATGTCCATTGGGGATGTGTGTCCTAAGGAATCCGAAGAGCCTCCACATGCACAAGATCAACCATCCTCCTCCACGCAAGCATCTCCGCCAACCCAAAATGAGGACGAGGCTCAAGTTGATGAAGGAGAAGACCAAAGAGATGAGCCCCCTCAAGATGACGGCAACGATCAAGGGGGAGATGCAAATGATCAAGACAAGGAGGATGAACAACCAAGGCCACCACACCCAAGAGTCCACTAAGCAATCCAACGAGATCACCCCGTCGACACCATCCTCGGCGACATTCATAAGGGGGTAACCACTCGATCTCGTGTTGCACATTTCTGTGAGCATTACTCTTTTGTTTCCTCTATTGAGCCACACAGGGTAGAGAAAGCACTACAAGATTCGGATTGGGTGATGGCGATGCAAGAGGAGCTCAACAATTTCACGAGGAACGAGGTATGGCATTGAGTTCCACGTCCTAATCAAAATGTTGTAGGAACCAAGTGGGTCTTCCGCAACAAGCAAGACGAGCATGGTGTGGTGACAAGGAACAAAGCTCGACTTGTGGCCAAGGGATACTCCCAAGTCGAAGGTTTGGATTTCGGTGAAACCTATGCACCCGTAGCTAGGCTTGAGTCAATTCGTATATTATTGGCCTATGCTACTTACAATGGCTTCAAGCTCTACCAAATGGATGTGAAGAGTGCCTTCCTCAACGGACCAATCAAGGAGGAGGTCTACGTTGAGCAACCTCCTGGCTTTGAAGATAGTGAGTACCCTAATCATGTATATAGGCTCTCTAAGGCGCTTTATAGGCTCAAGCAAGCCCCAAGAGCATGGTATGAATGCCTTAGAGATTTCCTTATTGCAAATGGCTTCAAAGTCGGCAAGGCCGATCCTACTTTATTCACTAAAACTCTTGACAATGATTTGTTTGTATGCCAAATTTATGTTGATGATATCATATTTGGGTCTACTAACGAATCTACTTGTGAAGAATTTAGTAGGATCATGACACAAAAATTCGAGATGTCTATGATGGGGGAGTTGAAGTATTTCTTAGGATTTCAAGTCAAGCAACTCCAAGAGGGCACCTTCCTTAGCCAAACGAAGTACACTCAAGACATTCTAACCAAGTTTGGAATGAAGGATGCCAAGCCCATCAAGACACCCATGGGAACCAATGGGCATCTCGACCTCGACACGGGAGGTAAATCCGTCGATCAAAAGGTATACCGGTCGATGATTGGTTCATTGCTTTATTTATGTGCATCTCGACCGGACATTATGCTTTCCGTTTGCATGTGTGCAAGATTCCAAGCCGACCCTAAGGAATCACACCTTACGGCCGTAAAACGAATCTTGAGATATTTGGCTTATACACCTAAGTTTGGGCTTTGGTACCCTCGGGGATCCACATTTGATTTGATTGGTTATTCGGATGCCGATTGGGCGGGGTGTAAGATTAATAGAAAGAGCACATCGGGGACTTGCCAGTTCTTGGGAAGATCCTTGGTGTCTTGGGCTTCAAAGAAGCAAAATTCGGTTGCTCTTTCTACCGCCGAAGCCGAGTATATTGCCGCAGGCCATTGTTGCGCGCAATTGCTTTGGATGAGGCAAACCCTGCGGGACTACGGTTACAAACTAACCAAAGTTCCTCTTCTATGTGATAATGAGAGTGCAATCCGCATGGCGGATAATCCCGTTGAGCATAGCCGCACTAAACACATAGCCATTCGGTATCATTTTCTTCGAGATCACCAACAAAAGGGGGATATCGAGATTTCATACATTAACACTAAAGATCAATTAGCCGATATCTTTACCAAGCCACTTGATGAACAATCTTTTACCAGACTTAGGCATGAGCTCAATATTCTTGATTCTAGGAACTTCTTTTGCTAATTTGCTCACATAGCTCATAAGTATACCTTTGATCATGTCTCTTTTATATATGCTATGACTAATGTGTTTTCAAGTGTATTTCAAACCAAGTCATAGTTATATTGAAAGGGAATTGGAGTCTTCGGCGAAGACAAAGGCTTCCACTCCACTCTACTACTCATCCTTCGCCGTCACTCCGAGCATCTCTCCAACTTTGGTATAATCTTCACTCATTTATTTTATGACCAAAGGAGGAGAAAGTACTTCGTTGGGCTCTAATAATTCCGTTTTTGGCGATTCATGCCAAAGGGGGAGAAAATATGAGCCCAAAGCAAAAGGACCGCACCACCACCTAATTTTAAAAATTTGGAGATTTTCAATTGGTCAATTTCAAATTAGTATCTTATTATGTTCTAAAGGGGGAGGAAGTAGTATTTCAAAAATGATATATCAAAACCCTCTTGAACACTAAGAGGAGGATCTCATTTAGGGGGAGTTTTGTTTAGTCAAAGGAAAAGCATTTGGATCAAAGGGAGAAAATTTCAAAACTTGAAAAAGCTTCTCAAAATCTTATTTATTTACCTTTGACTATCTTGCAAAAGGACTTTGAAAAGAATTTACAAAAGGATTTGCAAAAACAAAACATGTGGTGCAAATGTGGTCCAATATGTTAAAAACAAAGAAACAATCCATGCACATCATGTAAGTATTTATATTGGCTCAATTCCAAGCAACCTTTGCACTTACATTATGCAAACTAGTTCAATTTATGCACATTTATATTTGCTTTGGTTTGTGTTGGCATCAATCACCAAAAAGGGGGAGATTGAAAGGGAATTAGGCTTACACCTAGTCCCTAATTAATTTTGGTGGTTGAATTGCCCAACACAAATATTGGACTAACTAGTTTGCTCTAGTGCTTAAGTTATACAGGTGCCAAAGGTTCACACTTAGCCAATAAAAAGACCAAGTATTGGGTTCAAATAAAGGAGCAAGGGTCAACCGAAGGCACCTCTGGTCTGGTGCACCGGACTGTCCGGTGTGCCACCGGACATGTCCGGTGCACCAGAGGACTCCGACTCCAAACTCGTCACCTTCGGGAAATTCTAGAGGCGACTCCGCTATAATTCACCGGACTGTCCGGTGTACACCGGACATGTCCGGTGCTCCAAAGAAGAGCGGCCTCAGGAACTCACCAGCCTCGGGAATTCACATCTGCTGCTCCGCTATAATTCACCAGACTGTCCGTGTAACAGCGGGCCAACGGCTATTTCGGCGCCAACGGCTACCTGCGACGCATTTAATGCGCGCCAGAAGCGCGCAGTCGTCAGACACGCGGGAGCAGGCGCACCGGACAATCTACAGTTCATGTCCGGTGCGCCACCGGACATCAAGGCGGGCCCAGAGACAGAGCTCCAACGGTCGAATCCCAACGGCTTTGGTGACGTGGCTGTCGCACCGGACATGTCCGGTGTGCACCGGACTGTCCGGTGCGCCATCGAACAGACAGCCTCACCAAACGGCTAGTTTGGTGGTTGGGGCTATAAATACCCCCAACCACCCACCATTCATTGTATCCAAGTTTTCCACCTCCTAACTACTTACAAGAGCTCTAGCATTCAATTCTAGACACACCAAAGAGATCAAATCCTCTCCAAATTCCACACAACGCCCTAGTGATTAGAGAGAGAGATTTGCTTGTGTTCTTTCGAGCTCTTGCGCTTGGATTGCTTTCTTCTTTCTTGATTCTTTCATTGCAATCAAACTCACTTGTAATTGAGGCAAGAGACACCAAACTTGTGGTGGTCCTTGTGGGAACTTTGTGTTCCAAGTGATTGAGAAGAGAAAGCTCACTCGGTCCGAGGGACCGTTTGAGAGAGGGTAAGGGTTGAAAGAGACCCGGCCTTTATGGCCTCCTCAACGGGGAGTAGGTTTGAGAGAACCGAACCTCGGTAAAACAAATCCGCGTGTCTCACTTCATTATTCGCCTGCGATTTGTTTTGCACCCTCTCTCGTGGACTCGATTATATTTCTAACGCTAACCCGGCTTGTAGTTGTGATTATTTTTGAGAATTTCAGTTTCGCCCTATTCACCCCCCTCTAGGCAACTTTCAATGATGCATAAAGATCAAACTCACATAAAGAGAAATTGTTCCTCTACTGGTATTATTCCTAGCAATTACAAAGTGGGTGTTACAAGCATGGATCCTGCTGACGTTTCCTTGCTTCTGTAGGGGGTTGAGAGCAACCGACGTCACGGGCGCACGCGAGGAACCATCATTACCTGTTACCGGAGTAACCCAGATGGGACACCGGTCTTATTCCTTCATAGCCTGAGGCAGCTAGCTAGGGGTAGGGTAATGATGGATCCCCAGTAGCGTAGTTAATCCGAGGCCGAGGTCGGGCGAGGCGGCGACTCCTCCGAGGCCGAGGCTGAGGTCGGGCGAGACAGAGTCCTTCTCCCGAGGCCGAGGTCGGCCGAGGCGGAGTCCTTCTCCCGAGGCCGAGGCTGAGGTCGAGGTCGGGGTCGGTCGAGACGGAGCTCCTTGTTGTGCCCAAGGCCGAACTCGGGAAAGGCCGTGACTGTTGTTAGTCTTTCCCTGGTGGCTGGCACAGTTGCTGGAGCGGGGTGAACAGTGCTGCTTTCCTGTCAGAACGGTCAGTAAAGGGGTGAAGTGACTGCGGTCACTTCGACCTTGCCGACTGAGGCACGCGTGTCAGGACAAGGTGTCAGGCGATCCCCGCATTGAATGCGCGTGCGATACGGTCGGTTGGTAAGGCGATTCGGTCGAAGTCGCTGCGCGACAAAGTTCGCTCGAGCTTAGCCTTGGGTGAGACGGGGGTGCGCCTGTTGACAGAGGGGACCCTCGGGCGAGGCGTGAATTTGCTCGGGACTATTGTCTGCGCCCGAGGCTGGGCTCGGACGAGGCAAGGTCGTGTCCTACGAGGCCCTGACTTGAACCGTGCTTATCAGTTGTTGATGGTTTGTTCTGAAGACGTTTTCCAGCCGGGTTGAGGAGCATTGGGGGTACCCCTAATTACGGTCCCCGACAAGTACCTTATGGAGATACTGGATAGCCATGGCCTGTATCATTAGAGACAACATCAGAGGAGCCTATCCTGCGCTTGACCGACCCACCAGCGGGCTACCACCGAACGCTGGCGTCGTGGGCTGGCGAGGGCACGGGCGGCGATGTGCAGTCGATGACAGTGACCTCCCTCCCCTTGTGCTTCCTCCTGAAGCTCAGGAACCTCTTGAGCCCCCTCACTGTCGCCTGTCTCGGGGACCTCGCCGCGCCGGAGGACCTGCTACCCGGTGGCGTCCTCGCCGCCGGCGCGCTCTTCTCTGCGCACTTCTTCCGCACGAGGGCTGCGTCCGCCTCTAGCAGCCGCTCGGTGGACTGGTCCCACGAGCTACACGACGCCCACACGCTCGACACCGATGACCTGGCCGACAGAGAGGACTCGTCAGAGCTCTCCCTCGCCGGCGCTTCTTCAGCGTTCATCGTCGCGACCTCCGCTACGGCTGTGGTAGTAGCTTCGGTTGGTGGAGGGTTTAGGGTTTAGGGTTTAGGGAGGGAGGCAGCGAGGTCGGAAGGAGGAGAGGGAGGCGGGCAGCGGGCACCGCACAACGGACAGGAGGGCTACATGGAACGCTCAGAGCTCGTTCGAAGAAAAATTTCGGGTCTGGTCCGCTAGGTGTTACACGCGGACAGGCTCATGCTCATGGAAACACGGGGAGGCCTCGAATCCCTTGCGTCTTTTAACTAAGGGTAATTAGTAAGAAGGTCATTCCCCGTGGTTGGCTAACAAAGCAACCCCGACACCCACTAAAGCAACATGATCGAATAAAACGGCCCAAAATGCGACACACCAAGTGTTGCCTGTTCATCCATCCCTAGTGGTGTCCTGATACTTTTCACCAGCCTACCCATCGCTGATATATTGTCCTGTTCAAGTATGGAATAGTACGGTGGTGAACTCATATTACATGCATAGTCCATTCGCTTATTTGGGTTGGGGATCATAATTCCGTCTTTTGACCCAAGAATCAAATAGTCATGGCTTAGAAAATACAGTCATAAATGACCTTTATGCATTATAATTCTATTAAATGATTGCTCTATTAGATTAAAAAGTCGGTGACTCGTATCGAGCTGAGTTCTTACTCCAGGAACAAAATAACTTATGAGATATTGTTTCTCAAAGGGTGCTGATAGTACATGTGCTTTTGGTTTATCAACATGCATCAAAGGGAGGAGACATATGTTGGGCACCGAATATGGCCAGACGGTCTGACCCTAGAGCCTGGACGGTTCAGATTTAGTTAGGGATCCTAATTTTTTGTGGGATTTGTTAGCAAACTCCGCAGGATTTGTTTAGGGACCGACTGTGAACAGGTCCAGATCTCCCCTTATAGAAACGAAGGGTACGAGCGGTTGGGGTACACACAATTGAACCTGTCAACCAATTTATCTTATTTGTCTTGTTCTTTCTCTTCATTAGGAGTATGAGTAATCTAGTCTTAGGGTCTGTTTGGTTGCGCTGTGACTGTGAAAAAGCTGCTGTGGGTTGTGAGCTGTGAAAAAAATTGTTGTGGGCTGTAAACTGCTAAAAAGCTAAAAATCGTTTGGTGGAAACCACTAAAAGCCGCTAATAAATCTTCCATATATATTTTCACAATTCCACATAAAACACACTAAAAGCAGGTCTAGAGGTGCTTTCAGTTTTGCAGTGCAAGAAAAGTCGGCTTTAAAAAAAGCTGATTTATAGATTAAGCCCTTTGGTTTGGATTTTGACTTTTAGAGGATAAAAGTCAAAGACTAAAGCCAAACCAAACACACCCTTAGTATTAGTCTTCCTTAACCTATTTTTCATCTCTACCTGACTCTACATTGTCTAGAGACGTCCCGAGTGACATGTCGACAACGGAGCATCTCTGAACTCTCTTCCTAACAGAGTCTCTTTTAGAAGGTTAGATTCAGATTTCTGCGAAGAAGAAGACTCTACGCTATCACAGACTGTCTAGTCCTATACCTGAAATATACTAAAGGGGTGTTTGAATGTATTAGAACTAATAGTTAGTTGGCTAAAAATTGTTACTAAAATTAGCTAGCTAACAAATAGCTACCTAACTATTAACTAATTTATCAAAAATAGCTAATAGCTAAACTATTAGCTAGGATGTTTGTATATCTCAATTAATTTTAGTCACTAACTATTAGCTCTAATGTATTAAAACACCGTAGCAGGCAGGGAGAGTCGCGGCCTTGAGTCACGGACCATCCGCGCTCTCGCGCGCCGGGTGCTCTCCTTCCACACGATCAGCGAGGAGGAGGTCGTGGCCATGCTCTGCGACGTCACGCACGCCCTATGGAGATGTGCGTGGAGCTGTCCGCGCTTGTGGCCGATGCCATGGAGTGCGCCGTGATGGACGACCGGTGTAGGGACCGCGATGCGTTTCTGTGGGAGCTCGACCGCTCCATCAGGCTCTCGGCAGGGTTCAACCTGGGCCACCTGGCGGACCTATGGCCGTCCTCCCGCCTCCTCGGGCAACCGACTAACCTGCTAAATCCGCCACCGAGCAAGCCCAGCTCGAAGGCGTCGTCGTCCGAGTCCATCACCATCCCGTCTAGATCCATTGCGTCCACATGCTCGTCGTCCTCCCCCATGCTATCTGACATGAAGGCAGCAGCTGATCATGGCTGGCTCGCTAGGCATCCCCCTCCAGTGCCTTCACTCCACAAGATCTTTCTCTTTTTGTCTTGGTTGTGAAAAAACACCATTGTCTTGGCATCTTGAGTTGACATCATGGTGGTTATACCCAATCGCATGCGGTTACGTATTCTGGTGCCCACAAATGTCTTACTCAATGTGCTTGATGAATTGACCTAATGACCTGTTGGAATCTACTGGGGCTCACACAGTCGCTGGAACGCTAAGAACAAAGATAGACAGAGATGAACAGTAGCTGTACACGAGACAATGGACACAGGAACTTGGCGCACACACACCTGCAGCGCACGGACGCTGCGTTTTCTATTTCCTTGCCACCATTTGCAACTGAGCAGTACATGAGCCTTTATAGACTGAACATACGGAGAGCTACGAACTCCACCAGTCCACTACCCAGCCTTCACGCCATGAGCCGCATGACTCATTTTGCTTTGCATGCAAGCAACCTCCTCACACACACGAACAAGTCACCAGCCAGGCGCTAGCTTCTCGGTCACTCCTTCCAGCATGCAAGCACGCACGCAAATAACGCACACACTACACCACTCAACTAGCTAGTGACCAGCACCATGCGCACACACCCATGGAGCTAGCAGTTGCACTGTATGCACACACATGCACAAGTGCCACGACTCGTGCACACACATGCGCTAGGATTATTCTAACAATCTCCCCCTAATCCTAGCGCCGCGTCCCGCACTCACAGGAGCGTCGCTTCTTCATCGGCCCTGGCTAGCAGCGCCTCCTCCTCCTTCTTCTTACGGCAGTCGCGCGCGAAGTGGCCGCGGTTACCGCAGTTGAAGCACTTGCCAATCGTCGACTTCTTTTGTCGAGCCTTCGACTCGGCCACCGTGAGAAGGAACTGGTCGTCGCGCCGTTCGCCGCCAGCACGAGTACGCCACCGGGAACACTCGTCGAATGCCTTCAGTCTGCCGAGCGCCTCCTCGAACGCCATCGTCTCGACGTCGCAAAACTGCTCGATGCCCGCGACGGCGGGGAAGAGCCGATCTGGAACGGTGTCGAGGAGCTTCTTCACCATGGCAGCGTCATCGAGCGTCGCGCCAAGCCCGGCGTAACGCGCCGCCATACCGCTGATTTTGCCGGCGTAGTCGTCCAATGCCTCCCCGTCCTCCATGTACAGCTTGTCGAACTCCCCCTTGAGCGTGGCGAGGTGCGCCGTCTTGACCCGATCCGCCCCGACAAAACGAGTCTTGAGGCTCGCCCACACCTCCGTCGTCGTTTTCTTGGTGGAGACCTGCATCAAGATGTCATCGGCCAGAGCTTGGAGAAGCTGTGCCCGCGCCGTCTTGTTCTTCACAGCGTTCACCTCACCATCGTCTGGTGGCGACACGGCCTCCCAGAGACCTTGCGCGTCGAGGATCGACTCCACCTTGATCATCCACGCCGTGTAGCTCGCCGGCGACAGCACCGGGTATGACATGGAGACCGAACTCCCCCCGGCGCCGTGCGGAACCATCGCCATGGACTCGGACTTGAGGTAGTAGCGCAAGATCTTGGGCATAAACTGGTTCTGATACCAATTGTTGGAATCTACTGGGGCTCACACACTCGCTGGAACGCCAAGAACAGAGATAGACAGAGATGAACAATAGCGGTACACGAGACAATGGACACAGGAACTTGGCGCACACACACCTGCAGCGCACGGACGCTGCGTTTTCTATTTCCTTGCCACCATTTGCAACTGAGCAGTACATGAGCCTTTATAGACTGAACATACAGAGAGCTACGAACTCCACCAGTCCACTACCCAGCCTTCACGCCATGAGCCGCATGACTCATTTTGCTTTGCATGCAAGCAACCTCCTCACACACACGAACAAGTCACCAGCCAGGCGCTAGCTTCTCGGCCACTCCTTCTAGCATGCAAGCACGCACACAACTAACGCACGCACTACACCACTCAACTAGCTAGTGACCAGCACCATGCGCACATACCCACGGAGCTAGCAGTTGCACTGCATGCACACACATGCACAACTGCCACGACTCGTGCACACACATGCGCTGGGATTATTCTAACATGACCCTATGAAGAAAGAAGAAGGATAACTGATGAAACAAACAAATAGTAAGTTACTGCCACCGATAGTTTCATACATCCCTAAGCATTGTTTGTTACAGATTTTTGGTGAGAATATTATCCTCACCTTCTTTGCATCTTGTTTTTTTACTCATATAGATGCAGACAGATCGATTGGATGCAATTTAGAGAAAGGAATTAATCATGAAAAATATGAGTTGCATTCTTGTGTAACTTTGCATCAACAGGTGCAAGAAGCATTAGTTACAAAATTAGCGGATGAGATTTTTCATGCCTCACTAGGTAGGTGCCCGTGCGATGCCACGGAACATAAATTGCTTCTCGATTTGTATATCAGCTATGCTTCCTGTGGAGCAAGGAAGCGAACGCAAGCCAGCCTTTTGTATTAGTGCATTCTGTTCAGTTCTTACTTGATCATCCCGTGTTCTCGCGTGTGCCATGGCCGAGTGGCAAGCTCAACACTGGTATTGTTGTCTTGTCTCAAATGAAGTCCGGTTCCACAAGTTAACCGGAAATCTTCATGGGTGATAGTTGTGTCAGATTCTTCCGTGCATAGGGCAAGTAATGCAAGTGATAGCTGTGTCAGTTTACCCCCATTTTTTTGGGCATCACTTGTCTCAAATGAAGTCCATTGGAGGTTCGCAATTTATGTTCCGTGGCATCGCACGGGCACCTACCTAGTATATGTATTGTGAGTGATTTAGTGACCACTGTATCTAAGATACGTTGTGCCATAGATATTCTGAATCTATGGCACCGAGACCTTAGAACCATTTATCAACAGTTTCACCTCTTGCAATTGAACTTTGCTCAATTGATCAGAGGTGTGGTTTTATGAAACCATGTCCTAGAGACGCGGTTAGCTCTAATGGTTGGTTTTCAGAGAAGTTACACACACCTCTTGAAGCATGGATTGCCGAAAAGAATTCATGCTTGGTACACGTTCTTCAAGAACCTTATGCTAGAGATTCAGTTTTCAAAATCCTTTTTTTTAAAAAAAAATCCATTTTTAGGTTGTTCGGAGGCGTTTTACCAATTAGAGGATTGCTAACAACAGACAATACGTACCAAAGATACGATTTTTTGCTAGAAAGGTGCTATACCTCGTGCAGAACCGAGCAAAGATCGTTCTTCAAAAGAAATCATTTTTCCTCAATGCTGTCTGTCTGTGCAGACTGTAGAGATGTAGGCCGTTCAGTCATTGATCAATGATGAAAGTTCCAAGTTCAGGTCTGTCAGAATAATCCTTGAGCACACTTGTTCAGTCTTCAGTCAGTCAGTCTGTCCAGTTTCAGTCAGTGTGTTTGTCCAGTTTCAGTCTGTTGTAGGCGTTTGGCCGCTCATTTTAGCCTGTGTGTCGCTGTTGTCAGTTTCGTGGTCAAAACCTGTTGACTGATAGTGTAAGCAAGACCTGATCGTGTTTAATGAGAAGGTTGGTGTGCATGTGTGGTGTTGTGTGTATGTGAAATAGAAACACGCTTATGTAACCTTGGGCCTGCATTTTTACAGTCAGTTAATCTATTCAGAAAACATTTCTACCAATTGGAGCAGCACCAACTCGTGTCCTGCTCTCTAGCTTCGCGTGCGTGCGTGCGTGCCCGTTCATCTGAGTGATCGCCGGCGACCTGGTGGAGTCTGTCTCTCCGGCGAGTTTCTGACAAGGTCTAGGTGCAGGGACATTGTTTGAAAGCACAAGACTCCATAAAGTACACTCTTGTTGGTAATTGTTGGAACTGTCTCTCGACAGCAAGGAGATCCAACACAAGTGAATGGTGATGGCAACAGGGCACTCGCGCGTGATCGCAAAAGCTCTGTTAATCTAGCCTCTCACGGGCACTGTGCGGGGGTATTTATAGGTATCCGAGTGCACGGCGCCTTGCGTTAAGGACGCATGTGCCCTCAGGTACCTAGTTTATCCCCAGAATATTCCCATAAAGCGGGGTTACAAGCTGTAATTACAAGTACGCCTTTACAAATTAGGCCCGTAACACAAACGCGGCCACGCAGGGCCCGTTACAATGGGCCAGATCTCATGTGGGCCTCGGAGCTGACCGAGGCCGCGCCGTGGGGAGGCGTCGCCGCAGGCCTTCGTCTGGTGCCGAATCGAGCGAAGGGTCTCTGTGTTGTCTCTGGTGCCGACAAGCGAAGGGTGTCCCTGCCTGCTTTGTCTGTCAGGGCAGGGGCTAAGCGGTGGAGACTTCGGGCGAAGGGTGGCGTTTCTGCCTTCGCTCCAACATTTGCCCTCCGAGGGACCAGTTCGACAAAGTCACCTGGTGCCGAAGACGTCGCTAGATGGCGGAGACGCTGCCCTCGCTCGAAGTGGTTCCGCGGGGGTTTTTGATGTGACCGTTGATGGACATCGTACTGTTGGACTGCGGGTTTTCCGAAGCGTCGCGCCCTGTGGGATTGCGGGTTTCCCGAGGAGCCGCGCCCTGCCTATAAAGGGGGGCGGGGGACGGCGCTGTTTGCACTTTGCCTTCCGCGCTCCGTGAAAACCCTAGCCGCCGCCGTCTTTCTGCTCCTCTTCTTCTACTGCTCCCTTTGCTCGTCGGAGATCTGGCTCGAGTGAAGCAGACCGCCCGCCGCCGCCGACGGTACGTAGCAATGCCATCCTCTTCTTCTTCCGCCGACGCCACGCCGCCGGCCGCCGCCTCGTCTGAGGAGACGTTGAGTAGCGTGATGGTGGAGGAGCTGCGCGCCGGCGACTCTGTTGATTTTGGTGTGTCACGGATGACGTCGGCCCGCGTCGAAGAAATGCAGCGCTTGGGCTACTTTGGCGGCGGAGTCGCTCGTGCTCCGGGGACGGAGGAAGTCCCCAAGCCGGAGGGTGAGTTGGTTGTTTTCGAGGCGTTCTTCGTCGCCGGTCTCCGCTTGCCTGCGCACCGGTTTGTTGGCGAAGTCCTGCGTAGATTCAACGTTCAAATTCATCAGCTGACACCGAACGCCGTGGTGGCGCTGGCGAAGTATGTCTGGGCGACGACTTCGTACGGCGGACAGCCGTCGGTTGAAGTTTTTGCGAAGAATTACTGCTTGCATTGGCAGAAGAGGGTGATTGAGGACGGAGTTGCCCAGTTTGGGTCGTGCACATTCACGCCGAAGACCGGCAAGACCACAATGCCAGTAGTGGAGTTGGTTCCGTGCGCCCGCAACAAGTGGGGCAATTGGAATGAATTTTGGTTTTACGTTGCTGAGGCTACTGTCGAAGGCCATGAAGGACTGCCCGTGTCTGAGATGTGCTCTCACTATTACTCTGCGTATCCGCCTTTTGAAGTGGCAGAAGAGGATGCAGACGAAGGGGCCCTTCGATGCGCTGCCGGCCAGAGCAGTGGTCGTGATTTAGTTGAAGAGTTCGTGGCGTACGGGGTCTGGCCCTTGGCGCACGGCTGGGCGCTGGGCGAAGTGTGCCCTCGCCAGATGCCTTTTCACGGAGGAAGGGTGGTGCGAAGTCCTGCCTTTGCACTGAATTTGCGAAACCGTGACCCGGCCGCCTTTGTGCGTGATGCGGAGGACTTGGCGGTGCGGCTCGTGGGGCGGTACGTGGCGAGGACGGAAGGCCAGCGCAGCTTTGATATTCGCGGGTCAAATGAACGTTTGAACAGGGTCTTCGAATTAAATCAGTTGCCGTACGACGGCTACCCTGGTCAAGACGAAGCGGACCGCCGTGGGAAGAAGCCGGCGGTGGAGACTGGAGGCGACCCTGCGCTGGCGGCCGCCCCCCCCTCAAAAAAGAGAAAATTAGGTACTGCGATGGGAGGAATTGGGGTGTCTGATAGTTTTGCTAGAGAGTTAATGAGGACGTGTGCGGCCCCGGGGGAGAGGATGTCTTCGCCCGAGCTCCGGGAGTCCTCGGCTCGGATGCTGAGGGTTACCGGGGGCTGCTGGCCTAGAAAAGTTCCTGTCCCCTGCGCGGCTGAGGAAGACTGTCTTACGTCTCGTATGGCTCGTCAGTGGAGAGTTTTTCCTTACGGGCGAAATATCGGTGCTGTTGTGTGGGCAGTGATGGACAAGGATCGCCAAGGGGCGGCGCAAAAACGCCAGGCGACCGTCAGGATTCATGATGCCCGGCCGAAAAGGCAGCGGGGAGCGGCGAAGGCTGCGGCCTCCAGCGGAGGCAAACCGCCGCTGGCGGCGAAGGCGGGCGCCTCTGCACCTGGCAAGGCGCCGGAGACAACGGCGGGCGCCGGGGTCTCCAAACTGACGAAGGTGGTGCCGCCGGCCAGCGGAGTGGCGGAGGCTGCGAAGGCGGCCAGAACGTTGCCGCCGCCGGGCAAGCGCGTTGCCGACTTCGGCACCGATATCAGTGTGGACGATTATCTTGGGGGTAAGTCAACCGGCCGCCTCTTTTTTTTTTACACTCGTTGACGCGTTGCAGGGTCGGACGAAGGCCGGCCTGCTGTGATTGCGCCTGCCGCGGCAATTGCGACGGCTGCGCTGTCGTCGAAGGCGAGGGGCGGGACCCTTGGCGCCGGAGGCGAGGTGTCGGCCCTCGCGTTGGTCAGAGACGAGGCTGGCGCGGCGACCCGCCGGCTGAAAGGAGTGACGGAGGCGCTGAGTCAGGCGACGGAGGCGCTGAGTCAGGTCCGCCGAGCTCTTTTTTTTTTTACGGCCATGGCCTTACGTGTGCTCTGCAGGTGGCTGACTTCACCAGCCGTACTGCGTCGGGGGCGCTTACGGCAGCCTTATCTGCCGAAGTCGAGAGACTTCGGACGCAACATGCTGCCGCTGTCCGTGAGAAGTCGGCCTCCGACAGCAAGTGTCGTAAACTGGCGGACAAGGTGGCCGCCCTGGAGGAGGAAAAGGCTGACCTCCGGCGCCAGCTGGCGGGGGAGAGGAGGGAGGCCAACGAGGCCGTCGCCAAGGAGCAGGCCGCGCAGGCGGAGGCTAGGCTGGCACGGGCGGAGGCCAATCTTGCCAAGGACCTCGCCGAAGACCTGTGGGGGCGGCTCACCGCTCTGGAGAGCCACGCGAAGGGGGCCGAAGCCGCGGCGCGAACGGAGGCCGAACGGACGCGCACACAGCTTATGGCCACATACCGCGAGCTGGGTGCGCGGACCGGTGACTTCGTGGTGCCGGAGCGAGAGGCCGGGCTCCGCTGCTTGGAATGGGTGCAAGAGGAGCTGCAGGAGCTCCCCACTGTCTTGGGTGGGTTAATGTCGTTCGCCTCCCTGGTCACCTGCGAGGGGGCAATGAACGCACTCTCTCGTGAAGGGTGCCGGCACTATGAGGCCTTCGACCAGGCAGATGAAGACTTTGAGCGAGATATCTATAAGGTCGAAGACCCCGTGGTGAAGGAGTCCGCCGGTGCCCTCTATGACCGGATGTGGGGTCTGTATGGTGGTGATGTGGTCAGGGAGCGGGCGGAGGCTGCGAGAGCTCAGGTAACGTTGTCGTTCGCCCGGCGTTTGCTGGATGTGGGCTGTGCGTGTGTTTGCTGATTTTTTGTATGTTTTGTTTTAGGCGGAGCGAGGCGAACGGGTGGACGATTTCGGAGCGCTGAACGACGCCCTGCCTGACCCGGAGCCGGCCCCGGAGACCACGGAAGACGCACCAGGCGCCCCCACATCTGCTGCGACAGTTGAGGACCTGCCCCTGAAGGTGGCCGAAGGCGCTCCCGATGCCCTCGCAGCAGCTGCGCCGATCGTCGAAGATCCGGCGGCGGAGGCGGTTGAAACAATGGCGGAAGTGGCGGCGGAGACAACGGCGGAGGCACCCGCAGCGTCAGGGCCCTCGCAGGTGGCGTAGTGGTTGTTTAGGGTTAGGGAATTTTGGATGTTGTACTGAACTTTGGTTGCTGCGCAGGTTCAAGATTTTGGGCCTGCGCACGCAACCACTGCTACTGAGTTTTTGGCGGCCTCGACCGCGGAAGGTGGTAATCAATATAGTGGGTCTGCATCTGAGTTTTTTGACTTTGCTGACTCCGGGAGCTCGGTTGAGTGGACTGAGGAGTCGTCGGAAGAAAATTTGGATTATTTTGCGGCCTTGGACGTGGCTGCGGCGGAGGCCTCGCCACACGCCGCGGACGCGTCGGACGTGCCAGGCCCTAGCACCGGGCGCCGTCGACGAAGGGCGGTTGCAAAACGTAGGGTTAACGCGGAGGAGCGGGCTCTGCTTCGTGTGAGTGGGGCTGGTCGGCAGGAACTGTTGTCCCTGCCGGCCGCCGAGGGTGTAGGTGAAGGGGAATTGCGAAGGCTTTTTGCGGGTGAGGAGCTCAGGATAATGTTATTTAATTATAGGGAGATGGGAATTATTCCTAAGGTTGAGCCGATGTAGAGTGTGGTGCCCTCGCTTGTGTACGTCGAGGCTTGTATGGTGGAATTGTGTGCCCTCGCGTGCATGTGTGTGTGCGAAGGCGTTTTGTACTTACTGATTTGTTTTGCTGTGCTGTGTTGGCTTGATTATAGTTGGTCTTGGTGTGGATGGTTTGATGTTGTCGTTTCGGCCGTTGTTGTGCTAGTCCAGGTGTACCCTTAAGTGTCTTCTGCACAGATAGTCTTCGGTTTTTTCGCACTTGTTGTGCCGATCCGGCTGCACTTTTAAGCGACTTCTGCACGGATAGCCTTCGCGATGAACTCAGATTTTTTCCGCACTTGTTGTGCTAATCCGGCTGCACCCTTAGGCGACTTTTGCGCGGATAGTCTTCGCGATAGACTTAGATTTTTTCCCGGCTGCACCCTTAGGCGAGTTCTGCGCGGATAGTCTTCGCGATAGACTTAGATTTTTTCCCGGCTGCACCCTTAGGCGACTTCGGCGCGGATAGTCTTCGCGATAGACTTAGATTTTTTCCCGGCTGCACCCTTAGGCGACTTCTGCACGGATAGTCTTCGCGATAGACTTAGATTTTTTCTGCACTTGTTGTGCTAATCCGGCTGCACCCGTAGGCGACTTCGGCGCGGATAGTCTTCGCGATAGACTTAGTTTTTTTCCCGGCTGCACCCTTAGGCGACTTCTGCACGGATAGTCTTCGCGATAGACTTAGATTTTTTCTGCACTTGTTGTGCTAATCCGGCTGCACCCGTAGGCGACTTCGGCGCGGATAGTCTTCGCGATAGACTTAGATTTTTTTTCCCGGCTACACTATGAGGCCTTCGACCAGGCAGATGAAGATTTTGGGCGAGACATCTATAAGGTCGAAGACCCCGTGGTGAAGGAGTCCGCCGGCGCCCTCTATGACCGGATGTGGGGTCTGTATGGTGGTGAAGTGGTCAGGGAGCGGGCCGAGGCTGCGAGGGCTCAGGTAACGTTGTCGTTTGTTCGGCGTTTGCTGGATGTGGTCTGTGCGTGTGTTTGCTGACTTTTTGTATGTTTTGTTTTAGGCGGAGCGAGGCGAGCGGGTGGACGATTTCAGGCAGGCTACTATTGCTAACTTAATAAGTAGTAGAGATTTAACAAGAAGATTTAATGGCAAAAATTCAAAATCAATAAATATATAATAAACATAAGCATAATTATCTATTTCATCTAATCTTTGACCATAATACGATCAAGGTACTCTCGTATATCTACAGGAATGTTAAATCGATATGTGTTCCCCTCGTATGTCAACAGATCAATAAGTAAATTCCTACGCAGCGTCGCACCATCCTGCAAAAAATGTTATAAGTCATATTATCATTCATTAACTACAAATTACATATATGATATTATTCTCACCATACTAAATTGCGCTTTTAACCCACTTTCCCACCACTCCATAATGTGCAGAGCAAAATGACCAGTATTAACACTGAAAAGTTACCAACCTTGTTATATTATAAAATTATAAACATAACATATATATATATATGACATAATAATTTTAAGTAATTACCCTTTTAAGTCGATTGGAGCATCAGGTCGAATTGAATGTCGCCACATATAAATGTCATGTGACCATCCAATACGTTTGACACCGTATGCAGCCTTATATTTCTTCGAAATAAGAAGCATAACTTCCCAAAAAAATTTTAGTGGTATATCTTTGCACCATTCTGGAATAGGTGTGAAATTAAACACAAACACAGATTTGTTTGCATGATTAATGATGAAAAGTACATAGCCTGTAGAGTATCTCCATGGCATAAGAACCTGCAAACCATAAGACATTAGAATTATATGTTTGCACAATTTATTTAACCATATAGATATCAAAGGAATTATGACTTACAAATTTGCAAAGTGTGATATAATAATTCATTTGAGGCCAATTTGTTAATGTTTCTGCCAACTCTATCGCGGTAGGATCCTTATATGACTTCGATTCTTTGTCAAAACCACACATTTCCTAGAGAAAACATAATAATATAATAACTAAGATAATATCATACATGTTATAACAATATTTTTAAATAACAAACTTACACAGAAACGCAGGTCCATATAGTGTTTTGTAATCCTTCGTTTTGCGAGAGACAACCTATTTGGTTCATTATGGGCAAGAATCCGAACAGCCATGTTAAAACAATCTATAGGCATATCTTTATTCACATTTAACAATTCCTGTAGTGTCTTGACAGTCAAATCTATCCGGTATGGTTTGAAGCTTCGGACCCATTTAGCCCTGTATAGCAACGTTATATAACAAATATTCAATTATATCTGAGCAATACACATAACGTGATTATTAAATATATATAAATAAATAAAAATACGAGGAACTTACTCTAAAATTGTGGCATCCTGAATTGTCATGATATAATCGCATAGAAACTCTATCATATCTGATTTGTTTACTGGCATATCCTTCGTGGAAAGACCACTAATTAAAGAGTCCTTGCCACACTCATTAACAGAGGTTGGAGTAGGGATGACATCATTATTTTCTTTGGCACATATTTCTTCAAAATATAATGATATAGGATCATCTTCGGGGCTAATCGGAGGGCTTCGTTTCCTCTTGTTAGGATTTGGGGAGGGTTCTAAAATCTCAACACCACTGGAGTCAGTCTCATTGTCTTCTGTACTTTTATTTGTCTTATTTTTATATAACGGACATCCCTTTCTCTTGTTCAAATCTGAAGACAATAAAATAGCGGCCAATTTTGGCCTAAAGTGTTTTATATCGGCCTGCAAAGTAAGAAAATATATGGTGTTATTTATCATATCATTGTAGATATGTATATGATAGCTTTTTTGATATACCTGTGTAAAATTGTCTGATAGTTCGACTCCTGTCCAATACTCCATATAATTAAGTAGGAAAAGTCCACATGAAGAACTACATTAAAAAATCAAATCAAATATGTTTCCAATTTAAATGAAAAGGTTTTAGAAAGATCAATTATATACCTATCTGTCTGCTTGGCATCTTTAAACTCTATAAGTTTCCAAGGCCAATAGGCAACTTGAAGGTCTGGCCAATTATGGTCTTTAAGTTTCATGTAATGCGACACACCATCTATTTGCTTTTGCAAACCCTTTAGCTACAAACAAAATTAGTAAATCACATCAACAAATTACTCATAACCACAAACAAAATTAGTAACGAGTTTCATTTACTCACAACACAATCGAGATCTTTATGACCCAATGAAGAACCCAGTGAATCGAGTATTTGTATCTCTCGTCTTTTGGCGTTAAGCACAACAAGATACCAGTGAAGTTCACGAATGTTTATAGGTATGAACACCTGCAAAATACTTATATATATTAGTTTCATAAGTATCGTAAGATGATTTTATAACTAAACTCATATATATATATAGTAAATTATTTTGTTACCATGTCATGTTGAAGATATAATAATACCCTTCGCTCAACTTGAGATCTTTCGCTAGTTTCACAGTATATATCATCAAACTTTCGATCATCACCAGCATCTCATTTAAAAAATTCACTAACAAATGTAATCTCTATGTGGACTGTACCACCAGGACGCTGCTTCATATGTTCTTGTGCTATCAATAAGTATATGTAAGAATTTATGATCTGCAAATACATGTACAAAAACTATATTTAGTTAAAATACATAAATTTGTGTGTGCACGCGTACCAAAAAATATATTACCTCATCCCCCAAATAAGAATCCGGTTGAAATAGACATTCCATAAATTTTCTGGAAATTACTTGAGAGCCAATGCATACAAGTTCAACATCCATTGTCGCATAAGGAATGTTTTTAATTGATTCGATAAGGGTCATATCTCCTTGATTACACATATAATCTAGAAACCAATCATATATATAGAGAATGATCAAAGTTAATTAGTACTACGAACGGATCAAATAATAATAGTAGAGGTAACTAATACATGATTGTAATACCTTCTTGAACAATTACAGTCGCCATGTCCTTTTTTGGTTTATTATGATGCAATGCAAATTTGCATTCATCTATTGGCGCTAGATAATTTATCTGTGTTCCAAATATATCTTCTTCAATAGGAAGTATAGGAAGTCTGGTATGCTCATCTATTTTTCCATCGAGAGGTGATTCATTATCAACTGTTGAATGCTTGTCCAATTGGCTATCATCAACGGGTAATTCATTTGTCTCGTCTGAAGAATCCATCAAGGTGAAACAGTCCTACAAATATTGCAAATACAATATATATAAATATACTGATCCAATGGCACGATCGAGATAGAAGGAAATATATTCGAATGAGCATGTGGTGGAGGACGCACAAAAATTAAGATATGGCAGATTTTATATAGAACTATGTATACAAATCCATATATGTGTATGAATACACACACAGTGTCTTCTCTCGGAAATATGTGGGTAAATCCCTCGACCACCAAATTTTGCAGCAGCAGGTGACAAGTTCAGAAATCGGATAACTTCTATGTCACCATTATGGAAACCATAAACTAAAGCATATGGAGCACATCTGTGAAATCACTTCCGACCATCGATTGATATTGTATTGAGAATGAGAGGGCTCTGGTCTAAATTATTCTCCCTGAAGACCACCTTCTCCAAACATTTTCCTCATAGGTAGTTTTTGTGTATTCACTGTTTTACTCAGTTCGAATTGATACAAGTGCGCAATGGGATATGAAAGGAACAGAGAGGAAGACTCGCCGGAGGACGCTTCTCACCTATGCGAACTTGAGTGCATGAGGCCGCGAACTGTTACAAATCCGAGCGCGATGCGCTGGCTTCTCACCTTGGCAAGCTTGAGCGCAGGAGCCGTGGACGAGCTTGAGCGCAGGAGCCGCAGACGGTTACCGATCCGAGCGCATGAGCTGGCTTCTCACCTTGGCGAACTTGAGCGCAGGAGGCCGCGCAGAACAGCAGGAGCGAGCGTAGGACGGTTACGATCCGAGCGCGGCGTGGCGAACTTGAGTTTAGGAGGCCGCGCAGAACGGCAGGAACTTGAGCGTAGCCTGCGCAGGACAGTTACGATCCGAGAACGGGGGAGGAGTTTGGGTTGGGCCTCGGGAGAGAACGTGTACCCAGATTCTGTAAGGGAGAAGAGCTCGTCTAATTGGCTAATCAACCTTCACCTGATGCATGAAGGCACAATAGTGATTGCACTCTCCACGACACTTGCCTGGTTCCATAGGCAGGTTCTGACATTGGGCACTGGACCTGAAACAATTGACATTGTCACTGGCTGGGGCAGGAGAAGCAGGGTAACTACATCTTCACTGGTTAGGCAATCGATTCAAAAGCTTCTAAACCTCTTTGAATCCCCATTCTTCACCACCCGTAGAAATACTGGCTGCTTTGTCGGCTGTGGGGAGCCACTCAACAAGTGGTTGCAGAATCCTTATGTTGGGCGCATACATTTATTGTAAGCTTGCACAGTTTTGTGGAAGAATCAGCTTGGAATGAAATATAAGTTGTGCACCATATATAGTTCTAGTTCGCTCTGATTTAGTCAGGCCAGGTGTAGTTTGGTAGCCGGATAGTCTATGCTTGGAAACTATTTATTGTGATTGTGATAACGTTTAGAGATGGAATTTTTCGTTTAGCTTGAGATAAAGTTTCTCTCAAGATAAATTTTCTCTCAATTAGCCAGTGACAGGTTGACAGTCGCTGCTGAGTGCTGACAGGTAATGTTGTTGAAAAAACTGATTATTGTTAATTGAGACAGAAGAATCATAGCTGAATGCACACTCTGATCGGTCAAGTACAAATCACAACTTATTTAACTCGATTGTAACTATTATCATTCCGGATTGCACTTTGTACACCTAGATTGTACGCCCAGTCACCATCGGGTTTCAAATATATATATCATCTTTCACCAGCTCCACATCTACAACTTGGTTGGAAGTAGTATACAAAATGGTAATACAATGCAGAGCGAAACTACACTGACAGAAGCTGGTAATCTGCCACTGTCCTTGCGGACAAACATTGCTTCATACACTGGGAAATTGATCGCTACTATCAGAGCACATAGAACGGTCTGCACAAACATAGCTCCCAGACTCACCGCTCCTTTACACAACAAAACCTTTGCCACCCCGAGCATCATGCACGCCAGGTTAAGCAGTGCAACAGTTGTAATGATCACAAACATCGTGGAGAGGGACCCAAACAACATAATCCCCTTCTTGTACCTCTCTAGGCATTGCGGATCGGTCACCTTCGCCGTCAGGGTGAATCCCGACTCGGTGACGCCAAGCATTCTGCAGATTGTGTCGATGGCTGCCAAGAGGTATGAGGTGATTCTTCTGAAAAGCCACATCCTTTGCGTGTTCCACCACTCGACAGCAGTGTCGCCACATTGCAAGGATTCCACCAAGCTGCAGGAGTATGCAGCCACAACAACATATGCAAACGGTACAAACCAGGGATTGGTTATCTAGGTTGAGTACATTTGCAGATGCATGTTCTCTTTTAGAATGTGACTAAAGTGCATATAGAAAGAAGCAACAATCGAAATGTATATATAAACTCACCTCAGGGAACAATGAGATGCCATTGAGGAAGCAAAGTGAAGGGATAGTGACATAGTAAAGGGTGGGGAAGCTGATAGCAGCCCAGCACCCGCAGATGGAGTAACCCATTTGAAGGCCCAGGCTGATCTTCCTGTGACCTAGCAAAAACGGGTTGTACTTTTAGAGGGAGATCTGGAGGAAGCCTTCTGTCCATCTCTTGTGCTGAACCAGAATCTGTCCTAGTGAGGTAGGGGCCATGCCTAAAATATGAAAGCAAAAATTCTCCAAAGATCATATTTACTATTTCTATTGAGAGCAAATGTCACTAAAATAGACTATGACAGATTTAACATTTTATCATGTGAAATGAAGACAACTTTCCCTCCTTGCAACAAAAGTGTTCGAAAATAGAACATGGATCTGACAACTTGGATAGGAGCTAGCAAGCTACAACAGCAGTCATGAACCAAATGCTAGCTACAACAGCAGTCATGAACCAAATCCAGACTACAAGAACCACTTATAAGTTACCCGTACATCATTTAATACCTAACCATACAAACACAACTTCATATCATTTCTTCGGTAAAAAACGAGATCAGTTATCTAGCACCAATATTTATAGTATCTATAGGAATCAACAATGCAGGTATAGGGAAACATTGTTTTTACCCAACAGCTATCGAAAACAACCAGCCATTTAAAAAGCCGATTAGGTGGCCACTTAATCAAAATACCATCCCACAGCTCATGCAGGGGATAAGTATAGGAGGTGGAATGCAGCCAAGTCCCAGTTAACTGCATAGGATGTTGCTCAAATCGCACTGACATACTCTAGAAATCCCAGTTAACGACGTGGAGGAGGTAGAGCCGGAGGGGGAGGCAGTGACCGACCTGGTGGCTCGGGCAAGGTCCTCCATGGACCGTGGCAGTGCTCCCGCCTTTCCTCGAGATGTTGAATCAAATAAATTGCAATGCCTACTTAACATTGTGAAACTAGGTTGACAATAGTCCCAAACCTGTAGTGTTTTACATGCTCAGTTTTATTCCCCTGGATCCAGACCTTGAGCAAATATTCATAGAAGCTGAACAGTTGCCACGAGAGTTAAAGGCACAAATTCTAAATTCATAAAATCTAATCACTGGACTGCTGCAATTAATTTCATTTCAATAGAGGATGCATGAAAATGTAGTCAATGAGTACATGATTATAGGTTCAAATGAAGAACACACAAGTATGTTAGTGACCACATACCTTTAATCTGATGAAGAGTAGAGTGATGAAAGAAATGCTGACAGCAAATAGTATGAACAAGACCATCTCCTGAATATATACTGGTTAATAGACACCTTTAGATTGATGTTGGTACAAGAGACATGCGTAAAGATTCTTTTTTTAGAAATACACAAGTATGTCGCTCCTTTTATAGCTTCAACTGAGTTGTGTAGCCAACCAAGCATATTACTAACAAACAAATTAGTAAGAAGGAATGGTAACTTGATATGTTCCATATGCTAGGGATAATTCCTTAGAATAGGCTTACCTTCAAGGCCTCTAGGGATCACATCACAACCAACATATGGTGCCATCGCAGGCATCTCCTGAACATGGTTCCTTTTATAAACTCCGACTAACATCACTCAATCATCCATTGTCAATTGCTAGAGCATCTTGGCAGCATTGTGTGACTGCTACAGTCTCTGCCATATTATATTTACATGAAGAAAGCACCCAACTTGATTTTGGTGAAGATACTGAACATTGTTTCTCTATTTAAGTGAGGTTCAGTTATATATAGCTAGTTAAGTTAGGTACAAAGACCAAAGACTATTTACTAAACAATACATGAAACATAATGAAAAGAGACCGATAACATCTATTCAATGCTCATCTGCTTTCTTTGTTGTATCAACCAAATAACCACTAAACAATAGGAAGCTAAAAAGGAGCGAAAATAGATAAATAAAATGCAACAAATACATATTCACCTAAAAACCAAAATAATCATGTGCATTACAAGTTATTAATTGCCATGCATTCTTCAATGTCAACTACGGCGTAAGGACCTCCTTATAAACGATATTCTTTGTGTATGTTGCACCATTTATCGTTGAGTTCCTTTTAACCCCCTTCTTCGTCTTCTTCTCATCATGGAATGGAATGGCAAGTATCTTCACGTTCGATCGAGCAGTGGCCCTTGATAGAGCAACATAAAGCTGGCCATGAGAAAACACTGGTTCCGGCAAGTACACACCAACGTTAGGAATCGTCTGGCCCTGGGCCTTGTTAACCGTCATGGCAAAACTTAGTCTTATCGGAAACTGCTTCCTTTTAAACTGGAATGGGAACATCTCATCATCAGAGGGGCATAGGGGTATACGAGGCAAGAAAATTTGCGTTCCAGCATGCTGGCCCAGGACAATTTCAGCATCAATACTGTTTTTTTGGAAACCACGAACCACCAACCTCGTGCCGTTGCAAAGTCCATTGGCAGGGTCTATATTCCTAAGCAACATGATTGGGCATCCAACTTTGAGCTTTAGAACATGCGGGGGTAGTCCATTAGGAGTCAGCGTGTTTAGAAATTCTGAGGGGTAATAGTTATTAGGATCATCCACCGCGGTATCAAAGCTATGGTACATCATCTGCTCCCCTTGGAAACGATCGATCATCCTCATATTTATCATATCCACCCAGTCATTCCGTGTAGACAATATTGCTCTTGAAGTGATGTAGCTTGTGTTAGACATATTTTCATTTAGATTGGGGTAAATGTCATCTATCAGTCTATCAAGGTCGCGGTCACTACCAGTATATGGCACACATACCTCATCTGGAAGACAAACATCACCATCGTGGTTTGCTTCCTCAGTTCCACCACCGACGCGCAACAAATATTCTGCAAACCATGGGTCACTCTGTGCCCTCATGTTTTGAACAAGCTTTAGGTGGCACATGGATTCCCAGAGGTAAGAACTCCGTAGAGAGGCAGCAACTATCTGAGCCCTTGACCCCTTGCGCACAACAGGGAGAACTTGTCTGAAATCACCCCCGAACACAACAGTCTTCCCACCAAAGGGCAGCCCAGGCCGTCCCATTATATCACGCATGCTATTGTCGAGCGCCTCAATTGCTTGTCTCTTAGTCATTGATGCCTCGTCCCAGATAATAAGCGATGCTTTTTGTAGCAACTTCGCTGTCCCGCTTTGTTTCGTGAAACTACATACAGCACCATCATCAATAGTAAGTGGTATCTTGAAGCGCGAATGGGCAGTCCTCCCCCCAGGCAATATGGAAGCCGCAACACCAGATGTAGTTGTTGCAACTGCAATCTTGTCCTGACTGCGTAGGGCCGCAAGCAATGCCTTATACAGATAGGTCTTTCCAGTCCCACCAGGCCCATCCACAAAGAACACTCCACCGTTATTGGTGTCAACGACAGATAAGATCTTATCATAGGAAGACCTCTGCTCCTTGTTTAGGGTTTCTTTCATAGCAACGTCTTCTGCCGTCGGCTCGATACTTTCCTCCTCGTAAATCTCTCTATCAGTACCATGTGAATCGTCATATATGTCAATGATAGCAGGGAGAGGGAATGTCTTTATGTCTTTACCCATTGACTGCAAAATGTTTCTAATGTCAATCAATACCATCTGCTGCACATGGGTTTTGCTTTGAGTACTACGGTGATAGTCCTCTGACATTGAGTCAAGGTGTCTCTGCCATAATTCTGCCACATCGTTCGGCTCGCAGTATACCAGTATTGTTGCAAACAACCTTCGTAGTGCTGACGGCATTTGGTAAATAGCAGCTTCGTTGAGACACTCATCTATTGTGTCGTCTGCTTCAAGCAGTCCCCTCATTTGTGCTGCCTCACGAAAAGATGGTAGTGTGTCACCATCTACTGTCCTTAGATCCGCATAGGAGGTAGCACCCGTCACATGGTTTAAGAGAAGTCGAAGATAAAAGCGCTCCCCCTCAGCTGGATGAGCAGAGACGATTCTACCAACTTGTCCACCCGTGTTTCGTTTCCTCCTTTGCCACACTTTACCCTGCTTCAAAGTGTACCACTCAGGAAAATCACGGTAAAGGATGCCCCGAGCCTCCTCGTATAGCCTATTTGCCTCAAAATATGCTGTAAGCATTGACCTATCGGCACCTGGACGTTGGACAACATGATTTACTTTAGCACGCTCGTGAAATGACACCATGTGCATGTTTTCAAGATGGAGCTGCAGTTGCATCACTGGTGGAGAGTTTTGACTTAGATCAAAGCTGAATATCCTCCAAAGGGCTTCTGGAGGGGTCACCCACCTAGCATCTCTATACTGCTTGATCTCATCAACGTCACCATCAGCCTTGTTTGCATCTGTCACAGCCACAGAAGCACGATCGTGGCCTTTGTATATGTATTTGAACAAGTATTTGACAGCCTTGATGCTCCCGCACGCCTCAACATTGATGTGACAATTGAAGAGCCGGAGGAGGTAAGGGTTGTAAGGGACGACCCATCTGTTGTCCAATTCACAACCTCGAACCGTTTCCTTACGCCCATCATCACGACGCCTATAAATAGGATATGAATCCTTTCCTTGAGACGTTGCATTGCTAAAAGCTCTAGGATAATGGTTTTTGCATGAAGCACGACCCTTAGTGCATGGGCATTTAGGATTTAGCAACCCGCACGGTCCATGCATCATATGCTTTATAACCATCTTGTACAGTTGGGGGTACTTCTTCTTGTCAGGGATCTCAGCAGAGATAAGGAGATCATACTGATCGGGGCAAGTTAGCTTGTACTTTCTCTGCATGATGAGTAGGAAATGGGCATGAGGCAAACCTCGCTTCTGAAACTCCACGACATAGACATAAGACCGGATTTTTCCAAGAATATGATGCTTAGTCAATCTCTTCTTCAGTTCCTCTAGTTTTGCATGGAATATGCGAACAACAAGGTCCGGACGATCCTGTGGTGACTGCATAGGCAGAAGCTCTGTGGTTATTTCATCCCAATTGGGGTTGCACGTCATAGTGAGGAATATGTCTGGCTTCCCAAACTTCCGCACAAGGGCCATAGCATCCATATACCGGCGTCTCATGTCACGAGGACCACCGATAAATGATGTAGACAACACAGTTCGCTTTCCAATTTTGTCTGCTCTGTTCTCTCCTTCATGCAAGCTATCTACCAAACCCTTGTATAGATCCGCCCTTAATCTGTCTTGGTTTTTACGTATGAAATCCAAACGAGAGCTCTCAATCTTGATGTAGGTATCAACCGCGAACTGTTGGAAAAGTCGCTTCCCATAAAGTATTGGATTGAATATACCTGGGCGACTTTGGAATCTGTAGCAATAATAATCACGTACAGACACACATAGATGGCTGGGTCGTTCTGCAGCCACATGGTTTAGTAATTAGTGTTGATAAAAACATACTTAACAAGGATTATATTAGAATCACAAAGAAACAACTAACCAGTATCATCATCGTTTGCATTCCTTGTCCTATGTTGATCGCGATATGCGTCTACTTCGGCCATGGAAACATTGGACTTAGGAATATTTGCATGCCATCCAAGTTCACCTTTAGGAAAAAACAATGGATATGATAGTGCATCATAACATCCATGGTATGAACGGATCCCGTGGCTTGACCTATCTTTCCCATGCAGCATAACACTATTACTGAATTGACCACGACGTTCACTCCCCTCAATCCAAACTGCAGCGACCTCTGAAGTGATGGGTACATTATATAACTTCTGGTTCAGCGTTTGGTCAAGGTTCAAGGCGATATGGTAGTTTTCAACGTTATCAACATGCCCCATACTCCTAAGGTGCTCAGAGTATGGGTTTCCCTTAAATATTTCAACCAACTGTTTAATAATGGCCTTGTCTTTCTCAAGTTGCTCTTGACGACATTTACGATATCTATGCTCGAGACTGGGATCATCATCATAGAAGTAAAGTTCAAGGTGTTTATGTTCCGCCCCATCTTCCCTACCGAATGACCTTACGTTGTGGTACATCATGCCATGTGCACGAAACGTGTAGATACCACAATCCATGTTGGTAGTCATACTGTCAAGGCAACAATATAGAGAAGTGAAAGAGAAATGGCCGTTAAAAAATCGAATATTATCACGAAAATGCCTCGCATCAGCATCTGCACACTCCCACAGCCTCCTAAGCTGGGGCGGGGTCTCCAATGCGGCTAGATTAATCTGTCCATTACGACAACAAAATCCAGGTGGTTCATACTGAAACTTCTTCGCTTTGCAGTAATCGCAGTCAGGAACAGTGCTCAGCAAATGTGTTTCTTCAGGTATGTTACTATACACCTTGTCGTACAAGTCAGGTACGTCAGGGTTGACAGTAAAGGCATCTTGGGTTTCATCAATCTCAATATCCTCACCAGATTCACCATCTAAATTTGTTTTGAAAGAACAACGGATAAGACATACAACTTGAGAAACGTTTAAATCATATATCCTATATTCCTATATTAAAATAGTACGTAAATACCTTGCCCAGCGAATAGGTATCCTTCTTCTTCATCATCATCTTTAAAAAGTACAGTCTCATCATCATCCCCTGTAAAGAACACACCTTAATCATATTAACCACTAAGAATAATTAGGGAACTAATCATGGAATGAGCTTGTAATTACCATTGGTAGTAATAGTCGAGTTTGTCTGGTGCTGCTTCCCAACGTCTACTCCTTCAGTCATTTTGTCACTATTTGTGGCAGGGACTGTACACGGACCGATACTTTCTATTAATATAATGGAAAATTGTGTTAAGTCAGTTGGCCACTATAATTCATGTGTTAGATCAATTAAAGATGTATTAGTAGTTACCATTGTTGTTGATCTCAAAAGTAGTCAGGTGATCAATTTCATTGTCCCCATCACTCTCCATTTCACAATCCATGGTTGCAGTAGAAAACTTTCTTCCAATGGCGGATTGAAATTCTTGGTTTTGGCGGGATACCCAAATCTGTCTTTCGCCATACGACACATGACAATTATGTCCTTTTCGTCTAGGAGACGTTGTCAGGTTGTTTGTCTCAACATCCTCAGTCACCAATGGAGTAGGAACAAATGGTGTTGGGATCAATTCAGGAATAGCCATGTGCTCGGAGCTAAATAGAGACCCAGTAGGTGCTTGAGCATCTGCGGAACTCGACACAAGCTCCGGGGTAAAATTAGGGTTCTCAATGGCGATTGAGTCCTGACTTAGCATCTCTTGTTGTCTTATTCTATAGTTTTGCCTTGCACTCTTTTGACATGGTGTCATATTACGCAACGTCCTTTGTTCCCTAGTTTGAGTTGCACATCGAGCTCTTTCTCGGATTCTCTTACGTTCCTTTGCCTCTAACACTTTTGAATAGTCATGGTGTACAACATTTTCTTTGTTGCGTGACGCACGACGTTTCTTCAATTCATTTTTTTTTTCATCACTCATCTCCGCGTATCGTGCTCGTTCTCTTTCCCGTTTATGTTGTCTTGCATCCGCACATCCTACTGAACCATTATAGGTTTTAGTTTTTAAACCTTATTGAAATGGCAAATAAGGCATCTTATATTATTAGAAGATATACCTTCAACAGTGATGTTGGACAGTTCTTTTAATGGAGAACGAGCATCATTATTTGGGAGCGGGTCCATCTACGTATTTCAGGCAGCCACAAAACATATATGAGAAGATGAGTCACCTTATCATACTTCAACAAAGGATAATATACGCTCAATTTCCAATCGGATAACATTGATCCGTAAAGATAGGGAAAGTCCTAACGAGCAAATTGATATGTTCAGTTAAATGGTAGGCAATCATTGAGAATCAAAGTCAACATATAAGACTAACTCCAACAAGGAGCTCTAAAGGGTCCTATACCCTAAATTTAAAGGATGAGGTCGTCCTCTACTCCCTCCAGCAGTGTCCTCTAAACGGTCCTCTAAATTTAGAGGACGCTGCTGGATCCTCTATATATGTATGTACAAAAATTAAAAATTACAAATGTCTCTAATATAAGTATTTTAGTATAGAGGACATGATTTAGAGAATGTTGTTGAAGAGGAAAGAAATATAGAGAATGTAATCATTTTAGGTTGTCTCCAACAAGGGAATGCAAATGGTTCTATACGCTATATTTAGCGTTTCTCATCCTCCTAAAGCTGTCCTGAAGATAAGCTGATAAACAGGAAACGAGCAGAAAGTAGAAGAAGATAACTTTGCCAGTTCTACCCAAAGTTTTAAGCACTGGCTGGTCCACCAACGGGAAATCGAGGAAGAAATAGTTCAGTTTATGAAACTTGAAAAAACACCAGCAAGTAAATGTGGGACCCATCATTAAAAAAGGCAGAATTGTAACATGCCAACTAACAAAAATTGTGTTAGTATGTTTTCTATCTGCAAAATAGTCAATATGTTCTACCTCATTGATAGTGTTTGCTTATGAGAATTAGAAACACCAACTTCGTCCTAATTCTGATTACATAACAATCTGCATTGTATCTTTTTAAAACGTGCTTATATTGAAGATTTAAGGTGTGGATTTGATTAGTGTGTGCAGTCATCTTGTATTTTCATACTTTACTTTCTTTTTGTTCATTGCTTAGGTGGTTTGTTAGTCAGATTACTCATTGCGTATGCATATACACTTGTTGTTCATTATAGGTAAAATGCAAGGATGTTGTCAACTGGCTAAGGCAAAATCAAGCAGGTTCAATAGTTGTTTCATCCCCAAGCTCACTGAAGGATGATAAGTTCAATCTGCTAGCAGCAGAGGATAACAAACTCTTAGTACAACCAAGTTCAGATAACAAACAGAAGGCTCCAATTATGGCTTCTAGTTCTTCATCTTTTCATAACTCAAGCTTACCGAACCTTTTTTCATCGCCTTCTCAGCACAAAAACACCAGATTACAATGGTACGGCTACTCAATGGTTTGTATAATATACTTTGTTTACATTTATTGCAGAGTCGTCTCGCAGACTTATGTACTATATATTCATATCTATTATGTCAATGACATCCAGGTATGTTTGCTGACAAGAAGAACACGTCCAGTGATAGCAGTAAACCAGCTTTCCAGTTTGGTGGAAATAATGTCATATTCGGTGCCAAGAAGGATGCACCTGTTGACAGTAGTAAACCTTTCCAGTTTGGTCCGAATAATGGCATATTTGGAGACAAGAAGGATACTCCCAGTGACAGCAACAAACCTTTCCATTTTGGTGCAAACAAGGGCATATTTGGTGACAAGAAGACGACAAGTGGTGACAGCAGTAATCCTTTTTAGTTTGGTGCAAATAACGGTTTTCACACATCCAATGCACCATCTATTTTTTCTTCAGTTGCCCAAAGTTTTAACCCACAGAGTCCACCTCTATTTTCAATGAATCAACAATCAGATCCCACAAGTCTATGGTAGACACTTCTTTGCCACAAATGTGTTCTAAGGAAGGAATGGGAAAGGATCCCATTAGTACCTGATTGCTGGAAGGTTCCTACCAGAACCAACGCTACATCCTGCAAAGGCGATGCATTGCCTTTACACAGTCACTCAATGTGGATGGCTTGTACTGTATATATAATGGACAAGTGTGGGTTTCAGCTTCCAATTGACAACGAGATGTGCAAGTTAGCTTGTAAGACGTTTCACTACGCAACTGTTATAGAGACCGAACAACAACACGGTTATTCCACCTACCCAAGGCTACTTTGTTGGATGTAGTATAACCCAAGAAAATAGTCGATGCAGTGATGGAGGGTAAGAGAGTAGATTGTACTCCAGTAGTGATTCCACCTACCCTGATTATGTTTTAGCAGTAGTTCCAATTTGATTTTGATTCTGCAGTATGGTCATGTTAGTTCCAGTACCAGAAAACGTAGTTTGTTAATTAACTGCATTATTCATCAGGTCTTTGAAGGAACTTCTGGAATAGACAACAAATACACAACCGTGCAGTTTACAGGCAAGGTACTTCATCTTGTGACTTCAGTTTTTTTATTTACTTATCATTGAAGTGTTTAGTAGGCAAAAACACTTTGGGCTAGATCATTTCAATTTGGGAATCTACCAGGTTAAATTTAACAATTCACATGTTTTCTGTAGTACCCTGTTTATTGAGAAATTCTGTTTTGCACAAATTTGTGGTCTCAATATTATTATTCAGGTATACAAGTAGGAGCACATACTTGATAAGTTTTTGTAGTATCTGCTTTATAGCAGAGCTTCTATCACTAATCTATTTGTTTTCTCATATCTGCTTTTGTATGTTTGTTTATGGTGATGACTTGGAAGAAGTCAGTGAGTACTACCAAAATACTGTAGCTATAGAGAACCAAATTTAAAGGATGTTGCTGGAGACTAAGAAGATATAGAGAACCAAATGCAATTATTTGGAAACATTATTACTTTTAAAACTGATATATTATACATTGCTTGAGCAACACGAGCATCATTATGTCGTTCCTACCGCAATTTCCTCGACGGCACGATCATCATTATGCAAATGACATAGGCTTGTATAGATCAATAACCATGCTAACAGTGATGAAGAAACATGAATGAAGACTAATGATGGGAACTGATTTATTAGCTCATAGAAAGGTCACATAGGTTTATACAAAGTGATCACCATTGAGACCGAACACACGACTAATACAAATAGAGCACAAATCATTACTACTAAGGTTCATCTAAAACATAACTAACAAAGTTTCTACTATAACAAGCTAGAACACGACTCAATCAGATATCACAGTTGGGAGATGTGCCCGTCTGTTCTCAAGTAATCTGTCAACGATACGACTCCTTGGATTTTGAATCAACGAACGTCGAATAGCTGCAATTTAGAACATAATTTGTAAGAACATGATTATTTTAAATTATTATCATTTTAATTTTAGCTATAGTTATAACTATATTATAAGAACCACTCACTCTTCAAATGGTATGTAGTGTGATGATCTGGGTTGAAATGAACGGTACTGTAATCCGAGGTTTCCAAGCATCCTATTGTTACAATATATAATTAATAAGCATAAGAATTGAGTTCATATTGAAAGATTTTAGGTACAAGAGAAATTACCGTGTGTATGGTTAAGACGCAGCATAGTTCCAATAATTATGTTATTGTCAACTCTAGCTAACGACCATCGTAGAGCATTTCTTTGCAAGAGGTCAGTCCATATCCCCACGACGATTAGATCCCACCTATAAAAACATTAATTGTGTCTAAATAAGACCTAACAATTACTTAATGGTTTAAAACAATAATGTAGCTATAAATGAGTGTCACCTGGAATCCATTAGTACAGCCTCTCTATACGGCCTTCCACCGATATGCTTTAATGGCTCTAAATGAAGAACTATGCCAATAATGTCTGAGCAATTCACATGTGATTAGTTATCTTTGAATAACTTATACATCAGCCATTAGTATTATATATAAACCATATGGAAGCAAGGATCATTACCTACGAACGACTTATGTGGTTGTTCATAAACCTCATGGAATGGCATAAGAAACTTTGGAAATGGAGGAAATTGGATTGGCTTGATGAATGGCTCCACAATAGTATGTGTTATCAGTCCGATCTCTAGCCCATGTCCAATATTTCGAAATTGAAACGCCTCCCTATTTAGACAGAACCCCACTCTATACAATGTATATGTGCATCCTTGTGTGAGTAAGGCATCGAACCGTGGAACATTATTGCGGCTTGAAATTGCTTCCATTTTGGATCCCTAGATATATGTGAATACAGGTCGTATGAGGCAAAGAATTTTATTATAACAACATGACTATATTGACTCTATGTTAAAGCTTGAAGTAACTCACTGTGATATCCTGTAGGATGAAGTGTTGACTATCATGACGCCTAGGGAACTTAACAACTACCCTCGCAAAGATACTCTTTACTTGTGGTAAGTTATTGACATCTTGAATATCATCAAATAATACGAAACTATATAAAACACAAACTTTAGCTTAAGTTCTGCATTCATATATAAGTGTGACAAGTGAACTATATACTTACGGAGGAAAGGGACAAATGGCTGGAACTGTCCTATGTTGGTTTAGTCTATCTGATCGCGCCATTGATCTTGTAGGACCAATCATGGCAATATTGCAAAGAAAACATCATTAAAAGGATTAAATGACAAAGTCCCTCTGTCAAACAAATAGATTTATTTTACATCATAATGAAATGACAAGAGTTTATTTTGTAGAAAGTTTAGACGCTATCTACGTCTTTATTCTTTAAGAAACCTAGCAGCAAATGGAAGATGTTTCATATAACAATATTTAAAGTTAAATCATAAAATGTAACATAATTTGTCCAATTGTATTTAACTTTGGTTTATGGTTCTTGCCACAGAGTACAGGTACTGATTCCTTTTAGCTTAATAACGATCAGTTTGCTGATTTGCCATGTTAATTTGTTTTGTGTGAAGTCAAGGAGTTGTATTCAAGATCATGGCTGGATGTAACAAGCAAATGAAGCAATGATTGACATATTACAATTCTGGATGGTGACTTAAAAGCATACAGAAAGTATTAGTAGAGATCATTGTGTTGAACTGTAGACCGAGAAAGAAGACTGAAGAGAAGCGAAGACGAATGAAGAAAAGCAGATGAGAGAGAAAAGTTTGGGCAGGTGCAAGTGCACCGTACAGAAAGCATACTACCAGCTAATCCTTTCAACTATCATTTTAGCATCAACCTCTATATACCGGAAGCATGCGTGTATATAAACTGTATACCCCCAATAAATACCCCCAATACACACAAGTATGTCATGTTCATTAATCGCTATAAACATGGTCTTTATGAAAAACTAAGTTCACACAGTTTGGCTTATATATGCATAGGAATAAATCAGAACAGCTAAACATATTATGAATACTGGTCATGTAACCAAAACTGTTCAAACTGTAATAGTAGAACAAGTCATTCAAACATTCAATATAGAAGAAATAGTCAGGGCACTAACCAAAGTTGTGTTGGACAATACAGAGCTGCAAAGATGGGTGCTGAAATTGAGGCGAACACAACTCCAAATTTCCCTGGGTAGTCAAAACAACCCATGATTATTATAGAAAACATAAGTATTCACATTCGAAGATATAAAATAGCAAAAGATTTTGCACAGTAAAAATAAACTGGTATTCGCTGCACCCGTAGGCGACTTCGGCGCGGATAGTCTTCGCGATAGACTTAGATTTTTTCCTGGCTGCACCCTTAGGCGACTTCTGCACGGATAGTCTTCGCGATAGACTTAGATTTTTTCCCGGCTGCACCCTTAGGCGACTTCTGCACGGATAGTCTTCGCGATAGACTTAGATTTTTTCTGCACTTGTGCTAATCCGGCTGCACCCGTAGGCGACTTCGGCGCGGATAGTCTTCGCGATAGACTTAGATTTTTTCCCGGCTGCACCCTTAGGCGACTTCTGCACGGATAGTCTTCGCGATAGACTTAGATTTTTTCCCGGCTGCACCCTTAGGCGACTTCTGCACGGATAGTCTTCGCGATAGACTTAGATTTTTTCTAAACTTGTTGTGCTAATCCGGCTGCACCCGTAGGCGACTTCGGCGCGGATAGTCTTCGCGATAGACTTAGATTTTTTCCCGGCTGCACCCTTAGGCGACTTCTACACGGATAGTCTTCGCGATAGACTTAGATTTTTTCCCGGCTGTACCCTTAGGCGACTTCTGCACGGATAGTCTTCGCGATAGACTTAGATTTTTTCCCGGCTGCACCCTTAGGCGACTTCTGCACGGATAGTCTTCGCGATAGACTTAGATTTTTTCTGCACTTGTGCTAATCCGGCTGCACCCGTAGGCGACTTCGGCGCGGATAGTCTTCGCGATAGACTTAGATTTTTTTCCCGGCTGCACCCTTAGGCGACTTCTGCACGGATAGTCTTCGCGATAGACTTAGATTTTTTCCCGGCTGCACCCTTAGGCGACTTCTGCACGGATAGTCTTCGCGATAGACTTAGATTTTTTCTAAACTTGTTGTGCTAATCCGGCTGCACCCGTAGGCGACTTCGGCGCGGATAGTCTTCGCGATAGACTTAGATTTTTTCCCGGCTGCACCCTTAGGCGACTTCTGCACGGATAGTCTTCGCGATAGACTTAGATTTTTTCCCGGCTGCACCCTTAGGCGACTTCTGCACGGATAGTCTTCGCGATAGACTTAGATTTTTTCTAAACTTGTGCTAATCCGGCTGCACCCGTAGGCGACTTCGGCGCGGATAGTCTTCGCGATAGACTTAGATTTTTTCCCGGCTGCACCCTTAGGCGACTTCTGCACGGATATTCTTCGCGATAGACTTAGATTTTTTCCCGGCTGCACCCTTAGGCGACTTCTGCACGGATAGTCTTCGCGATAGACTTAGATTTTTTTTAAACTTGTGCTAATCCGGCTGCACCCGTAGGCGACTTCGGCGCGGATAGTCTTCGCGATAGACTTAGATTTTTTCCCGGCTGCACCCTTAGGCGACTTCTGCACGGATAGTCTTCGCGATAGACTTAGATTTTTTCTGCACTTGTTGTGCTAATCCGGCTGCACTCTTACATAATATGTGACAATGAAATTAAACACTCCAGATTGCCATATAGGAAATCACAGCAACATGTACCTTACATTGCAGATTGTCAACTTAGACTCACATAATGATGTTTGAACATTAGTAGAATATTTGTGAACTTGACTAATCTATGAATGCATGTGCAAAATATATTTGTAATCTGTTTGGCTCTGGCACTGAAAATGTCAGATTAGTAAGCACCTGAAGTTGTCTAACACGAATAGCCATTTTTTCAGATAGATGATAGTGTTTGTAGGACTGAATTACTGAAAAGGATGTACCAAGTACCAATCACCATAAAATGCTACCACAAGCACAAAAATCAAGGTTATGAACATCTACTCAACAGTATAATCCACATGGTGGCTTTGGAATTACTTAGCACTGGAGGAACATCTCATGTAGCCATGTTCCCCTGGAAGTAACTGAACTGTGCGTTGTTAAATGCCTGTGCAAAGGTTCAGATGTTGACACATTCCTTTTTGGCTACCATGGTAGTTATGCCACTCCTCAGAGGCAACCAAATGGACATAGATTTCAAAAGGCCAGAACTACCAGAATTCTGAAGTTTTGACATATAGATAGTTATGCCTGGATTTCTTGACCTGTCTAATACTCTCAGATAATGCTGCCCACAAGGCCAGAACTACCAGAATTCTGAAGTTTTGACATAGATTTGGCGAAATCCAGAGATTAGCTCAGCTATGAACATTGTTTTAGTTTTTGAATTTGGTGTGTGTTGGTGCAACTCATCCTACTGATTCTATGTTCTAATGACCATTAGATAGGTCAAGAAACATAGCACGAAAGAACGAAGAAGGATTTGAGATGGCAACCACCAGTGACATATAAGTCAGCTCTTTTTTAACAGTGCCAGAAATTGTACAGCCCCGAATCAGAAGTAGAGCAACCAAATCAATCTCTAATGCTCATGCACACTATTACTATTTGGCTCAACAAGCTCTTAGTAACAGATTTCAAAAACTCTGGGCTCTATACAGATTTCAAAAACTTATGGATGAGTGGCACACAAACCGACACTCATCCATAAGTAACAAAAATTCATGTCAAAAATTAACAGAGCATGCACCAATTCGACTCATGCTGCACTCAAAGTTTGTTTACAAACAACATGTGACAATGAAATTAAACACTCCAGTGGTCTGTTGCACTACGAATTCAACAAAATAGATGATACATGAACGCAGGTGGTAGAAAGGGACATCGGAGGACTTACCGGACCTGGCAATGCGTCGAGGAGGGGATGCGTGCTCGAGCTCGCACACAGAGCTCACACACGTGCTTGAACAAAACAGAGTATGCGCAGGCTCCCCATTTATCTTCATCGGATACATGCTGACCCAGGCGAAGTGGAGGTCGTGCAGAGAAGGAAGCGTGTGGGAGTGGAGGTCGTGGGCCGGAATAGGTCGTGGGGAGAGCAGTTACGGACACGCGCTGAGCAGAGCAGCAAGCGTCGCGCGGTTGAGGAATAACCCACCGGCGAGCGAGTGAGGAGACCGACGGCCGACGGCGAGCAGTAATGGCGGCGAGGAGGGGGCGCCAGTGGTAGAGGAGAGGAGGAGGTGCGCGACCGCCTGCGGGATGAGGAGCGACCGACGGCCGACGATGGATGAGGAGCCGCCGCGCGAGAGCTGCCGCGCGACCGACGGAGAGGCTGCGGGCGCGCCGGCGCGGGCATCTCTAGGGTTTTTCCTTAGATGGGCCGTTTACGATTGAATTGATAGATGGGCCTTATACAAGCCAGCCAAATAAATTCCATGTTTTCTACCGCGGCGCAAATAAATGGTACCATATCGCCTAGCCAAAGAGTGCAGTAGCAACTTATAAACGTGGCTGCTATAGAGAAAGCAATCAGCTCTTGTAATCAGTTAGTGGTATATTGTGAACATGTATTGAATTTTTGTGCGCGCGGATGGACGATCCAGATTGAACAACAGCGATGCGGATGGACGATCCAGATTGAACAACAGCGATGGACGATCCAGATTGAGCGAAGGCAGAACGGCAGGCTACCCTTAGAGCCTTAATAAGTAGTAGAGATTTAAATACGATGGACTTAATTAATTGATCAGTATCCCAACTGTTTTATTACCCGAAGTAGTTTCATAAGATAGCCAAATTATGTGTCACTTCCCCCGCAAGTTCCTATCAGTCAATATGGACTACTGAAATTAGGCCATCTGGATTGTCATCCTTTCATCCCACATGCACACCGTACCCCTCTTAGTTTTCATCACTTTGCAAAGAATCAGGCTGATGTAACCTTGCTGCTTTTTTTTTTACTTCGTACATTAATTAAGTGCAAGATCAGAATTTGCTTAATGATTTTGCTACATATTACGTGGATGAAGCACTATTCATCCAAAAAAATCACCATCAATCTATCTATGCTTCTAAGAGCCGTATATTATTTATCAAAATCGTTACCAGACAATGGCATGGTGCTCAATTTCGCATAACTTTTAAATTGCCCTCAAACTTAGGAGGTTGTGTTACTGTTGAAGGTTAAAAAGGCAACTATATGTACCTTGCGCCACAATATAATCTACAGCTGAATGTTACTATTGTAAAATTTATTCTTAAAATTGTTAACATAATTTATGTACGACTTTCTCCTTTGTAGTTGTAGCCATCATCAATGACTTAAAGGATGATAATATCTTTAAATTATATGGGCAAGAACAACAATAACTATAATTAGATCCATCCTCTACGCGGAGGTCATTGTTCTCAGCTATATCACAATCCATAGGGCAACAACATCTATCCTTTCTTCCCTGCAGTTTTCATATCCAGCGATATATCCACAGGAACAATTGTTAATATTGTCGTTGACATGAACACTTCATTTTATCAAAGCAAATATATACGCGCACAAGCCACTAGCACTTAGCTTATTAAGGTAAACTAAAATTTATTTGTCTATTCGTTTTTGTTTCACTATATTTTCTACACCTTATTGTATTAAATTTTTTTAGATTTATTGACAACGCATAGACATATATGCTAGTAAGTGCTGAGCATGATATTGTTAGGGCTAAGAATATGAATCGAGCTTTTTAGGCTAGCACGAATATAATAAAAAAACAAAAATCCAAAGCATTGTCCATACGCATGAGCCAATCTTAGACCGGCTCGGCCCGATGAAGCTCATAGTGTTTAATTTCTTTAAGTTAATAAGCTATAGAATTAGTTACAATATTTAAACTTTTATATATGAATCGAGCATAGGTTGACATGGCCTGATAAAGACCTGATGTACTTTAAAGCTATGTCTCTACTTTTAGACTGACACAACATGACTCGAATGTTTTTGGGACTTCTTGGTCCGGCTGTTTAATCCAAAGCACGATCCATCACTAGTAGTGACACCGGGTTTAATTTCCCGGACCGAGATCAGCGAATTTCTGCAATATTTTTCGTCTTCGCTACTCACCGAAAAACAAATTTTGACCCAATTTTAGATGGATTTTGATTTAAAATATAAAAATATAAAAGTCAAATTTTGGTCGAAATTCGATCAATGTAAACGAAATTGGTGAACCCTTGTGACACACTTGCGGCATAGCACAACCTAGCGCATGAAGGGGCGACGGCAGGGACACAGGGGATTTATTCACTCTAATCGCTACATAATTTTTGGTCACCAAATCAGTTTAAATTTGGAAACTCAAATCTTTTTTAGGAATTGAAGGAAATTGAAGAGGAAATTAGTTCATTTCCACATCAATCTCCTCCAATTCCGAATTGGAAAAGATTAATGGGGAAATTAGTTCATTTACTTCTCAATTCCTTCCAATCCTCCGTGATTCTCTTGTCATCAAATCAACCCTAATACTATCGTAATTCTATAGAGGCCGTTACTTTCTTTAGCTAATTTTTATATAAATAATGTAAAAAATGTTTTTAATAACCCTCTAATCTTAGATCTGGCTTCGCCCCTGAGCGCAGGGGTGGAGTAACTCACACGTGCCCGCTCGGACTCAAGGGGCTGGGGCATGGCATGCCTGCAAGGCGCAAGCAGAGTGTAGCAGACGGCGTCAGCACGCCACCTTGGCCGCTTGGCGGCCACACGGTGCCGACCTGACAGGGGCGCGCGCTCTCGAGTCTCGAGTCCCAGGCTACTGCCGTGGCGGGCCTTACGGCCGCCACGTCGGCCGAGGCCACCCATCCATGCAAGCGGCGCATGGGAACGTGGCATTCCGGCGCGACGGCACGACGGCACGACCGCGCCCCGCGCCATGCGTCACGGTCACGTGCACGCAGAGGGAGAGCCCCGCTCGCCTTCTATAGGTAGCGCCGCGCGGGTGGCGTCGCTTCTGGTCTGTGGCGGATCGGATCGTCACCCAGCCAGCGCGTGGAGAGTAGAACACCCCCAAGAGGCCAGGACTGAGACTGACCATGGGAGAAGCGTGCAGGGACGCGGCGGCTGCGGGCCGGCAGCTGCGGCAGGACGACGCGGGCGTAGGAGGAGGGCGTCACGCGGAGAAGGAGCTCGTCGGTGACCCGATCCACGACTCGGCCGTCTCGGCGAAGCTGTACGAGGACGTGCCGGCGACGCCGATGATGGCGCTCAACCACATCTCCCGCCTGTGCGTATCCGTCGACGCCTCCGTCCGGTTCTACGTCAAGGCGCTCGGCTTCGTGCTCATCCACCGCCCGCCGGCGCTCGACTTCTTCTCCGGCGCATGGTATGTAAGGACTTGTTCGAACGGTCTACTTCACACATGCACGAGCCATGAGGTGACAATCATCTCCTGCTCGGCTGCTCCTGGTTACAGGCTCTTCAACTACGGCGTGGGTATCCACCTCGTGCAGCGCGACGACGCGCGGCGGGCCCCCGACGTGAGGCCGGAGGAGGCGGAGCTGGACCCCATGGACAACCACGTGTCGTTCCAGTGCGAGGACATGGGCGCCATGGAGCGGCGGCTGCGGGAGATGCGCGTGCGGTACATGAAGCGGACCATCAACGAGGAGGAAGGGTCGCCCATCGACCAGCTCTTCTTCAGGGACCCGGACGGCTTCATGATCGAGATCTGCAACTGCGAGAACCTGGAGCTCGTCCCCGCCGGCGCCTTCGGCCGCCTCAGGCTGCCCCGCGACCGCCACAACCCGCCCGTGCGCATGGTCGCCGGCAGCGACGAGTAGAGGGGGAGGGGGCTTTCGCGTCCGCGTGACCCTCCGCCCTACAAGGCCAGCACCACAGGCCGAGGGAAATAGTTTGTGGCTCATATAATCGCCGCGGGCTCTTATGCTGGATTCTGGGCCGTGTTTCCTGCCGAGTTCCAGTTTTGAATTCGAATTTGTGCTAGTTTTGACCTGCTTCGGTTATCAGCAGATTCTTATCAAGATGAACCGTGGAATAACTATGAAACTGAACCGTGGAAGATGAATTCTCAATCAGGTCTAAATAGGGCAACTGGCAGCCTAGCCTGGGGTTCTAGCTAGCGGGCCTTCTACCGCTACAACTATCTGGATGAAGGAATACGATAAGAGGAGATAATAGGAGAACAGGGTATGTAATACGCCTTCGCTCTTTTATACTTGCCTACTGTTACAGGATAGCGGATAGCGCGTTTAGGGTTTAGGGCAATAGGCCACTAGCTAGCCCATACGCTCACAGGATAGCGCGCACTGGGCTTACGCAGACGCCGGCCCACAACCACATCCTCTTTTACTCCTTTGCCTTTTGAACACAAGCCTATTTAGCGCCATCTTCAGCATCATCACACTGAATACTGACAAACCGATCAAACCATCGGTGCTGCCAATAACAAGTAGAAATTGATATTCTCGTGGGCGAAACTTGCAAGGTAGTCATACATACTATGGGCTCTTTTTTAGCTCAGTAATCATACTTAGAGGTTCTATGGACAGTCTCTCTATTTTTTTCTATTTTAGTTTTCCGTATCTAAAACCTCTATTTTTTTTTCTATTCTAGTTTTCCGTATCTAAAACTAAGAGCAAACTTCAAAAGGATGCCTTTTTTTTCTATTTTAGTCTTATTGTAGTTTTTCTTATCTAAAACTAAGAGCAAACTTAAAACTAAGAGCAAACTCCAAAAGGATGCTAAAAAGTTAGCACTAAAAGAGCAAACTCCGAAGGGATGCTAAAAAGTTATCACTAAAAAGTGATTATTGGTGGCGGACTAAAAGTATTTAGGGAAGAATTATGGAAGAATTATTGTGTATAAAGTTTCCTTAAACAAAAACTGAAACACGAAAGGTTGGGCTAATTTTTTTAAAAACTGAAAAACAGGTTCATCCTCCCTCCTGGTAGAGTGAACAGGATCAAAGTCCTTTTTATTTGGTACCGATCAAAGTTTTTGTTTGGTACCGATCAAAGTTTGTCAGAGCTAACAACTTAGCTACTTTCTTAGTATTTATAATTACAACAATGTGATGTCGAGATAACAGAATATAACTAGAGATAGCTAGCGAGGACGCTGAGACCAGATCTAGGATGCGAAATGAAGTGGTGTTGTGTGTTTCCAGGAGAGTGATCTTGTTAAGGCCGTCAAAGAGCTATAACCCAAGAAGACAACTTGAGGAACAAGTTCACTAAGCTAAATAAAGACGGCACATTACTGATGGCACCGTTAGAGCAACAACAAGAAAAGTCTTCAACATTAGCTTCTATGCGTTCCCCCAATATTGACTAGGTGGCAAGGGACATGCACGATCACTTACAGTTCTGCACAATGTTAGTATACCCACGAATAGACTTAGATACATCACTCATCTATACCTTGTTATTCAGATACAATCTACAGATCTGATGGTTCCTTTTAATACTCTCATTCACACTGATCCGATGGTTCCTTGAATACTGGAAAAAATGGTAAAAATGACATACTTGCTATTTACAACATTCAAGCTTCTCATAATCAAATATGTAACTTCACATTGTGTATTCATCATAATACAACTCTCACACCAAACAAACCAATAGTCAAAAGGCACAAATACCATAACTGAGTGTCACAGTGAACAGACTTCACCCAGACTCCATTGGTACAGAAACAACGAACCAGGTAATTAGCAAACTGAACACTTGTGTTCGGGAAAGCAAGCTCAAGCGCCTGAATCGACCTGAAGCCCGGGCGGCATTTCGCGGCGGGGGTGCTTGAGAGTACAAGCATCGGCACACACCCACCCGGACGGAGAGCTTGCAGAAGTTGCAAGGAAACGAAAATGAGCTCAAGTACAGTATGGTACCAAAGACTGTTAGGAACCAACACGACACATAGATAGAAGATCAATCATAGAGAAGACAAAGATTTAACGTGGAAAACTTCTCCAAGACGAAGGAAAAAAAAATCACGGACGTCGACCACCAACAATCTCATTATTTTTGGGTAGTTACAGATCACTATTTTTTTGTGGTTACAGATCGCAGGAGATTTACAAATAAGATAATGAGATAACTATCTCCTGTGGCTTACAAAGATATTTATAGAGGTGAAACCCTAAAACAAGTAGGGAAACGATCCGTACCGCGGGGGCGAAGCCTTCCCCCGCACCCCATGCGTCCCTGGGGCCGACCGGAGCTCAGTTCGCCAACTTGGCCGCCTTCTTCAGAATTTGGATCACAAACTCAACAAACTCCACCTTTAGATAACTTCCTTGTAGCATCATAATAGCAAAGTTCACCTTAAACAAATGCATCATCATCTTGCCGGCGCCAACAGCCACTAAGGGCTAATTTATAATACCAACTAAGTTTGAGCATAGCAACAGGAACATGTTTTGTCATCATATCAGCAGGATTATTATGAGTACTGATCTTGCATACCTTCACCAAACCTTTTTCAATGATATCACGAACGAAGTGATAACGAATATCAATAATTCAATATGTTTAGATTTCTCAGTAATCATCTGAACTTTGGTGAGATGAATAGCACTCTGACTATCACAATAGATGATAATGCAAGACTTAATTCCACATAGTTCTGAATATATACCTTTCAACCATAAGGCTTCCTTAGTAACTTCTGCAATTGCCATATACTCAGCTTATGTGGTAGACAAAGCAACAGTAAACGAGCTTTCCAACTCACAGCACAATCTCCAACAGTAAAGACATACCCTGAAAGAGATCTCCTCCTGTCTAAATCACCACCATAATCTGAATCAACATAGCCAACCAGACCATCTCCAGATTTACCAAAACATAAACAAGCACTAGAAGAACTACGTAGATATCTGAAAATCTACTGAACAGCTTTCCAATACTCTTTACCAGGATTAGACATGTATCTAACAACAATGCTCATAGCATGAGACAAGTCAGGACGAGAGCAAACCATAGCATACATGAGTGACCCAACATCACTAGAGTATGGAACTTTTGACATATATTCAAGCTCAGCATCAGTTTCAACACACTGTTTAGCAGACAGTTTAAAATGAGGAGCCAACGGAGTACTCACATGTTTAACATTTTGCATGTTGAAACGACGAAGTACCTTCTCAATATAATTCTTCTGGCTCAAGTACAGTAGTCCAGACTTCCTATCCCTGACTATCTCTATGCCAAGGATTTTCTTTGCAGCACCCAGATCCTTCATATCAAATTCGCTACTAAGTTGTGCCTTTAAAGCAGCGATTTCCTTCATGCTCTTGGCAGCAATCAACATATCAACAACATATAGCAGCAAATATGTAGGTGATCCATTAACAAATTTTAGATAAACACAACTATCATATTGAGACCTCTGAAAACCATTAGAAAGCATAAATGAATCAAACCTCTTATACCACTGTCTGGGAGATTGTTTTAGACCATATAAGGACTTCTTCAACCTGCACACATAGTCTTCTCTTCCAGAAACAATGAACCCCTCAGGCTGGTCCATATAAATGTCCTCCTCCAAATCACCATGTAAGAAAGCAGTTTTCACATCTAACTGCTCAAGCTCATAGTCATGTACAACAACAAGACTAAGAAAGGTACGAATTGAACTATGCTTGACAACAGGAGAATAGACATCAGAGTAATCAATTCCTGAAATCTGACTAAAACCTTTGGCAACTAGCCTTGCTTTAAAGCGTGGAGGCTCTTTTGGAGTCATACCTTCTTTTCTTTTGAAGATCTATTTGCACTTAATTGCCTTTTTGCCAGAAGACAGCCGAACTAGTTCCCAAGTGCCATTCTTATCAAGAGACTCCATTTCTTCATGCATAGCACCCATCCACTTTTCACTATCAGTAGACAATATAACTTCTGAATAATTCAATGGTTCCCGAACATTATCAACTTCTTCAGCAACAGCCAAAGCATAAGCAACATTGCACTCTTCAACTAGTCTTTGGGGCCGAACTATCTGCCTCCTAGCTCGGCCTTCAGCAAGAGACTGAGGATGAGACTCCATAACAGGTGATGAATTTTCAGCAGGTGAATTTTCAGCAGATGGTGGAGCATGGTCATCAACATCCCCCCCCCCCCGTGCTCCACCTGCACACTGATAGACTCAGAATTCTGGTTAGTAGCACTGGTAGATACAACCGAAGGGAACATAGCAGATTCATTGAACACAATGTTTCTACTAAAAAATGTCTTCTATGTATCAGGATTCCATAATTTATATGCTTTAACACCAGATCCATAACCCAAGAAAACACACTTAATTGCTCTAGGATCAAGTTTACCATTATCAACATGTGCATATGCAGTACAACCAAACACTCTCAACTGAGAATAATCATAGGGGGAACCAGACCAAACCTCAATTAGAGTTTTCTTATCGATAGCAGTGGAAGGTGAACAATTGATCAAAAATGACAAGCAGTGGAAGCGGCCTCAGCCCAAAACTTTTGGCTCAAACCTGAGTTGGACAACATACACCGAGCCTTAGAGATTATTGTTCTATTCATACGCTCTGCCACACCGTTCTGATGAGGCGTATATGGTATAGTGTGGTGCCTCACAATGCCCTCCTTCCTGCAGAAAGAGTTAAAATCACCAGAACAAAACTCCATACCATTGTCAGTTCTCAGAACTTTCAGCTTCCTCTCAGTCTGCTTCTCAACCATAGTCTTCCAAACCTTGAAAGACTCAAAGGCATCTGATTTTTGCTTAAGAAAATAAGGCCAAACTCTGCGTGAATTATCATCAATGATATTCAACATGTAACGAGCACCACCGTGAGAAGTTATACGTGACAGACCCCACAAATCAGCATGAACATAATCAAGAATATTTTCGGTATTATGAACAGCAGAACTGAACTTTACCCTTTTATGCTTACCAAAAACACAGTGCTCACAGAAATGAAGTCCGGCCTAAGCCTCCCGGCGACGGGCCTCCGCTTCGCTCGCTGAAAGGGAAATAGGCTTACACCTTTTCCTAATTGATTTTGGTGGTTGAATTGCCCAACACAAATATTAGGACTAACTAGTTTGCTCTAGATTATAAGTTTTACAGGTGCCAAAAGGTTCACAATAGACCAATAAAATGACCAAGAAAGGGCTCAAACAAAGAGAGCAAAAGACAACCGAAGTGTGCCCTGGTCTGACGCACCGGACTGTCCGGTGTACCAGTGAACTCAGCTCCAAACTCGTCACCTTCGGGAAAATCAGAGGGCGCTCCGCTATAATTCACCGGACTGTCCGGTGTGCTAGCGGAGCAACGGCTACTACAGCGCCAACGGTAACCTGCAACGCATTCAATGCGCTACAGTGCGCGCCAGAGTCAGAGCAGCGCCAGAAGGCGCACCGGACAGTCTACAGGAGATGTCTGGTGCACCACCGGACAGCCAGAAGACCCACCTGTTAGAGCTCCAACGGTCGAACCCTAACGGCCGGGTGACGTGGCTGGCGCACCGGATAATGTCCGGTGTCGCACCAGACTGTTCGGTGCGCCATGCGACAGACAGCCTCCCAACGACCACTTTTGATGGTTGGGCTATAAATACCCCCAACCACCCACCATTCATTGCATCCAAGTTTTCCACCTTCCAACACATTACAAGAGCTATAGCATTCAATTCTAGACACAACCAAAGAGATCAAATCCTCTCCTAAGTCCGGAATCACTCCAAATCCATAGTGACTAGAGAGAGTGATATTTGTGTTCATTTGAGCTCTTGCGCTTGGATTGCTTCTTTTCTTTCTCATTCTTTCTTGTGAACAACTCAATTGTAACCGAGTCAAGAGACACCAATTGTGTGGTGGTCCTTGCGGGGACTTAGTGTCCCGTGTGATTGAGAAGAGAAGCTCACCTAGTTTAAGTGACTGTTTGAGAGAGGGAAAGGGTTGAAAGAGACCCGATCTTTGTGACCACCTCAACGGGGAGTAGGTTTGCAAGAACCGAACCTCGGTAAAACAAATCCTTGTGTCTCACTCCTTATTTGCTTGCGATTTGTTTTTCACCTTCTCTCTCAGACTCGCTTATATTTCTAATACTAACCCGGCTTGTAGTTGTGCTTAAGTTTATAAATTTTAGATTCACCCTATTCACCCCCCTCTAGGCGACTTTCAATTGGTATCATAGGCCGGTGCTTCATTAGAGCCTAACGGCTCGAAGTGATGTTGGGATATCACGCCAAGAAGTAGATGGTGACCGGCGACATGCCCGTTACAAGCCATGGGAAGGCTCAATCGGGAGAGTCCCACAACAAGGGGAAGGATAAGGCATCCTCCTCACAAAAGTCGCATCGGAGTGGCGACAAGAAAAAGAAGATGAGGAAGGTGGTCTACTACAAGACCGATTCTTCGTCGCCATCCACCTCCGGCTCCGACGCGCCGTCCATAACTTCTAAGCGCCATGAGCACAAGAAGTTTAGTAAGATTCCCCTACGCTACCCTCGTATTTCAAAGTGTACTCCTTTACTTTCCGTTCCATTAGGCAAACCACAGGTTTTTGACGGTGAAGATTATAATATGTGGAGTGACAAAATGAGGCATCATCTAACCTCACTCCACACTAGCATTTGGAACGTTGTTGAGTTTGGTGTACAGGTACCATTCGTAGGGGATGAAGACTATGATTCGGACAAAGTGGCCCAAATTCAACACTTCAACTCCCAAGCCACTACTATACTCCTCGCCTCTCTAAGTCGAGAGGAGTATAATAAGGTGCAAGGGTTGAAGAGCGCAAAGGAAATTTGGGACGTGCTCAAGACCGTGCACGAAGGAGACGAGGTGACCAAGATCACCAAGCGGGAGACGATCGAGGGGGAGCTCGGTCGCTTCATGCTTCACCAAGGAGAGGATCCGCAAGCCATGTACAACCGCTTGAAGACCTTGGTAAACCAAGTGCGCAACCTCGGGAGCACCAAATGGGATGACTATGAGATGGTCAAGGTTATTCTTAGATCCCTCGTTTTTCTTAACCCTACGCAAGTTCAATTAATTCGAGGTGATCCTAGATACAAGCTAATGTCTCCCGAGGAGGTTATAGGGAAGTTTGTAAGCTTTGAGCTAATGATTAAAGGCTCAAAGAAAATCATCGAGCAAGGCGCCTCCTCCACGTCCGAGGCACAACCCGTCGCATTTAAGGCAATAGGGAGAAGAAGGAAGAGTCTACATCAAGTAGGCTCCCCATCGATGCCTCAAAGCTCGACAATGAGAAGATGGCTTTAATCATCAAAAGCTTTCGACAAATCCTCAAGCAAAGGAGGGGGAAGGACTACAAGCCCCGCTCCAAGAAGGTTTGCTACAAGTGTGGTAAGCCCGGTCACTTTATAGCAAAATGTCCTATTTCTAGTGATAGTGACAGGGGCGACGTCAAGAAGGGGAGAAGAAAGAAAAAGAAGAAGTACTACAAGAAGAAGGGCGGCGATGCCCATGTTTGCCGGGAGTGGGACTCCGACGAGAGCTCCACCGACTCCTCCTCCGACGAGGACGCCGCCAACATCGCCGTCAACAAGGGACTCCTCTTCCCCAATGTCGGCCACAAGTGCCTCATGGCAAAGGACGACAAAAAGAAGAAGGTTAAATCCAAATCCTCCACTAAATATGAAACCTCTAGTGATGAGAATAATTCTAGTGATGATGAGGACAATTTACTTACCCTTTTTGCTGATCTTAACATGCAACAAAAGAAAAAATTGAATGAATTAATTAGTGCTATTCATGAGAAGGATGAACTCTTGGACACCCAAGAGGACTTCCTAATTAAGGAAAACAAGAAGCATGTTAAGGTTAAAAATGCTTATGCTCTAGAGGTAGAAAAATGTGAAAAATTATCTAGTAAGCTAAGCACTTGGCATGATGTTATTGCCAACCTTAGGAATGAGAATGCTAGTTTAAATGCTAAGGTTGATTCAAATGTATGTGATGATTCTTATGTCAATCTTAGAAATGAGCATGCTATTTCTATTGATAAGATTGAAAAATTGAATGCCTCTCTTGCTAGCCTTAGAATTGAAAATGAAAAATTGATTGCTAAGGCTAAAGACTTAGATGTTTGCAATGCTTCCATTTCCGATCTTAGAAGTGAAAATGACATTTTACATGCTAAGATTGTTGAACTAAAAACTTGCAAACCCTCTACATCCACCATTGAACATGTTTCTATTTGCACTAGATGTAGAGATGTTAACATTGATGCTATTCATGATCACATGGCTTTAATTAAACAACAAAATGATCATATACCAAAATTAGATGCTAAAATTGCTGAGCATGAACTAGATAATGAAAAATTTAAATTTGCTCGTAGTATGCTTTATAGTGGGAGACGCCTCTGGCATCAAGGATGGCATTGGCTTCTAAAGGGGAGACAATGTCAAACTTAATGCCCCTCCTAAAAGATTATCTAACTTTGTTAAGGGCAAGGCTCCCATGCCTTAGGATAACGAGGATTACATTTTGTACCCTGCCGATTATCCCGAGTATAAGATTAGGAAAATTCATTCTAGGAAGTCTCACTCTGGCCCTAATCATGCTTTTATGTATAAGGGTGAGGCACCTAGCTCTAGGCAATCAACTCATGCTAAATTACCTAAAAAGAAAACTCCTAGTGCATCAAATGAACTTAGCATTTTATTTAAAACTTTTGATGCATCTTATGTTTTGACTAACAAATCCGGCAAGGTAGTTGCCAAGTATGTTGGGGACAAACACAAGGGTTCAAAGACTTGTGTTTGGGTACCCAAAGTTCTTGTATCTAATGTCAAAGAACCCAAAACTGTTTGGGTACCTAAAATCAAGAACTAAATTTGTTTTGTAGGTTTATACATCCGGGGGCTCAAGTTGGATCATCGATAGTGGGTGCACAAACCACATGACAGGGGAGAAAAAGATGTTCTCCTCCTATGAGAATGACCAAGATCCCCAACGAGCTATCACATTCGGGGATGGAAATCAAGGTTTGGTCAAAGGATTGGGTAAAATTGCTATATCACCTGACCATTCTATTTCCAATGTTTTTCTTGTAGATTCTCTAGATTACAACTTGCTTTCTGTTTTCCAATTATGTAAGGGCTACAACTGTCTTTTTACGGATACAGGTGTTACTGTCTTTAGAAGAAATGATAATTCAGTAGCATTTAAGGGAGCATTAGAGGGTCAGCTATACTTAGTTGATTTCAATAGAGCTGAACTCGATACTTGCTTAATCGCTAAGACTAACATGGGTTGGCTCTGGCATCGCCGACTAGCTCATGTTGGAATGAATAATCTTCACAAGCTTCTAAAGGGAGAGCACATTTTGGGACTAACAAATGTGCATTTTGAGAAAGACAGGATCTGTAGCGCATGCCAAGCAGGGAAGCAAGTTGGTGTTCATCATCCACATAAGAACATCTTGACGACTGACAGGCCACTTGAGCTCCTCCACATGGACCTATTCGGCCCGATCGCTTACATAAGCATCGGCGGGAGTAAGTACTGTCTTGTTATTGTGGATGACTATTCTCGCTTCACTTGGGTATTCTTTTTACAGGAAAAATCTCAAACCCAAGAGACCTTAAAGGGATTCTTGAGACGGGCTTAAAATGAGTTCGGCTTGAGGATCAAGAAAATTAGAAGCGATAATGGGACGGAGTTCAAGAACTCACAAATAGAAGGCATCCTTAAGGAGGAGGGCATCAAACATGAGTTCTCTTCTCCCTACACGCCACAACAAAATGGTGTAGTGGAGAGGAAGAATAGAACTCTTTTGGACATGGCAAGAACCATGCTTGATGAGTACAAGACTTCGGATCGGTTTTGGGCCGAGGCGGTCAACACCACTTGCTACGCCATCAACTGGTTGTATCTACACCGAATCCTCAAGAAGAAATCTTACGAACTCCTCACCGGTAAAAGGCCAAATGTTTCATATTTTAGAGTCTTTGGTAGCAAATGTTTTATACTTGTTAAAAGAGGTAGAAAGTCCAAATTTGCTCCTAAGGCTGTAGAAGGCTTTTTACTAGGATATGATTCAAACACAGGGGCATATAGAGCCTTTAACAAGTCCACTGGACTAGTTGAAGTTTCTTGTGACATTGTGTTTGATGAGACTAACGGCTCTCAAGTAGAGCAAGTTGATCTTGATGAATTAGATGATGAAGAGGCTTCGTGCGTCGTGCTAAGGAACATGTCCATTGGGGATGTGTGTCCTAAGGAATCCGAAGAGCCCATTCAAGCACAAGATCAACCATCTTCCTCCATGCAAGCATCTCCACCAACTCAAGATGAGGATGAGACTCAAAATGATGAAGATCAAGAAGATGAGCCACCTCAAGAAGACGACAATGATCAAGGGGGAGATGCAAATAATCAAGACAAGGAGGATGAGCAAGTTCCAAGGCCGCCACACCCAAGAGTCCACCAAGCAATCCAATGAGATCACCCCGTGAACACCATCCTCGGCGACATTCATAAGGGGGTAACCACTAGATCTCGTGTTGCACATTTTTGTGAGCATTACTCTTTTGTCTCCTCTATTGAGCCACACAGGGTAGAGGAAGCACTTCAAAATTTGGATTGGGTGATGGCGATGCAAGAGGAGCTCAACAACTTCACGAGGAATGAGGTATGGAATTTAGTTCCACGTCCTAACCAAAATGTTGTAGGTACCAAGTGGGTATTCCGCAACAAGCAAGATGAGCATGGTGTAGTGACAAGGAACAAATCACGACTTGTGGCCAAGGGATATTCACAAGTCGAAGGTTTGGATTTCGGTGAAACCTAAGCACCCGTAGCTAGGCTTGAGTCAATTCGCATTTTACTTGCCTATGCTACTTACCATGGCTTCAAGCTTTATCAAATGGACGTGAAAAGTGCCTTCCTCAATGGACCAATCAAGGAAGAGGTCTATGTTGAGCAACCTCCCGGCTTTGAAGACAGTGAGTATCCTAACCACGTTTATAGACTCTCTAAGGTACTTTATGGGTTCAAGCAAGCCCCAAGAGCATGGTATGAATGCCTAAGAGATTTTCTTATTGCTAATGGCTTCAAAGTCGGAAAAGCCGATCCTACACTCTTTACTAAAACACTTGCAAATGATTTGTTTGTATGCCAAATTTATGTTGATGATATCATATTTGGGTCTACTAACGAATCTACATGGGAAGAGTTTAGTAGGATCATGACACAAAAATTCGAGATGTCTATGATGGGGGAGTTGAAGTATTTCTTAGGATTTCAAGTGAAGCAACTCCAAGAGGGCACCTTCATTAGCCAAACGAAGTACATTCAAGACATTCTAACCAAGTTTGGGATGAAGGATGCCAAGCCCATCAAGACACCCATGGGAACTAATGGGCATCTCGACCTCGACACAGGAGGTAAATCTGTCGATCAAAAATTATACTGGTCGATGATAGGTTCCTTACTCTATTTATGTGCTTCACGACCGGATATTATGCTTTCCGTATGCATGTGTGCAAGATTCCAAGCCGATCCTAAGGAAGCTCACCTTAGGGCCGTAAAACGAATCTTGAGATATTTAGTTTATACTCCTAAGTTTGGCCTTTGGTACCCCAGGGGATCCACATTTGATTTAATTGGTTATTCTGATGCTAATTGGGCAGGGTGTAAAATTAATAGAAAGAGCACATCGGGGACTTGCCAGTTCTTGGGCAGATCTCTGGTGTCTTGGGCTTCAAAGAAGCAAAATTCTGTGGCTCTTTCAACCGCCGAAGCCGAGTATATTGCCACAGGACATTGTTGCGCGCAATTGCTTTAGATGAGGCAAACCCTTAGGGACTATGGTTACAAATTAACCAAAGTTCCTCTTCTATGTGATAATGAGAGTGCAATCCGCATGGCGGATAATCCCGCTGAGCATAACCGCACTAAACACATAGCCATTCGGTATCATTTTCTAAGGGATCACCAATAAATAGGAGATATCGAGATTGCATATGTTAGCACCAAAGAACAATTAGCCGATATCTTCACCAAGCCATTGGATGAACAAACTTTTACCAAACTTAGGCATGAGCTAAATAATCTTGATTCTAGAAATTTCGAATGATATTTTGCACACATAGCTCATATGTATACCTTTGATCATCTCTTTCATGTGCTATGACTAATGTGTTCTTTCAAGTCCATTTCATGTTAAGTCATAGATTGAAAGGGAAAAGGAGTCTTCGGCAAAGACAAGGCTTCCACCCCGCTCCATCGAATCATTCATCCTTCGCCGTCGCTCCGCACAAACTCTCCAACTTTGGTATAATCTTCACTCATTTTTTGTATGCCAAAGGGGGAGAAAGTTTGAACAAAGGGCTTATATTTCACTCAAGTATCCGTTTTTGGCGATTCATGCCAAAGGGGGAGAGAGTATTAGCCCAAAGCAAAAGGACCGCACCACCACCAATTTCAAAAATGTAGTCTTTTAATTGGTATTAAAAGAAGTTTTTTCAATTGATATCTTATTTTAATATAATTTCAAATTGGTATACCCTCTTCAAAATTAATATCTAAAACCCTCTTGAACACTAAGAGGAGGACTTCATTAAGGGGGAGTTTTGTTTAGTCAAAGGAAAAGCATTTGATACAGGGGGAGAAAATTTCAAAACTTGAAAATGCTTCTCTAAATCTTATTCATTTACCCTTGACTATTTGCAAAAGAACTTTGAAAAGAATTTCCAAAATTTTTTGCAAAACAAAACATGTGGTGCAAGCGTGGTCCAAAATGTTAATAAGAAGAAAAGCCATCCATGCGCATCTAGTAAGTAATATTTATTAGTTTCATTCCAAGCAACCTTTGCACTTACATTATGCAAACTAGTTCAATTCCGTACTTCTATATTTTCTTTGGTTTGTGTTGGCATCAATCACCAAAAAGGGGAGATTGAAAGGGAAATAGGCTTACACCTTTTCCTAATTGATTTTGGTGGTTGAATTGCCCAACACAAATATTTGGACTAACTAGTTTGCTCTAGATTATAAGTTTTACAGGTGCCAAAAGGTTTACAATAGACCAATAAAATGACCAAGAAAGGGCTCAAACAAAGAGAGCAAAAGACAACCGAAGTGTGCCCTGGTCTGGCGCACCGGTGTACTAGTGAACTCAGCTCCAAACTCGTCACCTTCGGAAAAATCATAGGGCGCTCCACTATAATTCATCGGACTGTCCGGTGAAGCACCAGACAGTGTCCGGTGGCGCACCGGACTGTCCGGTGTGCTAGCGGAGCAACGGCTACTACAACGCCAACGGTAACCTGCAACGCATTCAATGCGCTACAGTGCGCGCTAGAGTCAGAGCAGCGCCAGAAGGCGCACCGGACAGTCTACAGGAGATGTCCGGTGCACCACCGGACAGCCAGAAGACCCCACCTGTCAGAGCTCCAACGGTCGAACCCTAACGGCCGGGTGACGTGGCTAGCGCACCGGACAGTGTCCGGTGGCGCACCGGGCTGTTCGGTGCGCCATGCGACAGACAGCCTCCCAACGACCACTTTTGGTGGTTGGGCTATAAATACCCCCAACCACCCACCATTTATTGCATCCAAGTTTTCCACCTTCCAACACATTACAAGAGCTATAGCATTCAATTCTAGACACAACCAAAGAGAACAAATCCTCTCCCAAGTCCGGAATCACTCCAAATCAATAGTGACTAGAGAGTGTGACATTTGTGTTCATTTGAGCTCTTGCGCTTGGATTGCTTCTTTTCTTTCTCATTCTTTCTTGTGAACAACTCAATTGTAACCGAGGCAAGAGACACCAATTGTGTGGTGGTCCTTGTGGGGACTTAGTGTCCCGTGTGATTGAGAAGAGAAGCTCACTCGGTCTAAGTGACCGTTTGAGAGAGGGAAAGGGTTGAAAGAGACCCGGTCTTTGTGACCAACTCAACGGGGAGTAGCTTTGCAAGAACCGAACCTCGGTAAAACAAATCCTTGTGTCTCACTCCTTATTTGCTTGCGATTTGTTTTTCACCTTCTCTCTCGGACTCGCTTATATTTCTAACACTAACCCGGCTTGTAGTTGTGCTTAAGTTTATAAATTTCAGATTCGCCCTATTCACCCCCCCTTTAGGCGACTTTCACTCGCCAACTTGGCCGCATTCTTCATAATTTGGATCACAAATTTAACAAAGACGAGGACGAGGTGCGGTGGCACTATACCTCGCAGGTCCACTCTGCCGTCATGGTTCCGATCTCGATCGCCGGCCATCCTCCATTGGAGGATGCTTCCGTTGTCGACCACCTCCAGTATTCTGTGTCGGCCTCGACGACCTTGCGCAAATATACGGGAGGAGACACTATTGATGGGCGATAGCAAAAAAATAGAGATTATATCTGGTGCACATGGAAGATTGATGTATATGGTGCACATATTAAATCATCACCGCTTATTTTAGATCTAACGTCTCTATTTGTTAGGAAAAAGATGAACGACTTGTTGCAGCCACCAGCCAGTAAAAAGACGTTTTATCCCTTAAATCACTTTTTCGGGGTCTTTTAGCGGTGTTGTTAGAGTTGCTCTAAAATAGAATAAAATAGAGAGACTAAATATTAGTTTCTAGAATCAAACACCCCTTACTGTTTAGTGATGTAGACTTTAAGTAATTAAGTTTATCATACTGGAGCTAGATACTCTAATCATACAAAAAATATAAGATATAGGGTGGCTAGATGGGATGGCACTGTTTGAGAAGGTACCTGCATTGGACACCAGCAGACCAGCAGCTAAGAGCAACTCCAATAGTTATATAAATTTTAGCTCTCTAAATCATACATTTAAGAAGTTGCTAAATGTCTTTTGGAGTAAAAAAAATATGAGTTCTCCAATAGTTTTCTAAATATAGGTTGTAATTTTGTGTTGTATATATCCATATAAAAAATAAGTCACAAAAACTATATAATACAGTCAACATTTTTGTTTAGTGAGTTGTTAAATGGTTGCCAAATGTAGAGAGAAAATGAGGTTAGATGACAAGTTCTTAAATTTAGAAAATTCGTTTAGAGAACTGTTGGAGAATAATTTTTATATTAACTACCTAAATTATTGATTTAGAAAGTTTTTTTAGAGAACTACTGGAGTTGCTCTAACTGCCTCAACAGAATTTCTAGAAAATCTCATCGACCTGTGCCGCTCAAACCTCAACTTGGGCGTTCTCCTGTCCTGTCCTCTCGCAAATCACACGCTCCAAGCCTCCAACCGCCTAGCCGTGCCTCGAAAAGAGATATGACGCCGCCGCCCGTACCGCGTAACCACCGGAAAGCTTCCAATTTCAGCGGGGACGACGGACTGCCGAGCGAGCCGACATGGACACGGCCGCCGCCACCACTAGTGCACAGAAAGCGAGTGCGGATAATTGCGTTTGGCTAGCTGCGCCAGAAACTGCCATGAGCATCTTGGCGCCCGTCTCGGCGTCGCTACTCGTCTACCTCAACCACCACAACTGGGACCGGCCAGCGAACGCGACGGCACGGCAGTTCTTCACACTACATACAGCCCGCAGGGTGTTGTTTATCATCGCGCCGACCAGAATGAGAGGACAGCTGCTGCCAGCAGGCTAGGCTGGCGACAAGCGTGCGGGCGGGCGGTAGGCGCAGACCCGGGCGCGCGGGCCGAACGATTGAACCCGAGGATGCCGACGGCGGCGGGCCGAGCGTGGTGGCGCTGGAGTGGTGACTGACTGCTGTCTACTATCGTGGTCTCTCCCAGTTCCCAAGAGGATGTGGATGCCATGGCACTACGCTGCAGACGACTAGCTAGACCCGATCACCCGATCGAAAAAGTGACCAAGAGCCCAACGGAAGTCCAGTCTTCTTCATCTCCGATTGCGCCGAGTGAGATAAATTTGTATTTTTACCACTGCAATGCAAAGATTGTCTCTGTATAATTATCACTCTGACTTGTGAGTCCATCCAAGTCTATAAAATATAGATATGATGGAAATTATTGCAAAGCCCAATTTGTAATGGCAAAAATACAAATCTCTCGCCGAGTGAAGAAAAAACAAAAAAAAGTTATCTTCTTTTTTTCCCGATCTGACGAAGCGAATAGACTACAGTGTTGGTGTTGGCACTTTTTTCGGGCGCCAAACACTCAACAAGAACCGACGGCGGTGCTCTCTGCACAGACGCGGACAGTCCGCGGCCAGGGGCCAGACGGTTCGCGACATGGCGCAGGGCTAGGGTTCCCTGCCTGACGGCCGAACGGTCCGCGCGTGTGCAGGGGCGACGAAAGGTCGCCAGCGATGCCTGGATCTCGCTCCCGGGAGGGACCCCGTCAGGGAGGAGAGATCCTATGAGTTGTCTAGGCTCGGCAGGCCGACCTAGACTCCTCTAATCGACGTATAGTCAAAGAGAAGCGGAGGATTTGAGGATTGATAGGCTAACCTAGAGCTAGACTAGAACTACTCCTAATATGTAAGGTAAAAACGAGAAATAGATTTGATTTGATCGATTGTTGGGGGTGCAATCGGCCGTAGCCCTTCATCTATATAAAGGGGAGGTCTGGATCCGCTTCGAACTGATTTTCGAGTCAATCCTACGGTTTTAGGTAACAAATCCCGCGAGAAACTAGGAACCCTAACTGACTCTGCGCACGCGTGGACCGTCTGCACCACCACCGCAGACTGTCCGGCCTCAGTGTCGGACCGTCCGTGTGGCCTCTTTTGGCTTCCAACATATGCCTCCTGCCTTTTGGTGAAGGTTGACGAACCAAAAACATATGAACTAAACCTGATGTAAGTCATCGGCTTTTCAAAATAGAGATCATTCAATAAAGCACCAATGTATAAAGACCGTTTTGGATTGTATCTTTCTTGGCCATGACCATTTGATCAATGGATCAAAATGAATATAATGGAGGTGTCTCCCAGCCTGGATAGACAAAGAGACTATACATGTACCATGGATTCATCGTTGTGTCATTCCACATTTGAGTAGGACAATATACCGACGATGAATAAACAGGTAGAAAGTACCCTGGTCTCATAGGATGAATAGGTGATGCTTGTCGCGTCGCCTTTTGGGTCATTTTATTCGACCATTACGATTTAGCAGGTGATCGGGGTTTCTTCATTGACCGATCACGTGGAACAGTCTTTCTATTAGCATTTTTAGAGAGCAACTGATCAAAAGTAGAGTCGGCTTTGATCAACCGACTATATGTGCTTTGCCCTTGCATCTTTTTCCTTGCCTCGTGTAAAGGCCGACGCCTTTGGTCATAGGTAGACTATCCGGCTGAGTTAGCCGGACCGTGTAACACCCGGTTTTAAGGAACAAAGCCGGGTGCATCTCATACATGCGCCAAGAAGACAACATATATAATAACAGAGTGTATAGAGATAAATGTCATTAACATCAGAGTATTTATTACATAGCGGAAGACTTATTACAAAATAATAAAGATAAAACAAACTAAGGATCGTTGGCGCCAATGTCGACTGGGAAACGCCACCTAGATCAGATCGAACTCCTCGCCTTGAGGCTCCTCCTGAAACACCTGCTCTTCTCCTGTGGGGGGGGGGTGTGAGACAGCAAGAGTGAGCTCACACATGATCATAGCTCAACAAGTTGTGGGGAACCAGTGGACATAAACTCACAAAGGTGTGAGTTCATGTGATGTGTAAGGCTAATCAATGATAGGGGTTAAAGGCTGAGCATTGCTTTTAAGTAGTTGGTCAAAATTTTATTAGCAATTACTAAGTGTAAGTAAATACCAAACCATAAGTAAAGTAATAGAACGAAATTAATAACAAACCCATGCAATGCAAATGCCAAAATTGAATTTAAGTTCCATAATTTAAACATCAGAGAGTCCTGAGCCGCTCATGACCGTGAGCTCGGCTAGTATACCAGTTTTACACTCTGCAGAGGTTGTACCCTTTACCCACAAGTCATGTTACCCATCTGCCAAGGGGTCGCGACTCCCCATATACCTCTACCTAGGAAGCACGGCAGGGCAACACTACGAGGCCTTTACAAAGTTCCACTAGCTTCCGAAAACCCGCTACAGTTTATAGGAAGATCCAGTAAAGGGTTCCTGGCTGACCGCCATCGCAGCAAAATCAACCAGGGACCTCCCCGCACTGACCTCTCCCCTACTGCCCTTGCCCCTTTCGGGTAAGGTAGTCTTCCACTAGCTTTCCTAATTAGTCAGCCAAGGGCGTCCCATTCCACCCTTGTGGTGGCACGTGGTTCTCAAGTTAAGCTCTATGTTCCAATTAACATTAATGATATCAACATGAACATAAACAGAATAACAACAAGAATTGGAACATAGAGGTAATAAATGATTATCCCAAAACCATATAAAGCAATAGCAAACTACCCAAGTGATTCGGGGGTAAACAAGGTAATGAGATAAACAATCTAGGGTGACCTATTGGGTCCCATCAAAATTAACCTATGCATGAGTATGTGATATTAAAGAACATTATTGGGTAAAAAGTGGTCAAGGGCACAACTTGCCTGGCACTTGAGAATCCAGGAACCAACTTGCTTTTCAGATGACACGAGTCCTCGCTAGTCGTAGCAATACAAGCAAACATGGTATAGATAAAATTAACATCACACCAAACATAAGTACAAACTGAATAATAATGATCTACGCGTTTCTACGAGACTAACGCAACTTGAACGGATCAAATCGGAGTTATAACGAAGGAGATACGAATTTCCTAAGGTTCTATGTATTTTGCATAAGATTAAATAGGATATAAATTTTAATATGACTTTCATGTGAAAACAGTGGTACAAAATGATAAAAATTAATATTATAAAATTATAGGAATTGGAATGGATTAATTTGGGCTTCACATGAATTTTCTATGGATTTAACAAGATTCTAGAATTGTTTTTATATCAGAAATCCCTTTTGATTATGTTTTCTCTTATTTAATAATTGTCTGGACTTCGGCTGTGAATTAAGAGAGCACAAGGTCCACTGCGCAAATAGTTTCAAGACTTAGAACAGCACCCGCATGGACGGCGGGTTGAATATTTCGTTTCCCAGGGGCTCTTTTGAATGATTCCACAGTCGAAGGGGTACCGCGAGACACTGGCCGTCCGATTTCTCTCTACGGTCACGATTAGATCTAACATACCGGAAAGCTTACACAAGCGTTGGATCTAAATCCTACGGCTTGGGTCAGTTCTCGCAACCATCAACCAGGTCCCTCCATTTCACATCCGACGGTCACCAAGCCGCAAGGCCGAATCGGTATGCCAGGTTTAATCGAGACCGTCAGTGGCTAGATCGACGGTACGCGTCCGTCCCCAATCTCGGGACACCGCACCCCACCAGCGCCATGACCCCCACGGCCGCGCTCCTCTCCACGGCGGAGCTCCCGCCGGCGACTACGAATTAGCGACCTGAGCACTAGCTACAACGCCGACTGAGCCTATGCGAAGCGGGGAGTGAAAGCGAACTCGGAGGGAAAAGTCACACTTACAATACCGATGGATGCGGCTCGGTCTGTGATGGTGCACGGCACGGCGTTCTCCGGCGAGCGACTAAGGTTGCACCACCCGTTGATTCCACCGACCAGTGCCACGAACAACTTCGCAACCACCCAGTGCAGGTCTCTGACTAGTTCCCGGGCGCCCGACGGCAATGGAGACGATGTTCCACGGCAGCGCCATAGTCGCAGGGGCCTTCGTCCTCCTTCTCGCCCAGCTCCGACGCGACGGCCCAGGGAGAAGAGCGGCAATGTCTCTGCTGTCCGACGATGATGCGCTGGCCCGCCGCTCGACTAAATCCGCCACGAGGACGATGCGATGCCGCAGCAGACGTGAAGCACCGGCAGTGGCCCTCCGCGCGCGGCATGCACAGCGACCCGACGAATTTCCCCCACGCGTGGATCCTCGATTCAATGGCGGCAGCGCTGGTACCTCCCCACGCCATCACCACCAGCGCAATCCAGAGCCCAACGCGAGCCGCACGGCCATACGCCACCCAAGGGGGCACTGCAGAGCTCTCCAATAATCCTCGCACTCGATCTCTCTCTCTCGGCGGAAACGGCAATGGTGGCGGACCGGACGGGGTGAGAAGAAGAGGTCGCGGGCCCGATTTATGTGGCCGAGGCCGAGGTTCCCCAGCCCGGAGTTCTCGGCAAATCCACAACCGGCACAGGGGAGAGAGCGCCGTAGATTCCAGGAAGTCGAAGACCCGACTGTTTCGGCGGCCGCTACGCAGGGAAGACGACCATGTCACACCCGAGGTGGCCCCACCAGTCAGCACATACCTATCGGACGCCTAGAGGCTGGCAGAGGGGCCCGTTCGACGGTGTAGGGATTTCCAAGTCGAGCGCACGGAAGGCGGCTGACATGTGGGACCCCTGCGTAAGTGGCGTGTGCGGGCTCACAGCTGACCGGGGCTGGGCCGAATTGGGATACCGAGGCCCAGTTTGGGGACTTCGTTTTTTTTTTATTTTTCTTTCACATTTTCCTTTCTCCATTTCCAAGTTAAGTTTGAATTTCGAATTTGAATTCAAACATGTGATAAATTTATTCTTAATCATATTGTAAAATTAAGTAGTATCAACTCTGAAAATATAGTTTCTCTTTGTATTATATACTCTCCTTTTCTTCTCTCTTCTTTTCCTTTTCTTGATTATTTCTCATTCTCGAATATTCCAAATAGATATTAAATCTTTCAATTTTGTGACATTAATTTATTTTTCTTATTGTGGCTATTATTTTTACTAGATGCACATACAACAAAACCAACATGATGCACGGTTATTCTCAATATTATTAATTGTTTACTTGCTTTTCGATGTGGTGCTCTCATATTTAGTTGAACAGTGGCAAAAATATGTAAGAGAATTCTCTCCTTAATATAGTTTACAAAGTTGGGTATTACAAATCCTACCCCCCTTAAAAATAATCTCGTCCTCGAGATTTAAGAAGATCTAGGGAAAAGGTGGGGAAAATCTATGCGAAGCTCTTCTTCTCTTTCCCAAGTTGCTTCATCTTCTCTGTGGTGACTCCATTGCACTTTGCACATCATAATCACCTTATTTCTTGTAACTCGAGTCAAAGTATCCAAAATCTTGATGGGGTACTCCGTGTAAGTCAAATCACCGTGAACACTTAGCTCTTCCATCGGTAACTGTTCTTCAGGAACACAGAGACACTTCTTAAGTTGAGACACATGGAACACATTATGCACATCCGATAGAGTAGCAGGTGACTCGAGTTGGTATGCCATCTCCCCAACTCTTCTAAAGATCAAGAATGGTCCAATATAGCGAGGGGACAATTTACTCTTGTCTTTAAATCTCCTCATTCCACGAAGTGGTGACACCTTGAAGTACACATGATCACCTTCCCCAAACTCTAGTGGTCTTCTTCTATTATCAGCATAGCTCTTTTGCCTGGTTTGAGCCACTCTCAAATTTTCTCGAATTATATGAACTTGTTCTTCTGCCTCTTGAATAAGTCCAGGTCCAAAGAACTGTCTTCCTCTAGTCTAGTCCAAAATAGAGGAATCCTGCATTTCCTGTCATACAGAGTCTCGAACGGGGACATCTTCAGACTGGCCTGGTAACTATTCAGCATGAGGTAGACTCTTGTCCCAACTACTACCATGCTGAAGGGCACAAGCTCTCCACATATCTTCCAATACTCGATTAGTCCTTTCAGTCTGTCCATCAGTCTGAGGGTAATAGGCTGCACTAAATTTCAACTTCGTATCCATATTCTCATGAGAACTTTTCCAAAATCTGGGGATAAACTGTGATCCTCTATCCAAAATGATCTTCCTTGGTACATTGTGTAGAGACTTAATCCGAGACATGTATAACTTAGCCAATGGTGGTCCCTTATAAGTAGTCTTGACCGGAATGAAATGAGCCACTTTGGATTAGTCTATCCACAACAACTCATACAGAATCACATCCTTTCTGGGTGCGAGGCAATCCAGTAATGAAATCCATACCAATCTCTTCCCATTTCCACTCGGGTATCTTCAGTGGATGCAATAGTCCAGCTGGCCTCTGGTGTTCAGCCTTAACTCTTTGACATACATCGCACATAGCCACATGTGTAGCCATATCTCACTTCAATCCATACCACTATCTCCATGACTTTAGCAGGATCCACTGATATCCCTCCATTAGAAATGATATGTCCAAGAAATGGCCCCTCGCCAATCCAAAACTCGCACTTGCTAAACTTAGCGTAGAGTTGATTATCTTAAAGCTTCTGTAGCACCAACCTTAGATGTTCTTCATGGTCACTCTCATTCTTAGAATAGATAAGATTATCGTTGATGAACACCACGACGAATCTGTCCAAATACTCCAAAAACATCTTATTCCTCAAATCCATAAAATAAGCTGGTGCATTAGTTAATCCAAACGACATAACGATGAACTCATATAATCCATATCGAGTCGAGAAAGCCGTCTTATGAATATCTGATGGTCCAGTCTTCATCTGATGGTATCCCGATCGGAGATCGATCTTCGAGAGTACCCTGGCTCCTCTCATCCGATTAAATAAATCCTTAATGCGGGGTAACCGAAACTTGTTCTTCACAGTGACATCATTAAGGGACCTTTAATCCACGCACATCCCTTGCAATCCATCTTTCTTCTTTACAAACAAAACTGGTGCTCTCCAAGGTGAAGAATTCAGACGAATGTATCCATCCTCTTGTAATTCCGTTAATTGTTTCTTAAGTTCCTTTAGCTCTTCTATGGACATCATGTATGGCCGTTTAGAAATAGGGGCAGTCTTAGGTAAGAGATTAATGACCAACTCAACTTCCATATCTGGTGGCAGTAGTTACTGCAATTCCAACTTCAAATCTTTCTTCTTTGGAACTGGTGAGTTCTACGGTTCCCTCAGCGCAGTGTATAAACCACCATTGCCTTTCTTAACCATGACATACCAAGGATCAAGTCTATACTGCTCCCTTCTAACAGTATAGGGGTAGTCCATCTGGGTTAGAAATACAGGGTAAGAAAGAAAGAATTGTAGACAAGGCGAGTAATTATGAGGAATGTTACTGCGGGGGACTTATTAGCTAAGTAGATTAGTGTGTTATCCACTAAAGCTAATACCATACCTTATGGTGGTACATGCTTAAGATGCCCGTCTATACTATTTCAATCAATCAAAGAAGCAAATCAGACATTGATCATCAGAACAATCAACCAACATTTTTTTTAAGAAAATAGTTTTAACTTTTGTTTTGGGTTCCCTAACTCTTAAGAATGTCATAGGGGTAGGGATTCCAAGGTGTGAAATCCATCTTGTCTCAGAGTAAAAAAAGGTAAGAATGATCAGAGTAGAACAGTAGAAGGTGAGACAGGATCAAGATAAGTGTAGAAAGAATCAGAGTAAGGTGAGTGTAGAATGAATCAGAATGAGTTAAGTAGGTAAGGGTTTGTCCAATCTATCTAGGTCTCGTCCTACAGTCAACATTTCCTCTGATACCACTTCTGTAACACCCGGTTTTAAGGAACAAAGCCGGGTGCATCTCATACATGCGCCAAGAAGACAACATATATAATAACAGAGTGTATAGAGATAAATGTCATTAACATCAGAGTATTTATTACATAGCGGAAGACTTATTACAAAATAATAAAGATAAAACAAACTAAGGATCGTTGGCGCCAATGTCGACTGGGAAACGCCACCTAGATCAGATCGAACTCCTCGCCTTGAGGCTCCTCCTGAAACACCTGCTCTTCTCCTGTGGGGGGGGGTGTGAGACAGCAAGAGTGAGCTCACACATGATCATAGCTCAACAAGTTGTGGGGAACCAGTGGACATAAACTCACAAAGGTGTGAGTTCATGTGATGTGTAAGGCTAATCAATGATAGGGGTTAAAGGCTGAGCATTGCTTTTAAGTAGTTGGTCAAAATTTTATTAGCAATTACTAAGTGTAAGTAAATACCAAACCATAAGTAAAGTAATAGAACGAAATTAATAACAAACCCATGCAATGCAAATGCCAAAATTGAATTTAAGTTCCATAATTTAAACATCAGAGAGTCCTGAGCCGCTCATGACCGTGAGCTCGGCTAGTATACCAGTTTTACACTCTGCAGAGGTTGTACCCTTTACCCACAAGTCATGTTACCCATCTGCCAAGGGGTCGCGACTCCCCATATACCTCTACCTAGGAAGCACGGCAGGGCAACACTACGAGGCCTTTACAAAGTTCCACTAGCTTCCGAAAACCCGCTACAGTTTATAGGAAGATCCAGTAAAGGGTTCCTGGCTGACCGCCATCGCAGCAAAATCAACCAGGGACCTCCCCGCACTGACCTCTCCCCTACTGCCCTTGCCCCTTTCGGGTAAGGTAGTCTTCCACTAGCTTTCCTAATTAGTCAGCCAAGGGCGTCCCATTCCACCCTTGTGGTGGCACGTGGTTCTCAAGTTAAGCTCTATGTTCCAATTAACATTAATGATATCAACATGAACATAAACAGAATAACAACAAGAATTGGAACATAGAGGTAATAAATGATTATCCCAAAACCATATAAAGCAATAGCAAACTACCCAAGTGATTCGGGGGTAAACAAGGTAATGAGATAAACAATCTAGGGTGACCTATTGGGTCCCATCAAAATTAACCTATGCATGAGTATGTGATATTAAAGAACATTATTGGGTAAAAAGTGGTCAAGGGCACAACTTGCCTGGCACTTGAGAATCCAGGAACCAACTTGCTTTTCAGATGACACGAGTCCTCGCTAGTCGTAGCAATACAAGCAAACATGGTATAGATAAAATTAACATCACACCAAACATAAGTACAAACTGAATAATAATGATCTACGCGTTTCTACGAGACTAACGCAACTTGAACGGATCAAATCGGAGTTATAACGAAGGAGATACGAATTTCCTAAGGTTCTATGTATTTTGCATAAGATTAAATAGGATATAAATTTTAATATGACTTTCATGTGAAAACAGTGGTACAAAATGATAAAAATTAATATTATAAAATTATAGGAATTGGAATGGATTAATTTGGGCTTCACATGAATTTTCTATGGATTTAACAAGATTCTAGAATTGTTTTTATATCAGAAATCCCTTTTGATTATGTTTTCTCTTATTTAATAATTGTCTGGACTTCGGCTGTGAATTAAGAGAGCACAAGGTCCACTGCGCAAATAGTTTCAAGACTTAGAACAGCACCCGCATGGACGGCGGGTTGAATATTTCGTTTCCCAGGGGCTCTTTTGAATGATTCCACAGTCGAAGGGGTACCGCGAGACACTGGCCGTCCGATTTCTCTCTACGGTCACGATTAGATCTAACATACCGGAAAGCTTACACAAGCGTTGGATCTAAATCCTACGGCTTGGGTCAGTTCTCGCAACCATCAACCAGGTCCCTCCATTTCACATCCGACGGTCACCAAGCCGCAAGGCCGAATCGGTATGCCAGGTTTAATCGAGACCGTCAGTGGCTAGATCGACGGTACGCGTCCGTCCCCAATCTCGGGACACCGCACCCCACCAGCGCCATGACCCCCACGGCCGCGCTCCTCTCCACGGCGGAGCTCCCGCCGGCGACTACGAATTAGCGACCTGAGCACTAGCTACAACGCCGACTGAGCCTATGCGAAGCGGGGAGTGAAAGCGAACTCGGAGGGAAAAGTCACACTTACAATACCGATGGATGCGGCTCGGTCTGTGATGGTGCACGGCACGGCGTTCTCCGGCGAGCGACTAAGGTTGCACCACCCGTTGATTCCACCGACCAGTGCCACGAACAACTTCGCAACCACCCAGTGCAGGTCTCTGACTAGTTCCCGGGCGCCCGACGGCAATGGAGACGATGTTCCACGGCAGCGCCATAGTCGCAGGGGCCTTCGTCCTCCTTCTCGCCCAGCTCCGACGCGACGGCCCAGGGAGAAGAGCGGCAATGTCTCTGCTGTCCGACGATGATGCGCTGGCCCGCCGCTCGACTAAATCCGCCACGAGGACGATGCGATGCCGCAGCAGACGTGAAGCACCGGCAGTGGCCCTCCGCGCGCGGCATGCACAGCGACCCGACGAATTTCCCCCACGCGTGGATCCTCGATTCAATGGCGGCAGCGCTGGTACCTCCCCACGCCATCACCACCAGCGCAATCCAGAGCCCAACGCGAGCCGCACGGCCATACGCCACCCAAGGGGGCACTGCAGAGCTCTCCAATAATCCTCGCACTCGATCTCTCTCTCTCGGCGGAAACGGCAATGGTGGCGGACCGGACGGGGTGAGAAGAAGAGGTCGCGGGCCCGATTTATGTGGCCGAGGCCGAGGTTCCCCAGCCCGGAGTTCTCGGCAAATCCACAACCGGCACAGGGGAGAGAGCGCCGTAGATTCCAGGAAGTCGAAGACCCGACTGTTTCGGCGGCCGCTACGCAGGGAAGACGACCATGTCACACCCGAGGTGGCCCCACCAGTCAGCACATACCTATCGGACGCCTAGAGGCTGGCAGAGGGGCCCGTTCGACGGTGTAGGGATTTCCAAGTCGAGCGCACGGAAGGCGGCTGACATGTGGGACCCCTGCGTAAGTGGCGTGTGCGGGCTCACAGCTGACCGGGGCTGGGCCGAATTGGGATACCGAGGCCCAGTTTGGGGACTTCGTTTTTTTTATTTTTCTTTCACATTTTCCTTTCTCCATTTCCAAGTTAAGTTTGAATTTCGAATTTGAATTCAAACATGTGATAAATTTATTCTTAATCATATTGTAAAATTAAGTAGTATCAACTCTGAAAATATAGTTTCTCTTTGTATTATATACTCTCCTTTTCTTCTCTCTTCTTTTCCTTTTCTTGATTATTTCTCATTCTCGAATATTCCAAATAGATATTAAATCTTTCAATTTTGTGACAATAATTTATTTTTCTTATTGTGGCTATTATTTTTACTAGATGCACATACAACAAAACCAACATGATGCACGGTTATTCTCAATATTATTAATTGTTTACTTGCTTTTCGATGTGGTGCTCTCATATTTAGTTGAACAGTGGCAAAAATATGTAAGAGAATTCTCTCCTTAATATAGTTTACAAAGTTGGGTATTACAGACCGTTTGTCTGAGCACCGGATCGTCCGCACGTAGGTGCGGGACCATCTGCGATGCTCGGGCCAGACTGATGTGTTTGGCTTATTAATTGTGCCTGCCCCCCGGCGTCTTCGGACTTTTTAGCCTTCTCGTCCGAAGCCTTTCGAGCAATCTCCTTTTGTGATATAATTGACATGCGAGGATCGCCAATGACGATGCCCTTGCCTTTGCCTTTATCGGCCATTTCGGGCTGAACCAAGACCTTTTTGCATGTGAGTTCTATTGTATTAACAGAAAAAGGTTGTGTGTCTACTTGTATCTCCTGAAAAGCCAATCGGCCCTCATTTATGGCCGATTATATCTGTCAACGAAAAACTTTACAATCATTGGTGGCATGAGAAAAGAAATTATGCCACTTACAATAAGCACGCCTCTTTATTTCATCAGGAGGAGGAATAGTATGAGTTAATTTAATGTTGTCATTTTTAGTAACTCGTCAAATATTTTATCGCATTTGGAAACATTAAAAGTAAACTTAACTTCTTCTTGTCGATTCTTTCGAATCGACTGTAAAGCAGAACATGCGGAAGGTTTAGCCTGTCCTGGCCAAACCAGTTCGGCGGTGTATACATCCGTGGATTCATCGTCTGAATTATCGTATCCCACTAGATGCATCTTATGGCTAGCCGATTTTGATGTTTCCTTACTTCGGCTTTCACAGGTCATAGCCCGCTGGTGCAAGTGCACTAGCGAAAATAATTGGGTGCCATCTAATTTTTCTTTTAAGTAAGGTGGCAACCCATTGAAAGCCAACCCTGTTAGTTGTTTTTCTGCGACATGGATTTGAAAGCATCTGTTTCTAGTGTCCCGGAACCTCCGGATATAGTCATTAACCGATTCTTCAGGCCCCTGTCGGACTGAGGCTAAGTGAGCCAATTCTAATTCATGTTCTCATGAGAAGAAGTGTTCATGAAATTTCTACTCTAGTTCTTCCCAAGAGTTAATAGAGTTTGGTGGCAAGGCTGCGTACCATGCGAATGCAGTATCAATAAGGGACAACGAGAATAAACGAACGCGGTAGGCTTCCCCATCAACTAATTCTCCTAAGTATGCTATGAATTGGCTAATATGTTCGTGTATGTTTTTCCTACCTTCACCAGAAAACTTAGAGAAGTCTGGTATTCTAGTTCCCTGTGGATATGGCACGGTGTCGAATCGGTGGCTATAAGGCTTCCGATACGATTGCCCTGTACCTGACACACTAACATCGAGTTTGTCCCTGGCCAAACGGTTCGAAGGTATTTCCGGATTGCCCAGTCGTATATTGATGCTACGTGGGTAGTCTCGTACCCAGACCGTATGTCGTAAAGAACTGGATGGTCCACGAACGGGCCGAATGGTCCAGGGCTGTACCCAGACGGATCGCTCATATATGGCGCGACTTGGGCAGTCTGCGCGTGGACTCGTGTAGAGTCGGATGGTCCGGCGTAATATGTCGGCCGGTTCATGCCATATCCGGACGGTCCGACGTAAGATGGCGGACGGTCCGCAACATATCCGGACGGTCCGTCGTGATGCACCGGACGGTCCGTGATGGGGCCGAATTGTTTGGGGTTGTACCCTGGTGGTCCGTCCATGTACGGTGCGACCTGAGTGTTTTGTGTGCGGCCTGCATCTGGTCGTACGGTCCGGCGAAATACGCCGGACGGTCCGCGGTATAACCGGACTGTCTGAGATGATGCTCGGATGGTCCGGTCGCGTCCAGTACCTGCCGCGTGCCTAGTGGTTATGGCTATGATGGTGACAGGAAAGCGTGCATCGGCATACCATATGATGGCTGGGTCAAGGGTGACCCGTTTATAGCCGATGTGTTTGACGCGGCTGGCTCTGTATTAGACTCTCGCGATGGAAAGCTAGGAGCAACTGATTTCTCGTATGCACGTAGATGCATTTTAACAGATTCATCTACATATTGCTTTAACTGATCTCCTCGTTGATCCATGAAAGTCGTAAGAGCTAGATCTGGAGTACTTACAGCGGGACCCTGAAGTGGAGGTAGGAGAGATTCCATATCGATCTCCCCTTGACGGATGATCTTTTGGTGGCGATCCACTGTGAAGTGTGACAAGTACTTTTCTACCGCCTCCTTGCGCCGTTCGGAGAGTTTATGCAGCAGCTCCTCCTCTTCCTTGTCGCGTTGTTCGTTCCATTGCCGCATCACCTCCTTCTCATCGCGCATTACGAGGTCTTCAAAGGGTCTTTGGTCATTAGCCGGGAGCGCCTCCATGGCCGGCTTGATGATGTTGGTGGTGGAGATCTTGGTGTGATCCTTAGAATCGGCCATCTATGGGTTGATTTTTAGCAGGTCTAGACACTTATCCCAGCGGAGTCGCCAAAAAGTATGTTGGCACCTTTTTTGGGCACCAAACACTCAACAAGAACCGATGGCGGTGCTCTCTGCACAGGCGCGGACGGTCCGCGGCTAGGGGTCGGACGGTCCGTGACCTGGCGCAGGGCTAGGGTTCCCTGCCTGACGGCCGGACGGTCCGCGCGTGCGCAGGGGCGGCGAAAGGTCGCTGGCGGCGCCTGGATCTCGCTCCCGAGAGGGACCCTGTCGGGGAGGAGAGATCCTAAGAGTTGTCTAGGCTCGGCAGGCCGACCTAGAATCCTCTAATCGACGTAGAGTCGAAGAGAAGCGGAGGATTTGAGGATTGAGAGGCTAACCTAGAGCTAGACTAGAATTACTCCTAATGCGTAAGGTAAAAACGAGAAATAGATTTGATTTGATCGATTGCTGGGGTTCAATCGGCCGTAGCCCTTCATCTATATAAGGGGGAGGTCTGGATCCGTTTCAAACTGATTTCCGAGTCAATCACACGGTTTTAAGTAACAAATCCCGTGAGAAACTAGGAACCCTAACTGACTCTGCGCACGCGTAAACCATCCGCGTTACCACCGCGGACCGTCCGGCCTCATGGCCGGACCGTCCGCGCGGCCTCTTTTGGCTTCCAACAGTTAGAATAATACAACAGTAGTAAATATGCTTATCCACATGGAATGCAACCCGTTTAGATATGATGGTGATTGAGCTTGAAAAAAACCATGACCTGTTTAGATGATCTGTTTAGATGATGATTGAGCTTGAAAAAAAAATATATATCCGGTGCATATGAGACTTTGGTGCACATATAGTACACATGAACTAACAAAGTTCACAAAAAAATCTAAAAAAATGATACATATTATTTCCATCCTACTCTGTTTATATACAAAATTTCAAATTCAAATTTATTATACTTTAGCTATAAGTTTAATTCTCTTTTTTTATTAAAGCTAAATTATGACAAATTTAAACTTAAAATTTATATATATGATTGGAGTAGGATGGAAAGAATATGTATAATTTTTTTTCGGAACTTTTTGTGCACTCCATGTACACCAAAGTTTCATATACACCTGATATGTCCCTCATTTTGATTGATTGGGACCAATACCATTTGTTGCCTCACCACACGGTCTACGGGGCTAGCTAGTCGATGGCCTCCTTGCAGTGGGCAGCAGCATCATTCGTGCGCGGTGATGCGACGACATACATACACCTGCACGCGTCCCGGAGAGCCAGCGTTCATGCACCACACCGCTCGACGGCGACCGAGTCCGGAACCTGTCGCAGCCGCACCTCCGGGCTTCGGGCTCCGTCGTGCTCGCTCCAACGGAGACTTCACCAGTAAGGACTACTAGTTTATAATCTGAAAAGGATCGAAGGGGTTAGAATACCCTACTTATTCAAAATTGATGACTTGACTGTAGCGCGGGCGTACAGTACAGTACAGTACAGTACAGTGGCGTGCACATCCATGGATTCCAAATCTGCTGACGTGGGTACAGAGGACAGCTGCACCATGACGATGGTTTCCTAGCTTCGTTTTCGATGAAACCTTTGCATGCAATGCATGGACTGCATTGTCTGCGCGCACGCATGAAATTGCATGCGTGGAACTCGTACTGGCGGCTACTACGAGTGCGAGCACACATGGATGGAACTCAACGCAGCCGGCGGCCAGGCGTCTTGCCTGCCACGCTATCGTTTGCAACGAGACGGTGCTTGTTGCCTTCATCCTCTGCCATACTATCGTTTGGTCGATCACTTGGCCCGTAGCGCGAGCGTACAGTACGACGGCGTGCGCATCCACGGATTCCAAATCTGCTGACGCTGGTTATCCCTAAAGACCCCGTATTAATATAAATCGGTGCCCATACATGGTGCAATATGTAGGTAGTCAGACTAACTCCATCGGCAAAGCGCACAAACTCTTTACAGAGCCTATTTATTTCGGCTTCTAGCAGTTAGAATTGGCTTCTGGCCATCAAACACTTTGCTTTTCAGTCCGCTCCGCTTATGTAAAAATTGTTCAAATATATAAGAGATAGTTAAAGAACTGTGTAATACAAGTATGAATTCATAGGTCATAAATGTAGTTAAGATACAACATGTATAGAGTCATTTAGAAATAAGTCTTTCGTGAAATACGTGACTCTTGTATTTCTTTAGTTATCCCTAAATACCACCCTTAAAAAGATCCTATATTAAATAGAGTTATGCATGCCCTTACAAGTTGGAGTACGCAGGGAGTCAGCCTAACTTCATTGGCTGAGTGCAGAAACTTTTTTTGGGGGGGATTCGCTCTTATGCATTTCATAAACCATGCACTCCTGCTTTTTTTAGAAAAATATTGATATTATACCATCAAAACTTTCGGTTTCCCCCCCTGCTCCCAGCACCTCACTACCTGAATTTGGCTATTTGCCGAGTACCAAATATTTTGCCGAGTGTTTTTTTCGAGCACTCGGCAAAGAAGCTCTTTGTCGAGTGCCACGCAAAAAACTCTCGGTAAAAGAAAACACTCGGCGAAGAAGCTTTTTGCCGAGTGTTTTTTTTAACACTATGCAAAGACAATTTAAAATTCATATTTTAAATCAGTAAATTAATTTAAATGAAAAAAATTTCAACTACAAATTTGTATAACCCATCATAATGAACAATTTATATTTTGAACATTTCTTCATATGGCAAAATAAAAATAAATTTATTCATAAAACCTATATCTCTCTCGTAGTTTATAAAAATACGAAAGAGATGTATAAGATTTGTGCATATTGTTAGAACCATCATGTGAAATGAACAAATGACCAAACAACCAAAATAAACTTTGTAGATCTTGAGAAGTTATAGAATTTTGTAGTAGGCAACCTTTTCATTTGAAGTCATCTTGTCAACGGAAACCACGCCTAAATTTTAAAAATTTAAAATTTGAATTTTAGAAACGACATCGAAAGAAAAAACCATCAACATGAAAGTTGTAGGTATTGAAGAGTTATTAAACTTTGTAGTTAACAATGTTTTGATTTGAAATCATCTTGTCATGCAAAACTATGTTTGAATTTTAAAATTTGAATTTTTTCAAACTACCTCGGATGGAAAAACCACCAAAATAAAAGTTGTAGGTCTTGAAATGTAATGAAACTTTGTAATTGACAATTTTTTGATTTGAAATCATCTTTTCATTCAAAAATTCGTGTGAAGTTTTTAAATTTGAAATTCAAATTTTGTAAACGATCTCGGATGTAAAACTATCAAAATATAACTTGTTCTAGTGCTACATAACAGAAGGGCAAAACTGAGCAAAAACACAACTAAGGATTAAAAATAAGCACACCAGCAAAACTGAAGGCACCATCTTAAAGAACCCTTTTTTTATAGTGGAAGACCCTAATATAATAAAAGGTTGACCAAGCTTAACTCCCAATCACGTGGTAATTACTAGTACCCTAATTGTGTACTTTCGTTACCAGATTATGGATAACATAGCTGGAGCACGATCAGAATAGAGAGGCATAAAGGTACTTCCACTTCCAACATAGTCTATATATTTCTTTTTTTCTACAAATTACGTATTATAATAATATTTTTGAAAGACTAAGTCGATAAGTTTTAAAGTTGAAAAGTCGTCATTGAATGAACATACATAAATTTCATGCATGAAACAGTTCCTCACGTCCCATACTATAAAGGAGCAAAATAAAAAAGAGAGAATAGATAAAAGGGGGCCTCTCAAGGCTTCACGATCAGGACCTGTTTGTAAGGTTTTAAAATAATACTATAGTATTTAATGATACTATCTCTACTTCTCTACTACTTATTAAGGCTACAAGGGTAGCTTGCCTCATCTCCGTTCTGCCATTCTGCGATCTCAACCGTCCGTTCTACCATTCTACAATCTCAACCGTCGATCTCGTCCAGCAGTCCCGCTCCCCGATCCCGCCCACCAGCCCCGCTCCCTCGTCTGCTTCCCCTTCCTCCCTCCGACCCTCTCTCACCCAAAAACCCTAGCTCGCATGTGCCCACGCCACCGCCGTCGTCATCGCCCCGCCCGCTGCCACCCTCCTTCCGTGGATCCATAAAGCGCGGTGCAACAGCTCTCCACCTTCCACATCCCCGTCTACCACGCGCGGCACACGAGCCACCACCGAGATCTCCCCACCGGCAGCGAGGGGGTGTGCCCACAGACGGGCCGGTTCGGATCTACGCCGATAGCATCTACGACAGGTGGGCCCCATACATCGCGAGTTCATCGCCGTCCACAACCTCCCCTTCTCAAGGGCATCCAACTTTGCTGGCACCCCTTCTACATGCTCCTCAATCCCCACGCCGCCATGGACCCTGACTTCAAGCTCGACTTCGAGATGCGTACAAGACCACATGGGACGATGGTGACTCTACTGCGGCGGCGGCGGCGGCCACGGACGTCGATCTGCTCAAGCGAGCGTGGCTCAACGAGAAGGCCGCGTCAGATATCCTCAGCTTCGACTTGCCCCTCGCGTTACGTGTCCGTGAGTAGATCCAGCACCTCATACGCTCTTCTCCCTCCCTGTCTTCTTGACCACGTTCCTCCACTCCCCCCACAGCTCTAGATCTGACCGTGGCTCCCTCTCCTGGTGTCGTGTCACCCAGGAGGAGGCGCTCGATGACTTCGTCGACGACGGCGTTGACGACCTGGTGGTCTCGCTCTACCAGATGGACCTCGATCGCACGCTCTTCCTCCTTCGCTCCTACCTCCTCTTGGAGAAGGTTAATAGGATTTCACAACCAACCATGTGTTTGTTCTTGCGCCACCCTTTCTAGATTGAACCAAAATTAGCGACCCAAAAAAGAAACGACAGTTGCGGCAATCTGATCGCCCTGCTGGCGTGGCTGCTGCAGATCAAGAAGTACACGATGCATATCTCTAGGTCTGATGACCTCCTTAGTCATCTCTCACAGCAGGAGCGCCTGGTTGGGGCATTTATCACAATTGTTTGCACCACCTTGTGAAATAAACCTATAAGTACAGTACCTGTCTAGGATGCATTTGAGTATTTCACCATTTGTTGTTGTGCTACGTTTTGATAGACATTGTATTATGCTATATATCCCTATGAATTCAGGCCTTTTGTAAGCGCTAGATTTTTTGAAGTAGTGCTTTGTTTTCACTGTGTTAACATAAGGTGCTTAGTTTAGTCAGGTTCCTACATGACCTTGGGTATTATGAGGAAACTATCATTTAGAAGTCACTGGAACAAAGTAGTACTAGAAATCTTCCTTTTTTCTTCAATTTTTTCCTTGAAAGCAACCCTGTGTATCATGGCGCAATAACAATTTTATGTTATAGTAAATCAGTTTTGTCAAATGAACCATTTCATCCTTATTCTTTTTATTAATTATTAATTGATGCATGTTTATATCTGGTATCACCCGCAGAAAGTAGAGTTAATTATTGACATTAAAACTTTGGTCAAAGCTTGAAGAGGTAAATGTGGACGAGACAACTAATTGTGATGCACATGAAGAAGGAGCTGATGAGTGCCTAATGTTTCTCGGGGTAACTGTTTCATGTTTTTTTTCAATTCTATGTCTGGGATGCAACTGCTGCAGAGCCAAAATTGCCTGTATATCTCAAGGCATACAGAAATACAGTACCTGCCCCTAGGCACTGGTCTCAAAAGTGGAAGTTCTTGCTGGTTTGTGTCTTTCAACTCATCAATTTAGTTTAATTATTATGGGCGCTTTATATTTGCTGCAAATAGTTAGTAACTTAGTATACATTACATATTGTGTTTGCATTCTCTTCTCGGAGAGTCATTGAGGGTGTGGGGTGTGGGAGTGCAATGTCAATATGGTTTCATACCTCTTATACAAATACCCAAATCTTGCAGGGAGGGTTGTAACAACTAGGATGACAAAGTCTCTGGCCTCCTCATCTCGTGTTGATGATGTAGAGGTTAGTTTGGTGCGTATGTGTTGAGTTGCTCATTGGGGTAACATGATTTACTCTGTTGAGGAGGTGATTCGCCTGACACAGTCGTCGTGGATGAGGATGGGGATCTCATTCTAGATTGGAGGAGAAGAAGAAACAAATATGTTACACCAAATTGATGGTTGCTACATATTGTGTTGTTGTGATTGGCGAGTTTCTCATTTAAGCTTTCTTGGCCTGCAGCTAGAGGTGTCTGCCATCTGCTCACTATTTAGCATGGTGTTACCAGCTCGCTAAAGAGTGTTGGGTTTCAAGTTAAGGAGGATCCGGGACATATCTCCAGGCGCTTGCAGGTGCATGGATGAAATAATCAATGGATTATTTTTGTTGGAAGGAGATCAAAAAAGGTTAGGATCCAAAACTTTGGTAACCACTACTTCATCCATAAATCCGTTTAGTCAAATAAAAAATATGTGACTTGTCAGCTATGAGTTTTAGTTTCTTATGGCTCCATGAACTGAACTAGAGTTTTTTTCGCAAGAATTCTAATATTCATTCATAAGACCATGCTCGTTTTAGTGTTTTAGAATGATTTTTGCTTTCTGATCGCCTGTTTGTGATAATGCAGAGTCCAGTTCTTGAAAGGGTGGGAATGTGTCCAAGAAGACAAAGGCATCGACCCGCCAACTCTTCACTACAAATTCAATCAGCAGTAGGGTGAGATCAGTGGGCTTGAGAGTAGCATCATCCTTTAAACAGGATGATGGGTTTCTAGCTGATGGTGTCTCTATAGCTCACTGGTATCCTTCAAAACGAAAGTATGGTGTTGTTTTATAAGCTCTCATATTTGTGACTAAATAATTCTATAGCTCACTGGTACGCAAGTTGATTCCTTTTCTAATTATTATTTTTTTTGTTCATTTCTATTCTTTTATGCATTTCCTTCCCATACACATGCCAATTTTCTCACAATATCTTGAGTGCTCTGCACCAACTGCCGAAACAAAAAAGGGCAAAAACCAGATCAATTGCTTCTAGACTTCGAGGAACGTATTTGTTACTGGCATAGTGGCATATATAATACCTCTGCTCTTTTCTATTTAGTGTTCAAAATTTGTACCAAAATACAAGGTATTATGGATCCTCACTCAACCCTCTCTCTCCTCTATCTTTTTTCTGGTAGCAAATATTAAGATTCCTTTTAAACTTGGTGTCACCCAAAACAGCCAGCCAATAACTTAGGAAAATAATATCTAAACTACTCCATCTGTCCTAATAAGTAGAGGCAAGGTGGTATTTAGCCAGGCTCCTTATTTTGTCTAAATTGCTTGGATACCTTGTGTTTCCTGGCATAGAGTATGTTTGCAACTCTATATTTGTTTAGATATTATAGGCATTGGTTCATTGTAAATGTTGCATGGTCTTTCATTGTTCAGGGTGACAAACCTGTAGCAGAATGTCATGAATCATCATACTGCAGATAGACATGACAAATATTCTTTTTATATGTGGTGGTGCTTTTGTAGACTTAGAAAAGACTATTTATGAAAGGTATTTCGTATTTCATATGTAGAATAGGTTATTCTAAAGCAAAAAAAAAGATCCACCATGTTTTGTGGTCATTGTCACAAAGAAGTGCTTGCAAGGTATGTCATACATAGTTAGTTTTATACCTATCCCTTTTAGTAATTCCTTTATTTTATTTTCTAAACCACAACATGGTCACTGTTTCAGTTATTAGTAGTTATACGCAAAGGTTTATTTTAGTTCAAACATACTTGTGGACACTTTGCTATATCTTTTAAGTTATGTAAATATCTATTTTTAGTAATACTAACAAAAGTATAGAATAATATTTAGTGTTTTTACATATCAATGTATTTTATAATATTGATTCCGTAGCAACGCATGGTACATTTGTTTCATTTAAGGGATATGATATACAAAATGAAAGGGGGAGCAAAATGTCTAGAAGATTTATTATACTCTGAAAATACTCGTGGAAACAATTTCATTCTTTACAATATGCATGTAGTATCTTTTTTAACTAAAAGTGGATAATTGGATGTAGTTGTTGTGTGCCTTATACTAATCACAAAAATGGTTCACACGGTCCATCCTCCATTGTACAATGTATAGCCAGCCATGGCAAAAAACCATACATTTGTCTTTTGAATGCGCCACCTTCCTTACTGTAATTTTACCAATTTATTCAGCTCACGGAATGGTTTGGACGTTTGGTCATGCCCCCCTCTAAAAAAGGAGATTGATATGGCTCTTAGGTATCATTATGCATAGGTAGCTAAGTGATAAATTAACTTGGGAGTGCTAATCTCTCTTGTACTCTGTCATGATAGAGATTTATAATTGCATCAACAGCTACTGAGGAGATGATGCACTGATAACACCCTTAGCTTTCTGTTGTGTACCAACTACCAAGCACCAAAATATTCCTCCCTATCATGCCTGAATTAAGAGAGGTTACATTTGTCTGCTTACCTTCTTTCAGGTACCGTGAACATGTTGTATGAATCAATAGAGACACCAAGTTGAAACTTTTAAGGAAGGGTATCTTAACACACACACACACACACACACACACACACACACACACACACACATATATATATATATATATATATATATATATATATGCGTCCATGGTAATCAGACAACATGGATATGTTTTTCTTGATATTGTGTTCATAAAAGTGCCCATGGTCTAGGTAAAGTAAAACATTCTAGGGACAGTCAGGGCTGTGAGAAAACAGAATAAAAATATATGTAGCTCACGTAATATCAATTTTTTGAAGTTGTATTCCTTGGTACACAACTCTTTTCTACTACTATTTTAAAAAGCCAAGTTTAACCTACCAGTTGAGTAGTTGTCATTGCCAATAGTTGTCTTTTTTATAACACCTCTTTTTTATAACTTCTGAATTTTATCCCTTGTGGTTACGATTTCATAGTTAACTTTGAAAAATTAATGCTTTAAAGGTGACAAGTAGTACACACAATAGTTCCACACGTCCCAGCTAAGGTGAGGCATCAACCTTTTATTTTCCTGTGGAATTCAGTACCCAACCTGATCATTGACTACTTGTCGCCAGTATACTACTAGGTATTAATAAATTATGTACACTATATATTTTTTGTTGAATTTTGGATACGTCTATATTTGTTTTAGTATTAATGTATATGAGACGTCTATATGTATCTGTTCTCAATTGATCTTTGGTGAAAATAAACAGAATGCCATGGAACTATATAGGTGTTGTGGTTTCACAACATTTCAAGAAAAGTAAAGCATGCTTGGTTGTGTTGCGAACCTGTTTTTCAGCTCTAAATTATTCGTTTGGAAGTTCAGCATTTGTTTTGGTATGAAATAGTAAAGCTAATTTGTGGATGTCTGTGTTTATGTTTAGTATTAATGTAGTCTGGCATTTTTTGGTGTTTTAATCTCGAAATTCAGTCATCTGATCATTTCTGCTTTGGGACTTTGTCAGATGAGATATTTATTTGATCGTTTTTCATTTCCTTGTAACTACGAGTATGTGCAATTCCCCGTCTGCCTTTGGGTGATAAAAATGGGGATCTTGTTATGCGGTGATGGAGTTCCTTGTGTATCTGATCGATTATATGGATTATTGTTCTAGCGTGACATAAGCTTGTATTTCTAGGAATTACTATTTCCCTAGCTTAGCAAGCCTATACTTTGGTGACCGGTCATTGGATGTGAGACTAACGAAAGTTGTCTTTGACATTGGAAGCTCATCCACCTACTTTGCTACAAAGCCATTTCAAGCACTTGTCACCACTATAAGTCTAAAAAGTTTTTCTCCTGTAATGCAAATGATTTGTGAATCATGAATAAATGTGGGGTGCAATGCATGTTGTTTCTAGAAACTTGTCATATGCATGTGGTTTCTATACACTTTAATTTTGCTAAGATGGTTGATTAGTTTGCCATCAAAAAGTACCAACTTGTTGTTCACAGGCTATTACAAGATTGACACTAAATTAGGAATTACAAGATCAACACTAAATCAACAAGCAACTTTTTCGTTGCAGTTTGGAGATTTAAGCACAATGGGTTTCGCTCATTAAGGTAAAAAAATTACTAATCAAGAATGCACTATGTTTATATTTTATCGGTACAAAGATAGTAATAGCCTTTTGAGAGCACCTAGAGGGGGGGTGAATAGGTGATCCTGTGAAACTTAAACTTATAGCCACAAAAACTTGTTAAGTGTTAGCACAATAATCACCAAGTGGCTAGAGAGGAGTCTCAACAAAACACAATACCACAAGAGATCAAACACAGAGATGACACAGTGGTTTATCCCGTGGTTCGGTCAAGACCAACGCTTGCCTACTCCACGTTGTGGCGTCCCAACGGACGAGGGTTGCAATCAACCCCTCTCAAGCGGTCCAAAGACCAACTTGAATACCATGGTGTTTTGTTTTGCCTTTCAATATCCCGTTTGCGAGGAATCTCCACAACTTGGAGCCTCTCGCCCTTACACTTGAGATTCACAAGAAATTCAGAGTAAGGGAGGAAAGCAACACACACAAATCCACAGCAAAATGCGCACACACACGGCCAAGAATCGAGCTCAAAAGACTATCTCAAAGTTCTCACTAGAACGGAGCTCGAATCACTGAGAATGACAAACGAATGCGCAAAGACTGAGTGTGGATGATCAAGAATGCTCTAAGGTTGCTTGGTGTCCTCCTCCATGCGCCTAGGGGTCCCTTTTATAGCCCCAAGGCAGCTAGGAGCCGTTGAGCACAAGTTTGGAAAGCCATTCTTGCCTTCTGTCATCGGGGGCACCGGACAGTCCGGTGCACACCGGACACTGTCCGGTGCCCGATTTCCTTCCTAAAATGGCGCTGCCGACCGTTGCAGATCAGGGAGCCGTTGGCGCACCGGACAAGTCCGGTGCACACCGGACAGTCCGGTGCCCCCTTCCGACCGTTGGCCCGGCCACGTGTCGCGCGCAGATTCCGCAGCCGACCGTTGGCCCGGCCGACCGTTGGCTCACCGGACAGTCCGGTGCACACCGGACAGTCCGGTGAATTTTAGCCGTACGCCGTCGGCGAATTCCCGAGAGCGGCTACTTCACGCCGAGCCAGCCTGGCGCACCGGACACTGTCCGGTGCACCACCGGACAGTCCGGTGTGCCAGACTGAGCTGAGTCTTGGCTGCACTCAGCCAAGTCTTTTTCTCCTCTTTTCTTTTCTTCTTCTTTCTGTTTCTAACACTTAGACAAGTATATTAGTACACAAAACCAATGTACTAAGGCCTAGAAACATACCTTTACTCTTGATTTGCACTTTGTCCATCCATGAGCATAAATTCACATTTAAGCACTTGTGTTGGCACTCAATCACCAAAATACTTAGAAATGGCCCAAGGGCACATTTCCCTTTCAATCTCCCCCTTTTTGGTGATTTATGCCAACACAACATAAAGCAAGTAGAACAAGTACAAAAACACTTTAAATAAGAACTCAAATTATTTTGATTCATTTTTGACATATATGGATCACTCTATGCCACCACTTGGTTTGTTTTTGCAAATCAAACTCAAATCTCTATCTCTAAGTCAAACACACATATTGAAACATAAAGAGAGTCATTCAAAAAGAGATTGATCAAAGATTTCAAAAACTCCCCCTTTTTCCCATAATCAATACTTCTCCCCACAAGAAGCCAACTTTTGATAAGAGAGACGACAAAAGAGTTTTGACAAACCAAAAGCTCTATTCTACTATTTTCAAAATCTCTCAAGTGGTAGCTGATCCATTTATCGCTTTGGCCTTTATTTTCTCCCCCTTTGGCATCAAACACCAAAACGGGATTAATCTCGGCTCTATAACCCCATTGCCTCACCAAAATCTTCAATTAAGAGCAAATGGCAATAAGAGTTCATGAGATGAACTTGGAATAAGTTACCCTCTCATCGGAGTGCAGTGGAAGTCTTTCATGGTCCAAGTCCACCTTTTCCCTTTCAATTCTCCTTTGAGACTAAAACAAGCAAACTCAAGCATATGGGTCAAGTTGTAACACATCTCCCCCTAAAACTGTGCATCATTTTGCCACGGACTTGTGAGGTCCAGGGTGTGTTTGTACAACTTGAGCACCACAATAAGCAACAAAATGCAGAATAAACATGATCAAGGGCATAAACACATATATGCTACAATTCAATCCAAGTTCCGCGAATCTAAGATATTTAGCCCACTACGCAGCCTGCAAAAGGTCTTCTCATCTAGAGGCTTGGTAAAGATATCGGCTAGCTGGTTCTCGGTGCTAACATGAAACACTTCGATATCTCCCTTTTGCTGGTGGTCTCTCAAAAAGTGATGCCGGATGTCAATGTGCTTTGTGCGGCTGTGCTCAACAGGATTTTCCGCTATTCGGATAGCACTCTCATTGTCACATAGGAGTGGGACTTTGCTCAGATTGTAGCCAAAGTCCCTGAGGGTTTGCCTCATCTAAAGTAGTTGCGCACAACACTGTCCTGCGGCAACGTACTCGGCCTCAGCGGTGGATAGGGCAACAGAGGTTTGTTTCTTAGAGTTCCATGACACCAGGGACCTTCCTAAGAATTGGCACGTCCCCGATGTACTCTTCCTATCGACCTTACATCCAGCATAGTCGGAATCTGAGTACCCAATCAAGTCAAAGTTAGACCCCTTTGGATACCAGATCCCGAAGCAAGGTGTAGCGACTAAATATCGAAGAATTCGCTTCACAGCCACTAAGTGACACTCCTTCGGATCGGATTGAAATCTAGCACACATGCATACGCTAAGCATAATATCCGGTCTACTAGCACATAAATAAAGCAAGGAACCTATCATGGACCGGTATGCTTTTTGATCAACGGACTTACCTCCTTTGTTGAGGTCGGTGTGTCCGTCGGTTCCCATTGGCGTCTTTGCGGGCTTGGCGTCCTTCATCCCAAACCTCTTTAGCAAATCTTGTGTGTACTTCATTTGGGAGATGAAGGTGCCGTCCTTGAGTTGCTTCACTTGGAACCCAAGGAAGTAGTTCAACTCGCCCATCATCGACATCTCGAATTTCTGCATCATTACCCTGCTAAACTCTTCACAAGACTTTTGGTTAGTAGAACCAAATATTATGTCATCGACATAAATTTGGCACACAAACAAATCACCATCACATGTCTTTGTAAAAAGAGTTGGATCGGCTTTCCCAACCTTGAAAGCATTAGCAATTAAAAAGTCTCTAAGGCATTCATACCATGCTCTTGGGGCTTGCTTAAGTCCATAGAGCGCCTTAGAGAGCTTACACACGTGGTCGGGGTACCGTTCATCCTCGAAGCCAGGGGGTTGCTCCACGTACACTTCCTCCTTGATTGGCCCGTTGAGGAAAGCGCTCTTCACATCCATTTGGAACAACCTGAAAGAATGGTGAGCGGCATATGCTAGCAAGATACGAATTGATTCTAGCCTAGCCACAGGAGCAAAAGTCTCCTCAAAGTCCAAACCTGCGACTTGGGCATAACCTTTTGCCACAAGTCGAGCCTTGTTCCTCGTCACCACCCCGTGCTCGTCCTGTTTGTTGCGGAACACCCACTTGGTTCCCACAACATTTTGCTTGGGACGAGGCACCAGTGTCCAAACTTCATTGCGCTTGAAGTTGTTGAGTTCCTCCTGCATGGCCAATACCCAATCCGGATCTAGCAAGGCCTCCTCTACCCTGAAAGGTTCAATAGAAGAGACAAAGGAGTAATGCTCACAAAAATTAACTAATCGAGATCGAGTAGTTACTCCCTTGCTAATGTCACCCAAAATTTGGTCGACGGGATGATCCCTTTGAATCACCGCTCGAACTTGGGTTGGAGGTGCCGGTTGCGCTTCTTCCTCCATCACGTGATCATCTTGTGCTCCCCCTTGATCATATGCCTCCTTTTGATGAACCTGTTCATCGTCTTGAGTTGGGGGATGCACCGTTGTTGAGGAAGAAGGTTGATCTCGTTCATCTTGTTCCTGTGGCCGCACTTCTCCAATCGCCATGGTTCGTATAGCGGCTGTCGGAACATCTTCTTCATCTACATCATCACAATCAACAACTTGCTCTCTTGGAGAGTCATTAGTCTCATCAAATACAACGTCGCTAGAGACTTCAACCAAACCCGATGATTTGTTGAAGACCCTATACGCCTTTGTATTTGAATCATACCCTAATAAAAACCCTTCTACAGCTTTGGGAGCAAACTTAGAATTTCTACCCTTCTTCACTAGAATGTAGCATTTGCTCCCAAATACACGAAAGTACGATACATTGGGTTTGTTACCGGTTAGTAGCTCATACGACGTTTTCTTGAGGAGGCGGTGAAGGTAGACCCTGTTGATGGCGTGGCAAGCCGTGTTCACGGCTTCCGACCAAAAGCACTCGGGGGTCTTGAATTCTCCAAGCATAGTCCTCGCCATATCTATGAGCGTCCTGTTCTTCCTCTCTACCACACCATTTTGCTGAGGTGTGTAGGGAGCGGAGAACTCGTGCTTGATCCCTTCCTCCTCAAGAAACTCCTCCACTTGAAGGTTCTTGAATTCGGACCCGTTGTCGCTCCTTATCTTTTTCACCTTGAGCTCAAACTCATTTTGAGCTCTCCTTAGGAAGCGCTTGAGGGTCCCTTGGGTTTCAGACTTATCCTGCAAAAAGAACACCCAAGTGAAGCGGGAAAAGTCATCAACAATAACTAGACCATACTTACTTCCTCCTATGCTTAGATAGGCGACGGGTCCGAAGAGGTCCATATGCAGCAGCTCCAGAGGTCTTGACGTGGTCATCACATTCTTGTTGTGATGTGCTCCTCCCACTTGTTTACCTGCTTGACAAGCTGCACAAGGTCTATCTTTTTCGAAATAAACATTGGTTAGACCTATCACGTGTTCTCCCTTTAGAAGCTTGTGGAGGTTCTTCATCCCCACATGTGCTAAGCGGCGATGCCACAGCCAGCCCATGCAAGTCTTAGCCATTAAGCATGCATCTAGACCGGCCTCTTCTTTTGCAAAATCAACTAAGTAAAGCTTGCCGTCTAGTACACCCTTAAAGGCTAGTGAACCATCACTTCTTCTAATGACAGACACATCTACATTTGTAAAAAGACAATTATATCCCATATTGCATAGTTGACTAACAGATAGCAAATTGTAACCAAGAGACTCAACTAAAAACACATTGGAGATTGAGTGCTCATTAGAAATTGCAATTTTACCTAACCCTTTTACCTTGCCTTGATTCCCATCACCGAATATAATTGAATCTTGGGAATCCTTATTTTTGACGTAGGAGGTGAACATCTTCTTCTCCCCCGTCATATGGTTTGTGCATCCGCTGTCGATAATCCAGCTTGAACCCCCGGATGCATAAACCTGCAAGGCAAATTTAGGCTTGGGTCTTAGGTACCCAACTCATGTTGGGTCCTATAAGGTTAGTGCAAATATCCTTAGGGACCCAAATGCAGGTTTTGTCTCCCTTGCATTTTGCCCCTAACTTCCTAGCAACTATTTTCCTATCCTTTCTACAAATAGCAAAGGAAGCATTTAAAGCACAATAAATTGTAGAAGGTTCATTCACTACTTTCCTAGGAGCATGAATAATATTCTTTCTAGGCACATGATGAATAGCATTTCTCCTAGACATATTTCTACCATGCATATAGGAAGAACTAGAAGCAAACATGGCATGAGAGTCAAAATCATTATAAGCATTATAACTCCTATAAGCGTTTCTAGTTTGTCTCCTATCATGATACATAAAAGCATGGTTCTTTTTAGTATTACTAACCATAGGAGCCTTCCCTTTCTCCTTGGCGGAGATAGGAGCCTTATGGCTTGTCAAGTCCTTGGCTTCCCTCTTGTAGCCAAGTCCATCCTTAATTGAGGGGTGTCTACCAATCGTGTAGGCATCCCTTGCAAATTTCAGCTTATCAAATTCATTCTTGCTAGTCTTAAGTTGGGCACTAAGACTAGCCACTTCATCATTTAGTTTTGAAATTGAAACCAAGTGTTCACAACAAGCATTAATATCAACATCCTTACACTTAGTGCAAATTTCAACATGTTCAACACAAGAGTTAGATTTACTTGCTACTTCTAGCTTAGCATTTAAATCATTAATTTCACCTTTTAAAGAAGAAATGGTTTCGTTACAAGTAGAAAGTTCACAAGAAAGCATTCCATTTCTTTTAACTTCTAGAGCAAGAGAATTTTGTGCACTAACAAATTTATCATGCTCTTCATATAAAAGATCTTCTTGTTTCTCTAAGATTCTATCCTTTTCATTCAAGGCATCAATCAATTCATTAATCTTAGCTATCTTAGTTCTATCCAATCCCTTGAATAAACTGGAGTAATCTATTTCATCCTCACTAGACTCATCATCACTAGAAGAATCATAAGTATTAGTATTATGATTGATTACCTTCTTCTCCCTTGCCATGTGGCAAGTGTGATGCTCGTTTGGGAAGAGGGCCAATTTGTTGAAGGCAGTGGCGGCGAGTCCTTCGTCGTCGGAGTCGGACGAAGAGCAATCCGAATCCCACTCCTTTCCAAGGTGTGCTTCGCCTTTGGCCTTCTTGTAAACCTTCTTATTCTCTCTCTTCCCATTTTTCCCTTGCTCCTGGTCACTATCATTTTCGGGACAGTTAGCAATAAAATGACCAACCTTACCACATTTGAAGCATGAGCGCTTCCCCTTTGTCTTGGTCTTCCTTGGTTGCCCCTTGCGACCATTTAGCGCCGTCTTGAATCTCTTGATGATGAGAGCCATCTCTTCATCATTGAGCTCGACTGCCTCAACTTGTGCCACCTTGCTGGGTAGCGGCTCCTTGCTCCTTGTTGCCTTGAGAGCGATGGGTTGAGGCTCGTGGATTGGACCGTTCAACGCGTCGTCGACGTATCTCGCCTCCTTGATCATCATCCGCCCGCTTACGAATTTTCCGAGTACTTCCTCGGGCGTCATCATCGTGTACCTGGGATTCTCACGAATATTGTTCACGAGATGAGGATCAAGAACGGTAAAGGACCTTAGCATTAGGCGGACGACGTCGTGGTCCGTCCATCGCGTGCTTCCGTAGTTCCTTATTTTGTTGATGAGGGTCTTGAGCCGGTTGTAAGTTTGGGTTGGCTCCTCTCCCCTTATCATGGCGAATCGTCCAAGCTCGCCCTCCACCAACTCCATTTTGGTGAGCATGGTGATGTCATTCCCCTCGTGAGAGATCTTGAGGGTGTCCCATATTTTCTTGGCATTGTCCAAGCCGCTCACCTTGTTGTACTCTTCCCTGCACAAGGATGCTAAGAGAACAGTAGTAGCTTGTGCATTTCTATGGATTTGTTCATTTATGAGCATAGAGTTATCCAAGCTATCAAACTTCATTCCATTCTCTACAATCTCCCAAATGCTTGGATGGAGAGAGAATAAGTGACTACGCATTTTGTGACTCCAAAATCCGTAGTCCTCCCCATCGAAGTGTGGAGGTTTGCCAAGAGGAATGGAAAGCAAATGCGAATTCGAACTATGTTGAATACGAGAATAATCAAATGAAAAGTTCGAATTGACCGTCTTTTTGTAGTCGTTGTCGTCGTCCTTTTGGGAAGAGGAAGATTCGTCGCTGTCGTAGTAGATGATCTCCTTGATGCGTCTTGTCTTCTTCTTCTTCCCTTCTTTGCGTCTTTGCCCCGAGCCCGAGTCGGTAGTCTTGTCGTCCTTTGGCTCGTTGACGAAGGACTCCTTCTCCTTGTCGTTGATCATGATTCCCTTCCCCTTAGGATCCATCTCTTCGGGCGGTTAGTCCCTTTCTTGAAGAGAACGGCTCTGATACCAATTGAGAGCACCTAGAGGGGGGGGGTGAATAGGTGATCCTGTGAAACTTAAACTTATAGCCACAAAAACTTGTTAAGTGTTAGCACAATAATCACCAAGTGGCTAGAGAGGAGTCTCAACAAAACACAATACCACAAGAGATCAAACACAGAGATGACACAGTGGTTTATCCCGTGGTTCGGTCAAGACCAACGCTTGCCTACTCCACGTTGTGGCGTCCCAACGGATGAGGGTTGCAATCAACCCCTCTCAAGCGGTCCAAAGACCAACTTGAATACCACGGTGTTTTGTTTTGCCTTTCAATATCCCGTTTGCGAGGAATCTCCACAACTTGGAGCCTCTCGCCCTTACACTTGAGATTCACAAGAAATTCAGAGTAAGGGAGGAAAGCAACACACACAAATCCACAGCAAAATGCGCACACACACGGCCAAGAATCGAGCTCAAAAGACTATCTCAAAGTTCTCACTAGAACGGAGCTCGAATCACTGAGAATGACAAACGAATGCGCAAAGACTGAGTGTGGATGATCAAGAATGCTCTAAGGTTGCTTGGTGTCCTCCTCCATGCGCCTAGGGGTCCCTTTTATAGCCCCAAGGCAGCTAGGAGCCGTTGAGCACAAGTTTGGAAAGCCATTCTTGCCTTCTGTCATCGGGGGCACCGGACAGTCCGGTGCACACCGGACACTGTCCGGTGCCCGATTTCCTTCCTAAAATGGCGCTGCCGACCGTTGCAGATCAGGGAGCCGTTGGCGCACCGGACAAGTCCGGTGCACACCGGACAGTCCGGTGCCCCCTTCCGACCGTTGGCCCGGCCACGTGTCGCGCGCAGATTCCGCAGCCGACCGTTGGCCCGGTCGACCGTTGGCTCACCGGACAGTCCGGTGCACACCGGACAGTCCGGTGAATTTTAGCCGTACGCCGTCGGCGAATTCCCGAGAGCGGCTACTTCACGCCGAGCCAGCCTGGCGCACCGGACACTGTCCGGTGCACCACCGGACAGTCCGGTGTGCCAGACTGAGCTGAGTCTTGGCTGCACTCAGCCAAGTCTTTTTCTCCTCTTTTCTTTTCTTCTTCTTTCTGTTTCTAACACTTAGACAAGTATATTAGTACACAAAACCAATGTACTAAGGCCTAGAAACATACCTTTACTCTTGATTTGCACTTTGTCCATCCATGAGCATAAATTCACATTTAAGCACTTGTGTTGGCACTCAATCACCAAAATACTTAGAAATGGCCCAAGGGCACATTTCCCTTTCACCTTTTGTTGGGAGGTGGCACTGCTGCCTATCAATAAGAGAGTATAGGTGAACTACAGATATCAAATAGGTTGATGTCTTCTAACATCACCATAGGTGAAGTGGACAATAACCATTGCACATAACATGCTTTATTCTATTGATGTAGAACATGCTTTCAAAGTGACATCTAGAAATAAGATAACAATTTCGTTATTATTATTGAATCATTGAAGGTCTACAAGCATGAATGTTGTGGTGTTAGGTTGCAATTCTTTACTAGGTTAACTATATGTCTAGCTTTTGTTTGCCATAGATGCATGCATTAGTGTCACTATCCAAATCCTGCTGCTTTCTTATTTAGATGTGTATCTAAATCTCGATCTTGAGGTATTTCATTTGGAACACGTATTTGTGGCGAAGGGGAGGTTCTTAGAAGTGAATCATATATATTTATTCTTATGTAATGTGTTAGTTACAGAGGTTTTCTGGCTTCAAAATATTTTGACTCCTGCCAATAACTTATATGTGTTCCTGTTCTTATGTTGTTTTAGTTCAGGATGATTTTCAATTCTTTGCTAACGTGACAACACATATAGATACTAACAGAATTTGTTGTTTGAGAGAGAACTATGAAAGTAGATACTAATAGAGAATTCTTTTTTTTCTTGCCAAAGGCACCTGTGCTGGTTGTCGCCAAAGCCAGGAACACTACTTGAGAACTAATCTAGATATTCGGTTAGTTCGAAGGATTGTTAGTTAATTCAAAGGATTGGCAAGTTTCTAGGTTCGACTGGCAGATAGAATTGAGAGAATCCTTTAGTTTAGTTTGTCACTGATTATATCCTTATATCGATTTCATCTTTGTCGTTGACTTGCTCAGGTTGTCGATGGCTAGGACCTCTTTCAAAATGGAACATGACCTCAGTAAATTTGGGTACTTTTCAAGATGGAGATCTCTTGCCAAATACTCAAACCACCATGTCAAAGAAAGGCCAATATGTGAAAAGTCAAGGTATAGTGAGAATATTTGTTAGTTACATTGAAAATTGTCTTGCTTCTCCACTTCAACTTTTCTTTGGGAGTTACACAAATGATTATTCTTAAATTTGTATAACACCTTCAATTTTTTAGTAGTTAAGTTAGCTACTAGCTTGTGCTCTAAATTTGTGCTATTCTTAAATGAGCAAAGCATGTATGCACCTTTTGACTTTTGACTTTTATTAATATGGTACAAATGATATTTGCAGCTACTCTTGGGCTAAATCTCGATATTTTTCATTGTAGAAACTGGCACTGCTCTAGACCGAGCCAGTGCTGAACAGCTGAAGATGTCATCCCCCATCCTTCCTCTTCCAAAACTTCATACACAGGAAAAGAAAAGGAAAAAATACTATTTAGAAGCAAGGTCAGGTGATTGCTGCCTTATATCAGTTGAACCTACAAGAATGTTCTTTCCTTATTTCTTTTCTATGTAATTCGGTGGATGATAGGAAACAATGTATTTAAGTGTTAGTATCACAGTTAGGTATATTTCAAGGTGCCCGTAGACTGTATTTAGCTGAACATACCAGATGGGTCCTAATACTTGCATTGAAGTTATTGGGCACTCAGTTGCATGGTGTAATCTGTTCTAGCTGTTAATATTTTAAAGGGAGATCTTCCTTTTGCGATTAATACCTTGATTTGACAATGTTTGACCGTGCCTTGGATTACTGTACATTGTTCCTTCTGTTGGTGGGGGTAAGGTAGCCTAAAACTGCAGTGATAGTTATCATTCTGAGTTATACCATACTTAGCAACTATTTATATATCGAGTTACTTTCTCGCTGGTGCTAAGTAACAAATGTTTGATCTCATCATTTTTCTTGTTTTAACTAAACCACCCTAAATTCCAGTTATTAAACTTTGACTCTATAAGTTCACCCTAACCTGTAAAAGTTATTAGAGTTGTGTGTGCTTTCATTGAACTCTCTCCTTTTTTACGCCAACTAAACTATATCTCTTTTGATTCTGTATTTGGTTTGCAAGGTTTGGTTGACATGAAGAAGCCTCCTGAAATAATATCTGGCAATATGAAGGTAGGTAGGTGGATTACTAGGGATTGTCTCAAAGTGCCTATTTGACGGGTCACATCAAACTGTCGTTGATGCTTATGTTTTTATGCAGCCATGTGTGTGTATTCTGAACTGTTTGTGAGGTTTGCATGGATGGTACATCCTCGAAATAATTGTAGCAGAAGGTAGCAGAATTACAGTAAACCATATCACAATCCCACGTCAATTGTTCTTGTTTTTTCCTGCCATTATATGGGGAATGAAACAAACTGTGAGTAGGTCTTACCTAATTCTTAAATCCTGGCAGGGTCAGCAAACTCGTTTGAAAGAAAAGACCTGGAAAGGGAACTCTTGGCCAAGCTTTTGGTGTACTTGTGCACAGCTCAAGAGCACTTGCTGAGCCAGAGGCAGCTACTCTAGGGATATGGTCCATATATTTTTCACATAACTGAACTTTTTTCAATAGTTGGTGACTTGGTTCCAAAGTCTCCATCGACCATCTGTCTTCTTTGCTAGGTTCCAACATGTTCTATCTACCTTGGAGGATGACGTGACCGGTGCGCCGAAAGCGACCAAGCTCCTGAGCCAAATATTTGTCAGAGTCGTACTGGAAGACGGGATCTCGCTGATGGAGGGAGGAGGGCTCCTGCAGGAGTGGGATGGTAGGGAAGAGCCAGCAGGATAGCATGCCCTGGAGGACAGCCTCGCATCTGAGGATCTGGGGAGCATGCTGGAGTCCATCAGAGTGGAGAGGACCAAATATTCACTGATGTGCTTTCAGTTCCCTGTTAGACGTATCCACCGTCAGTTGAAGCAGAGGACTCAGGCAAATGGTCGTGTAGGTGCCACCGCAGCCGTCTACTCAGCTGCCATCCTGGAGTACTTGACTGCCGAGGTTCTGGAGCTGGCTAGGAATGCTAGCAAGGATCTGAAGGTGAACCGTATCACCCCTCGCCATTTGCAGCTAGCCATTCGTGGAGACGAGGAGCTGGACACCCTCATCAAGGGCACCATCGCAGGCAAAGGTGTCATACCACACATTCACAAGTCCCTGATCAACAAGTCATCCAAGGAGTGAAGACTAGGGGATGTGCATCTTTAGTTTAAACTGGACTTCTGTGTGTAGGTTTTAGTTGAGCTGTCAGGTTGGAGCTCCTCTGTGTAACGCTTGCCTGGTACCGCTTCATCAGTTATTTGGTTATTGTGTTTGTGTTGAGTTGTTAACTTCAGGGGTGCAAACCTGGATGCTTATTTAGTTATGTGACTACTGCTATTCAGTTTATGTTATGGTTTATTTTTATTTTTTCATTTTTTTGTAGCTGCAATTATACTTATAATATGTCGTTGGTAGCCCTGTGGGGTGCGGGGGGCTCAGATTTATCATCTAAAGCAAAGAATTACTATGCTATTCGGTTTATGTTGTGGTTTATTTTTATTCTTACATTTTTTTGTAGCTGCAATTATACTTATAATATGCTGTTGGTAGCCCTGTGGGGTGTTGAGGGCTTAGATTTATCATCTAAAGCAAAGAATTACTGAAGTATGTACCTGTAGCTTTTTGGTTCTTATAATTGCTTGGTTCTTATAATTGCTTAGGGCTGTTACCTTTTTTGGTTATAGATATACTGCTCTATTTGATTTTTTTCATTGAACTTCAAGAGAGTGCGTTTAGAGTTATTGTGGATAACTATGTCACAGATGATGGTCGGACGAGTGTTGTCCATTGTGCTCTTGCTTTTGGCGAAGACGATCATTGTGTTTGCCTTGCTGTTGGGATATTTGAGGTTAGAATTATTCTTCTTTAATTCATGTACATCCTCACTAACTAATGTGCCGCTAATGCTAAGGTATTAAGAGGTTAAGAGAAATGGGAAGATCAGTAAACCAGTAATATACTAATCTCCTTTTCAGAAACTTGGGGAAATAGCGCTATGTATTTAACTAAAACGACACTATCAAACCATAGGTCATTAGTCTAATCTAAGTGTCACTACAGTTTTTACATAAGTTAGTTCACTGGAGAACAGACTTATCCGCCTTCAGTACTGCATTTGTTGTGTTCTTCCCACTAATACTGGTACTAAGCTTTTTGTTATGCTGATGTTATAATTAACGATAGGGTGGTCACTTGGTCACTGCGTGTGGGCCACGAAATTTCGTCATGCAGATGTAAGTGAAAACTTCATCATATAGATGTGAGCCACGAAACACGTCGAACTCATGTGGCGTTTGGTTGAGCACTTGTAATGGTAACATTAATGTAAATAAATAACATTGGTATCTATTACCATGGGAATGAAAAGCGCTAATTGTTTGGATAGATATGGTAACGTTTTCTATGGGCAGTGCGTGCGGCCGCGCTTGCCGTTTGCGTTGCAGGCCGTGTTTGCGTTGCATCGATCTGTTGGTCGCGCGCTTGTCATTTGCGTTGCAGGCCGTGTTTGCGTTGCGTCTGCAGGCCGCGCTCTCGCTTCCACGTGATATGTAGAATAATTGCATAATCATATAACACATATTTGTATGTATAAGTTATCGAGATATTATATATTCCAGATGCAATGCACGGGCACTGACCTATCTTATATAATACACTATTGGGTGAGTGCCCGTGCGTCATAGGCTCGAGTTTCTCTTTGATGTCATCCCGGACAGCTCGCGGATGTCATCCTCTATCTCATAACTGCATAACACATATTTGTATATATAAGTTATCGAGATATTATATGTTCCCGTTGCAACGCACGGGCACTGACCTAGTAGTATTATAACTCAAAAAGTGTTTGGTTTGTACAGGCGAAACATAGTTTTAAATATCATGGTTTACCCAAAACCGTAGTATTTTTGAAATTTTCGAAACTCCACGATCTCATTTTTCTTCTCTTCTTTCTAAATATACTTTGTTTTTTCAATGGAACCAAACAAATCTTGGTTTTGAGCAATATTATAGTTTTACTGTGATAAAGTAATACCGTAGTATTTCTGTCATATACAATTTTAAACTATGATATCTCAAAGCATTTCCAAATAGACCCTCAAGTGTACTCCTCAATACTTAAGGGTGGCAAGTGGCGTAAAGGTGTGGCCAAAACAACGTGTTTGATCTTCTATCAGTCTTTAAGGAATCAACTTCTAGATGATCATGGTTCAACTTAGTGCTTTAATTATTGAACTGGACATAATCAATACATCGTTGTATCTCAAGTACGCAGATACTTTTTTCTGTTTCTACACATGTCATATCATTAGTTCTATCCTATATTAAACACTTCTATGTTTGATGATAAATATAAAAGGTTGTGTAAATTAACAATATAAGAGTTATGTTTTATAAATTCACTATATGAAAGACAAATCTAATACGACGTGTAAAATAGATGAAGAATAATTATTGTAATTGTAAAATTAAGCCATAGACTATAGCGCCATGGCAAAATGCACGGATTCCCTCTGTCGATCACGTCGCGCCCATATATTTGGCCTACAAACATGTGAGAATTCTGCGCTCATTCTGATTTCCACTTGTCTTTTTTTTTGTGTCCGACGATTTGACACTGCGTAGAACCAGGTAGCATTTTTCCAGCGTTAGTTTGAACCTTCAAGGTTAAGTTTATTATATGCTGATGCCGTTTCCTTCATGTACACTTCCAGTGCTCATTAAGGTCATACCATAGTGTTAGCATGGCAAGCGAAAGTCTACTTGTACCGACGAAACAACAGCAGGAAAATAAAGGTCCATTCCTAACCCAACTAGTAACTTCGAATTGACCATGTCTTTACCAATTTATCAAAACAGTAGAATCTGATGGAGAGTTATTTGTTTAGCGCCTTCATTTTTCCACTTCTCTTATATTTCACATATCTAGATATTTTTAGTCACTGCCATCAACTTGTGCAAGTACTTTTATGCGAGCTATAACATATTATTTTTTGTCCTTGTTTAATTATAAAAACAATTGTAGATATTCTTTAAATTTCCGTAGACCGATTGTTGGGGTCAAATTGATAGAACGGCAACACTTGTTAAGCTTGGTTGATAACATTGACATAGGCTCAGAAAGAGATCTTTTTATGTGGACAGCAAAAATGCATATGGACATTTCTCGGTTTAGTCTATGTATAATGGTGTAATGACCACCCGTGATGGCCGTGAAAACTAAAATTTCCTCTTAAAATCTAAATATTCCTTTGGTATCGAGGAAGATGAGCCATTCTTACTAAAAACAACTTGAAGAAGGGAAGGTGGAAAGGAAGCTTAAAGTGCAGTTTTTTTTAACCAAAATGAAATAATTCAACACCTCTTCTTCTATTGTTATTTAGCTAGAGCGGTATGGAGAGTTATTTTTATTGCTCTAAATATAGATAATCCCAATAGTATTAATCATATTATAGGGATATGGCAAAGTAGCAAAGGAATTGCTCATAAGAAACAAATTATAACAGGGGTAGCTGTCATGTTCTGGTCAATCTGGCTATGACACAATGGTATTGTATTTAATGGAAAACAGTTAACTTTAAAGTTATGTAGGTTATTTTCAAGAGGTTTTACTGGCTCAAATTCTGGATATTGCTGCAAAAGGATGAGGTACACTAAGATATCAAATATATTTGTCACGCATTGGAAGTGGTAGCAATGGACATCTTTACAACACATGGATGACAATGCAATGTTAGAATTGAGGCATCTTAGTTTTTTTGTGTTCCTAAGAACCATGTGCTTCATTGCTACTCCCTCTAGTGTTCTATTAGTTGTCGTTTAGGATAACGACATGGTCTCCAAAATATAACTTTGACCAATATTTTTTTGTCAAAATGAAACAAACTTTTAATACATTTATACTTTTATAAAAGTACTTTTTAAGATATATCAGTGCATATAAATATTAGATATCAAAACTAAATAATAAAATAGTTATCTGTAGTCAAAATCTCTGAAAACCCGCTACAGTTTATGGGAAGAGCACTTGCAAGAATCCCTCGTCTGACCGCCATCGCAGCAAAATCAACCCGAGAACCTCCTTGCATGCAACTCCCCTACTACCCTTGCCCCTTTCGGGTAAGGTAGTCTTCCACTAGCTTTCCTAATTAGTTAGCCAAGGGGTCCCATTCCTCCCTTGTGGTGGCACGTGTTTCTCAAGTTAAGCTCCATGTTCCAATTAACAATAATATAATGATCTTGACATGAACATAAATAGAATAACAAAAACAATTGGAACATGGATATAATGAAGTATTAATCCCAAAGCCATATAAAGCAATAACAAAACTACCCATGTGATTCAGGGGTAAACAAGGTAAACAGGATAAACAGACTAGGGTGACCTATTGGGTCCCATCAAAATTAAACCTATGCATGAATAAGTGATATTAAAGAACATTATTGGGTAACAAAAGTGGATCAAGGGCACAACTTGCCTGGCACTTGAGATTCCAGGTACCAACTTGCTTTTCAGATGACACGTGTCCTCGCGCTAGTCGTAGCAATACAAACAAACATGGTATAGATAAAATTAACATCACACCAAACATAAGTATAAATTGAATAATAATGATCTACGCGTTGCTACGAGACTCACGCAACTTGAACGGATCAAATCGGAGTTAAAACAAATTAGTTATGATTTTCCGAAGTCTGTAGGTGTTTGGTACATAAATAACTAAGTGATAAACTTTAATCTAGTTGTCATGCTAAAACAGAGTTACTAATTGATAAATATTATTAATATGAATTTTATGCAACTGAAATGGATCAATTTGGAGCTACAATGAATTTGATATGATTTACCCAAGTTTTATTTTTGTATTGAAAAATCAATTCCCACAATTATTCATATGTTTTCTCTATTTCCTGGATTACGCGTCAATTCCCAAGAAGTGCAGGGGCTAACCCGCAAAAGTTCTTAAGACTCAGGCGCACAGCTTCGGGACCGCGGTTTGATTTATTAAAACGTGAGGGGCTCTTATACAAAAGAGTCGGTCGAAGAGGTATCTTAACATCCAGGCCACACGATCCAGATCCAGCGGTCCGATTAGACCGTCAGTTTAATGGAGCGGTGCGCAATACGATCCACCGGATCATGACCCAATGGTATCTGCCTGCTCTAATCGTCACCGTGCCTTAGCTGATCAACGCCCATCGCTCTTCTCTTCAACCCCCAGCCGAACAACCCACCGAACGGGGTGTTTGCGGCGGCGCAGGGGCCCTGACGCGGCGGCGCGCTCGTCAGAGAGCAACCAATGTCGTGCCCTATCATGCTATAGAGACCACGGCTAAGCGTAATCGAACGTAGGGAGATAGGTGAACTCGGTGAGGGCCCTCAAACCTAGATTCGAACAATGAAATGCACTGCCCACGGAGCCATGCGGACCCGCGACTTCGTTGAGGAATTCCCGGCACGACGCATGCTAATCGAGCTCGGCGAGGCCACGAGCACCATCCTGGTGGCGAGCTGGAGCTCCTAGACCCGACACCAGAACCCCGTCGATGGTGTACGCACGCGTCCACCGCGGCGGCTTTCAGCGCGAGTCCTTGGAAGGCGACGGCGTGCCAGATAGAGGCCCGATGGCCGGTGGCTGGGCGAGGTGGACAGAACGGTCATGCACTAGATGATTCACTGGCTAATCCTGGTTGGGTCAGAGCGCAGCCGCATACGAACAGTCGACGGCGCGGACCAGATTTCACTCTGCCACTCTCCTACGGCTATGGTGGTGAACGGAAGGGAGGAGGGAAGGAACAGGGAAAGAAACGATGCACGACATTTGGCTTATAGCCTCAATAAGGCGCGCACGACCGCAACGGCGTTCGGGAACAGCGGGGTTGTTGAGCTCGGTCAGCGGAAATCGGGCGCGCGCGGAGATCTCGCCCACGGACTCTTCGGTCAGCAGGATCCGATTCATGCGGGGGAGAAGTCCCCTGACGCGGTGGGATTAGCGGCAATTAGGTCGACCCGCCCGAGAACTTCGGCGGTGGGATCCCCTTTCCTGGCCACGGCCCGACGCGATGGATCCGGGGAAGGAAGAAGCTCCCGACATGCGGGCCCCACGCGCAGGCGACCGGGTGCGGAGGCCGACCGAGTGCGACGTTCCCCGGTAAGACGGACTGACCAGCGGGTCCCAACGAGCAGCGACGCGCGCGCATGAGAAAGCCAAGGTGCGGCTGGCAAAAGCAAATGGGCTGGCTGGGGAGGCATTCAGCCCAAATGGCCGCGCAGTGAGGGAAGGGGAGGTGGGCCAGAATCAGGGTAGTCGGCCCAAGCGCAGGTGTTTCTCTTTTCTTTTATATTTTCTATTTCTTTTTCCTTGTTTTGTTTTCCAAAAGTTCAAACTTAATTCCCCATTCAAATTCAAATCTTGTGGTGGATTTTTCCTTAATTTAATATACAACTGAAGGCATCAATTAAGTAGAAATTTATTTCTATTTTTTTAATTTTGTTTTATGTAGTGCCATCTTATTTCTTTCTCATTTTCTAACTTATTATCCCATTGCTCTAAATTGCATTTCTTTGGTTAAATTCTACTTATACATTGGCACCTCTTTATTAATCTTGCCAGAATTTAATGCACAAACATAAAAGCTCAACATGATGCATGATTCATTTAGGTGTTATTTGTTATTTAATCCCCTTTTGATGGTGTTCACATGAAGTGACAGATATAGATAACACATGTATATAAAGGAATAAAATTTCCCTTTTTAGGCTTTTCTTACAAAGTGGGTATTACAAATCCTACCCCCTTAAAAAGAATCTCGTCCTCGAGATTTAGAAAGGACTAGGGAAAAGATGGGGAAAATCTATGCGAAGCTCCTTTTTCTCTCTCCCAAGTAGCTTCATCTTCTCCATGGTGGCTCCATTGAACTTTACACATCTTTATCACTTTGTTCCTTGTAACTCGAATCAATGTATCAAGAATCTTGGTAGGATACTCAGCATAAGTCAGATCATCTTGAACACTAAGGTTCTCCATTGGTAGCTGATCTTCAGGTACCCTGAGACATTTCTTCAGTTGTGACACGTGGAATACATTATGCACCTCAGATAGATTATCAGGTAGCTCAAGTTGGTATGCCATCTCCCCAACTCGCCTCAAAATGCTGAATGGTCCAATATAGCGAGGGGACAATTTGCCCTTAACTTTGAATCTCCTCATTCCACGAAGTGGTGACACCTTGAGGTATACATGATCACCTTCCTCAAATTCCAGTGGTCTTCTTATATTATCAACATAGCTCTTTTGTCTGGTTTGAGCTACCCTCAAATTCTCTCGAATTATACGGACTTGTTCTTCTGTCTCTTGAATAAGTTCAGGTCCAAAGAACTGTCTTTCTCCAGTATGATCCAATATAGAGGAGTCCTGCATTTCCCGCCATACAGAGTTTCGAACGGTGACATCTTCAGACTGGCCTGGTAACTATTATTATATGAAAACTCAGCATAAGGTAGACTCTTGTCCATACTACTACCATGATGAAGGGCATAAGCTCTCAACATGTCCTTCAATACTTGATTAGTCCTTTCAGTCTGTCCATCAGTCTGAGAATGGTAGGCCGAACCAAAAATCAACTTCAAATCCCTATTCTCCTAAAAACTTTTCCAAAATCTGGAGGTAAATTGTGATCCTCTATCCGAAACGATCTTCTTCGATACACCGTATAGAGACATAATCCGAGCCATATATAACTCTGCCAATTGAGATACCTTATAAGTAGTCTTGACCAGAATGAAATGAGCCACTTTGGCCAGTCTCTCCACAAGCACCCAAATCGAATCATATCCTTTTGGGGTGCGAGGCAATCCAGTAATGAAGTCCATACCAGTCTCTTCCCACTTCCACTCAGGTATCTTCAGTGGATGTAATAGTCCAGCTGGCCTCTGGTGTTCAGCCTTAACTCTTTGACACACATCGCACATAGCCACATGTGCAGCCATATTTCTCTTCAATCCATACCACCAGTACTTCTGCTTCAAATCCTGATACATCTTGGTACTACTAGGATGAATAGAATAATCCAAGTCACGGGCTTCCTTTAAAATAGTCTCATGAAGGCTTTCAATCTCAGAGACACATATCTTGTCCTTGAACCATACGTTGCCTCGCTCACCCGCCGTGAATTCCGGACCTCGTCCTTCAGTAATCAGATCCTTAATCTCTTGTATTTTAGCATCACCAATTTGTCATTTGTGGATTTCTTGTTCCAAGGTAGATTCCACATCAATAGTAACTCCTTCAGTGTGAGCAACTATCCCCAGGTTAAGTCTCCTAAAATCCTCAACAATCTCATCGGGTAGCTGGGCAACAACAGCTGAATGAACGTGCTCCTTTCGACTCAAGGCATCTGCAACCAAATTTGCCTTGCCCGGGTGATAGTGAATCTCCAAATCATAATCCTTAATAAGCTCCAACCAACGGTGTTGCCTAAGGTTGAGATCCTTCTATGTGAATATATACTTCAAACTCTTATGATCTGTGTATACTTGACACTTGGTTCCTATAATATAATGTCTCCAAATCTAAAGCGCATGCACGATGGCTGCTAGTTCTAAGTCTTGAGTGGGGTAGTTCAATTCGTGTTTTCGCAACTGACGAGTCACGTAGGCGATCACATGTCCTTCTTGCATGAGCACACATCCCAAGCCTTCGCCACATGCATCACAATAAATATCAAATCCCTTCTGCAGATCTGGCATAACCAACACTGGTGGCGACATCAATCTCTTCTTTAATTGATCAAAGCTATCTTGGCACTTCTCATCCCAGTTGAACTCTCTTCCCTTCTCTAGAAGCGAGGTCATAGGCTTAGCAATCTTAGAGAATCCTTCAATAAATTTCCGATAATATCCTGCAAGTCCCAAGAAACTCTAGACCTCAGTAACTATAGTGGGTATACTCCACACCACTATCGCCTTGACTTTAGCAGGATCCACTGATATTCCTCCATTAGAAATGATAAATCCAAGAAAGGGGCACCTCGCCAAACCAAAACTCGCATTTGCTATGCTTGGCGTAGAGTTGATTATCTCGTAGCTTCTATAGCACCAATCTCAGATGTTCCTCATGATCACTATCACTCTTGGAATAAAAAAATATCGTTGACGAAAACCACGATGAATCTGTCCAGATCATGAACACCTTATTCTTCAGATCCATAAAATAGGCTGGTGCATTAGTTAGTCCAAAGGACATAACAGTGAACTCATATAAACCATGTCGGGTCGAGAAATCCGTCTTGGGAATATCCGATGGCCTAATCTTCATTTGATGGTAACCCGATCGGAGATCAATCTTCGAGAATACCCTTGCACCTCTCATCTGATCAAATAAATCTTCAATGTGGGGTAATGGATACTTTTTCTCCACAGTGACATCATTAAGGGACCTATAATCCACGCACATTCTTTGTGATCCATCCTTCTTCTGTACAAACAGAACCGGTGCTCCCCAAGGTGAGGAACTCGAACGAATGTACCCAGCCTCTTGTAACTCTGTTAACTGCTTCTTAAGTTCCTTTATTTCTTCTACGGACATCCTGTATAGCCGTTTAGAAATAGGAGCAGTCCTAGGTAAGAGATCAATGACCAACTCAACTTCCCTATCTGGTGGCATCCCTAATAACTCCTCTGGAAAGACATCCGGAAAATCCCTAACTACATGGATGTTGTCACCCACAAACTTCTCATCTACTAGGAATGCTGCTAGTCTGATGGTGGTAGTTACTGCAATTTCAACTTCAAATCTTTCTCCTTTGGAACTGGTGAGTTCTACGGTTCCCTTAGCACAGTGTATATACTGCCTTTGCCTTTCTTAACCATGACATACCAAGGATCACGTCTATAGTGCTCTCTTTTAACACTATAGGGGTAGCCCATCTGGGTTAGAAATATAGGGTAAGAAAGCAAGGATTGTAGACAAGGCGAGTAATTACGAGGAATGTTACTGCGGGGGATTTATTAGCTAAGTAGATTAGTGTGTCACCTACTACCGCTAATACAATACCTTATGGTGGTACATGCTAAGATGCCCAACTATAATGTTTCAATCAATCAAAGAAGCAAATCAAGCATTCATCATCAGAACAATCAACCAACATTTTTTAATAGAGAAAGTAGTTTTAATTTTGTCTTAGGTCTCCTATCTCTTAAAAGTTCATAAATGTAGGATTCCAAGGTGTGAAATCCATTTTGTCTCAGAGTAGAAAAGGTAAGAATGATCAGAGTAGAACAATAGAAGATGAGATAGGATCAAGATAAGGTAAGTATAGAATGAATCCGAGTAAGGTAAGTAAGTAAGAGTTGTCCATTTCTATTTAGGTTTCGTCCTACAGTCAACATTTTCTCTGATACCACTTCTGTCACACCCGGCTTTAAGGAACAAAGCCAGGTGCATCTCATACATGCGCCAAGAAGACAACATATATAATAACAGAGTGTATAGAGATAAATGTCATAAAACATCAGAGTATTATTACATAGCGGAAGTCTTACAAAATAAAAGATAAATATAACAGGATCTAAAATCCATCCTTGGCGCCAGAAAGTCAACTGGGAGACGACGACCTAGACCTCTCACGGACACAGTGCAACATCCACCATGCGCCTCATCCAGTGGTACCTGTTCTTGACCTGTGGGTGGGGTGTGAGACAGCAAGGGTGAGCTCACATATGTTCATCGTTCAATAAGTTGTGGGGAATAATGTGGCATGAACTCACCAAAGGTGGAAATTCGTGTGAAGTGTAAGGCTGACCAATGATAGGGGTTAAAGCTGAGCATTGCACTACCAGAAACCAGTGCTTTGCCGAGTGCCCAGAGCACTCGGCAAAGCCTTAAAAACACTCAGCAAAGAAGGCTCGGTAAACAGTGCATCGGCAAAGCCTTCTTTGCCGAGTACTTTTTCTCGGGCACTCGGCAAAGAGGTTTGCCGAGTGCCAGGGAGCACTCGGCAAAGAAAAGCGACCGTTATGGCGACGGGTGACGGAGACGACGTCTTTGCCGAGTGTCACGGATGACACTCGGCAAAGGAGTTACCTTTGCCGAGTGTCTTCCCAGAAGCACTCGACAAAGAATCCATCTTTGCCGAGTGCCACCTGGGACACTCGGCAAAGAACCCGCCAGGGAGGGTCCTCATGTTAGGTTCTTTGCCGAGTGCTACGTGCGGCACTCGGCAAAGCGTGCCTCTTTGCCGAGTGCCACAGACATTACACTCGGCAAAGAACCTATACCGGTGCCCAGGTCTTGGTTTTTTGCCGAGTGTTATGGTCTTGACACTCGGCAAAGAACCTCTTTGTCGAGTGTTACACTCGGCAAAGTGACCAGGAAGTCCCTTTTTATTTGTTTTTGCTATTCCATCCAAACAAACAAAAGATATATATCATTCACATCACATTATATATCATTTGCATCACAGAATCAACACATTTATCATCAACACCATATATATCACAAATATCACCACATAAATCAGGTTTCACATCACATAAGTCTCACTAAGTATCTCACAAGACCAAGTATAACTAACATCACCAACACTCACAAATATAAGTTTGGATCATCACAAAACAGGTCATTAACGAGGTGGGCGGCTGGACTGGTTCGGCGAAGGGCTGGACGAAGCGTGAGGGTTGTTCGACGCCGCCGATTGACCCTGTACAGAGAAGAGATTGCATGTGTGAGAACATATGAATATATATCATGCAGTACTAAAATTTTGATACTCACAGGAGTAGTGAACTCAGCACGGTCAGCTGCAGGGAACAACGGAGGTGGTGAGCAATTGCTTTTAAAGTTGGTCAAAATTTTATTAGCAATTACTAAGTATAAGTGAATACCAAACCATAATAAAATAATAGAACAAAATTAATAACAAATCCCATGCAAATGCAAATGACAAATTGAGTTTAGGTTCCATAATTTAATCATCGGAGAGTCCTGAGCTGCTCATGACCGCGAGCTCGGCTAGTATACCAGTTTTACACTCTGCAGAGGTTGTACCCTTTACCCACAAGTCATGTTTCCCATGTCGCCAGGGCTAGCTAGACCCTTAGACACTACCAAGGTGAATGGCTAGGGATCCACTTACGAGGCCTTTACAAAGTTCCACTAGCTTCCGAAAACCCGCTACAGTTTATGGGAAGAGCACTTGCAAGAATCCCTCGTCTGACCGCCATCGCCGCAAAATCAACCCGAGAACCTCCTTGCATGCAACTCCCCTACTGCCTTTGCCCCTTTCGGGTAAGGTAGTCTTCCACTAGCTTTCCTAATTAGTTAGCCAAGGGGTCTCATTCCTCCCTTGTGGTGGCACGTGTTTCTCAAGTTAAGCTCCATGTTCCAATTAACAATAATATAATGATCTTGACATGAACATAAATAGAATAACAAAAACAATTGGAACGTGGATATAATGAAGTATTAATCCCAAAGCCATATAAAGCAATAGCAAAACTACCCATGTGATTCAGGGGTAAACAAGGTAAACAGGATAAACAGACTAGGGTGACCTATTGGGTCCCATCAAAATTAAACCTATGCATGAATAAGTGATATTAAAGAACATTATTGGGTAACAAAAGTGGATCAAGGGCACAACTTGCCTGGCACTTGAGATTCTAGGTACCAACTTGCTTTTCAGATGACACGTGTCCTCGCGCTAGTCGTAGCAATACAAACAAACATGGTATAGATAAAATTAACATCACACCAAACATAAGTACAAACTGAATAATAATGATCTACGCGTTGCTACGAGACTCACGCAACTTGAACGGATCAAATCGGAGTTAAAACAAATTAGTTATGATTTTCCGAAGTCTGTAGGTGTTTGGTACAGAAATAACTAAGTGATAAACTTTAATCTAGTTGTCATGCTAAAACAGAGTTACTAATTGATAAATATTATTAATATGAATTTTATGCAACTGAAATGGATCAATTTGGAGCTACAATGAATTTGATATGATTTACCTAAGTTTCTGGAATTATTTTTGTATTGAAAAATCAATTCCCACAATTATTCATCTGTTTTCTCTATTTCTTGGATTACGCGTCAATTCCTAAGAAGTGCAGGGGCTAACCCGCAAAAGTTCTTAAGACTCAGGCGCACAGCTTCGGGACCGCGGCTTGATTTATTAAAACGCGAGGGGCTCTTATACAAAAGAGTCGGTCGAAGAGGTATCTTGACATCCAGGCCACACGATCCAGATCCAGCGGTCTGGATTAGACCGTCAGTTTAATGGAGCGGTGCGCAATACGATCCACTGGATCATGACCCAATGGTATCTGCCTGCTCTAATCGTCACCGTGCCTTAGCTGATCAACGCCCGTCGCTGTTCTCTTCAACCCCCAGCCGAACAACCCACCGAACGGGGTGTTTGCGGCGGCGCAGGGGCCCTGACGCGGCGGCGCGCTCGTCAGAGAGCAACCAATGTCGCGCCCTATCATGCTATAGAGACCACGGCTAAGCGTAATCGAACGTAGGGAGATAGGTGAACTCGGTGAGGGCCCTCATACCTGGATTCGAACAATGAAATGCACTGCCCACAGAGCCATGCGGACCCGCGACTTCGTTGAGGAATTCCCGGCGCGACGCATGCTAATCGAGCTCGGCGAGGCCACAAGCACCATCTTGGTGGCGAGCTGGAGCTCCTAGACCCGACACCAGAACCCCGTCGATGGTGTACGCACGTGTCCACCGTGGCGGCTTTCAGCGCGAGTCCTTGGAAGGCGATGGCGTGCCAGATAGAGGCCCGATGGCCGATGGCTGGGCGAGGTGGACAGAACGGTCATGCACTAGATGATTCACTGGCTAATCCTGGTTGGGTCAGAGCGCAGCCGCATACGAACAGTCGACGGCGCGGACCGGATTTCACTCTGCCACTCTCCTACGGCTATGGTGGTGAACGGAAGGGAGGAGGGAAGGAACAGGGAAAGAAACGATGCACGACATTTGGCTTATAGCCTCAATAAGGCGCGCACGACCGCAACGGCGTTCGGGAACAGCGGGGTTGTTGAGCTCGGTCAGCGGAAATCGGGCGCGCACGGAGATCTCGCCCACGGACTCTTCGGTCAGCAGGATCTGATTCACGCGGGGGAGAAGTCCCCTGACGCGGCGGGATTAGCGGCAATTGGGTCGACCCGCCCGAGAACTTCGGCGGTGGGATCCCCTTTCCTGGCCACGGCCCGACGCGATGGATCCGGGGAAGGAAGAAGCTCCCGACATGCGGGCCCCACGCGCAGGCGACCGGGTGCGGAGGCCGACCGAGTGCGACGTTCCCCGGTAAGACGGACTGACCAGCGGGTCCCAACGAGCAGCGACGCGCGCGCGTGAGAAAGCCAAGGTGCGGCTGGCAAAAGCAAATGGGCTGGCTGGGGAGGCATTCAGCCCAAGTGGCCGCGCAGTGAGGGAAGGGGAGGTGGGCCAGAATCAGGGTAGTCGGCCCAAGCGCAGGTGTTTCTCTTTTCTTTTATATTTTCTATTTCTTTTTCCTTGTTTTGTTTTCCAAAAGTTCAAACTTAATTCCCCATTCAAATTCAAATCTTGTGGTGGATTTTTCCTTAATTTAATATACAACTGAAGGCATCAATTAAGTAGAAATTTATTTCTATTTTTTTAATTTTGTTTTATGTAGTGCCATCTTATTTCTTTCTCATTTTCTAACTTATTATCCCATTGCTCTAAATTGCATTTCTTTGGTTAAATTCTACTTATACATTGGCACCTCTTTATTAATCTTGCCAGAATTTAATGCACAAACATAAAAGCTCAACATGATGCATGATTTATTTAGGTGTTATTTGTTATTTAATCCCCTTTTGATGGTGTTCACATGAAGTGACAGATATAGATAACACATGTATATAAAGGAATAAAATTTTCCTTTTTAGGCTTTTCTTACAAAGTGGGTATTACATTTTAAGCACGCTCTAAATACTTGACAACTTTGTAAAAAAGTAACCTCTAAATACTATTATCTCTAGTTCCAAACGCATGTCGATTACGACATTAGCACAATCTAACGATGCGACATTTTGATTTGGTATTTTTGTGGGGTATACCTAGTACCATTTTGAATAGTGATAATATTTCTCATGATGAATATATAACTTACCATGTGTTATGAGTAGATAACTTTTCATGTTGAATAGCACTACACCAAAATAGTTAAGTTTCTAGAGCCTAAACTCTAGAAAGTTAGCCCTATACTATAGGAAGTTAGCGAAACCCTCGGAAGTAAAGCTATCATGTCGGAAGTTTAACTCTCGGAAAATTTTTGTCAGAAATTAGCTTAACTTTCTAGAGCCCTATAGAAAGTTAGCTAACTTCCTATAGCCAACAGTGCCTCTCGGAAGTTAGTAGGTTCACGCTGTCAGCTGGTTAACTTCCTACGGTTTTACTGTAGCCCCTAGGAAGTTAGCTGGCTAGCTTCCTACGACCTTGTTGGCTTCTAGGAAGTTAACTTGACCAGCATTACAAATGTTGTTTATTTTTATTTTACACCACATTCCACAACATAACAAATATATCAACAGCTATAGCACAACATATTTTCACTTAAAACATCTCACACACAATCACATAACAATATTTAAATCCATCAATTATATCACAAAAGTCTCATCCATAGTCATAAGACACATCTCATCCAATCATAATAAGAGACAATATCTCATACATAGTCATAATAAAGTCTCGAGTATCACAACACATAACATGGAAGCTCACGATCGTTGATCACCATCGGGGTACAGTGACGAGTGATGGTCGATACCTCTACTAGCGAAGAGGGCTTCGACAAAGTCTAACCCGTCTTTTATAACATAGGAAGTTAGCGGCTCGTTTGACCACACGCGTTGGTAAGTATGTGAAAGCTAACTTCCTACAATTTTTATAAAAAAACCGTAGAAAGTTATGTTTATTTTCTAAAGCTAACAATTGTATTTCGGAAGTTATTTATTTCATACGATTTGTTATAAAAACTGTAGGAAGTTAAAAAACCGTAAGAAGTTTATATTTTTGGTGTAGCGTAGTACAAGCTAAAAAAAACTTTGACCGACGTTTCTGTCTATAGCACCTAATTTTACTAAAAAATTGCAAAAGTTATGTTAGATCAACTTATTTTTATCTTGTTTTGGCTTCATTTGTACGGTTTCTCGTAGAAGCGTTTTTTATTGCTGTACTAAATAGGGCCATTGTATCTCCTACAAGTTGATTAAATCAATTTAGGGTATAAAAGATCACTGTTTTAACAGATTAATTAAAACTTATCTTCTATATTTCTTTAGAGATAGAAAAGAGGAAAGAGGAGGTTGTTTTTGAGATATAACTTAAAACTCATAGGGACAAGAAATGAGATATAAAATCCTCAACTTTATCTCCTAAAATGTTGCTACCTTTATTCTTTTTTATTTGACGTCAAACAGTGCAAAAATAACTGTGAAACGTTAAATCTCTATCTCTATCTCTACAATATTAAAGCACCAGTTTAAATGGTCGTTCTGTGTCATATTTTTACTAATAACGTAACCTCTCACATTTATTTCAAATTAACCCACTGCATACTCATCCCCTCTGCATAACCAACCTCCACGTGCCAAACCGCACCTCCATATAAAGATGGCCAAATGGGCGGCCTAGCACGGGTCTGCTAGGCCCGACACCCACGGGCCACAGCTCCGGCCCAGGTACGGCACGTCGGCCTGCTGACCATGTCAGGCCGCCCGTTAGTCCGTCGGGTCATTTCGTTAAATCAATGTAAAATGTTAAAAAGCGATGCAGCAGGTGGGTTCGAACCCAACCCTAATGGAAGAAGGACGGGAGACAGTGGGTGAAGTCGTCTAACCAGTAGAACAACATGCTCAGGTATTTTATATATTGAATATAAATTGTACATATATATACACGACTTTTTATAAAATAAAAATATATAATCATGCTAGGCCGGGGCCAGCACTACGGGTCGAGGCTACGACCCAAGCACGACACGACGCTTGTGCTGGGCTGGCTCAGGCACTATTAAATGGGTCGTGCCCCGGCCCGGCCCGCTAGACACATCCCACTTGACCATCTATACCTCCGCCTCCACGCCATCCCATTCTCGGCAGAGGGCGTGGGAGAAGGCGCCTCCTCCCCGTATTCGTCTCCCTGTATTCGTCCGACACCAGCCCCGACATCGACCTGCGCAGTGGCTATTGTACGTCCACGAGGACGTTTCACAGCATGCGCGCACCATCTTTTTTGCCATCGTCGGACGTCTCATTCGTCTTCTCGGCCTTCGCCCTATTCTTCCTCCCCAATATGCTGCCCCCACCCACGATCGCAGCCGCGATCTGATCGACGCTTGTCGACTCGGATACAAGTCGGTCTTGCTCCTGGCCTTTCTCCGTACTTGCCGTCGAGAGGATATAGTGGCGCCTGCCACGCTTAGGTTATATTGGCGATGAGGAGTCCAGGCCTGAGATATTGGACAGCCAAGGCCCGTAGCGCGGCTGAAGTCAGCATATGCTACGGAGTTGGTCGTGGTGTTGTGTCGCCTCGACGGGTCCAGGGCTGGGAAGGCACTCGTATTCTCTCACCCTTCTCGGACTGACACCTAGTGCGACTGCCTCTTGGTTTGGAGCTGCTCTGGCTGGGCTTCTTTCATGCTTGCGTGCTCTCTCCCTATATGTACCTAGCGGTATGCTACCTATGTCGCCTCTATATGCCCAGGTCTTCATCGTGTCGTTCTCTTGCAACGAACAGGTATGTCCACCTGTTCCCTTCCCTTCCTACTCTACAAAACCTTAGAAGTGGGGGAGGCAAGGGATGGTGTCCCTGATTTGCTGTCTATGGTATCCGTTCGATGGCTCCACATCACCTGTCTACATAGCCTTTCCCTTACCACGGTGTCGAGTAGGTATGCTTCTACCACTTCTATGTACCTGTCACCCATCCTTCTGTCATTGCAAAAATTATTGTGTTGTTCCTCTGTTGTTTTGGGTGATAGTTTTTTGTTGTACTAAGGACTGAACATAATTTAGATGTATTAATACTTTATTTATTGTCTGTACATGGTTTATATTCTTTTGATGATGGCTCATGGATCCTGCAAAATATGTGTTAGAATTTGGAGTTCCATGCGGGCACTACCACAGGGTGCTCGTCTTTGTGTTCTTGGCTCTTGCATGCATTAGGTCGTTTCTAAGACCACATTGGCGCAATGGGCTCCATGGTGTTTGAGGTTGCTGAATTGGATGAAGTAGCAATGATTTGTCACGCAAACAGTAAAAGGAAATGTTATTTGTTGATTTTAAACGTTAGTAATTACTAAGAAGTACCATAATTTGTATAGAGCACATCCAGTTTTTATTGATGTCTTACTTTAGCAACCACTCCATATTTTGATATATCTTTTTTGATAAGTTTGAGTTCATGTGACTTATTTTAGAAACTTGAGCTCACAAACTTACTCTTATTTGATCTCTGTATGGTGAAATTATGTCATTCTATAATCTATGTTTGTTTATTCAGTTGTTGTACTCTCTTCTAATCGCTTTCTTCAATGACCGTGTTGTACCAAGACATATTGATGTAGTACATCAGTTAGTCAAACAAAAAAATATTATGCAAAGATCGGAGACAATTAATAAAATTTTTTGAGATCTTTTTGTGAATAATTTACGTGGATATTGTTGAAACTGACCGTTAAAAGATAAAAAACGGAGGGAGTTCTTTTTAGACGTAGAAGACTAGATAGGATACTGGATCGAGACACCGGCGGCTTTCTTTCCAGGCAAAAACAGAGCAGTGAGACAGTAAAGACTTGTTTGGTTTTGACCCCAGCAAACCTGCTTGGGCGAGGCAGCTTCTCAGGATGTTGATTTTGAGCGCCCGCGACTGGATCAACCTGCCTGGCCGAGCAGTCCCAGGCCAGGTTGTGAACTAAATAGGCCCTAACAGAAGCATTTGCATCGGCCATATGGTGCCTACCCTCTCTTTATTGAAACTTTTGTTGGAATATACCACTTGGAATAGTGAAAACCATGTATTGAGAAAGTAGTTTTTTTTATGATGAATATATACTACTATATCAAACATGTGTTGCGGATCTAAATAACTTAACTTTCATATACTTATATTTAATTGTTTGAGTTAAAAAAAAAGTTTAACCGAATCAATGTTTACAAGTCGGGCGACCAGCTGGTCGAGTGAGAGGGGCGACCAGGCGACTAATCGCGATTAGGGCGACGATTAGTCGACCTAATCGGTCCTGGTCGACCTCTGGTCGTCCGTTAGTCGTCCTATGGATTTAAGGACATATGTATATGTATATAACTATATATTAACTATATAAACACTGCATTTCTGCAATAATATAGGCATAATTAGTAGCATACTAGCAGTAATTCAGTAAAAGTGTAAAACTGAATCCATCCAAAGTCCAAAGTCTAAACTGAAAGTAATATTGGCATAATTACTTGCAGTAATTCAGTAAAAACTAAAAAGTACTGCATAGTTTGCATTACCTGCTGGCTGCTACCTAGAGCAGATCAGCATCCAAACAAAATGCATCAGCAGCAGCACCATCTTCGTCCAATCGAGTTGCTTCTTGGGTTTGTTCTGCTTGTGTTGCAGCAACACCATCTTCTTGATCATCACTATCCTCCTCTCCAATATCTTGAGCTGCTGTATTTCTTGAACGCTTCCTTGTCCTAACATATGTTCGTTGAGGCTGAGAAGACGAACCAGCACCTGCAGCAGCTATTCTTGGCAAGTTTCTACCTCGAAGAGCCTGAGTTGCTCCTAATGCCTCATCCACAGCATGCCATATGTTGTTGTCACCATCATCTTCATTTTCTTCAACCCATTCATTTTCCCACATGAACTCTTCAAGCACCAGTGGGTTGCTTCTTTTTCCTTTGGATCCCAGCTCTCTTAGTGTTTGAAACCTATTTTCCATCTTCCTGTTGTAACTGACATAGACCAATTTATTAAGCCTCTGGTGTTCTAGTCGGTTCCTCTTTTTTGTATGGATCTAAAAATGCACAATTGCAAGACATCAGATTCAGCAAATAAAGGGTTGACCTATACAACCACTCAAACAAGTGAACAAGAACAACAATACTTACTGCTGCAAAATCTGACCAATTTCTCTCACAACCTGAAGCTGCACAACATAGGCTTATAACCCTTTTTGCTAAGCTTTGTAGTTCATATGCCAGTCCTCCATATGCACCCCACCATAGGACTGTTATAGTTATACAAAAAAATAGATCAGTTCTAGTGCCAAACAGAAACAGGCAAACAAACTAACTAGTGCTGCAATAGTAAAACAGACTTACTAGGACTTTTTTCTCTCTTTCTCTTATTGCTCCAGCCTTTGAAAAGCATTCTCCTTCTGATCTTTCGTAGTCATCTGCTTGTTTACTTATTTTTGTTTGCTCATCCTCATCACTGATCATTTTCCACAAAACATCATTGAACATAGCTCGAAGTCTTGCAGCTTGCCTCCTGTCTTTATCCCTCAAGGTAAAGAATTTACCTGGATTCAAATAAAGGGCTGCCCCATATAATTTTTGCTCCATCTGAGTATCCCACCTCTTCTCAAAGCATGAGATTACTTCAGCAAGTAATCGTGGCTTCTCTTTCAAAGACTCTTGTATGGTAGCTTTTGCTTTATCCATAGCTGCCATTATCTCTGGAGCTGCTGGCGTCTCATCACCGTCAGCAATCCTTAGAGCAATGAGTAGTGGTTGTGAAGCCCGAAGACAATTTTCAAGAGTTTGCCAAAATGATACTGAAAGGACAATATTTTCAGCTTGTTCACCTTCTTTAACTAGGGCAAATTTAGACCCGTTCCATTCATCACTAACAAACAAGCCTTGTAATTTACTCTTATGCTTATACATGCTTGCCAAAGTCAAGAATGATGTTGCAAATCGAGTCACACCTGGCCTAACAAGGTCCCCACCTAGCTTTTCTCTCATTAGGCTGTGAAGTCGCCCATGCTTGTACAGGAACCTCGAAACCTTCTTGGCCATGTTGATGCAAGTGTTGAACTCCTTGATCTTGCCAATATCCTCCAACAACAAATCCAAGCAATGCGCAACACAAGGAGTCTAAAACAGATGGGGAATTCTGTCCATAAGGATCCTCCCTGCTGCTTTGAAATTGGCTCCATTGTCAGTGATCACCTGGACCACATGTTCTTTTCCCACCTTCATTATTTGCGTCTCCAATAGATCTGCCAACATATTGGCATTTGCTATCTCACTTGATGCATCGACAGAACCTAAGAAGTAGGTCCCCGCTGGACTGTTGGCAAGGAAGTTGATCAAATGCCGTTGTCGTATGTCAGTCCACCCATCTGACATAATTGAGCAACCATATTCCTTCCAAGCCTCTTCGTGCTTAGCTCTCAATGTTGATGTTCTCTTCACTGCCCTTTCAAGCCAAGGTACCCTTGCCTCATAGTATGATGGACCACGATATCCAGGACCGTACTGACCAATGGACTCCATCATGATCTGCCAGCTTCTTGAATTGACGACATTCAATGGAATCTTGTTCTCATATAGAAAATTAGCTACATGGTCGTCAACAATTTGCTTTGCTTCTGTTCCTTTCTTTGTGCAATGCTCAAGGGTGGTCTGAGAAGTTTTATTTTTATGTCTCTCTGCTACAACTTCCTCTGGAGTCTTGCAAAGCATGGCACTCACTGATTTGCTTGCCTTCTGTGTATTTGGTTTTATAGGAGCTGCTACAACAAATGAAGACATGGAAGCTTGAGCAATTTGCTTTTTTGCTTGCTTGGTTTTTGTCCCAGAACTTGGTAGGGGCCTACATCAATCTGCTCCCCTTCCTCTTCACCTTCATCACCATCCACAGTAATCACAACCCTCATGTTCCTTCTCAGATAGGTGTGCATCTCCTTTGAAACCACTTCTGGTACTCTAGCACACTTCATGGTGTCACCAAACCCACCGGCTAGATGCTGCTTAAACCTCTTGATTCCAGATGGCACAATCTTCTTACAGAAGACACACTGAACAAAATCCTTCTTTGTTGTGTCTGGCCACCACCCAAACTGCCATCCTGGGTCCTGTGACCTTGCCTTTCTCTTGGGGTCATTTGCTTATGCACTAAGCTCAGGAGGGAGTGCTGCAATTGCCTTTTCAGCAAGGGTTTTACAATCCGCAGCAGCTGATAATGCAGACGCAGGACCAGTGCTACCTGCATTTGAGGCCACTTGAGGAACAGAAGCACTCTGACTTTCACTGCCGACCATATTTGACTCAGGGAATAAGACCTCAACGTTATTAGCACGTCCACAGCCACCATTAAAATCTGAACAGACAACACAAACACACAAACAGAGATGCACGGTTACTACTGGGTATTGGGCTACTGCTATCTTCCGGGCGCTGCAGAGGTAACAGAGGGAAAGGGAAGGCTGGGAAATAATCAGAGAAGGGAGAGCAAGTGCTACCTTCAGATGACGAGCTCATCTTCAATTCTTGACTAGCTGAGTAGCTGGCAGACGCCGGACTGCCAGAGCACTGACGCCGCTGGACGGCTGGAGCACTTGGAGGCCTGACCGCTGGAGCAGAGACGCCGACAAGGACAGAGGAGAGGAGAGAGATGTCGGCAAGGACAGAGGAGAGGAGAGGATTAGGGTTTTCTGGCGGCTGGGAAATTTCTGGCGGCTGGAAGGGTCTTGGCGGCTGGGAGCCTAGGGGGTTTCTGAAGGAGCGCTACTGTAGATGGGCCAAAAACCAGAGGGAAGCCCAGTACCAAAAGTCCAGAACTGAAACGACCAAAAACGACCAGACTGCGCTCGACCAGACGATTAATCGTCCAGGTCGACGACTAGTCGGACGACTAGGACGACTAGAAACCCTAATCGCGTCGTCCTCCTAATCGCCCACTTCTAGGCGACCAGCCCGACTAATCGCGATTAGTCGGACGACTTGTAAACACTGAACCGAATAGAATACTAAAATGACATGTATCCTGATTAGGAGGGGGCAGAGCAACTCCACTCGATCTCTCGTATTGTTTCCTATAAGTTGTTTCAAAACCAATGCTGTAGTGAATTGTCTGTAGTCCTGGGTTCAATTCCCCTCAGAGACGAATTTCTGGCTTGGTTAAAAAAATCTCCTTTGTGTCTCATCGTTCTCAGGTAAAGTCCTACGCACTATCCTATGGTGGGCCGTTGCAGAGTGGACGGTAACGGTTCGCTAGTGATGTGAGACCAAAGTTCAGTGGTTTTCTTGATCAGGACTATGTTTCGATCTTTTTTTAATCATTTTGTTCGTTGCGGCTTGCAGTGGTTTTAATTCGGCTGTGACTATGACTTCTACAATATTTTGTCACTATAAATTGTAGCTGCAACAGTCCAAATAGATACAATAGTTGCGGGTGCCAGCCAGCCGAACAAGCCATATATAATACCGGGAGGATGGTCTTTTCCTCTTCGGCGGAGTAGTAAATTGTCTAAAACTTATCTTCTAGATTTTTTGTAGGATAGGGGAGATGAGTCACCTTCTTTTATTTAGAAAAAAACGAGGTTTTTTAGTTTATATCCTAAAAGTTTCAGTTATAGAAAATAAGGTAGGACATTTACTGTAATTTGTTTATTTTTCTCGAACGCTACTTTTGAGGTATAGAATATTGACAGGATTTTAATGTCAATTTCCCTTCTAGAGTAAGAACAGATCAAGAGCAATGGACCCTGGACAGTAACACAAGCATATGCACAAGCACAATCATAAATGTATAATACATGCCTAGCCTAGTGTGTGAATGTGATCCACTGAGGCTGTGCGCAGCGGTTGACGCTACGCTTCCCCCTCCCCTTGCATGCGGCGCGTAGGGGGCACCCTATCGCCGCAGCGGTGCCCCCTACAGCGCCCCCTACGTGTCGGTCCCCTTCTCTCTCCCCCCAGATATAGCGTGTCACTGTTCATCACCCTAAACACTGTGCTGTGGGTCCACGAGTAACTGTTAGTAGATAAAAAATTGATAGTTGGTATAGAAAATTATATTTTATAGTGGTAGTGGGGTATAGGGGGAGTATTTAGGGGGAACCGTTGCGGGAGATGAAAAAATAGGGGGGAAATAGGGGGAAAAAGTGATATAGGGGGAAAAATTTAGGGGTAACGGTTGCGGATAGCCTGATCCTCTTGATTGGAAAATGGGGAATCCTTCCTGCCACCAATTCCTGCCTGTCATCTGTCTCGCCCGCCCCACTGCACATCGAATTCAGCAAATCCATCCTTCTCCTTTAGACAGAAAGAAAAAAAAAACAAAGGATCCAGCTCGCACTCGCAGTTGCAGCCCATCCATGTCCATGCCAGCCTATATATACCGGACGCCCTCGGGCCCGACGTGCTCGTGCTCGTCCTCGCCCAGCACCGTAACCACCGGACAGAGCACGCACCATGAAACCCACCAGCACCAGCACGCTGCTGCTGGCAGCGGCGGTGCTCTGCCTCGCGCTGCCGCTGCTCCCCGGCGCCACGGCCAAGGCGGCGCGGGCGCGGCAGGGCGACTACCTGGCGCGCTTGCGCGGGTCGTCGCCGTGGTGGCCGGCCGAGTCGGCGTCGCTGGCGGTCGCGGCGACGGACAGAGCGTCCCGGCACGCGGCGTCGCCGCCGGGCGTGGGGCGCAAGGAGGACGACCGCGTGGACAGGCTGCCCGGCCAGCCGTCGGGCGTGGACTTCGAGCAGTACGCCGGGTACGTGACGGTGGACGCCGCGGCCGGGCGCGCGCTCTTCTACTACCTCGCCGAGGCCGTAGGCGGCGGGTCGGCGTCGGCGGCCAAGCCACTCCTGCTCTGGCTCAACGGAGGTATGGCTTGCTCACTACTCCCTAGAGTAGGTAGCTGGTTAGTTGACTTATTAACTGCGGTCACGCTCTGGTTGCTTCGATCTCTTCTCACGCGTTGGACGTGGACCCCTTGATTCCCGGCGTTTATGCCATGGGCTGATGGGCGTGGACGGACGGACAGGCCCCGGGTGCTCGTCGCTGGGGTACGGCGCCATGGAGGAGCTGGGCCCGTTCCGGGTGAAGAGCGACGGCAAGACGCTGTACCGCAACCCGTACGCGTGGAACAACGTGGCGAACGTGCTGTTCCTGGAGAGCCCCGCCGGCGTGGGCTTCTCCTACTCCAACACGACGGCGGACTACAGCCGGAGCGGCGACAACAAGACGGCCGAGGACGCGCTCCGGTTCCTGCTCAACTGGATGGAGAAGTTCCCCGAGTACAAGGGCCGCGACCTGTACCTGGCCGGAGAGAGCTACGCCGGCCACTACGTCCCGCAGCTCGCCCACGCCATCCTCGGGCACGCCGCCGCCGGCAAGCCGTCGTCGTCGTCGCCCCTCAACCTCAGGGGCATCATGGTACGTGTGACGTACGTGACCGTGCGGGCAATAATGCTGACGGCGGGCGGCGGTCGTGCAGCCAATAACTGATGAGGTTTCGTTCGTGTGGTGCCGGTGCCGCCGGGGCGCGCGTGGCCGTGGGCAATTAAAAAAAGATCGGGAACGCGGTGATCAACGACTGGACGGACACCAAGGGCATGTACGACTTCTTCTGGACGCACGCGCTCATCTCCGACGCGACGGCCGACGCGATCGGCAGGCACTGCAACTTCAGCGCCGCCGCCGACGCCGACGCCGCGGCCTCCAACGACAAGTGCAACGAGGCGACGTCGGAGGCCGACGAGGCCCTGCAGGACATCGACATCTACAACATCTACGCGGCCAACTGCCAGTCCCCCGGCCTCGTCTCGCCGCCCATCACCCCCTCGGTGCGTACGTCAGCCGGCCCGCCGTCGATCTCACCATCATCAGCTAAGTTACTAGCTAAAAATTAGAAAAAAAGTAAATGTTGGTGCAGATGGACAGCTTTGACCCGTGCTCGGATTATTACGTGAACGCGTATCTCAACGACCCGGACGTGCAGAGGGCGCTCCACGCCAACGTCACCCGCCTCGATCACCCCTGGTCCGCCTGCAGGTCAGCTAGCTACATGATTAGCAGCCAAGCACAATCATTCAGACGAGGCGCCCTGGCTTAAGGCGCACGATTTCGTTTTCGTTCCTTCCGGTTCACGCTGTCCACTCTATTTTCTTCAGCGATGTCTTGAGACGCTGGACTGACAGCGCCACGACCGTCCTGCCTATTCTCACGGAGCTCCTCAACAACGACATCAGGGTCTGGGTGTACAGGTACGCCAGCACATCATCTGTGTCACCTCCACCGTCAGCCGGTTTTAATCCAAAGCCAACAGCCCTACGATGTCACTGAACACGATGTCACTGCTGTTTTTTTTTCAGTGGAGATACCGATGGGAGAGTGCCGGTCACTTCCAGCAGGTACTCCGTGAACCAGCTCCAGCTCCCAGTTGCCGCAAAATGGAGGGCATGGTTCAGCAGCACTCAGGTGCTCTACTCTCAAGCAAGCATAAACACAGTGCAAACATTCTTAGTCTGGTCTTTATTTCTTTTCTGGCACTTCGTGGTGATCATTTCAGTACGTGTTTACGGTATGACGAACTGAACTTCTCATCTCAGGGCGCCGGAGAGGTGGGCGGCTACGTCGTGCAGTACAAGGGCAAGGAGAAGGGCAGCCTCAGCCTGGTCACCGTCAGAGGAGCCGGGCACGAGGTGCCCAGCTACCAGCCAAGGCGAGCGCTCGTGCTTGTCCAGGGTTTCCTTGCAGGCAAAACGCTTCCTGACTGCAAAACGTGCGAGTCAGCTTAGCGGTTGGCAGCACTACAGCAACATGTATCTGAGAGAGAGAGGGAGAGAAAGCGAAAGGGAATCAAGCTATTAGAAACACACGCACCTTGCGGATCATGTAACTGCAGGTCTGCAAAAAAAGAAAAAAGGCAATTATACAGTCATAGTCACAGGCAGAGAAATCTGTACACGAAATAAGTAAGTAGGTTATGAAAAAATAAATTTCATTCCATGGTGTATTTAGTGTACTAATTTGATGCCATAAATCTCAGTCGTGCAGGTGCATCAGTGCTAGCGAATCATTCATTAGAAACAAAGAATTTTCACTTCCATGCCAATTCCTTTCTTTCTTCGAACAATAATAAAAATATATCTCTTCCTCGAATGTACCAAACAATTCCGTTGTGCTTCCCAAGATGATACAGAAAAGAAAGAAAGAAAGAAAAAGGACAGCTCTTGCACAAAGCATTGACTCCCGGATTCTTGCAACTTTTACAAGATCAATTAGATATGCAATGGCACGCTTCTACATTTGGATGGCCACAACAATGGTGGAAACGTATCTGATCTTGTATATAAATCATAACAATCCACTAATCTTGTGGGAGGTGAAATCAGCCTATTTGTTTATTCTTCCCCTTGCCTCTCTATATGGTTTACAGTTGGGGAACCTGTGCCTGTTAATCCCTGCATCTTCTTGCAGACATAGACATAATGGGAGTCAGGATCCTCTGGGACAAATCCATCAGGGAGTCTACCCCTCTCGGTCAGTGGAACAGGATCCAATACACGCCTCGTTATCTTTCCAGTGAACCCAGGTCTTGCTGCAATACATTAAAACAGCACTGATGAAGGCAGCATAAAAATATTCACCTTTTTTTTTTACTCAGCTATCTGTTTTCATCTTATCGTACCGTTATTTATCCTCTTTTTGGTATCACTATGTGTGGTACTACGGACCACTAATTCTACTAAAAGATGACATTCTTTTGAAGTAAAATTCTTGCAGCACCCCAGAATTAAGTGAAATGGATTACACATATTAGTCATTTTATGTAACAGAACAGGCAATATTCATGAGAAAACTTACATTCAAAAAAATATTCATGAGAAAACAGAAAGAACAATTCAGTTCTCACTTCAATTGCATTACACATGGAAAAAAAGGCAATATTGTACGGTTATATCACAATACAAAAGGAAAAGGAAACATATCACAATATACAAAATTTACTGTCAGTTGGACAACAAATATGTCTCCAAAGCAAAGGGTAAAAACTCAAGCTAAAGTTTAATACGTACGTAGAATGTAAAGTACAACTTTCCAGTCACATGCTGATTGATTCAAATGAGGCATTCGTACCGATGGATCACCATATGTTATCTACAAGTCCACACACGAAAATTGGGTCAAAATGCATACCAGGGTTTCAACATTGTTGATGCTGGGCTGTGTATGTGACTAAGGCCAATAGGCCCATGACTAATAAGAGGAATGGAGAAATAATCTAGAACTCAGACCCAAAATTGTCCTCTACAGCACTACTTTCAGAGCAAATGTACAAAAGTGCGTACCAAAATAAAGGTTCCTCCTGGTTTAAGAAGCCTGCAATAAAAAGTATAACTGATAAGGCTGCAGGGCTGTTGAAATTTACAAGAAATCTTGGCCCAGATGACACTGCAGAGTGATACTTCAGAAAGGCAGCAAGACACTAAAAAACCTGTCCACTTCCAAAATCATCTGAGCTGCACTGAGGGGAGCATCCACACCACACTATGAAAGCAGCAAGACGGCATTGCTGAAGAAGTCCAGAAATAAGCAAAAGGACATGGTGACTTAATGTTACCTACTCCTACTTACCATCAATGAGTCCAGAGTCCCTAAGAATTTAACAAAGTTAAGTGAGTGAAATTACTTCAAATGCGTGTCAGCAATGGCCACAAACAGAACATCATAGCAGGAAAAGTGTACCTTTATCGATTGCACAATCGAACGATTCGTCCGGAAACATACTCATATCTCTAACATCCATGCGCAAGTCTGCAGTTCATAAGGGTATTAATGGACAATAGATTCGCGGAAATGATAAAACAGTCAAAGGATACATTGCAGCTGCGGAACATCGAAGTATTTCTTTCTCATCATCTCAATCACAACCGACGAAATGTCAATGTTCACTATCTCCACATAGCCGTCAGTGACCATATCCTCCGACATGACTACAGGCATCAAAGAAGAAAATTGGATTAGTTGCATTAATTAGGACGGAGAATGTGATTAAGGAAAAGAAGAAGCATGAACGTGTGGAGGTTTGCCTGGCAAGAGCAAAAAGCAAACTTGCTGCACTACGGGACTAGCCTGATCAGAGTGCATTGAGACAATCGATGTACAATCCTGTTGTTTCCTGGACGAATTAAAATAAATCATACAGCCAAGTGCTGGTTCGAGATGTGTGACTCCACGTTCAACATAAGGAAAAGCAAAGAAACACAATGCTGCTGCGTAGACGAGTGACAAGAAACAAGAGCGTGCCATTCCAGTACTGCTTCACAAGTGGCATATCCGTAGTCCGTAGAGCAATCCACAGCAGCAGCAGGATTCCATTCACGCGGGATGTTTGGTTCCCTTCGTTTTAGAGGAATTAGAATTCATTCAATGAAATAACATATTTAGTTTGGAATTTTATATTACACCACTTTCTAAAGTTTAGATATAAGTCTATCTCAAATTTATGAAGTAAATGATAGAAAATGATTTTATATATTAGTAGAATTTGTTTCTACTCTGTAACTTATAGGACGCTCTTCGTCCCACTCCTGTATAGTAAAAATGTAGCACATAAATATCTTCGACATCTTGCTAATAATAGTATACAAATATATTTTGCATAAAATCAAATTAGCTTAATTGATATATGTTTAAATTACTGTTATTAGAATAAAATTCAATTACAATGATTCAAACGGGACTTCAGAGTAAACAGCAGATGAAACACTATGCCCAACACGTAGACCGACCAAGAGAACGACTTGGCAGAAAAGAAGTGGCGCGAGAAAGACCCTGTCCCGTTGTCATGCCCCATGACGATATACGTACAGTAATTAAGCAAAGATACAAAAAGAAGCGCAACCAAATCACCACCTAGGCATGGACACTTCTGCAGAAACTACTATTGCGTGGCCAAACCCAAACAGTGGTTTCTATTCTATCGGCGCATTTCGCAGATTGCTTACTATTACGAGAAACAAGAGGAGGAGAAAGTTGACCTGAGTTTTCTATTTTCGGGAGCATCGAGGGATTATTGGAAGAAAGCGAAGCAACGCCGCAACAAGGAAAACTCCGCTCGTCCGCTATTACCGTTGCTGATAATAGTAGTACGATGGGTAGAGTTACGGGTTACTAGAAGGAAGCGGGTTGGGGCGGATTGCGTACGTGCGGAGCCGCAGCCGACCATGAGGATCCGGGACGCCGGCGGCGCGAAGCGGCGGACGAAGGGGCGGAGCGCGTCGTAGCGTTGGTACCAGTCGTACGGCGCGCCGCCCTCCTCCACGTACCGCGCGTCCCAGTACTCCGCCTCGCCGTAGCCCAGAGACCTCCCATCGCCGGCGCCCACCTCCTGCGCACCGTCGTCGTCGTCGGCCCGCGGCGGCGGTGACGACGACGACATCGCGGGGGCAAGGGGAGGGGCTGCGAGCGGAGCGGATGGGAGAGGACCGAAGGAGGGCGCGGATGGGATGGGAGGTAGTAGTTGGGTGATGAGGAGGAGGGGAGGGGGGTGGGAGGAGCATCGGCATCGGTGCGGTGCTCGCGCGTCGCGCCCGCCCCGAGCTTGGGACCAGCCGCCACCACCCACACGTCGCCGTCGGCTCCTGCCCAGTTGAAGTCTCTCTTTTGTTTTTGTCGTCATTTTTCTCTTTTTTGCAGTTAATTTGACAGCTCTATTTTATTTTCAAAGCTCAAAGGAAAATAAACTAATTTTTTTATAAAAATAAAAAAACCTTTAAAAAATATGGTTGACAAACTAGTCCTTAGGAAAGTCTTTTTATTTTATTTGTAAAAATCGTTTTGTGTTTCGATTCCGTGACTGTGCAGTCTCCCCAGTCCCCAGTGTTGGTCTCCGGCTCATTTTCACTTTCATAGTGTATACTCTTTTATGCAGCCATTTGCAGTTTTGAATGGGTTATTCTGTTACGGAAGTGTCAGTCTCGTTTCAGCATCTATATCATAAATATAAAGGATCAAACGGTCCTCTACGCTCTTCAGCAGTGTCCTCTAAACGGTTCTCTAAATTTAGAGAACGCTGCTGGATTCTCTATATATAGAGTTTCTCTAAACGATCCTCTATCCATTTCTGTTGGCGTTTCGAGACCGGGGGGTCCCTGAGCCGACGAGTGAGTGTGCCGCGTGCCCCAGCCCAGATGGGTCGAGCGCGTGGGCGAGCGCGAAGGGGGGGAAGTGCGAGGTGGCCGGAGCCGGGTCGTGAGGGAGGCGGAGATCCCGCGGCCTTCGTGTTCGTCCCGCGCCCAGGTCGGGTGCGCTTGCAGTAGGGGGTTACAAGCGTCCGCGCGGGTGAGGGGAGCGAGCGGCCCCAAGAGAGCGCCTGCCCCTGCCCTCGTTCCCGCGAGGCCAACCTTCTCTAAGAAGGCCCTGGTCCTTCCTTTTATAGGCGCAAGGAGAGGATCCAGGTGTACAATGGGGGTGTAGCAGAGTGCTACGTGTCTAACGGGGGAGAGCTAGCGCCCTAAGTACATGCCAAGGTGGCAGCCAGAGAGATCTTGGCACCCAGCTGGTGTGGTGTCGTGGCTGTTGGTGGAGCAACGGAGCCTGGCGGAGGGACAGCTGTCGGAGCTGTTGGGTCCTTGCTGACGTCCCCCTGCTTCCGTAAGGGAGCTGAGAGCCGCCGTCGTCATAGGGCTAGCGGGGCGCCATCATTGCCTATCTGGCGGAGCTAGCCAGATGGGACGTCGGTCTTGTTCTCTGCGGCCCGAGTCGGCTCGGGGTAGGGTGATGATGGCGCTTCCTGTTGACGTGGCGGACTTGTGCCCTAGGTCGGGCGACGTGGAGGCTCCTCCGAAGCCGAAGTCGAGTCTGTCCTGCATGGCCGAGGCCGAGCCCGAGCTCCTGGGTCGGGCGAGGCGGAGGTCGTTCGGCAGAGGCCAGGGCGGAGTCCGAGCCCTAGGTCGGGCGGAGCGGAGTTCGCCGTCTTCCGGGGCCTTAGCCCGAGTCCGAGCCCTAGGTCGGGCGGAGCGGAGTTCGCCGTCTTCCGGGGCCTTAGCCCGAGTCCGAGCCCTGGGTCGGGCGGAGCGGAGTTCGCCGTCTTCCGGGGCCTTAGCCCGAGTCCGAGCCCTGGGTCGGGCGGAGCGGAGTTCGCCGTCTTCCGGGGCCTTAGCCCGAGTCCGAGCCCTGGGTCGGGCGGAGCGGAGTTCGCCGTCTTCCGGGGCCTTAGCCCGAGTCCGAGCCCTGGGTCGGGCGGAGCGGAGTTCGCCGTCTTCCGGGGCCTTAGCCCGAGTCCGAGCCCTGGGTCGGGCGGAGCTTCCTATGGCGCCCTCGGCAAGGCCTGGCTGCCCGTCAGTCTCACTCTTTGCGTTAAATGCCCCTGTGACTTGGTCGGTCGGCGCGGCGATTTAGTCAGGGTTGCTTCTTATCGAAGACAAGGCCTCGGGCGAGCCGAAGATGCGTCTGCCGTGAAAAGGGGGCCTCGGGCGAGACGGAAACACCTCAGGGTCGGCTGCCCTTGCCCGAGGCTAGGCTCGGGCGAGGCGTGATCGAGTCGCTCGTATGGACTGATCCCTGACTTAATCGCACCCATCAGGCCTCTGCAGCTTTATGCTGATGGGGGTTACCAGCTGAGAATTAGGCGTCTTGAGGGTACCCCTAATTATGGTCCCCGACAGTAGCCCCCGAGCCTCGAAGGGAGTGTTAGCACTCGCTTGGAGGCTTTCGTCGCACTTTTTTGCAAGGGGACCAGCCTTTCTCGGTTGCACTTTGTTCCGGTGGGTGCGCGCGAGCGCACCCGCCGGGTGTAGCCCCCGAGGCCTCGGAGGAGTGGTTTCACTCCTTCGAGGTCTTAATGCCTTGCGTAATGCTTTGGCTGGTCTGGTGGTTCCCTCATGCGAACTGGCCGTAGCCCGGGTGCACTGTCGGGGCCCAAGTTCTCGGGCTGGTATGTTGACGCTGTCAACGGTTTGGCCGGAGCCGGGTTTGCGAGAGCAGCCCCCGAGCCTCCGCACAGGGCGAGAGGGCGATCAGGGACAGACTCGGCTTTTTTACATACGCCCCTACGTCGCCTTTCCGCAAGGAGGAGGGGGGGAGAGCGCCATGTTACCCTCGATGGGCACCGAACATGGTGTCTCCGGTGAGCTGCAATCGGGTAATCCGAGTGGACGTCCGTGCCCCGTTCGTTGGGGGTCGGCTAGGGGCCCGGAGGCACGCCCAAAAGTACCTGCGGGTGATCTGCCGGACCCGGTCCCCTGGCGACGGGGTCCGAGGGCTCGTTGCCTCCCTCCGATGGGATTCCGTTACAGGATCGTTCCCGCTGGTCTCGGAAATGTCCTAGGGTACCTTGGGAGCGCAGCCCGAGCCTTGGTAATGTATCGAACGTACCCCTGGTCATCCCTCGCTCGGTGTCTGAGGTGACTGTGAACCCTTCGGGGGGCCAGCCTTCGAACCCCTGATCAGTAATGGGCGCGGAGCCCGAGTAGCCTGAGGCGGCCGTGGAACCTTTCGGGAGGTCGACCTTTGAACCTCTGACCAGTAGTGGGTGTCGGGCCCACGCGATCTGAGGCGGCTGTTGAACCCTTCGGGGAGCCAGCCTTCGAACCCCTGATCAGTAAGGTGGCTCGGAGCCTAGTTCCTTCACGGGGAAGGATCCCTTTGGGGGTATCCCCTTTCCCGGTCCCTGTTGCAAGAGATAGAGAAAGAGAAAAAAAAGGGAAAAAAGGATACGAAATTGAACGACGTGGCGTACCTTTTTTGGTGTGGTTGTTTTGGCGAAGGCGAAGCGTCGCCAGCTGCTTCTGCCAGAAGTGCCGCCTGTCCAGCCGCGGAGTTAATGCGCCGGGGCGAGTAGTTGGCGAGGCTGCCGTTGCGCGTGCGCGAGCCGTTCGAGGAACGGGTCACGGGCGCGTCGTCTTCACACCGTGAGAGGGGGTTCTCTCGCTACCTCCGGATGGGACGTGAGCTTGGCCGACGGCGTGACCGCTGCTCCCGTGCGCCTGCCACCGTCATTACTGTCGGCCCACTTTTGACCGCGTTTGACCGCTGCGTCAGGCTGGCGCTGCTGGGTCGCGCGCTGGGTCACCTCGGGTCGCGGTATCGGTTCCACAATCGAGGAGGTGCGGTGGTGGCGCAAGTGGTACAGTGGCTTGCATGCAGCATCCGGCGCGCCGGTCGCGCGACGCGTGGGCTTGGGCCTCCGTGCTGGCATGTCAGGAGTCGGAGAGGCGCTTCCACTTGGCGTGGTTGCATGCCGCTCGCATGGCTGCCCGCCCCTTTCGCCCGTTGGTTTGGGCAAAAGTGGAGGGTCACTTGTAACCACTGGGTGGTTGCGTGCGCCGTACTCGGCGGTTTTGGCTTCTTCTGCTCGGAGCCGGTCTGCATGACATGCGGGACCTAGCCCCCGCGCCACAGGGGAGGGCTTTGGAGGCGTGTTGGAGAAGATTCGGCCCGTGACGGTTGGGGGCGCAAGCAGGGAGAGTTGCCTTTAAAAGGAGGGCGACCCCTTTCGTAGGGCGACCATGTCTCCTTCTTCCCTAATGTACCGTGTCTTTCCACCTTCCAAGCTCCCGGATGGGGGAAACCGCCGTTTTGTCGCCTCATCGTCGGAGGAACGCAACTCCGTGGGAGTTGGTACCTTTCAGCCATCGTTCGGCTTCAAGGATTTTCATCAGGCAGCCCGGTGGCTCCCCTCCGCTGGGGGTCACCCGAGACGGTGACCACCAGCTCCTGGGTGGGGAGGAGCAAACCGGGCTGCGAACTTGGTCCCACCCTCAGCTTCAAGGATGTTCATCATCCTCGCTGGGGTGGGTGCCGGACTGAGCCGGCGCTCTACCTCCCGCACGGGTTCGTGGGTCGTCCTCTCCCGCAAGATTTGAGGGAGAGGGCGCTCACTGGCCCTGCGGGTGGCCCGGACTTCGACAACGCGGGGTGGATCGACGGCGGACGTCGTCACCTCCAGCGTGTCGGGTCGGCTGGCTTGGCTCCCGGCGGCCCCTTCTGTTGGGGGGCGGCTGCCGCGCCGTGTACACGGGAGGACCACCCTAGACGCTGCGCGCTGTTAGGGCGGCGTTCGTGTTCTGGGGTGGTCCTGCCTTTGCACCGGGGCGGCTCCTTTACGCGGAGGCCGGTGCCCCACTCATCTGGGAGGACTTGAGTGGGGATCTGCCGGTAGGCTGATGGCTCCTGCCGTCGGTGCCGAGGCGGAGGCGGCTCGAGAAGTCCCCGTCACCGACGGGATTACCGCCACCATTCGCGCTTCGGGCCTCCGGCTCTTTGTACTTGTCCTCGCCCCTCGAGCGTCGGCGTGGGCGAGGGCAAGGCTGCAGCGGCGCCTACCCCGAGGCCTGCGCTGATGCAGTTCGGTCGTCCGGAGTGGGGGCCGTCATCGTCGTGGCCAGAGCGGGCGGCGGCGAGCCGCCCGTCAGTCTTCTGCGGCCCCGCAGGCCCGCCCCTATCGAGTGGGGTCGTTCATACCTGCGGAGGGGGAACCGAAGTTCCGTTTGTAATGGCACTTCGAGTGCCGGGTTTTTTGTTCATTTCGGCTTTCGGGGCCTGAACATGTATGTAATTTCGGCACGGAGCCGTGTTTTTTCCTCATTTTTCGAGCACTAAGACTCGCCTGTTGTTTGTCTGAACCACTTCACCAAGCATGAGTCGCCCCGTGTCAAGGTGACGAGTGAGGTATCCGTATCCCGGAGGCGTAGGAGTCCCTCGGCTCGGTCGGCCCTGCTGTCCGAGGCTCCTCTAGCTTAGTTAAAGAGACCCCTCGGCCACTCTTCGACGAGCCGAGGCCAGGGGTAGCGATATCAGTATGAACAGAGGCGGAGTTGGCTCGAAAATGAAACATGGTTGGCCGGAGCCTAGCCGGGTTGTCCGTTGGCAGGATCGACGTCGGAGTTGATCAGCCGAGGCTTCGGACCGGGCCGGCGCCCTTGGAAGATGGTTGGCCGAGGCCCCGGAGGTGGTCGGCCGAGCCGCCTGCTCGGGCCGGATTCCCGGAGAAGTCCCTGACAGCGATTGCCCGGGCGCGGTGACGACGTCGTCCTTCGGAGCGGAGACCCTCGAACCGCGTCGCCGTCCGAGGCTAGGTCGGGCCTCGCCGAAGGTGCCGTCGATGCCGAGGGTGTTGCTGCCCCCTTCCAGCGTCAAGACCCGAGCCTGCAGGATCAGATTGTCTTGTAGCGTGTGCCTTGTGCGGCCGTCGAGGCCAGAACACACACCCTCACTGTGTTTTAAAGCTGCGTCTCTTTTCCTCTTGTTTCGAGTATCCGGACTTTTTGTCGGTAACAGGGATGTTAGTGCGAGCGAGAGTTGCTTCTCGCGGAAGGTGATGAGTGAGGCATCCGTATCCCGGAGGCGTGGGAGTCCCTCGGCTCGGTCGACCTTGCCGCTTACGCGTACTTTCACCCGTCCATGAGGCCCCGTCACCGACTTGGTCGAGAAGGCTCGAAGGATCGCTTCGACAGAAGGGCTTCCGAACGTAAAGACTTGTTCGATCCGTGGAGCCACTTTATCCGAACGTGAGTTACTTATCACAGAAGGTGATGAGTGAGGTATCCGTATCCCGGAGGCGTAGGAGTCCCTCGGCTCGGTCAGCCTTGACTGCTTACGTGTACTCCGTCGTTTCCAGGACCCACTTTTCGAAGTAGTCAAAAAGCACGAAAGATATTCTGGTAAAAGAGATTTTTTTTCAAGGAAAATTTTGACGCAGAGGGGGTTTCCCCCCTTTTAGCCCCCGAGGGAGGGTCGGGCTTTGCCAAGGCGAGGCCGACCCTTCCTTGTTGACTAAACTTTGCGTGGGTGCGAGGTATATGAACAACTTGGAAACATCTTAAGGGTAGAAGCGACGTAGCTGTTGGATGTTCCAAGCGTTCCCGTAGACTTCGCCTTGACTGTTGGCCAGCTTGTAAGTTCCGGGCTTCAGAACTTTGGCGATGACGAATGGCCCCTCCCAGGGGGGCGTGAGCTTGTGTCTCCCTCGGGCGTCTTGCCGCAGCCGAAGCACCAGGTCGCCCACCTGGAGGTCTCGGGGTCGGACCCCTCGGGCGTGGTAGCGTCGCAGGGACTACTGATACCGCGCCGAGTGTAGTAAGGCCCTGTCCCGAGCCTCTTCCAGCTGGTCCAGCGAGTCTTCTCGGCTAGCTTGGTTGCTTTGATCGTCATAGGCCCTCGTCCTCGGGGAGCCGTATTCCAGGTCAGTGGGCAAGACGGCCTCGGCCCCGTAGACCAGGAAGAACGGCGTGAAACCCGTGGCTCGGCTCGGCGTCGTCCTCAGGCTCCAGACCACCGAGGGGAGTTCCTTCATCCATCGCTTGCCGAACTTGTTGAGGTCATTGTAAATCCGAGGCTTGAGCCCTTGTAGAATCATGCCGTTGGCACGCTCTACCTGCCCATTCGTCATGGGATGAGCTACGGTAGCCCAGTCCACCCGGATGTTGTGATCCTCGCAAAAATCCAAGAATTTTTTGCCGGTGAACTGGGTGCCGTTGTCGGTGATGATGGAGTTTGGGACCCCGAAGCGATGGATGATGTTGGTGAAGAACGCCACCGCCTGCTCGGACCCGATGTTGTTCAGGGGTCGGACCTCGATCCACTTGGAGAATTTGTCGACGGCGACCAGCAGGTGCGTGTAGCCCCCGGGCGCCTTCTGCAGAGGGCCGACGAGGTCCAGACCCCACACAGCGAAGGGCCAGGTGATGGGTATCGTCTGCAGAGCCTGAGCGGGCAGGTGGGTCTGCTTCGCATAGAATTGACACCCTTCGCAGGTGCGGGCAATTCTAGTGGCGTCAGCCACCGCCGTCGGCCAGTAAAAGCCTTGCCGGAAAGCGTTCCCGACAAGGGCTCGAGGCGCTGCGTGATGGCCGCAAGCCCCCGAGTGTATCTCTTGCAGGAGTTCCTGGCCTTCGGCGATGGAGATGCACCGCTGGAGGATGCCCGAGGGGCTGCGGTGGTAAAGCTCCTTCTCATCGCCCAGCAAGACGAACGACTTGGCGCGTCGCGCTACCCGCCGAGCCTCGGCTTGGTCGAGGGGTAGCTCTCCCTGGCGGAGATATTGCAGGTACGGGGTCTGCCAATCTTGATCAGGCGGGACCCCGCCCCGCTCCTTCTCGATGCGCAGCGCCTCGCCCTCGGGGGCCGAGGGTTCCTCGGGCTGAACCGAGGATGGCTCGTGCTGGGCCGAGGGTGCCTCGGACGAGGCCGAGGGCGCCTCAGGCTCGGGCGTAGATGATATTGAGGCAGCTGCCCCCATCCATTAGGACCTTGGTGAGCCTGACGTCGCCGATGATGGGATCGACGACGAGCGGGTACTTTCCCGGGCTCGGCACGTGGTCGGGGTGGTTATCTTGGTCGAAGGTGATGGGCTTGTCGGACTAGTCTAGGTAGACTGGTGCCGCCACCTTCACCGAGCAGACCTCCCGACGCTCTCGCTTGCGATGCCGAGCCGAGGCATTCGCCGCATGCCCTCCGCAGATCATGAAGCAGTCGCGGACCTCGGGGAACCCTCCTGCTTGGTGATCTTCCTTTTTATCGTCGTCGCGGGCCCTGCCACCCTCTGCGGGTGGCCCGGCCTTGTGGAAGTGGCGCCGAAGCATGACGCACTCCTCGAGGGTGTGCTTGACGGGCCCCTGATGGTAAGGGCACGTCTCCTTGAGCATCTTGTCGAAGAGGTTGGCACTTCCGGGGGGTTTCCGAGGGTTCTTGTACTCGGCGGCGGCGACAATGTCTGCGTCGGCGGCGTCGCGTTTCGCTTGCGACTTCTGCCTGCCTTTCTTCTTGGCGCCGCGCGGAGTAGACGCCTCGGGAGCATCTTCCGACGGGCGGCCCTGGGGCTGCTTGTCTTTTCGGAAGATGGCCTCGACCGCCTCCTGGCCAGAGGCGAACTTGGTGGCGATGTCCATCAGCTCGCTCGCCCTGGTGGGGGTCTTGCGACCCAGCTTGCTCACCAGGTCACGGCAAGTGGTGCCGGCAAGGAACGCGCCGATGACATCGGAGTCGGTGATGTTGGGCAGCTCGGTGCGCTGCTTCGAGAACCGCCGGATGTAGTCCCGAAGAGACTCTCCCGGCTGTTGTCGGCAGCTCCGGAGGTCCCAGGAATTCCCGGGGCGCACGTATGTGCCCTGGAAGTTGCCGGCGAAAGCTTGGACCAAATCCTCCCAGTTGGAAATCTGCCCCGGAGGCAGGTGCTCCAACCAAGCGCGAGCAGTGTCGGAGAGGAACAGGGGGAGGTTGCGGATGATGAGGTTGTCGTCGTCCGTTCCACCCAGTTGACAGGCCAGGCGGTAGTCCGCGAGCCACAATTCCGGTCTTGTTTCCCCCGAGTACTTTGTGATAGTAGTCGGGGGTCGGAATCGGGTCGGAAACGGCGCCCGCCGAATGGCTCGGCTGAAGGCCTGCGGACCGGGTAGTTCGGGCGAGGGACTCCGGTCCTCTCCGCTGTCGTAGCGTCCCCCACGCCTGGGGTGATAGCCTCGGCGCACCCTTTCGTCGAGGCGGGCCCGACGGTCGCGATGAGGGTGCTCGTCGCCGAGGTGGCCCGGGGCCGCAGGCGCGGTGTTGCGCGTGCGTCCGGTATAGACCGAGGCTTCCCGCGTGAGTCGGGAAGTCGCGGCACGAGGTTCCGAGGGGTATCCCTGCCTTCGGGAGGCGGAGCTCTCGGCCCGCCGGGCCGCAGCGCCTCCCAGGAGATGCTTGAGCTCTCCCTGGATTCGCCGACCCTCGGTGTTTGATGACTCCGGCATCGCGCGGAGGAGCATCGCTGCGGCTGCCAGGTCCTGACCGGTCCCGCCGGATGCGGGTGGCGGCTTGTCCCTGGCATCGTTGGCGATGCGGTGCTGGAGGCCTTGGGGCAGGTGACGTATTTCTCCGGCCGGGGGCTGGCCCGCCCATACCTGCCCGACGTCCCGGCGGATCGGCTCGAGCGCTCCTGCCCCCTCGTCGAGCCCGGCCTGCGCCCCGCGGACTTGCTCGAGCTGTGGGTCATAACCCCCCGCCGGAACGGGGACCACAGCTAGCTCCCGCGGGATGTCGGCGCGAGGCACTGGCCTAGGGAGATCACCATCCTCCGGCATGCCGAGACGGCTGCCTCCGGAGGGATCCCCTAGCTCGACGTGGAAACATTCGCGGCTCGGGCCGCAGTCCTTGTCGTCAAGGCTGCGGCTGCCGTCGGAACAGTCGGAGAGGCAGTAGTTGCATGCGGTCATGAAGTCCCGCATGGCACTGGGGTTGCCAGATCCAGAGAAATCCCAGCAGATGCTGGGGTCATCATCTTCCTCGGACCCAGAGGGCCCGTAGGTCGAGACGCCCGTCAATCGGTCCCAAGGCGACCGCACACGAAACCCAAGAGGGGTTGTATTCACCTCAACGCGAGCGCCCGCCAAAGCGAGGTCGCTAGGCGGGTTGAGGTCGAGTCGAAATGACGAAGGATGGGAAGCAGTCGGTACCTTTTGGTCGACGAGGAGCGACGAAGTCACCTTGGGGGCTGATCGCGTCGTCGTCCTGGGTACGAGGACGACGTCCTGCAGGCCCTCCGTGAGCGTGCTGGCGTCGTCCACTTGCTCGACAGCCGACGGAGCGCAGCCTCCCGCTCGGCCCTGGTTGCCCCGTCTCCTCCTCCGATGGCGAGGGAAAGGATGGGGCGAGCTCGAAAGTTGTCCTTCCCCCACGCGGAAAAGACGTCGTCGATTCCGCCGCCGGCGGGCGGGCTGTCGGCCACCATTGTCGCCGCCGCGCGGCGGTGGAAGGAGTATCATGTCGTAGCCGCCGTCGAAAGACATGAACTCGAGGCTCCCGAAACGGAGCACCGTCCCGGGTTGGAGAGGTCGTTGGAGACTGCCCATCTGGAGCTTGACGGGAAACTGCTCGTCAACACGCAGCAGGCCCCTACCTGGCGCGCCAACTGTCGGCGTTTCGAGACCGGGGGGGTCCCTGAGCCGACGAGTGAGTGTGCCGCGTGCCACAGCCCAGATGGGTCGAGCGCGTGGGCGAGCGCGAAGGGGGGAAGTGCGAGGTGGCCGGAGCCGGGTCGTGAGGGAGGCGGAGATCCCGCGGCCTTCGTGTTCGTCCCGCGCCCAGGTCGGGTGCGCTTGCAGTAGGGGGTTACAAGCGTCCGCGCGGGTGAGGGGAGCGAGCGGCCCCAAGAGAGCGCCTGCCCCTGCCCTCGTTCCCGCGAGGCCAACCTTCTCTAAGAAGGCCCTGGTCCTTCCTTTTATAGGCGCAAGGAGAGGATCCAGGTGTACAATGGGGGTGTAGCAGAGTGCTACGTGTCTAGCGGGGGAGAGCTAGCGCCCTAAGTACATGCCAAGGTGGCAGCCGGAGAGATCTTGGCACCCAGCTGGTGTGGTGTCGTGGCTGTTGGTGGAGCAACGGAGCCTGGCGGAGGGACAGCTGTCGGAGCTGTTGGGTCCTTGCTGACGTCCCCCTGCTTCCGTAAGGGAGCTGAGAGCCGCCGTCGTCATAGGGCTAGCGGGGCGCCATCATTGCCTATCTGGCGGAGCTAGCCAGATGGGACGTCGGTCTTGTTCTCTGCGGCCCGAGTCGGCTCGGGGTAGGGTGATGATGGCGCTTCCTGTTGACGTGGCGGACTTGTGCCCTAGGTCGGGCGACGTGGAGGCTCCTCCGAAGCCGAAGTCGAGTCTGTCCTGCATGGCCGAGGCCGAGCCCGAGCTCCTGGGTCGGGCGAGGCGGAGGTCGTTCGGCAGAGGCCAGGGCGGAGTCCGAGCCCTGGGTCGGGCGGAGCGGAGTTCGCCGTCTTCCGGGGCCTTAGCCCGAGTCCGAGCCCTGGGTCGGGCGGAGCGGAGTTCGCCGTCTTCCGGGGCCTTAGCCCGAGTCCGAGCCCTGGGTCGGGCGGAGCGGAGTTCGCCGTCTTCCGGGACCTTAGCCCGAGTCCGAGCCCTGGGTCGGGCGGAGCGGAGTTCGCCGTCTTCCGGGGCCTTAGCCCGAGTCCGAGCCCTGGGTCGGGCGGAGCTTCCTATGGCGCCCTCGGCAAGGCCTGGCTGCCCGTCAGTCTCACTCTTTGCGTTAAATGCCCCTGTGACTTGGTCGGTCGGCGCGGCGATTTAGTCAGGGTTGCTTCTTATCGAAGACAAGACCTCGGGCGAGCCGAAGATGCGTCTGCCGTGGAAAGGGGGCCCGGGCGAGACGGAAACACCTCAGGGTCGGCTGCCCTTGCCCGAGGCTAGGCTCGGGCGAGGCGTGATCGAGTCGCTCGTATGGACTGATCCCTGACTTAATCGCACCCATCAGGCCTCTGCAGCTTTATGCTGATGGGGGTTACCAGCTGAGAATTAGGCGTCTTGAGGGTACCCCTAATTATGGTCCCCGACAATTTCAATACTTTAAATAATCGGTTTAGCAAAACTAAAATATGTACAATACATTTGAGAGTATGACAAATACGTATGTAAAAAAATAAAACTAAAAAATGTCTCTAATGTAGGTATTTGAGTATATGACGTGGTTTAGAGGACGTTGTTGAAGAGAAATAAGATATAGAAAATGAAATATTTTAGAGGAGACTGTAAAAGACAGATATAGATGATAGATATATAGAACGTTGCTGGAGACAATGGACGTGCGCAGCCCGGAACTCACTCAAGGAGAGCATCTCCAGAAGTTCCAAAAAAACTCCATATATTTAATTTAGAGTGTTAGTAGACAAAATAATGCTCCAACAGTTTTTTAAATAAGATCCCTAAATTTTTCTAATTTTTAAAATGTCACTATTTAGTCGTCAAACTTAGGAAGTTTTTCACCTCTCAATAACCTGTTTTGCTCATTAATCACGTAAAATCACCATCGAGCTCGCACCCGTGTAAAAACGATGTACTTTAAATAATTGAAGTTATGAAAATAATGAATTTACCATCGAGTTAACATAATTTAAAAATATTCAACACCTTAAGAATTGGGAACCGTTGGTTGTTATGATAGTTTTTCTTTACAATATATATTTAACAACTTACTAAATCAGAGTTTATGGAGCATTCTTTGCAGAAAAATTTGTTATTTTAGCCTTTCTAACGTGGGCTAAATGCTATTATGTGACCCTTTGTTTATGACTTGTGGGACCATCTGTGTCTATGATTTGTGGGTCTGGGTCTAAAATAGAGAAGTTCATAACTGAGAGTGACAAAATAGTAAATTTCCCGCAAAAACTACCAGGGTGTCCGCTGTCACGTCCGCACAACCTCGCTATATGGTATATGTCATCATGCGGCCCCACTATTGGACCTCCATTGTTGGTCAGGCCTCTGCTGTTGCTTGGGCCCATAGTTGATCCTTTATCCTCTCTCGCTGGCCGCACCCGCCCATGTACCACCAGCGATCTTAATGGCTATATTGGTTTGGTCGCTATGAAGTCGTCAAAGCTGCGGAATAAGAAAATTGTCACACCTGGTTCCAAGGGTAGAACCGAGCGCATAGCATATGTGTGCCAGAATCCATTTCCACACATATATTGACGTTACAAGTGTAATATATCAAAAGACAATGCAATAAAGACATAAAGAGAGTAGAATACTTTATTACATCATCTGAAACATTGTATCTTTAACAAGTATCACATCAAAGTAAAGCGGAATTTAAATAACAGGGGCAATCTCCCATAGGAAGATGACCGACACATCGTTAGACTTAGAATTCCTCATCATCAATATCTCCATCAAAGTCTCCAGCATCACCATCTCATCAAAATATTAGCAAGGGTGAGCTCACTTATGGTCGGGGCTCAGCAAGTGGAGGAAAATTAATGCAGGTATAACAAGGTGAGGCTAAGGTTGAGCAGTAAGCATTTTAGTTGGTCAACATTTTATTAACAACACCTGTCTTACTAATAAGTGTGAATCCCAAATATCCCATTTAAACAAAAGAATATGAATATAACAAAAACACTTAAGTGAAACCACTTAAGCAAACCATTGGCAGATCATCGGATCTCAATTTAACTTCATCTTCAAGTTCAATTATCATGTGAGGAGTCCATGTCGCTCATAACCGGGAGCACGACTGATATATCAATTTTACACTCTGCAGAGGTGGTACAACTTTACCCACAAGCCATGTATCCCATCTAGCCTGGGTTGATCGGACCCTTAAACACTGCCGAAGTGAATGGATAGGGATCCATTATGAGGCTTTCACAAAATACACTTAATACGAAGCAACCAGCTATGGTTTCTAAAGACGATGGTGGTGCCCCCTGGGTGAGGTACCTTAGCCAAGAATACGTCCCCATGTTAACGTGGGCTGTCAGCACCTACAGCTCCCCCTCTTGCCCATATTTCAGGTAAGGTTGCTAGTCACTAAGCATATAAAGCTAATTACCAAAGCCAGAGCCATGATAGCACTCGTGGTTGCACTGTTATCCTGGGTGGTCACTCCATGTTCCAATTAATTTGAAATAATGTTGTTTTAACCATCGGGTTAATGTCATAATTACCAATTAAATTTTTGGAACATTAAAACCAATTAATGAGTGGCATCAAAAATCATTAAGTTGAGCGGTAGCATAAATTTTGCAAAGCATAATTATTTCCCAGGGTAAACAAGGAATACAGTTGGTAAATCTAGGGAATCCTTAATTAGGTAAAACCCATCAAATTATGCAGTATATCAAAAAGTAAACATTATTAGATGCAATGAATGTGTAAAAAAAGAATATGCAGAGGGAGAATCCACTTGCCTTGCTCAAATGCGTCCTGCGGATCGTCTTCGAACGAATTCGGTTCGTCTACCACACCGTCAGTCTCTAATAACGTTACACGTCGCCATACAAAAGAAAGCATACACCAATAAATAAACACACACCATTACATAAACATACACCATTACATGCACATTAACATATCGCACTAATCACACTTTAAATACGTCCTAAACGCGTAAATAATTATTAATTCGATTATAGTTATTATTGTGAATCCTAATGATGAATTTATGAGTGGGTGCAATAAATACAGTTTTAACTAGTATTAATATATTTTAACATCATCAATGAAATTAAATGATAATTATCGTCTTTAATACTAATAAATAAATTAATAGCTTTTATCCTTTTTATTTCTAACTCAAATTATTTAGTATAGCAAAAATGAATTTAACATTCTAAAAATCCCTATAAATACTAATTGAACTTTTTATAACACAAGTGAGGTTATTTTGACATAAACTAGTATTTTGCTTACTCTAAAAATTTAAGTGCTCAATTTGCGAACATGTTTATTTGACTAGCAAAAATCTATTTTCATCCTACTAATGATATTTTCTCCTTTCTTTATAAAAATAAAAAGGTTAATAAAATAATTAGATAAATCATCTAAAAATCCTATATTATTCATATGACATGAGTTCTATACCATTTTCTAAATCCATTAAAATGCACCTATGACTATAATTCTCCAACTAGTTTCTAAAGTTTATTGTGACCAAATTTGACTACAAAGTTTCTTATCTAGTATTTGAGAGCACCTAGAGGGGGGGGGGTGAATAGGTGATCCTGTAAAAACTTCAAACTTAAGCCACAAAAACTTGTTATGTGTTAGCACGATTATTGCCAAGTGGCTAAGGTGAAGTCTCAACAAAACACAATACCACAAGAGATCAAGACAGAGGTGACACGGTGGTTTATCCCGTGGTTCGGCCAAGCCAATGCTTGCCTACTTCCACGTTGTGGCGTCCCAACGGACGAGGGTTGCAATCAACCCCTCTCAAGCGGTCCAAAGACCCACTTGAATACCACGGTGTTTTGCTTTTCCTTTCACTATCCCGTTTGCAAGGAATCTCCACAAATTGGAGTCTCTTGCCCTTACAAGTATATGATCACAGAGAAAGCACAGAGTAAGGAAGGGAAGCAACACACACAAATCCACAGCAAAAGCGCACACACACGGCCAAGAATCGAGCTCACAAGACTATCTCAGAGTTCTCACTTAGAACAGAGCTCGAATCACTTAGAAACACAAACGAATGCGCAGAGACTTAGTGTGGATGATCAAGAATGCTCAAGAGTTGCTTGTGTGTCTCCTCCATGCGCCTACGGGCTCCTTTTATAGCCCCAAGGCAGCTAGGAGCCGTTGAGAGCAAATCCGGAAGGCCATCCTTGCCTTCTGTCGTCGGGGGCACCGGACAGTCCGGTGCACACCGGACACTGTCCGGTGCCCGATTTGTTTCCTTAAACGGCGAAGACGACCGTTGCAGACCGTTGACAGATCTGGCGCCGTTGGCGCACCGGACATGTCCGGTGCACACCGGACAGTCCGGTGCCGTCTTCCGACCGTTGGCTCCGCCACGTGTCCCGCGCAGATTGCGCGGCCGACCGTTGGCCCGGCCGACCGTTGGCTCACCGGACAGTCCGGTGCACACCGGACAGTCCGGTGAATTTTAGCCGTACGCCGCCGGCCAATTTCCCGAGAGCGACTAGTTCGGGCCGAGGTAGTCTGGCGCACCGGACACTGTCCGGTGCACACCGGACAGTCCGGTGCTCCAGACCGAGCTGGAACTTGGCTGCACACAGCCAAGTCATTCTTTCCTCTTCTCTCTTCTTCTACTATCTGTTTCTAACACTTAGACAAATACATTAGTACACAAAACCAATGTACTAAGGCTTAGAAACATACCTTTATCTCATGATTTGCACCTTGTTCAACCATGTACATAAATTCACAATTAAGCACATGTGTTGGCACTCAATCACCAAAATACTTAGAAATGGCCCAAGGGCACATTTCCCTTTCAATCTCCCCCTTTTTGGTGATTTATGCCAACACTACATAAAGCAACTAGAACAAGTGCAAACTCACTTCAAATAAAATAAATTTAAGTTTTATTCAATTTTGGCATATATGGATCATCCTTTGCCACCACTTGGTTTGTTTTTGCAAATCAAACTCAAATCTCTATCTCTAAGTTAAACACACATGTTGAAGCAAAGAGAGAGTCATTCCAAAAGAGATTGATCAAAGATTTCAAAAACTCCCCCTTTTTCCCAAAATTACTACTTCTCCCAAAAGACGCCAACTTTGATAGGAGAGACAACAAAAAGAGTTTTGACAAACCAAAAGCTCTACTCTACTATTTTCAAATTTCTCAAGTGGTAGCTGATCCATTTATTGCTTTGGCCTTTATTTTCTCCCCCTTTGGCATCAAGCACCAAAACGGGATCAATTGTGGCCCTTTAACCCCATTGCCTCACCAAAATCTTCAATTAAGAGCAAATGGCAACAAGAGTTCATGAGATGGACTTGGAATAAGTTACCCTCTCATCGGAGTGCAGTGGAAGTCTTGCATGATCCAAGTCCACCTTTTCCCTTTCAATTCTCCTTTGAGACTAAAACAAACAAACTCAAGCATATGGTTAGTCTCAAGGGATCAAGTTGTAACACATCTCCCCCTAAACATGTGCATCACATTGCAACGGACTTGTGAGGTCCAGGGAGTGTTTGTACAACTTGAGCACCATAATAAGCAACAAAATGCAGAAAGAACATGATCAAAGGCATAAGCACATGTATGCTACAATTCAATCCAAGTTCCGCGAATCTAAGACATTTAGCTCACTACGCAGCCTGCAAAAGGTATTCTCATCTAAAGGCTTGGTAAAGATATCGGCTAGCTGGTTCTCAGTGCTAACATAAAACACTTCGATATCTCCCTTTTGCTGGTGGTCTCTCAAAAAGTGATGCCGGATGTCAATGTGCTTTGTGCGGCTGTGCTCAACAGGATTTTCCGCTATTCGGATAGCACTCTCATTATCACATAGGAGTGGGACTTTGCTCAGATTGTAGCCAAAGTCCCTGAGGGGTTGCCTCATCCATAGTAGTTGCGCGCAACACTGACCTGCGGCAACGTACTCGGTTTCAGCGGTGGATAGGGCAACGGAGGTTTGTTTCTTAGAGTTCCATGACACCAGGGACCTTCCTAAGAATTGGCACGTCCCTGATGTACTCTTCCTATCGACCTTACATCCAGCATAATCGGAATCTGAGTACCCAATCAAGTCAAAGTTAGACCCCTTTGGATACCAGATCCCGAAGCAAGGCGTAGCGACTAAATATCTAAGAATTCGCTTCACCGCCACCAAGTGACACTCCTTAGGATCGGATTGAAATCTAGCACACATGCATACGCTAAGCATAATATCCGGTCTACTAGCACATAAATAAAGTAAGGACCCTATCATTGACCGGTATGCTTTTTGATCAACGGACTTACCTCCTTTGTTGAGGTCGGTGTGTCCGTCGGTTCCCATCGGAGTCTTTGCGGGCTTGGCGTCCTTCATCCCAAACCTCTTTAGCAGGTCCTGCGTGTACTTCGTTTGGGAGATGAAGGTGCCATCCTTGAGTTGCTTCACTTGAAACCCAAGGAAGTAGTTCAACTCGCCCATCATCGACATCTCGAATTTTTGCGTCATCACCCTGCTAAATTCTTCACAAGACTTTTGGTTAGTAGAACCAAATATTATGTCATCGACATAAATTTGGCACACAAACAAATCACCATCACAAGTCTTTGTAAAAAGAGTTGGATCGGCTTTCCCAACCTTGAAAGCATTAGCAAGTAAGAAATCTCTAAGGCATTCATACCATGCTCTTGGGGCTTGTTTAAGTCCATAGAGCGCCTTAGAGAGCTTACACACGTGGTCGGGGTACCGCTCATCCTCGAAGCCAGGGGGTTGCTCCACGTACACCTCCTCCTTTATCGGCCCGTTGAGGAAAGCGCTCTTGACATCCATTTGGTACAACCTGAAAGAATGGTGAGCGGCATATGCTAGCAAGATACGAATGGACTCTAGCCTAGCCACAGGAGCAAAAGTCTCCTCAAAGTCCAAACCTGCGACTTGGGCATAACCTTTTGCCACAAGTCGAGCCTTGTTCCTTGTCACCACTCCGTGCTCGTCTTGTTTGTTGCGGAACACCCACTTGGTTCCCACAACATTTTGCTTGGGACGAGGCACCAGCGTCCAAACTTCATTGCGCTTGAAGTTGTTAAGTTCCTCCTGCATGGCCAACACCCAATCCGGATCTAGCAAGGCCTCCTCTACCCTGAAAGGCTCAATAGAGGAGACAAAAGAGTAATGTTCACAAAAATTAACTAGTCGAGACCGAGTAGTTACTCCCTTGCTAATGTCACCCAGAATTTGGTCGACGGGATGATCCCTTTGAATCATCGCTCGAACTTGGGTTGGAGGTGCCGGTTGCGCTTCTTCCTCCATCACATGATCATCTTGTGCTCCCCCTTGATCGCACGCCTCCTTTCGATGAACCTGTTCATCGTCTTGAGTTGGGGGATGCATCGTCGTTGAGAAAGAAGGTTGATCTCGTTCATCCTGTTCCTGTGGCCGAACGTCTCCAATCGCCATGGTTCGTATAGCGGCCATTGGAACATCTTCTTCATCTACATCATCACAATCAACAACTTGCTCTCTTGGAGAGCCATTAGTCTCATCAAATACAACGTCGCTAGAGACTTCAACCAAACCCGATGATTTGTTGAAGACCCTATACGCCTTTGTATTTGAATCATAACCTAATAAAAACCCTTCTACAGCTTTGGGAGCAAACTTAGAATTTCTACCCTTCTTCACTAGAATGTAGCACTTGCTCCCAAAAACACGAAAGTAAGATACATTGGGTTTGTTACCGGTTAGTAGCTCATATGACGTCTTCTTGAGGAGGCGGTGAAGGTAGACCCTGTTGATGGCGTGGCAAGCCGTGTTCACGGCTTCCGACCAAAAGCACTCGGGGGTCTTGAACTCTCCAAGCATCGTCCTCGTCATATCGATTAGCGTCCTGTTCTTCCTCTCTACCACACCATTTTGCTGTGGTGTGTAGGGAGCGGAGAACTCGTGCTTGATCCCTTCCTCCTCAAGAAACTCCTCCACTTGAAGGTTCTTGAACTCGGACCCGTTGTCGCTCCTTATCTTCTTCACCTTGAGCTCAAACTCATTTTGAGCTCTCCTGAGGAAGCGCTTGAGGGTCCCTTGGGTTTCAGACTTATCCTGCAAAAAGAACACCCAAGTGAAGCGGGAAAAGTCATCAACAATAACTAGACCATACTTACTTCCTCCGATGCTTAGGTAGGCGACGGGTCCGAAGAGGTCCATATGCAGCAGCTCCAGAGGTCTTGACGTGGTCATCACATTCTTGCTATGATGCGCTCCTCCCACCTGTTTACCTGCCTGACAAGCTGCACAAGGTCTATCTTTTTCGAAATGCACATTTGTTAGACCTATTACGTGTTCTCCCTTTAGAAGCTTGTGGAGGTTCTTCATCCCCACATGTGCTAAGCGGCGATGCCACAGCCAGCCCATGCAAGTCTTAGCCATTAAGCATGCATCTAGACCGGCCTCTTCTTTTGCAAAATCAACTAAATAAAGCTTGCCGTCTAGTACACCCTTAAAAGCTAGTGAACCATCACATCTTCTAAAGACAGACACATCTACATTTGTAAATAAACAATTATATCCCATTTGACATAATTGACTAACAGATAGCAAATTATATCCAAGACTCTCCACTAAGAATACATTTGAGATAGAATGCTCATTAGAAATTGCAATTTTACCTAACCCTTTTACCTTGCCTTGATTCCCGTCACCGAATATAATTGAATCTTGGGAATCCTTATTTTTGACGTAGGAGGTGAACATCTTCTTCTCCCCCGTCATATGGTTTGTGCATCCGCTGTCGATAATCCAGCTTGAACCCCCGGATGCATAAACCTGCAAGGCAAATTTAGGCTTGGGTCTTAGGTACCCAACTCATGTTGGGTCCTGCAAGGTTAGCACAAATATCTTTAGGGACCCAAATGCAAGATTTATCTCCCTTGCATCTAGCCCCTAATTTCCTAGCAACAACCTTCTTACCCTTTCTACAAATAGCAAAGGAAGTGTTTAAAGCACAATAAATTACAGAAGGTTCATTCACTACTTTCCTAGGAGCATGAATAACATTCTTTCTAGGCACATGAGCAATATCTCTCCTAGGCATATGTACAACATTTCTCCTACACATATCTCTATCATGCTTATAAGACGAACTAGAAGCAAACATGGCATGAGAATCATAAACATGTGAATCAAAATCATTATAAGCATTTCTAGCATGTCTCCTATCATGGTATAAGAAAGCATGGTTCTTTTTAGCACTATTTGCCATAGGGGCCTTCCCTTTCTCCTTGACGAAATGGGAGCCTTATGGCTTGTTAAGTTCTTGGCCTCTCTCTTGAAGCCAAGACCATCCTTAATTGAGGGATGTCTTCCAATTGTATAGGCATCCCTTGCAAATTTTATCTTTTCAACTTCACTCTTGCTAGTCTTAAGTTGGGCATTAAGACTAGCCACTTCATCTTTTAGTTTTGAAATTGAAACTAAGTGTTTGCTACAAGTGTTAACATCAAAATCCTTACACCTAGTGCAAATTGTAACATTTTCAACATAAGACTTAGATTTATTTGTTACTTCTAATTTAGCATTTAAATCATGGTTAACACTTTGTAAAGTAGCAATGGTTTCATGACAAGAAGATATTTCACTAGAAAGCACTTCATTTCTTTTCACTTCTAAAGCATATGATTTTTGTGCCTCTACAAACTTATCATGTTCATCATACAATAAATCCTCTTGCTTTTCTAAAAGCCTATCCTTTTCATTCAAAGCATCAATCAATTCATTGATTTTATCTATCTTAGATCTATCTAAGCCCTTGAACAAGCATGAATAATCTATGTCATCATCATCACTAGACTCACTATCACTAGAAGAAGCATAAGTGGAGTCTTGAGTACTCACCTTCTTCTCCCTTGCCATAAGGCAAGTGAGACGCTCGTTGGGGAAGAGAGCTGATTTGTTGAAGGCAGTGGCGGCGAGTCCTTCGTTGTCGGAGTCGGAGGAGGAGCAATCCGAGTCCCACTCCTTTCCTAGATGCGCCTCGCCCTTTGCCTTCTTGTATTGCTTCTTCTTCTCTCTTTTGTTCCCCTTTTCCTGGTCACTTTCATTATCGGGACAGTTAGCAATGAAATGACCAAGCTTACCGCATTTGAAGCATGAGCGCTTCCCCTTGGCTTTGGTCTTGCTTGGTTGTCCCTTGTGACCTTTAAGCACCGTCTTGAATCTTTTGATGATGAGAGCCATCTCTTCATCATTAAGGCCAGCCGCTTCAATCTGTGCCACCTTGCTAGGTAGCGCCTCCTTGCTTCGTGTTGCCTTGAGAGCAAGGGGTTGCGGCTCGTTGATCGGACCATTCAAGGCGTCGTCCACATACCTCGCCTCCTTGATCATCATTCGCCCGCTAACGAATTTCCCAAGAACTTCTTCGGGCGACATCTTGGTGTACCTGGGATTTTCACGTATATTGTTCACCAAGTGAGGATCAAGAACGGTAAATGACCTGAGCATTAGGCGGACGACGTCGTGGTCCGTCCATCGCGTGCTCCCGTAGCTTCTTATCTTGTTGATAAGGGTCTTGAGCCGGTTGTATGTTTGCGTCGGCTCCTCGCCCCTTATCATTGCGAACCGTCCAAGTTCTCCCTCCACCAACTCCATCTTGGTGAGCAAGGTGACGTCGTTCCCCTCATGAGAAATCTTGAGGGTGTCCCAGATTTGCTTGGCATTATCCAAGCCGCTCACTTTATGGTATTCATCCCTGCACAAGGAAGCTAGAAGAACAGTAGTAGCTTGTGCATTTTTATGAATTTGTTCATTAATGAACATGGGACTATCCGAACTATCAAAATGCATTCCACTCTCTACAATCTCCCAAATACTAGGATGGAGAGAGAATAGGTGACTACGCATTTTGTGGCTCCAAAATCCGTAGTCCTCTCCATCAAAGTGTGGGGGCTTGCCGAGTGGAATGGAGAGCAAATGTGAATGTGAACTTTGCGGAATACGAGAGTAGTCAAAAGAAAAGTTCGAATTAACCGATTTCTTCCTCTCGTAGTCGCTGTGGTCGTCCTTTTGGGAGGAAGTAGACTCATCGCTGTCGTAGTAGACAATCTCCTTGATGCGCCTGGTCTTCTTCTTCCTCCCTTCCTTCCGTCTATGGCCCGAGCCGGAGTCGGTAGGCTTGTCGTCCTTCGGCTCGTTGACGAAGGTCTCCTTCTCTTTGTCGTTGATCACTATACCCTTCCCCTTAGGATCCATCTATTCGGGCGGTTAGTCCCTTTGTGAATAGAACGGCTCTGATACCAATTGAGAGCACCTAGAGGGGGGGGGTGAATAGGTGATCCTGTAAAAACTTCAAACTTAAGCCACAAAAACTTGTTATGTGTTAGCACGATTATTGCCAAGTGGCTAAGGTGAAGTCTCAACAAAACACAATACCACAAGAGATCAAGACAGAGGTGACACGGTGGTTTATCCCGTGGTTCGGCCAAGCCAATGCTTGCCTACTTCCACGTTGTGGCGTCCCAACGGACGAGGGTTGCAATCAACCCCTCTCAAGCGGTCCAAAGACCCACTTGAATACCACGGTGTTTTGCTTTTCCTTTCACTATCCCGTTTGCAAGGAATCTCCACAAATTGGAGTCTCTTGCCCTTACAAGTATATGATCACAGAGAAAGCACAGAGTAAGGAAGGGAAGCAACACACACAAATCCACAGCAAAAGCGCACACACACGGCCAAGAATCGAGCTCACAAGACTATCTCAGAGTTCTCACTTAGAACAGAGCTCGAATCACTTAGAAACACAAACGAATGCGCAGAGACTTAGTGTGGATGATCAAGAATGCTCAAGAGTTGCTTGTGTGTCTCCTCCATGCGCCTAGGGGCTCCTTTTATAGCCCCAAGGCAGCTAGGAGCCGTTGAGAGCAAATCCGGAAGGCCATCCTTGCCTTCTGTCGTCGGGGGCACCGGATAGTCCGGTGCACACCGGACACTGTCCGGTGCCCGATTTGTTTCCTTAAACGGCGAAGACGACCGTTGCAGACCGTTGACAGATCTGGCGCCGTTGGCGCACCGGACATGTCCGGTGCACACCGGACAGTCCGGTGCCGTCTTCCGACCGTTGGCTCCGCCACGTGTCCCGCGCAGATTGCGCGGCCGACCGTTGGCCCGGCCGACCGTTGGCTCACCGGACAGTCCGGTGCACACCGGACAGTCCGGTGAATTTTAGCCGTACGCCGCCGGCCAATTTCCCGAGAGCGACTAGTTCGGGCCGAGGTAGTCTGGCGCACCGGACACTGTCCGGTGCACACCGGACAGTCCGGTGCTCCAGACCGAGCTGGAACTTGGCTGCACACAGCCAAGTCATTCTTTCCTCTTCTCTCTTCTTCTACTATCTGTTTCTAACACTTAGACAAATACATTAGTACACAAAACCAATGTACTAAGGCTTAGAAACATACCTTTATCTCATGATTTGCACCTTGTTCAACCATGTACATAAATTCACAATTAAGCACATGTGTTGGCACTCAATCACCAAAATACTTAGAAATGGCCCAAGGGCACATTTCCCTTTCAGTATTTTTATCACCAACGTGTGACTACTAATTCTACGTCATATTTCTCTAATCCAAAAATCAACGCATCGATTAACATGAATTATCATGGTGCACTAATAATCACATATCTCTAACAAAATTCCATAACGCACATATACATAAATTGCGGATCACACGTGTTCATATTACAACAACTAAATATACAATCGAATCAAAAATATTTTATAAAATACACAAAATAATTTGGGTCGTCTTCAACCTTGGGTTCGCACGTGTGACGGAGAGAGTTCGACGGGGGTTCGGCTGGGTGGAGAAGAGCAGGGGCTCAACTAGGACGGCGGATGGCGTAGCTCCGGTGAACTCCACGGGCTCCGGCGACGAACGACAAACTCCGGTGAACTCCGGCGACGTGCAGTGCACTGGCGAGCGAGGAGAGCTAGAGAGAGAGGCGAGCTCGGGTAGGAAGGAGAAGGGAGGAACTCGGTGTTGGCTTTATAGAGAAGAAGGGAGAGAGGAAGAGACACCAGGGAAGGGAGAGAGGCGTCCGGGGTCTTCAAGGCGCCATTGATGTCGTCGGCTTCAATGGAGAAGAACGTGGGGGAGAGAAACGGCTGCTTTGAAGTTTCTTTACGCCGAGGGAGAACGGACGCGGGCGCTCGGCTTTGGCGCGGTCGTGCGGTCGGGCTCGGCCTTGGGTTCGGGTGCGCGCAGGGTGGCGCGACGGCTGAGCGCTCGGCGCTGGCCGCGGCAGGGAGCAGGGCGCGGGCGTGCAGGCGCAGGGCCGGGCGCAGCATCGCGCGAGGTGGCTGCTAGGCGCGCGGCGCGGCTCGCGCGGGCAGGGCCGGTTGCTCGGCGCGCGTGAGCGGGAGAGAGAAGCGAGGGGAGAGAAGAGAGATGAGAGGAGAGAGAGAAGTGGCTCAGGGCGGTGGCGGCGGCTGGGAAGCAGCCAGGGAGAGGGTGCGCGCGCCCTAGGGTTTTGGGGATTGGGCCCTTAGTTGGGCCGGTTAGGTTAGGTTTAGTTTTTTTCTTTTTTTTCTAATTTCGAAATGTATTTTTAAAGAGCTTGAAAATTTCCTAAAAATCCACCAAAGTTATTTATAAATAAAATACTTGTTTTTAGACTAATAATTATTATATTATTTAATTATTATATTAATCATTAGGGTTTTTCTTTAAAAGAATTGATAATAAACATCCGATAATTAATCAAGCGCATACAAAAAAATGATCAAAATGCAAATAAATAATTAAACACTTAAAAAAATTATTACCCTAATTAACATAATAACTAAATTCATTATTTTTAATTGATGGCTTTTATGGTGTTACAAAAATGCATTCGTAAAAAGATATCAATATGGGACAAATGTTGATCTGATCTAGCTTAAAATATTTTTGATCCTTTTTAGGGGAGATGTTGGAGAAAGGGTTACAGTCTACTTCCAATAACTATTTTAGATGCTCCTAAAAATAGATTTTGGGAGCCGTGAGAGACTGAGAGTCCTAAAACTGGGTCCTAATTTTTAAAACAGGAACCATTTTGAATAATTTTAAGGCCTAATAAATTGTTTAGATCCAACAATAGGTCCTATAATTACTAATCTGTTAACCTGCCATCGTTTGGGAAATGTTTTTTTGCCACGCCATCTGCTAATCACTGCCGCTAGTTGCATATGCTATTCGCATGAGTAGAGAAGGCGCTAGGCAACCTGCCGGCAAAGAGACCCAACGCGCAGTACCATCGCGAGGCAGAAAGGCAAAAGCAACGAGCAGTATCATCGCGGGTCGAAATGGCCAAAGCAACGAGCAGTCCAAACGTGGCAACGTTCCTAGACCCTAGGTACGATGAAGTTTCACGGGAAGGTTGGAGCATGGGGAAAACGGGCGGGACAGGTAGTGCTGGGAATATGGGCTGGGCTTTTTGGGTCAGCACGAGCACGGCCCGAAAATAGGAGCCCAAAGCACGGCACGACACGAAATAATATGGGCCGGGCTAGCACGGCCCGAAGCCGGGCCTGGACCGGGCCTCAAATTCCGACCTGTCGGGCCCCAGCACGGCCCGCACAGATGGGCCGGGCTTGGGCCGGCACGGCCCAATTAGGCCCAATTTGTTTAATTTCTTTATTTTAGTAAAATATCACCTTTATATTGTTGTGATATTTGGAGTTTATGTGATCAATGATGTTAGGATTGTTTAATATCTTTAATTTAGTAAGTTATATACTTCATGTGGTTGTAATATTTTGATATTATGCGGTCAAATATTCGGGCCGGGCTTAGGCCGGCACGACCCAACGAAGGCACAGCGTGGTTTAAGGCCGGGCCGGGCCACTGTTTTTACACTTCGGGCTGGCACGGCACAGCCCAAAAATTTATTGGGCTTTCCTGGCCCGAACCCGTTTGACACGAAGCACGATGGGTCTGGGCCGGGCTGGCCCGGCCCGGCCCAATTCCCAGCACTAGGGACAGGGACACGGCCTGCCCCAGCGCACCACCTGATCAGCATCAGCCCAACCGCCACTGCTTGCTGGACGCTGCACTATTGCATTGCATTGCAACATGTGAGAGAGCTGCTAAAGCCTGTAGCCAACCAGCCATGGCCCATTTGCTGCAGATCAGAACACCACGCTTCACTTGGAGCGCAAAGCCTGTTTGTTTCAGTTCAGACTTCAGACTCGCAGACTGGATGCATGCAGCAATGGCTGCAATGTCGAGGCATACACTATTTTCTTCGATGCAAGTGCAACCATGTATGTTACGCTACGGACGCGGGGGGCGTCCAACGCGCGTTGGACCCAGAGCCGTCCAACGGCCGCACGACCGTCCGATTAAATAGCCAGTGGCCGTATGATTAAAAGAGGAACGTGGCTTCCGTTCGGCTAATCCAGCCGCCCCCACGAGCCTACGTACGTAGCCGTAAAACATGGTTTGTCATCCAGATTAGTTTTTATTCAGCCTGCTTGTTAAACACTGTCGTTAATCTTGTAATCCATTGGTAAAATCACTCATTAATCTTGATTGCAGTGCACAACGGATGATAGAAATATCTAGATTAAAATCATTGTAACTACAAATAATTGTACTTATGTAAAAATTAAATTACATTTTCATCTAATCTGTATAGAAATTAATTCTTCTCAACCGGATTTCATATCTGCAGTCTATCATCTCTGCAGACTATCAAAATTAATTCTTCATCCTTCACCTCTGCAGTCTATCAAAATCATCATTTTCTTTTCAATCGGATTTCATATATCCAAACTGCACAGTGCTTGAATCTGAAATAAATATAAAAATTAAAACTAGATAACGGAACATACTACAATTAGTAATGACAAGTCTGAATACCTCCTGTATTAGAAAAAGTCATTGAGTTTAGAAGGTTTATTGCAGATCCATGCATTGGAATTTGCACAGCCTGCATAGCAACATAAAACATGTATGGTGATACCCAAAGACCCAATATTTAAAATAAAGTGGTATAATAAACTTACACTATTTTCTTTCTGAAGAACACGTGTAGGTACAGACACTTCTGAGACTGCAGTCTTTTTCTTTTTTTCTTTCCTCTTCTTCTCAAGACAACTTGGATGGCGACGTGATCCTCTCTCTGCAATTCTCTTTTTGACACCCGCTGGATTAACATGTGGTGTCTCAAAATCCACCTTTGTTGCTGAAACACTTGACGTTGACTGTTGGATGTTGTCTTGCAAAACAAGTTCTTCCATTTTGGCCATAAGTTCTTGTGTTTGGTTTAGAAGATGGTTAAATGCAAGTTCACTCTGTGACGCAACAGATATGACACCAGCAAAGGCTCTCACCAATGAGCAATAACGATTGGCCATGTAAGCTTCACATGTTGGCTCAATATTTTTAGTATCAATCATCCTTCCAGACTTAGCATTGATTTGCCATCTTTTTAGAAAGAACTTTTCAGGAAGTACTTTGACATCTATGAAGTCCAGTGCCTTGATGATATGACAACATTGGATTCCCATGAATTCAAATTTAAGACAGGAACAACTCCAGTGATCATTAGAAATATTATATTGAATGGTTCGCTGCCAGCGTCCATCAAATATAATATAACTATGAACATTGTCCTCTACTCCACAATCTTTTATCGTACAATTCAAAAATCTTCCATACTCTTTTTGGAATACTTTATACATAGTTGGAGTATAAATGCGTGAAACTTGTTTGAGCATATTGGAAAATGGAACTTTAGGTGTACCTTGACTCGCCCTCAAATCTGCAACCAACTCCAAATGACGGCGATCTTCCAAGAGACGTTCCCAATGACTGAAAAAATCCAACAATCTTTTTTTTGGGTCCAAGTACTTCTTGATAACACTATTAATGCTCTCACTCCGCTGGGTAGATTTCATGTCAGCACAAAAATATTGGCGGCCATATACAAGCGCCCATTTTTCACGTATTTGAAACAAGTCTGCCAACCATTTGTTACCACATAAGTTGTACTTTACAAGCATATATTGCCAAGCAGTAATAAATTCTTCTTCATGTTCACAATCATACACACAATGACTGAAATCATGCTTAAAATCTTTTGAAGCGTTGAAAAGATGACTAAGATGTTTTGCGGCATTTTGATACATATGCCACACACATAATCTATGGTAAGTGTTTGGAAAGACCTTTTTTATGGCCGCACTCATAGCAGCATCTTGATCTGTCAAAATTACCTAAACAAAAAACAATTAGTTAATACAAATATTATAAATTTTAAGAATGTAAAGAACCGAGAAAGCCAACAAAAATCACCTTTGGGGCTTTCCCATGTGTAGCATCCAAAAAAGTTTGCAAAAGCCATTCAAATGATGGGATTGTTTCATCGTATAGCAACGCAGCACCAAAAATCACTGTTTGTCTATGGTGATTCACTCCAACAAAAATAGCGAAGGGGCGGCCATAACTATTAGTTTTGTAAGTTGTATCAAAGCAAACAACATCTCCAAAATATTCATAGTCCAACAATGATTTTCCATCCGCCTAAAATATATTGGTAATTTGATCATCATTATCAAGTTGCTCTGCATGAAAGAATGATGGATCTTTTTTCTGACGCTCTTGGAGATATTGCATCAATGCCCCAGCATCCCCTAATGCAATATCTTGTTGCCGCTTTGTTCTTAAATAATTTTTGTAGTCATCCGGAAGAAACGTTAAATGACGTTTGCCTCCAACTTGTCTAGATAGCAGCTCATAAGTCTCCTTTGGCTTTATACCCGACGAGTCAGCCAAATCACTCATCTTCTTTTGTGCATCAGTGATGACTCTGTGAGACTTCAACAATCTTGTTTTCGATGGAGTTGCGCAAATATGATTATGCTCGGAGTTAAAAGAAGTCACCTCATAAATGCCCCTACTGTTCATGTTCACTCTCATGTGAGCATTGCATCCAATTCTAGTCTCCAACCGTTCAACTTTTGGCAAATTTTTAGTTGGATTTCTAGCCCTTTGTGTGCCTTGTTTAAAACAAGTGAAGCACTTCATTATGCAAATGTTGGCGCTATTTTTTCTGTCTTCATTTTTTCTTACGCTCAAACCAACATGAAAGGCATAATCATTATAGAACTTGTACGCTTCTTCCGTGGTTGAAAATTCCATCCCAACCATTGGTTTTCCTAGTTTTTGTACATAAACATTTGGTCTATGCGTTAGTGTCTCTCACATTATCCGCTATATAACATTACAATTAAGATTCATCTAAATTCTGGTAATTTGAAAGCGACAGAAATAAAACCTGTAGATGAATTATTGTCTTCCATAGGTAACAGTGAAAGGATGAATAACAAATTAACACCAGAAATCTGAAAAACGAAATAAAAGTTTAATAAGTGAAGAAGGATCGACAAGAAGAATGAATAGGAATTAATCTGTACCAGAGTGATGAAGGATCGCCGATAGAATTTGATGAGAAGAGGCGGCGGCGGCGGAGAGGTCTGTCTGGGCTACGTACGTAGGCTCGTGGGGGCGGCTGGATTAGCCGAACGGAAGCCACGTTCCTCTTTTAATCGTACGGCCACTGGCTATTTAATCGGACGGTCGTGCGGCCGTTGGACGGCTCTGGGTCCAACGCGCGTTGGACGCCCCCCGCGTCCGTTACGCTACGGCTAGGCACTACTAGGCAGCTACAGACGAAACGATTCAGGGGTAGCGAGCAGTTCAGATTAATCTGAAAGCCTCGTGTAATGCAGATCGTGTTCCTGGCGCGAAAACTGTCTCTTTGTATTTGTGTTGCTTCCCTTCTTTCATCCAGTGGACGTAAGAAAAAAACTACAGTAGTCCACCCACTGACGGTTGGGACGACAAAATGGAGTGACACGAGAAGACTAAAAAAAAAGGTGCCTATTATCGGTTTGGTGCCTCACTTATCACAGTTTGCCCATGTAAAGTTTGGTTTATAGTTATAGTTGTATCTAGATTTTTTTTCTACTGTGTAAATCCCACTCGTCAATGACTAGTAAAAGTGTGGCAAAATTCCTTTAGACGTGGTAAATTGTGGTGCAGAATTTGAACGCCTAACTTTAGACAAATGTGACATAAAATATTTGTCAAATTTTGACACCTTAGGTATAGAACCAAACAAGCCATTAATATTTCAGCCTTCTCCATAGACTTAGACCGGCTCCAACAATTATCCTATGTATTTTCCGTATCTATACTTTCTATTATGTTTTACTACATTTTTAAAAAGATACTCCTCTCTATACAGGTATCTTCAACCATCTTCTCTATACACTATAAGGTTGTTATTTAACAACTTTAATCAGTTTATAATTTTTTTTAAAAAAATCATAAAATATTTATACTACCTTATTTATTTATTTATTTATTTGTTTTTATATACAATGCCGTGCATCAAGCCGACCAAAGAGAGGCAACGTCGCTTTTTAACTGCTACCCGTTCGATTCCCATCGAACGGCTCTCATTGCAACAGCTGTGCTGTTGTGGCTCTCTCTCTCTCTCTCGAAGCACCTTCACCTTTCTCTGCTTGCAGTATGTATCGCCCTCGGTCTCTCCAGAAACACCGTTGCCACTCAGCTTTGCTTCAGCATCGAGGGTTTTAGGGAAGGCGACTAGGGTTTCAACTGGGCGAGCGAACGCAGAATCCTTCCTGGTCGTCGGAAGCAGCTTCAACCGCGTCAGATTCGTCTCCGCGTCCCATGCGATTTATTCCTCCCTTCTTGGCTTCTTCTATTCTGTACTCTATCGGTGTCGCCATCGTTCAGACGCGACCGCTGTTTTCAAGTTCGCTTCCTATGTCATCGCACACGGTGATTTGCGGCTGTCAAAGATTGTGTTCGCCATCGTCGTTGCTGTCGCTCAGCACACGCCAGGCATGCTGCTGCGTCCTGCACACTCCACCACCGTCGTCCTTGCGCCGTAGCACCTGTGTGACCTGAAACTTCCTTGACAGCGCCGTCCTCTACTTCGCAGTCATGCCGGTGAGTCAACATAGACCTGCTTCCAGCCACGCCCTCGGGTCGTTTGATGAAATGTCTCAACACATTTTTTTTCTCCACTACATATTGCAGTCATGCCGGTGTTGTCAGTCGTACACGCTGGTTCGTTGATCGATGAAGTGTCCCAACACTTTATCCTAATAAATACATATACGCTACTAAAGGTCATTTATATTTTGTTGCCGCTGATTATATCAACTATATTAAATATTTCATGCGTACGTTAGCTGTGCGAGTCTAACAAAACATGCTAATTGTGATTTTACAGCTCCCTCATCCACTGCAACGACACCGTGATTGCTTTACAGCTTAAAACATTCTGTACCGTGACTTGGTATTCATAGGACGAACCTCATCATTAGATCCTCGGATAACTACGGATCAAATGCTATGCTCGAAGGCGTGTTTCCATATTTTACTTTAAGTCAGCTGGTCTGATTATATGGTCACTCATACATTTTTTGGTTTCTGAATACTATATCAACGATTCACGTTCAACTGCGCCATTCATTTACCCGGCTTCTAATAAATGTTCACCTCTTATGCAGGTAAGTCTAGAGATGGTCCAATTTTTTTCGTCGTTTTACTTTGCGCATATATACTCCTGCTAATAATGTACCAATAATCTTATTTGGTATAATTAGTAATTGGATTTCATAGACGATATTTAACCTCAACTATTCACATTGGATTACGTATACATATGAAGCTGTTGTGACGTTTCCTGCTAGACATTTGCTTGCATCGTGTGCACATTTATATTCATCTTTAGATAGGGTCAGCTAATTATACGAGCAATGATATATTCTTTGGTTCATGATTATTATATCAATATTTCATGATGGTCGGCGACCATTTATCTCTCAGCCTTCTACCTATTCTACCCAATTCTTTCATTGATACGTTAAGAAATAATAGGTCATTTCGTCAGTAGCATTCGTGATTACATACCCCTTTTACTTGAGACACTAAGACTGCTGATTCAATGGTCGTTGTTAGATATCATTAAAGTGTTCTCACCCTTTATCGGCTTCATTCATTTTCAAGTGACTACAAATCAACCAAGCAAACACATAAATGCCTCATCGCCAAAACAAGGCGCAAACACATAAATGCCTCATCGCCAAAACAAGGCAAACGGAAAGTCATTTATGCTATTCTGAACATCATTTTCCCTTTTTTTTGGGTTTTGCGCGTTTGACGACTACTACCAATAGATATCCCTTCATCGTTATTTCCGTGCCTGCACTTTCCTTTTTGCGGAAAAACGGGAAAATAACTTCTAAATCCTCACTTTGCACCTTAAGCTTCTGTTTCTGAAATGTCCGATGGAGAACAACCTACAACAAGGTCGACAATTTTGCTTACAAGTGGATAAAATTGAAAGAGAAACATAAATCATATGTGTCTACTCTTTATATTAAAAAATTTTGAATCGTTTTTTTCCTACATAGCAAATTCCACTACTGTGTTCATAACATATACTACCTCCGTTCACAAATATATGACATCGTTGAATTTTTTAAAACTTTAACCACTCTTCTTATTCAAAATATTTATTCAAAAATGTAAAATTTCAAGTCAACCACAAACTACCTTAAGTGATAAAACAAATCACAATAAAAATAAATAATAACTAATTATTTTTTTGAATAAGACGAGAGATCAAAGTTTTTTTTAAAGTCAACAGTGTCATATATTTATGAACCGATGGAGTATATGACACAATTAGTATGTACTTTTGCCACAATCCCTTTGATAATGGATGCAAAGGAAGCTCGACGGCGTCGAAAATATTATTTGCACGATCCACTAGTTACACATTATTATCAGGTTCAGATTAAATATGATTAATATCGCAAAGAAGCGACGTAATATGGAGCTAATCTTATAGCCAAGCACGAGCAAGGACGATGGTAAAGGTGGGGTGAGTGGCCAGTGGGGCTGTAGCCCCCTATCGCTCTCGAGCTCATATGTCCCTCCCAAAACCCCTAAAATTTGAAATTATATAGTAAATGAGTGATAAGCGGCTCAATGATTTGATGATATGCTATAATAAGTAGATATTTAGAAAGATGAATAACGAAAAGAGGAAAAAACGATTTTAAGAGATGAAAAAGGTCGTATATTGTTGCTCCAAAAAATAGTGGTATGTTTTATTCTCTTCTAAACTAATAAATTTTAGCTTCTTAATTATTAATTTAAAGGCCCATGAATTATTTGACTAATTAATTATATCTATTTATGTAGGTTGCTTCCTTGGATGAATATTGGTTGTAATTTGGCCTTCAATTTGTGTCTATTTGTGATTCGGTCTCTTTTGATATAGATAAATTGTATCATACATTTCTCATTATACATTTTATGAAGAGAACACCGTTGAAAAGAGTCTTAAAAATCCAGTATTGATTATTGGACAACACCGTCAACTCTCTCTCGAATAGGCTACAAATTCGGCATTTCACTCTCGTCACTCCTCATGGTCGCCCTTGTGAAGATTGTGCAGGATGTAGAGAGAAGCTGATGACAAGAAGATGCAGATCGAGTAGCTGAGGAGGTCCAGCCCCGTGGCTATCGTGACCATCTTGCTCTTCTCGAACATCTTCACAAGTAGAATCATCACGATGACGTGCCCCACTTTTGTCTTGAGCTCGTCAAGCGAGGTGATGTTCATCCACTTCGGGCGTTCCTGCATGATGAACAAAAGATTTATCGTATTGCTAAAGGAATCAAAAGGTTACTTGCAGAGAATTCCTGAGAGTTACCTTCAAAGCGAACATCCCAAACAGTGACGAGCCGCTCAGGGCACGGTCGGATTCAGGAGCAACACTCGCGGGAGCGTTGCTGATGAAGAGGCCGTAGAGACCCATCCCAAATATCAGCATGACTGTTCCAGCAAGATACACATCTGCAGAAGATCGTGCGTGCACAAGTGTACCAGCAAAGCAACAGTTAACTGACGACGCTAGTTGGCTGAACAGAGGTCAGCTACAAGAACAAACACCTCACCGATGGCCTCGACGACCTTGAGGACCATCTGCCCCGTATGAACCCCCTTGACACAGCTCGACCAGTAAACCTGGTACGCCTCTTTGATGAAGACACAGCCCTGGTCACGAGTATGCGTCAGATAACCAGATCCATTAATAATAACCTTGGTGTGGAGAGTGGCAGTAGCAAAGCATGCAAGACCATGTCGCTTACATTGAGGAAGCACAGGACGGAGCCGGCGAGCGACCCGGCGACGGCGAGGAGTGCCAGGAACCGGAAGTCGAAGATCACCTGCGGAGAGCAGAGCAGAGCACAGCAGCAGCGACCGCGCGCGTCAGACGGGCATGGGTGATGGATGGAGCAGATGGTGAGGGGCCGTCACGGGGACACGTACCCTCTCGACGGTGGTCTCGACGGCGGTGGACTTGGTGTCTGTGGTGGGAGCGATGGCGTGGCCGTTGGGCCCGCCCACGATCCCGTAGCCGCGGCCGTCCTGGGACGACGACGCCACCTCGCCGGACGGCGCGGAGGAGGCCGAAGAGGCGACGGCCACGAGCCGCCGCCGCGGCAGCGCCGGAGGGAGCAGCCGGGACCCCGCCGGGGCCGCGTGGACGGCTGGCGGCGCGGCGCAGCCGCGCAGCAGCAGGAGCGCCATCGGGCGTCTGTGTGGTGCTTGCCGCACGAGAGAGGCTTGGCTGCTGCCGCAGCGTGCAGGTGCGACGCCTCCGGGCGGGCGGGGTCGCTGGGGAGAAGTGGAACGAGTGAAACTGTGCGAGTGCGAGACTGCGAGGCGGCGATCTGAAGGAGAGGCGGGCAGCGAAGGAGGGGATGTACCTCGTGGTTGGTGTCGCTGTCGGGTGTGTCCCACTCCCACTGTTGGTTGGTTCTACTATATACAATACACTACACGTGAAGAGTCGTGCGTCAGAGGAGCGGGTCGCGAGTCTGTACTGCAGCTTGGAGTTGGTGCATGTGACATTGCCACCGTCGATGGACTGTTCTGGATGAGCGGCGAGCACGTGCAGAGAGATATTTGTTGCCGGCGGGGTGGGTCCGGAGTCTGGACCCACATGGGAGCGGTCAGAAGAGATGCGACGGCGACGACGACGACGACATCGTTTTGGGGACAGACCAAGGCCAGCATCAGCAAATGCATGTTGCACACGCCGGAGCCGTGGACGAGAGCAAAGCCAGCTCGTGTGTACCATTGGGCGTGCAGCACGTGTGTACAGAGAAGGGCTACAGATACAAGAACGCGCGCGCACACCCACGGCACCCCAAACGGCCGATTTTTTTTGTATTTTTTTTATATTTTAGCCTTTTCTATGAAAAATTTCACATTTCTCTACTTGTTAAGATGATACTGGTTACTAAAGGCTTTCACATGAATTTGGTCAAAACCAGTTAAGGTCGAAAATAACAATTTTTAGTGCAGAGAGAGTACTTAACCCTACATCACCTATGTAACAGTGGCTACTGTCATTTTCGGTATTTTCCTCCATGATCTAGGTGATTTCCCTAAAGTTTCCAAGGGTAATTCGTAGTGGCCATTTATCAAGGATTTTCTAATATATATCTCATGCATTGTATCCGGGGAGCTTCACTTGAAGACGATGGTGCTGTGTGCGAGCGGAATTTGATGGGGTGGATTGTAGGTGTGGGCCCACGTTCACTGGTGGAGGTGTTGCTCCGGTGAGTGGTGGCTCGCCGTTGTAGCGGGGTGGTGACCGAGGGAGTTGGTCGGCGAGCTTCATTGTGCCACATGGAAGCTCATGGTGGGCTTGGGCTGGGCTGGGGAAGCAAGATGAGCTCTGGCCACGATGGTCATGCTCTGGGTAGAATGGCAGACGATGGAGCTCGATCAAACGATGATTTCGTGTGGCTGGTTGCTCGGGCATGGTGGGGGGTCAAACAACGTTCAACTGAGGCCACGCGGTGGCTTTTAGAGGCGCGCGGGGGGGGGGGGGGGGGGTGGCGGGGCGGGGCACTGGTTTGGCTGCGCACTAGCATGCCAGACAGTGTCAAACACGTGGTCGGTTTGCTTGAGCTCGTTTTCTCGCGTGTGCTGTCACAAATCCAAGCTCGATCTCAGCAAGATTTTTGTACATGGCGTCTTCACATCCTAAGCTAACTCTTTTGTATGGGGGCAAAGAGATTTGGTTCATTGGTGTATAAGATATGGGAGGGGAAAGGTTGGTCTATCCAGCTGCTCCATCCCGAGGGAAATCTAATGTCATGGCATGCCAAACGGTGGCACCTTGGGTTCAAATTTTTGTAGGGTATACTAAGGTATTTTGACACACTTTTCGTAATTGGATCACTTTGGTTTAAGGCTTATAGCTTAGTGAACATGTGTGGTCTTTGTTGTAGGGCTGATTTTGAGTTAATGAATTTCCTGATTTTCCCTCTCTTCTCAAACACATTTGTCATGATTAGGGATCTTTGCAAAGCTTTTTTGGTATCCAAACCTTAATAACTTTTGTTATATGTTTAGTGAACTATAACTTTTGTTAATGGCCCACCTTGTGATTAGGCGATTTGATAGGTTTCCTTGATTACTTATGTTTGGTGCTTCTTATGCTCTTAAGGGGTGAACTTAGGGTTTTGGGTTAATTCCCTTCCTTTGATTACTATGAGATGGTTAAGTTAAACCCTCTAGGATGGTTAGCACCCAATTAGAGCCTTGATACATAAGTGTGGTGACTTTTTCCCTAAGTGGTCCACATGTGATAATGGGTTTAGGAGTGTGGGTTGGGCTAACCCCTTAGCTAACACCTAAGGTGCTACACAGTTGGTCCAAAAGAGTGAGGCTAAGCAATCAACTGTATCACTGGCACAACTGAACACTAAAGAGGTGGAGGAGGTGTCGACTGAACTAGAGGCACAGGAGCACCGGTGTGCTGAAGCATATGAGTCATAAAAGCCCGGTGCTCTACCCTATCTGCCAACAGCTGCTGCTAAAAAGCATCCTGGTGATCCTACATGATCTAAAACATGGAGAGCATCCGCTTAGATTACTGCTGCTAGAACACCGCTTGACGAGCCTGCTCGGTGGCCAACTGAGTTTGCTGTTGAACTAAGTGCAGAAGAAGGGTTGAGAGAGCAGGATCAGTCGCTAGAGGAACAGGAGAGGGAGCAGCACTAGAACCACCTGTCTTGTGATCATGTGAGCGAGGAGGCATAGAGGGAGGTGATGGTGGTATAGCCTAATCATCATCATCATCATCATCATCATCGTCATCAATGGAATCTAAATAGGCATTAGTTGTACCAAAGGGAACTAGGTCCTACTCCTCAATCTGCATGATCGGCTCGTCCTCAACTTGACGCTTGGAGGCTAAAGCATCCTTAGAGCGACTACCTGTGGTAGGAGCTCCTAAGCGAGTATCAACATCAGGCGGAGGATGATAGAATCTAAATGTAAGATGTGAGCGACCAATAAATACCTGGAACTAAGGTGGTCAAATCAATTGCGCAAAGATGTGACAAGGCAGTAAGCATATGGCAGCTGACATCGAGCACGAAGTCCATCCAACACGGTGTCCTCTATCTCACATATCAAAAAATCCACAACGTCGAACACAAAGTGAGAGACCAAGGCACCTAGGAGCTAGAGCTAAATGTGTGTGGCAGACTCCTTGTATCCCATGCGAGGTAGTAAGATTTGTCTCATCAATGCATGTAGGAACCTGACAACTATGGTGAAATATGCTAGAGACTGTCTTGATCCATTTGTGAATGGAGGTCAAAAAAGAGCCGAGACATGAGCAGTAGCTGGTGCGACTCCATCGTGAGGGCGATGAGGTGGGCTACAGAACCATAGCAAAGACTGTGAAACCTCGTCGACTACTCATGGAAACCAAACAACTCTCTGATCTGTGAAGCATGCAAAGTGACATCCTCTCTCTCAAAGCGAAACCTCATCCACTAGTGATCGGAGTCAATCCAAACTGTAGCATAGAAGACTCTGACCCACTCCTCAATGTAGAGACCACCAAAGTCCAAGAGTGTGGATAGACCAGGTAGGTAGGAGATGTGGCCCTCAATATTTGAACCAGCTACCTAATGAAGAGCGGTCATATCCAGACGCCGATGAGCCCTTAGGGCAATCTAAGCGGTCTGTTGGGCTATGAAGGACTCCTGAGTCCGTGTGCTAAACAAGGAACCAGCCTCTGGGCCATGCTATGCTGGAAGCCAAGTGTCCATTGGCACGTGTTTGAATCGACAAGCTATGGTGGCATTAGCTCTATGAAGATCAAACAGCCTTGGATCCTCATTCAAAGGCTGAACCTCTGTCTCGTCACGCTCCCGAAAGCAGGGTGGAGGAACAGGTGGAGTAGCAGAGGGAGCAGGAGTGGTGGAGGTAGGCAAGGTGGAAGCAATGGGTGTAATTGAGGTAGTGGTTGGCTCTAGAGTAGTGGAGGTTGCAAATGATGGGGCTGTAGTGGGAGTTGGAGTAGAAGGCTTTATAGCAAGGGATCAGGTCTAGCTAGGTAGAGCATAACCGAGACGACTATCGTCTCACATGGTAGGTAATCTCATCTGAGCCAATCTGAATGTTGGCTCTCTGGTTTGCCCTCTCAGCTACTGTTGTTGCTCCTATCATTTCTCGCGTAGCTCTATCCTGTCTGTGCTTCTTCTTGCCTACCTACTTCTCTAAGTAGACCGCCTTGCTCTTGTCCTGTCGAGGAGGGTCCTAACCATCACCTCCACCTCCCAAAGTGATATTCTTTGTCTGAACCATAATGACTGAGCTGAGTCGTGCTATTGAACTGACACAGACCATAGACCCTGACCACTGGCAGTACCCACTGATAGGCTGCATGAGAATTAGAGGAGATAAGCAAGAGCAGCAAAGCAGTAGATAAGTATATGGACAAGAAGGACTTGCTAGCTGGGGCACATCTCTCGAGGTAAAAACCAAACATGAGAGGAGTCACATGAGCGGGCGCATTGTCACATTGAAATGACAAAAGAGGTGAGCGCATGAGCCGCGAAGTCATACAGATTTATGAACATGTGAATCATATACACAACAAAAGGAATTACGCAAGACTGGGTGACAGGATGAAATAGAGTGTGAGACTCGACCAAATGATATAGGTGGCATTTGAGCTGGAGTTGGCAAAGGTGTATACAAATGAGCATATTGAGGAAGTGACACTAGATATTTGAAGAATAAAGTGATGCCACATATGAGGCATGAAGGTGGGATATGGTTTAGGCATGGCTATATGATGTATAGGATATATATGAAGACACTAGTAAAGAATAGTTTGATATGAGGGCAATAGGTTGAAGAAGAGGTATAAGAATAGCATTTGGTGGACTTGGAGGTGTTGTAATTTTAGATAAATAAGTGACATGCTTTCAATATATTTAAATATATTAAATATTCTAATTCCGAATAAAACAAACATATAACTCAGATAAATGTCATATGTAATTATAGCAGCAATGAACAGTAGCAATTCTAGGACACGTAAACATGTAAAATAGCTGCTCAGGTCCATTTCAAAATTAAACATGGCTTGCAGATGAAGAAGGCAGATTTTGCACATAAACATTATTGTTTATATTAAGATATTGCTCTCAAAATAGCGGGTTGCTGCACTAAACAGCCTTCCAACGCTGAGCGGTGATCACAGATCCTCGACTAACGTGACAGTCCTATCTTACCAAATCAGGGTTTTAGAACAAATGTAATAAGCCTAATAATCAAGCATAAATACAAATACTAAGGAGCTGTGTACCAAATAAAATAACATAATTTAACATAGGTAAACAACCTCAACAATAGTGAAAGATGATTAGGCATAAATAATATCAATGCTAAAAATAACAACACACTAAAACCCAGACTGTCACGTCGTCTCACTACACTGCTATCATCATTGAACACATAAATCTGCCCACAAATTGTGCAATCACACCCAAGTAAATAATACTAGCAGATTGCACAAAATTACTCGATAAATAAAGAGAGGAACCGGGTAACTCACAACACGTAGATTGTCTACGTGGGAAGACCAGCTCAGCGAACACAAGGTTCTGTCCCAGAAAACCAATTTCGCCGCCCACGTCTGGACCTGCACGGTGGGAGGTTGACTGAGATACTAGAGCCGTTGCCGGAGCCGAGGGAGACATCCACGGCACCAGCCCGAGAAGAGGAACACCGCGCAGCAGGGAGCCCAAGCACCAGGCCACGGTGGACAATAATCAGACCAGACAGAGCACCACACAGGTGCACTGGTAAAGCAACGGAGCACAAGAGAACCTCACTGCGCATGACTAGTGCCACCTCCACCTTCTTCCACCAGCAAGATGAACACCAGAACACCAAGAATCAAAGGAATCGATCCAAACTGTGACTGGAACCGAGAGGGGAAAGAAGAACAGAGAGCTAGCGATTTTTAGCGAGGTTCTAAGCAGGGAGCAAGTCTCCATACTTAAGGAGCCGAGGGAGAAGCGGTTGCAGAAGGGCGGCGTGGAGATCGGCGAGCGCCGAACCACCCGTCCGGTGAACGCCGCCGCAAGGGATCCTTTTTTCTGCTCGCTGGCTCTAACGAGCATGGCTGCTCCTCCCTAGGGATGAGCCGGGCCGGTGGGCTAGCTCGTCCACCAGGCCTGGTAGCGGCCCACCTGGCTGGCCTCCCTCTTTCTTTTTTTAAATAAAGTGAATATCACAAAAATGGACAGCCTAGCAATCCCCACCATTTTCACTCTTATTTTCTGATCAATGTCATTGAGCTCCCGTACTATTTATATACTACTTTTCAGTAGAGGTACTTGTTAGGTTTGAACCAAAGCCTATCCCAGTGTACTCCAACCCTACACGAGTAAGCGGAGGACTACTGAAAGTCGCCTAGAGGGGGGTGAATAGGGCGAAACTAAAATTTACAAATATAATCACAACTACAAGCCGGGTTAGCGTTAGAAATAATAATGAGTCCGAGAGAGAGGGCGCAAAACAAATCACAAGTGAATGAAGAGTGTGACACGCGGATTTGTTTTACCGAGGTTTGGTTCTCGCAAACCTACTCCCCGTTGAGGTGGTCACAAAGACCGGGTCTCTTTCAACCCTTTCCCTCTCTCAAACGGTCCCTCAGACCGAGTGAGCTTCTCTTCTCAAATCAAACCGGGAACAAAACTTCCCCGCAAGGGCCACCACACAATTGGTGTCTCTTTCCTTGGTTACAATGGAGTTTTGATCACAAGAACAAGTGAGAAAGAAAGAAGCAATCCAAGCGCAAGAGCTCAAAAGAACACGACAAATCTCTCTCGCTAGTCACTAGAGCTTTGTGTGGAATTGGAGAGGATTTGATCACTTGAGTGTGTCTAGAATTAATGCTAGAGCTCTTGTAGATGGTTGGAAGGTGGAAAACTTGGATGACTTGAATGTGGGGTGGTTGGGGTATTTATAGCCCCAACCACCAAACTAGCCGTTTGGGTGGAGGCTGTCTGTCGCATGGTGCACCGGACAGTCCGGTGCACACCGGACATGTCCGGTGCGCCAGCCACGTCATCCGAACGTTAGGGTTCCGACCGTTGTAGCTCTGACTGATGTGCCCGCCTGGATGTCCGGTGGCGCACCAGACATGTATTGTAGAGTGTCCGGTGCGCCACTTCGCGCGTGCCTGACTTCTGCGCGTTCTGGCGCGCATTTAATGCGCCTGCAGGTGACCATTGGCGCCGAAGTAGTCGTTGTTCCGTCGTTACACCGGACAGTCCGGTGTACACCGGACATGTCCGGTGAATTATAGCGGACTAGCCGTTGTGGATTCCCGAAGCTGGCGAGTTCAGAGTCGCGTCCCCTTTGAGCACCGGACACTGTCCGGTGTACACCGGCTGCTCTGAGAATTCCCGAAGGTGTGAAGTTCAGCTTGGAGTCCCCTGGTGCACCGGACACTGTCCGGTGCGCCCTACCAGGGTGCCTTCGGTTGTCCCTTTGCTCCTTTGTTTGAACCCTTTCTCTTGATCTTTTTATTGGCTTATTGTGAACCTTTGGTACCTGTAGAACTTATAAACTTGGGCAAACTAGTTAGTCCAAATATTTGTGTTGGGCAATTCAACCACCAAAATTAGTTTAGGAAATAGGTGTAAGCCTAATTCCCTTTTAATCTCCCCCTTTTTGGTGATTGATGCCAACACAAACCAAAGCAAATATAGAAGTGCAGAATTTGAACTTGTTTGCATATGCAAGTGCAAAGGTTGCTTAGAATTGAGCCAATAAATATTACTTACTAGATATGCATGGATTGTTTCTTTATTTTTAACATTTTGGACCACGCTTGCACCACATGTTTTGTTTTTGCAAATTCTTTTTGTAAATCCTTTTCAAAGTCTTTTTCCAAATAGTCAAAGGTAAATGAATAAGATTTTGCGAAGCATTTTCAAGATTTGAAATTTTGTCTCCTTGTTTCAAATGCTCTTCCTTTGACTAAACAAAACTCCCCCTCAAATAAATTCTCCTCTTAGTGTTCAAGAGGGTTTTAAGATATCAATTTTGAAAATACTACTTGCTCCCCCTTTTAAACACAATAAGATCCTAATTTGAAATTCACCAATTGAAAATCATTAGTTTTAAAATTAGGGTGGTGGTGCGGTCCTTTTTGCTTTGGGCCAATACTTTCTCCCCCTTTGGCATGAATCGCCAAAAACGGATACTTCGAGTGAAATATAGGCCCTTTCCTAACTATTTTCTCCCCTTTGGCAAATAAAACATATGAGTGAAGATTATACCAAAGTTGGAGAGTTGCTTGGAGCGACGGCGAAGGATGAGTAATAGAGTGGAGTGGAAGCCTTTGTCTTCGCCGAAGACTCCAATTCCCTTTCAATACACCTATGACTTGTTTTGAAATTCACTTGAAAACACATTAGTCATAGCATATATAAAAAGGACATGATCAAAGGTATACTTATGAGCTATGTGTGCAAATTAGCAAAAGAAATTCCTAGAATCAAGAATATTGAGCTCATGCCTAAGTTTGGTAAAAGTTTGTTCATCTAGTGGCTTGGTAAAGATATCGGCTAATTGATCTTTAGTATTAATATATGCAATCTCGATATCCCCCTTTTGTTGGTGATCCCTAAGAAAGTGATACCGAATGGCTATGTGTTTAGTGCGGCTATGCTCAACGGGATTATCCGCCATGCGGATTGCACTCTCATTATCACATAGAAGAGGAACTTTGGTTAATTTGTAACCATAGTCCCGCAGGGTTTGCCTCATCCAAAGCAATTGCGCGCAACAATGTCCTGCGGCAATGTACTCGGCTTCGGCGGTAGAAAGAGCGACCGAATTTTGCTTCTTTGAAGCCCAAGACACCAAGGATCTTCCCAAGAACTGGCAAGTCCCCGATGTGCTCTTTCTATTAATCTTGCACCCCGCCCAATCGGCATCCGAATAACCAAGTAAATCAAATGTGGATCCCCGAGGGTACCAAAGCCCAAACTTAGGAGTATAAGCCAAATATCTCAAGATTCGTTTTACGGCCGTAAGGTGAGATTCCTTAGGGTCGGCTTGGAATCTTGCACACATGCATACGGAAAGCATAATGTCCGGTCGAGATGCACATAAATAGAGTAATGAACCAATCATCGACCGGTATACCTTTTGATCCACGGACTTACCTCCCGTGTCGAGGTCGAGATGCCCATTTGTTCCCATGGGAGTCTTGATGGGCTTGGCATCCTTCATCCCAAACTTGTTTAGGATGTCTTGAGTATACTTCGTTTGGCTAATGAAGGTGCCTTCTTGGAGTTGCTTCACTTGAAATCCTAAGAAATACTTCAACTCCCCCATCATCGACATCTCGAATTTTTGTGTCATGATCCTACTAAATTCCTCACATGTAGATTCGTTAGTAGACCCAAATATAATATCATCAACATAAATTTGGCATACAAACAAATCATTGTCAAGAGTTTTAGTAAATAAAGTAGGATCAGCCTTGCCGACTTTGAATCCATTAGCAATAAGGAAATCTCTAAGGCATTCATACCATGCTCTTGGGGCTTGCTTGAGCCCATAAAGCGCCTTAGAGAGCCTATAGACATGGTTAGGGTACTCACTGTCTTCAAAGCCGGGAGGTTGCTCAACGTAGACCTCTTCCTTGATTGGTCCGTTGAGGAAGGCACTTTTCACGTCCATTTGGTAAAGCTTGAATCCATGGTAAGTAGCATAGGCTAATAATATACGAATTGACTCAAGCCTAGCTACGGGTGCATAGGTTTCACCAAAATCCAAACCTTCGACTTGGGAGTATCCCTTGGCCACAAGTTGAGCTTTGTTCCTTGTCACCACACCATGCTCGTCTTGCTTGTTGCGGAAGACCCATTTGGTTCCTACAACATTTTGGTTAGGACATGGAACTAAATGTCATACCTCGTTCCTAGTGAAATTGTTGAGCTCCTCTTGCATCGCCATCACCCAATCCGAATCTTGTAGTGCTTCCTCTACCCTCTGTGGCTCAATAGAGGAAACAAAAGAGTAATGCTCACAAAAATGTGCAACACGAGATCTAGTGGTTACCCCCTTATGAATGTCGCCAAGGATTGTGTCGACGAGGTGATCTCGTTGGATTGCTTGGTGGACTCTTGGGTGTGGCGGCCTTGGTTCTTCATCCTCCTTGTCTTGATCATTTGCATCTCCCCCTTGATCATTGTCGTCATCTTGAGGTGGCTCATCACTTTGATCTTCTCCTTCATCAACTTGAGCCTCATCCTCATTTTGAGTTGGTGGAGATGCTTGCCTGGAGAAGGATGGTTGATCTTGTGCATTTGGAGGCTCTTCGGATTCCTTAGGACACACATCCCCAATGGACATGTTCCTTAGCGCGATGCACGGAGCCTCTTCTTCACCTATCTCATCAAGATCAACTTGCTCTACTTGAGAGCCATTAGTCTCATCAAACACAACGTCACAAGAAACTTCAACTAGTCCTGAGGACTTGTTAAAGACTCTATATGCCCTTGTGTTTGAGTCATATCCCTAGTAAAAAGCCTTCTACAGTCTTAGGAGCAAATTTAGATTTTCTACCTCTTTTAATAAGAATAAAACATTTGCTACCAAAGACTCTAAAATATGAAATATTGGGATTTTTACCGGTTAGGAGTTCGTATGATGTCTTCTTGAGGATTCGGTGTAGATATAACCGGTTGATGGCGTAGCAGGCGGTGTTAACCGCTTCGGCCCAAAACCGATCCGGTGTCTTGTACTCATCAAGCATGGTTCTTGCCATGTCCAATAGAGTTCGATTCTTCCTCTCCACTACACCATTTTGTTGTGGGGTGTAGGGAGAAGAGAACTCATGCTTGATGCCCTCCTCCTCAAGGAAGCCTTCAATTTGTGAATTCTTGAACTCCGTCCCATTGTCGCTTCTAATTTTCTTGATCCTTAAGCCGAACTCATTTTGAGCCCGTCTCAAGAATCCCTTTAAGGTCTCTTAGGTTTGAGATTTTTCCTGCAAAAAGAATATCCAAGTGAAGCGAGAATAATCATCCACAATAACTAGACAGTACTTACTCCCGCCGATGCTTATGTAAGCGATCGGGCCGAATAGGTCCATGTGTAGGAGCTCCAGTGGCCTGTCAGTCGTCATGATGTTCTTGTGTGGATGATGAACACCAACTTGCTTCCCGGCTTGGCATGCGCTACAAATCCTATCTTTCTCAAAATGAACATCTGTTAGTCCTAAAATGTGCTCTCCCTTGAGAAGCTTATGAAGATTCTTCATTCCAACATGGGCTAGTCGGCGGTGCCAGAGCCAACCCATATTAGTCTTAGCAATTAAGCAAGTGCCGAGTTCAGCTCTATCAAAGTCTACCAAGTATAGCTGACCCTCTAACACTCCCTTAAAGGCTATTGAATCATCACTTCTTCTAAAGACAATGACACCTACATCAGTAAAGAGACAGTTGTAGCCCATTTGACATAATTGGGATACGGAAAGCAAATTGTAATCTAATGAATCAACAAGAAAAACATTGGAAATGGAATGGTCAGGAGATATAGCTATTTTACCCAAACCTTTGACCAAACCTTGGTTTCCATCCCCGAATGTGATAGCTCGTTGGGGATCTTGGTTTTTCTCGTAGGAGGAGAACATCTTCTTCTCCCCGGTCATGTGGTTTGTGCACCCGCTATCGATGATCAAACTTGAGCCCCCGGATGCATAGACCTACAAAATAAGTTTAGTTCTTGACTTTAGGTACCCAAATGGTTTTGGGTCCTTTGGCATTAGAAACAAGAACTTTGGGTACCCAAACACAAGTTTTGGAGCCCTTGTGTTTGCCCCCAACAAACTTGGCAACTACCTTGCCGGATTTGTTAGTTAAAACATAAGATGCATCAAAAGTTTTAAATGAAATGCTATGATCATTTGATGTACTAGGAGTTTTCCTTTTAGGCAACTTAGCACGGGTTGGTTGCCTAGAGCTAGATGTCTCACCCTTATACATAAAAGCATGGTTTGGGCCAGAGTGAGACTTCCTAGAATGAATTCTCCTAATTTTGCTCTCAGGATAGCCGGCAGGGTACAAAATGTAGCCCTCGTTATCCTGAGGCATGGGAGCCTTGCCCTTAACAAAGTTAGACAATTTCTTAGGAGGGGCACTAAGTTTGACATTGTGTAATACCCAAATAGTGAGATTAATGGAATGGGAAATATAAAAGGGTCATTTGACCATTGATGTTGTTATTTTCATTTCTTGCGTATTTCAAACCATGAGATTAACCCTAACTACCAATTAAAATATCAAATAAAAGAATGTGCATCATGCTGGAGTTTAGTTGTTTGTGCATTTAATAAAATAGTAATGTGGATAAAAATATAATAAAGAGTTGAGAATTTGGGTTTAATCTCAAAAGCGCAAAGTGGAGAAAAATTGGAGATAAAGTAGAAAAAAATAGAAAAGGGAAAATACTACACCAAAATAAAGAGAATAAAATATTTAATTAAATAAAAGCCTCACATTCTGGAGTACTCAATGGGTATGTTCAAATGGGTATAAATTTATAGTTAAATTTGAATTCAAATTTGGATTTACAAAATGAATAAAAGAGAAACTAGAAAAAAAAGAATAAAAAAAAAGCTACTACCTGCGCCTGGGCCGAATCCCTCTAGCTGGCCCACTTCCCCAACACGCGCGCGGCCCACTCTCAGCTCCTCTGCACACCACACCCGCTCCCTGCTTGTGACACCTACTGGTGGGACCCTGAGAACAGACGCAGTGGACTCTACGCGCGGTTGAATCTGTCGCTTGCGTGCGGGACCCACCTGGCTGGTGTGGTCTTCTTCTTTCCCGTGGGGATCGGATCGCGCTGACCCGGAATCGACCGTGATCTCACGGCGTGCCCACCTGCCTGGACTCGGTCCGAGGTTTAAAGCCGTGCCCCTCTGAGCCATCCAAAGGGGGAATCCGTCGAGCCACCATTAGCACAGTGAGAAAAAGAAACCAGTCCGTCGCCATCGCTAGGGCAAGAGAGGGCCGCCACCCATGAATCTTCTGCTCGCCGCTAGTGAGAGAGAACTGGAGCGCGAGGGTGGTGTCTGGTGCGGAAGTCGAGCGTGTGTGCGCACGGGTGAAGTCCGAGGGTGCGTGCCGCGATGACTCACCGTATCGCAGGGGAAGCTTCGAGCTCAAGATCAACTGGAGCGCCGTTGATGTCTCATCGGATTCCTGGAACCATGGCGGAGAATGCGCCATCACGTGGACCGGAGTCTTGCACTGCCTTCCTCGGGTGAGATTTCCCTCTACGCCTTCACCTCTGTTCCCTCATAGCTTAGCACCGAACATTATATTCATTTGAGCGCCCGTGGATCGTGAATTTATCGCCGGACTTGTGGCGCTGCCGCGGAACTCAGTGCGATCGTGGCCAGACCGTGGTGCTGCACGATCACCAGTGTGATTCTCCTCTTCAGATTCGCCGTTGTTACCCGTTCGTGTAGCATCTTTCGTATATGAAATAGATGGGGAAAAGGGCAGGGACACGCCGCTCCGGCGTGTTGTCGTCGTCGGGGTGTGGCGCTGCTGCCTGGTTCACCGTAGTTAGGGGAGAACACGTCTGTGCCGTTGATCCAGAAGCTAACGGCTCGGATCGGGCCATGTGTATCCGTTCGGCTAGGGGGATTCGCGACCGTTGATCGGGAGATCGACGACTGTGGTTAGATCCCGTGATAACCTTTCGTCTGAGAAATGGTGTCCGCTAGATCGACGATGGACGGGTAGTAATGGACCTGGGTTCATAAAAATCGTAACCGTTGGATCCGTATCCAACACTCTAGAATAGATTAAGTCTGGGCATGATCTGCGACCGTCCAAATCTAATCCAACGACCAGCGTGTGCAGATACCCCTTCGGTGGCCGATTTTCTAAAAAGCCCCCGAAGTATCTAGGTATCAACCCGCAGTCCTGCGCTGTGGGCACTGAGTCTTGAGGATTCTTGCGCAGATGCCCCCTGGCATTTCCAGAAATTGGGGCCCAGTCCAGTGACAAGTTAAAATGAATAAATAAATTAGAAAATGTATTTTTAATACAAAAATAAGTGCTAAATCTTCAATAATTTATAGAAAATTCATACTTGCTCCAAATTAATCCATTCCACTTTCTAAATTTTTATAATTTTATTCTCTAACACCTAGAGCCTCTGTTTTATCATGACAACAGTAAGAAAATTAATTTCCCACTTAATCCTATTTAAAACACATAAAACCTTTGAAAATCCATAACTTAAATTCTATAACTCCAAAAATTATGATTCCTGTTCCTAGGATTTTATTTTAATGTGTAGATTATTACTGTGTATCTTGTTTATATGTTTGGTGTAATGTTAATTTCTCTATATGCACTGTGCTTATTTGTATTGATGCGAGTAGACGAGCAAGCCACTGTGGATTCTGAGGTTCAACAAGTAGAAGTAGCTGAGCAGGAGCTCATTGAAGGCAAGTTGTGCCCTTGATCACTTCTTTTTCCCATTCATGTTCTTATTATTCATAATGATCTGCATAGGATAATTTTGCTGGGACCCAATAGGATACCCTAGATTTGACTATCTTTATACCTTGCTTCACCACTGGTTTTACTACTAAAGTTTTGGGTAGTACATGCTATTGCTTTATGTGGATTTGGGTATAGGGATATTCATCACTTATTGTTATACTATTTATTGTTATCTGTTTTATTATTCCTTGTTCATGTTAAGATCATTATGTTAATGGGAACATGGAGCGACCACCCGGGAAAACAGTGCTACCACAAGGGTTTAATGGGACGCCCTTGGCTGATTAACTAGGAAAGCTAGGGGAGGGCTACCTTACCCGAAAGGGGCAAGGGCAGTAGGGGAGAGGTCAGTGTAGGGGGGTCCCTGGTTGATTTTGCTGCGATGGCGGTCAGCCAGGAACCCTGCACTGGATCTTCCTATAAACTGTAGCGGGTAGTCTGAAGCTAGTGGAACTTTGTAAAGGCCTCGTAGTGTTACCCTGCCTCGCCTCCTCGGTAGAGGTGTATGGGATTGGCCATCTCTTGGCAGATGGGTAACATGACTTGTGGGTAAAGATGCGCAACCTCTGCAGAGTGTAAAACTAGTATACTAGCCGTGCTCACGGTCAAGAGCGGCTCGGACCCTCACATGATTAATTTATGGAACTTAAACTTAATCTGTCATATCATTGCATTTGGGATTATTTTATTATTACTTTTATTTATTATTACTATGGTTTGGTAATCACTTACACTTAGTAATTGCTAATAAAATTTTGACCAACTTATAAAAGCAATGCTCAGCTTCAGCCTTTATTCCATTGATCAGCCTTACACTTCATGAACTCCCACCTTTGGTGAGTTCATGCCACATTATTCCCCATGACTTGTTGAGCTATGAACGTATGTGAGCTCACTCTTGCTGTCTCACACCCCCCCACAGGAGAAGAACAGGTGGTCGAAGAGGAGCCGCCTAATACTGAGGCATTCAACTTGATCTAGGTGGTGTTTCTCAGTCGACATTGGCGCCGACGATCCTTAGTTCGTTTTATATTTATCTTTATTTTGTAATAAGACTTCCGCTATGTAATAAATACTCTGATGTTTTATGACATTTATCTCTATACACTCTGTTATTATATATGTTGTCTTCTTGGCGCATGTATGAGATGCACCCGGCTTTGTCCTTTAAAACTGGGTGTTACACATTGTCTCCCCTTTGGAAGCCAATGCCATCCTTGATGCCAGGGCGTCTCCCACTATAGAGCATACTTCTAGCAAATTTAAACTTTTCATTCTCTAAGTTATGCTCGGCAATTTTAGCATCTAATTTTGCTATATGATCATTTTGTTGTTTAATTAAGACCATGTGATCATGAATAGCATCAATATCAACATCTCTACATCTAGTGCAAATAGAAACATGCTCAATGGTAGATGTAGAGGGTTTGCAAGAATTAAGTTCAACAATCTTAGCATGCAAAATATCATTGTTATCTCTAAGATCGGAAATTGTAACATTGCAAACATCTAATTCTTTAGCCTTAGCAATTAATTTTTCATTTTCAATCCTAAGGCTAGCAAGAGAATTGTTTAATTCTTCAATCTTAGCAAGCAAATCATCATTATCATTTCTAAGATTGGGAATTGAAACATCACAAACATGAGAATCAACCTTAGCAATTAATTTGGCATTTTCATTTCTAAGGTTGGCAATAGTGTCATGGCATGTGCTTAGCTCACTAGATAATTTCTCACATTTTTCTACTTCTAGAGCATAAGCATTCTTAACCTTAACATGCTTTTTATTTTCCTTGATTAGGAAGTCCTCTTGGGAGTCTAAGAGATCATCCTTTTCATGGATGGCACTAATTAGCTCATTTAGTTTTTTCCTTTTGTTGCATGTTTAGGTCGGCAAAAAGGGTTCGCAAGTTATCCTCCTCATTACTAGCATTATCCTCATCGCTAGATGTTTCATATTTGGTGGAGGATCTTGATTTTACCTTCTTCCTTTTGTCATCCTTGGCCATGAGGCATTTGTGGCCGACGTTGGGGAAGAGAAGACCCTTGGTGACGGCGATGTTTGCGGCGTCCTCATCGGAGGAGGAGTCGGTGGAGCTCTCATCGGAGTCCCACTCGCGGCACACATGGGCATCGCCGCCCTTCTTCTTGTGATATCTCTTCTTCTCCTTTCTTCTCCCCTTCTTGTCGTTGTCCCTGTCACTATCACTTGATAATGGACATTTAGCAATAAAGTGACCGGGCTTACCACACTTGTAGCAAACTCTCTTGGAGCGGGGCTTGTAATCTTTCCCCCTCCTTTGCTTGAGGATTTGACGGAAGCTCTTGATGATGAGAGCCATCTCCTCGTTGTCGAGCTTGGAGGCGTCGATGGGTGTTCGACTTGGAGTAGATTCCTCCTTCTTTTCTTCCGTCGCCTTGAATGCGACCGGTTGTGCTTCGGACGTGGAGGGGCCGTCAAGCTCGTTGATCTTCTTTGAGCCTTTGATCATCAACTCAAAGCTCACAAAATTACCTATAACTTCCTCAGGGGTCATTTGTGTATATCTAGGATTACCATGAATTAATTGAACTTGAGTAGGGTTAAGGAAAACAAGTGATCTTAGAATAACCTTAACCACTTCGTGGTCATCCCATTTTTTGCTCCCGAGGTTGCGCACTTGGTTCACCAAGGTTTTGAGCCGGTTGTACATGTCTTGTGGCTCCTCCCCTTGGCGAAGACAGAAGCGACCGAGCTCCCCCTCGATCATTTCCCATTTGGTGATCTTGGTCACCTCATCTCCTTCGTGCGCGGTCTTTAGCACGTCCCAAATCTCCTTGGCGCTCTTCAACCCTTGCACCTGGTTATACTCCTCTCGACTTAGAGAGGTGAGGAGTATAGTGGTGGCTTGGGAGTTGAAGTGCTCGATTTGGGCCACTTCGTCCTCATCATAATCTTCATCCCCTACGGATGGTACCTGTACACCAAACTCAACAACATCCCATATACTTTTGTGGAGTGAGGTTAGGTGATATCGCATCATATCACTCCACCTAGCATAATCTTCACCATCAAATGTTGGTGGTTTGCCTAATGGGACGGAAAGTAAAGGTGTATGTTTAGGAATGCGAGGGTAGCGTAGGGGGATCTTACTATACTTCTTGCGCTCTTGGCGCTTAGAAGTGACTGGACGGCGCGTCGGAGCCGGAGGTTGACGGTGATGAAGTGTCGGTCTCGTAGTAGACCACTTTCCTCATCCTCTTGTGCTTGTCGCCTCTCCGATGCGACTTGTGGGAAGAGGATTTCTTCTCCTTCCCCTTCCCTTTGTTGGAGGAGTTCTTCTTCTCCTTCCTCTTGTTGCGGGACTCTTCCGATGAAGTCGACCCGTGGCTTGTAGTGGGCTTGTCGCCGGTCTCCATCTCCTTCTTGGCGTGATCTCCCGACATCACTTCGAGCGGTTAGGCTCTAATGAAGCACCGGGCTCTGATACCAATTGAAAGTCGCCTAGAGGGGGGGTGAATAGGGCGAAACTGAAATTTACAAATATAATCACAACTACAAGCCGGGTTAGCGTTAGAAATAATAATGAGTCCGAGAGAGAGGGTGCAAAACAAATCACAAGCGAATGAAGAGTGTGACACGCGGATTTGTTTTACTGAGGTTCGGTTCTCGCAAACCTACTCCCTGTTGAGGTGGTCACAAAGACCGGGTCTCTTTCAACCCTTTCCCTCTCTCAAACGGTCCCTCGGACCGAGTGAGCTTCTCTTCTCAAATCAAACCGGGAACAAAACTTCCCCGCAAGGACCACCACACAATTGGTGTCTCTTGCCTTGGTTACAATGGAGTTTTGATCACAAGAACAAGTAAGAAAGAAAGAAGCAATCCAAGCGCAAGAGCTCAAAAGAACACGACAAATCTCTCTCGCTAGTCACTAGAGCTTTGTGTGGAATTGGAGAGGATTTGATCACTTGAGTGTGTCTAGAATTAATGCTAGAGCTCTTGTAGATGGTTGGACGGTGGAAAACTTGGATGACTTGAATGTGGGGTGGTTGGGGTATTTATAGCCCCAACCACCAAACCAGCCATTTGGGTGGAGGCTGTCTATCGCATGGTGCACCGGACAGTTCAGTGCACACCGGACATGTCCGGTGCACCAGCCACGTCACCCGAACGTTAGGGTTCCGACCGTTGGAGCTCTGACTGCTGGGCCCGCCTGGATGTCTGGTGGCGCACCGGACATGTACTGTAGAGTGTCCGGTGCGCCACTTCGCGCGTGCCTGACTTCTGCGCGTTCTGGCGCGCATTTAATGCGCCTGCAGGTGACCGTTAGGCGCCGAAGTAGCCGTTGTTCCGTCGTTACACCGGACAGTCCGGTGTACACCGGACATGTCCGGTGAATTATAGCGGACTAGCCGTTGTGGATTCTCGAAGCTGGCGAGTTCAGAGTCGCGTCCCCTTGGAGCACCGAACACTGTCCGGTGTACACTGGATAGTCCGGTGAATTATAGCGCGACTGCTCTGAGAATTCCCGAAGGTGCGAAGTTCAGCTTGGAGTCCCCTGGTGCACCGGACACTGTCCGGTGGTGCACCGGCGCCCTACCAGGGTGCCTTCGGTTGTCCCTTTGCTCCTTTGTTTGAACCCTTTCTCTTGATCTTTTTATTGGCTTATTGTGAACCTTTGGTACCTGTAGAACTTATAAACTTGGGCAAACTAGTTAGTCCAAATATTTGTGTTGGGCAATTCAACCACCAAAATTAGTTTAGGAAATAGGTGTAAGAGCCTAATTCCCTTTCAACTACGCCTTGATCCACAAACCCTAGTGTGAGAATCTTTGCAGAAAAGGCACATAGTACTAGGCAGATTATCTGCTTCTCTTACGGGGCAGGGTGTTACGGTCATGCCCTTTAATATCTATTCATGAGCTCACTAGAGAGAAAACCCCATTCTCTCCCGGACTGAGACCCCACTGTCAGCTCATATAGGTGAAATCATTAAGGAAATTCTGTAGGATAATTTCCCTGCTTATAGCATTGACTTCATTAAGAGCATATCGCTCAACTTGCCATACAGACAGTGAGACAGAGCACAACAGCTCATGAGACTCTTTATCTTTTGTGCTCTTGGTTCCACAGTGCTTCGTTTCCTGGAGCCTGGATCTCGGGACCTCCGCTCACACAGGACAGTTATCCGCAGTTGAAACCGCTAACATGATACGAGACCCATTCCCATGCACGCTGCTTGGATTGGCTTTTGAGCCAGTCCTTTGGTGAAAGGATCAGCAAGGTTCCTTTCAGACTTAATGTAATCTACGGTTATTACACCCGTCTCCCTAGCATGCCGACATGAATCAAGTCGTCTTCTGATATGCCTCTAGGATTTTTTGTTGTTGAAAGGGAAATGTGCCCTTGGGCCATTTATAAAGTGTTTTGGTGATTAAGTGCACAACACATTTTCTCTAATTGCTAATTTGTGCCAAAGAGTGAAGAAGTGCAAATCATATTACAAGGTATGTTTCTAGACTTAGTACATTGATTTGAGTACTAATGTATTGTGTCTAAGTGCTAGAAACAGGAGAAATTGGTTGGGAAAAGAGTTGGCTGTGTACAGCCAAATGCTGCTCGGTCTGGGTGCACCGGACAGTGTCCGGTGCGCCAGACTAGCCTCCGGTGAACAGGCCTCTCTCGGGACTTGACGGTGGCGTACGGCTATAAATCACCGGACTGTCCGGTGGTGCACCGAACTGTCCGGTGAGTCGTCCGCGGCGAAGTCGTCGCTCTCGGGAAACGTTCAACGGCGTACGGCTATTATTCACCGGACTGTCCGGTGAACCAACGGTCGACTGCTCCAACGGTCGGCAGGGGCACCGGACTATCCGGTGTGCACCGGACAGTGTCCGGTACGCCAACTGCCTAGAAAGCTGCAACGGTCGGATGCGCCAGAAAAGGAAGGAGATCGCGCACCGGACAACTACAGGGACTGTCCGGTGCGCCACCCGACAGAAGGCAAGATTTGCCTTCCAAAGTTGCCTCCAACGGCTCCTAGCTACCTTGGGGCTATAAAAGGGACCCCTAGGCGCATGAAGGAGACACCCAAGCATACTTTGAGCATTCAAAGTCTTCCACACTCCAGTCTCCGCGCACTCGATTGACTTTGTTAGTGATTTGAGCTCCGTTCTATTGGTGAACTTGTTGCGATTCATTTGAGCTCAAGTCTTGGTTGTGTGTGTGCATATTACTATGGATTTGTGTGTGTTGCTTTCCACCCTTACTCTAGTGCTTTCACTTTGATCTTTGTTGTAAGGGCGAGAGACTCCAACCTGTGGAGATTCCTCGCAAACGGGAAAAGAGATAAGCAAGAACAACACCGTGGTATTCAAGTTGGTCATTGGATCACTTGAAAGGGGTTGAGTGCAACCCTCATCCATTGGGACGCCACAAAGTGGAGGTTGGCAAGTATTATACTTGCCGAACCACGGGATAAACTCACGTATCTTGTGTGATTGATTTTCTGTGATACTTGTGGTCGCAAGAGCTGCCTACTTAGCCATACTAACACTTAACAAAGTTTTGTGGCTATTTAGTTGTCGATTTTTACAGGATCACCTATTCACACCCCCCTCTAGGTGCTCTCAATTGGTATCGGAGCCGTTCTCTTCACGAAAGGGACTAATCGCCCGAAGAGATGGATCCTAAGGGAAAGGGGATGGTGGTCAATGAAAAGGAGAAGGAGTCCATCTTCAACGAGCCGAGGGACGACAAGCCCACTGAATCTGGCTCGAGTCATAAGAAGAAGGACGAGAAGAAGAGGCACATTAAGAAGATCGTCTACTACGACAGTGACGAGTCTTCTTCTTCCCCAAGAGACGACGACTACGACGAGAAAAAGAAACCGGTTAACTCAAACTTTTATTTTGATTATTCTCGTATTCCGTATAATTCCAATGCCCATTTGCTTTCTATTCCTCTTGGTAAACCTCCACACTTTGATGGAGAGGACTACGGTTTTTGGAGTCACAAAATACGTAGTCACCTTTTCTCTCTCCATCCTAGTATTTGGGAGATAGTTGAGAATGGAATGCAATTTGATAGTACGGACAACCCTATTTTTATTAATGAACAAATTCACAAAAAATGCACAAGCTACCACTGTTTTGTTAGCATCGTTATGCAGGGATGAATACAACAAGGTGAGCGGCTTGGACAACGCCAAGCAAATATGGGACACCCTCAAGATCTCGCATGAGGGGAACGACGCCACCATGATCACCAAAATGGAGTTGGTGGAAGGCGAGCTAGGAAGGTTTGCCATGATCAGGGAAGAGGAGCCAACACAAACATACAACAGGCTCAAGACCCTGGTCAACAAGATCAGGAGCTATGGAAGCACGAGATGGACGGACCACGACGTCATTCGACTTATGCTCAGGTCTTTTACTGTCATTGACCCTCATCTTGTAAACTCAATCCGTGAGAATCCTAGGTACACAAAGATGACGCCTGAGGAAATACTCGGAAAGTTTGTGAGCGGGCGTATGATGATCAAGGAAGCAAGATACGCTGATGAGGCATTGAATGGCCCAATGCCCATCTATGAGCCCCAACCCGTTGCACTCAAGGCAACAAGCAGCAGCAGGGAGGCGCTACCTAGCAAGGTGGCATAAGTTGAAGCTGCTGGGCTAAATGAAGATGAAATGGCCCTCATTATCAAGCGCTTCAAGACGACGCTAAAAGGACGAAAGGAGCATCCCAACAAGAGCAAAGCAAAGGGAAAACACTCCTGTTTTAAATGTGGTAAGACTGGTCATTTCATAGCAAATTGTCCCGATAATGCTAATGACTAGGAACAAGAAAAGAGCGGGAAGAGGGAGAAGAAGAAGGCCTACAAGAAGGCGAAGGGCGAGGCGCACCTAGGTAAAGAGTGGGATTCGGATTGCTCTTCGTCCGACTCCGACGACGAAGGACTCGCCGCCTCGGCCTTCAACAAATCATCTCTCTTCCCCAACGAGCGCCACACCTGCCTCATGGCAAAGGAGAGAAAGGTAAGCGCTCGAGATACCCCTAAGTATACTACTTCAAGTGATGATGACTCTAGTGATGATGAAGTAGATTACACAAGTTTATTCAAAGGTTTAGATAGAACTAAAGTTTATAAGATCAATGAATTGATTGATGCCTTAAATGAAAAGAATAGATAATTAGAGAAGCAAGAAGATATTTTATATGAAGAGCATGACAAGTTTATTAGTGTGCAAAAATCTCTTGCTTTAGAGGTTAAAAGGAATGAAATGCTTTCTTCTGAATTATCCGCTTGTCATGAAACTATGTCTAGCTTGAAGAGTATTAATGATGATTTAAATGCTAAGCTAGAAGTAGTTAATAAATCTAGTTCTTATGTAGAGCATGTTGTGATTTGTAATAGATGTAAGGATTTCGATGTTGATGCATGTGTTGAGCGCCTTACTTCTATTACAAAACTTAATGGTGAAGTGGCAAGTCTTAATGTCCAACTTAAGACTTGCAAAAATGACTTTGATAAATTAAAATTTGTTAGGGATGCCTACATCGTTGGTAGACATCCCCCAATTAAAGATGGACTTGGCTTTCAAAAGGAAGCCAAGAACTTAACAAGTCAAAGGGCTCCCATTTCCAACAAGGAGAAAGGGAAGGCCCCAATGCTAGTAGTAGTCAAAAGAATCATGCTTTCATATACCATGATAGAAAATTTTCTAGAAATTCTCATTATAATAGGAGTTATAGTGCTTTTGACTCACATGCTATGATTGCTTCATGTTCTAATTTTAATGATAGGCCTAGGAAAAATATTGTGTCTCATGCTCCTAGGAAAGTGTATAAAAAACCCACTACTATCTTTCATGCTTGCAACACTAAGTATGTACGTACATGTAAAAATGAAAGAGTGGTTGCTAGAAAGATGGGGTCCAAATGCAAGGGAGACAAGACTTGCATTTGGGTCCCAAAGGCTATTGTAACTAACCTTGTAGGACCCAACAAGAGTTGGGTACCTAAAACCCAAGCCTAATCGCCTTGCTTCAGGATCTGGTATCCAAAGGGGTCTACCTTTGACTTGATTGGATATTCAGACTCCTATTATGCCGGGTGCAAGGTTGATAGGAAGAGTACATCAAGGACGTGCCAATTCCTAGGAAGGTCCCTGGTGTCTTGGAGTTCAAAGAAACAAACTTCCGTTGCCCTATCCACCGCTGAGGCCGAGTATATTACCGCAGGACAGTGTTGCGCGCAACTACTTTGGATGAGGCAAACCCTCCGGGACTTTGGCTACAATCTGAGCAAAGTCCCACTCCTATGTGACAATGAGAGTGCAATCCGCATGGCGGATAATCCTATTGAACACAGCCGCACTAAGCACATAGACATCCGACATCACTTCCTAAAAGACCACCAGCAAAAGGGGGATATCGAGGTGTACCATATCAACACCGAAAACCAGCTAGCCGATATCTTCACCAAGCCTTTAGATGAGAAAAGGTTTTGCAGGTTGCATAGTGAGCTAAATGTCTTAGATTCGCGTAACTTGGATTGATCTATAGCATACATGTGTTTTATGCCTTTGATCATGTTCATTTATGCATTCAATCTATTTTTGTTCATTTGTGGTGCTTAAGTTGTAAACATGATCCCCGGACCTCACAAGTCCATGTGCAAGTGATGCACTTATTTAGGGGGAGGCATGCTACAACTTGACACTTTGAGACTAATCTTTGTATTTGAGTTCTTGATTTAGTCTCAAAAGTGGATTGAAAGGGAAAGGTGAACTTGGACCATGCAAAGACTTCCACTGCACTCCGGTAATAACTCCAAGTTCATATCTATGCTGTTATTGCCTTTTTGCTCTTAATTGACAATTTTGGTAAGGCAATGGGGTTTAAGGGCCAAGAATGATCCCGTTTTGGTGATTAATGCCAAAGGGGGAGAAATTAAGGCCAAAGCAAATGGATCAGTTACCACTTGAGAATTTTGAAAATAGTAGAGTTAGAACTTTTGATTTGTCAAAATACTCTTATTATCAAATTTTGGCCTCTTATGGGGAGAATGTAGGATTATGGGAAAAAGGGGGAGTTTGTGGCTCTTGATCAATTTTTCCATTTGAATGTCTCTCATTGTGCCTAAACAAGTGTGTTTGACTTAGAGATAGAAAAATAAGTTTGATTTGCAAAAACAAACCAGGTGGTGGCAAAGAATGATCCAAATATGCCAAATTTGAATAAAAAACAATTCTTGTTCTCAATTGCGTTGATATTGCACTTCTTTTAGTTGTTTTTTGATGTGTTGGCATAAATCACCAAAAAGGGGGAGATTGAAAGGGAAATGTGCCCTTGGGCCATTTCTAAAGTGTTTTGGTGATTAAGTGCACAACACATTTTCTATAAGTGTTAATTTGTGCCAAAGAGTGAAGAAGTGCAAATCATATTACAAGGTACGTTTCTAGACTTAGTACATTGATTTGAGTACTAATGTATTGTGTCTAAGTGCTAGAAACAGGAGAAATTGGTTGGGAAAAGAGTTGGCTGTGTATAGCCAAATGCTGCTCGGTCTAGGTGCACCGGACTGTCCGGTGCGCCAGACCAGCCTCCGATGAACAGGCCTCTCTCAGGACTTGACGACAGCGTACGACTATAAATCACCGGACTGTCCGGTGGTGCACCAGACTGTCCGGTGAGTCGTCCGCGGTGAAGTCGTCGCTCTCGGGAAACGTTCAACGACGTATGGCTATAATTCACCGGACTGTCCGGTGGGTCACCGGACTGTCCGGTGAACCAACGGTCGACTGCTCCAACGGTTGGCCGTGCAATCCGCGCGCGACGCGTGGGCGCGCCAACGGTCGGCAGGGGGCACCGGACTGTCCGGTGTGCACCGAACAGTGTCCGGTGCGCCAACTGCCAGAAAGCTGCAACGGTCGGATGCGCCAGAAAAGGAAGGAGATCACGCACCGAACAGCTACAGGGACTGTCCGGTGCGCCACCCGACAGAAGGCAAGATTTGCCTTCCAAAGTTGCCTCTAACGGCTCCTAGCTGCCTTGGGGCTATAAAAGGGACCCCTAGGCGCATGAAGGAGACACCCAAACATACTTTGAGCATTCTAAGTCTTCCACACTCCGTCTCCGCGCACTCGATTGACTTTGTTAGTAATTTGAGCTCCGTTCTAGTGGTGAACTTGTTGCGATTCATTTGAGCTCAAGTCTTGGCTGTGTGTGTGCGTATTGTTGTGGATTTGTGTGTGTTGCTTCCCACCCTTACTCTAGTGCTTTCACTTTGATCTTTGTTGTAAGGGCGAGAGACTCCAACCTGTGGAGATTCCTCGCAAACGGGAAAAGAGATAAGCAAGAACAACACCGTGGTATTCAAGTTGATCATTGGATCACTTGACAGGGGTTGAGTGCAACCCTCATCCATTGGGGCGCCACAACGTGGAGGTAGGCAAGTATTATACTTGCCGAACCACGGGATAAACTCGCGTGTCTTGTGTGATTGATTTTCTCTGATACTTGTGGTCGCAAGAGCTCCCTACTTAGACGTACTAACACTTAACAAAGTTTTGTGGCTATTTAGTTGTCGATTTTTATAGGATCACCTATTCACCCCCCCCCTCTAGGTGCTCTCAGTTGTCCTTTCTACTGTTCACTTTCAGTAACCCAGAAGTGTTGTCGAAGTATACTAGGACAACCGGTATCGACTTTGCTAGCATTGGAAGGTCTCACAACAGGTCTCTCAACCATTCAGCCTCCAATGCTGCTGAATCAAGTGCAACTAATTCAACCTCCTTGGTGGAACGTGTCGACACTGTTTGTTTAGACGATCTCCATGACACGGCCCCACCAGCTAAAGTGAACACATAACCACTTGTAGACTTCATTTGATCTGAGTTAGAGATCCAGTTTGCATCACTGAATCCTTCAAATACTGATAGAAATCTGGTATATTTAATACAAAGATTCATCGCTCCCTTCAAATACCGAAGCACTCTGTACAAAGCTACCCAGTGTCTATCTCCTGGACTGGCCGAATAACGAGCCAGTCTGCATACTGCATATGAGATATCTGGTCTAGTTGCACTGCTCAGGTACATGAGAGATTCGATGATCTGCGAATATAGTAGCTGGTTCATAGGCTCGCCTTCATGTTTACTGAGCGTGTAGGATGGATCATAGGGTGTGGTGACTGGTTTACAGTCCATATGTCCAAAGCGAGTCAGGACCTTTTCCACATAATGGGATTGTGACAAAGTAATGCCGTCCTCACCCTTTATTAGCTTGATGTTCAATATTACATCAGCTTCACCCAAGTCCTTCATATCAAAGTTCTTGGAGAGGAATACTTTTGTCTCCATGATAGCCTCCAAATCGGACCTAAATATCAATATGTCATCAACGTATAAACACATGATGACACCTTTGCCCCCAGAGAAGCGATAATACACACACTTGTCGACTTCGGCAGTGGTCAGAGTATTATTAAACTTCTCATGCCATTGTCTGGGAGCTTGCTTAAGACCGTATAAGGATTTAATCAAGCGACACACTTTGCTCTCTTGTCCTTTAACCACAAATGCTTCTGGTTGCTGCATATAAATTTCCTCTTCTAGCTCTCCAATTAGGAATGTTGTCTTTATGTCTATTTGATGGACAAGAAGTTTATAAGCAGCTGCCAGCGCTAAAAGCACACAGATTGTGGGCAATCGAGCCACCAGAGAATAAGTATCAAAATAATCCTCCTCTTTCTTTTGAGTAAAACCCTTAGCCACAAGACGGGCCTTGTACTTTTCAATAATACCATCGGGTCTCCTCTTCCTCCTAAAGATCCATTTGCAGCCCACAGGCTTGCAACCAGCTGGGAGATCAGTTATCTCCCAAGTTCCATTCGAGATGATTGAATCCATCTCGCTACGGACAGCCTCCCTCCAGTACTCTGCATCCGGAGATGTATATGCCTCTGTGAGGGAGCGTGGTTCTTCATCTACTAGATAAATAATATAATCATCTCCTAGAGACTTTTCAGTCCTTTGTCTCTTACTCCTCCTTAACTCCAAATCTGGAGTCTGGTCATGGATACTCAAGGGCAGAGAATATGTCAGAGATGGACCATCTGGGGCTACTACTTCCTTATCCCACATAGGGAAGATGCTCCCAAAGAATGTCACATCTCAAGACTCCATTATTACATTTACAGTGACTTCGCTCATCTCGGAATGGACCACTAGAAATCTATAAGCTGCACTGTTATGTGCATAACCTAGGAAGACACAGTGCAACACCCCAGGTGTTTATATTCCGCTCGATAACGAGTATGGATTTAAGCGCGTAATATCAGTGGATAAAACGGATGCTCAATTTAAATATCTTCGTCTATCGCGATTTTAATATCGCATCTGTTTCGTTTGTCGCGAGCGCGACATCGTTTTTATTTTTATCTATCCGGGCTCTTCCTAAATTTTCGCGATGTTCGGAACAGCATGGTTCCGAAAATTGGTGCGTCCGGTTATTATTTAAAATTCATCGTTCACGCGAATCCGAATTCGGAAGCCCGACCCACTCGGATGAGATTTATCCCGGACAAATTAATTTGAACTCGACAACTAAATGTTGGGGGCAAAATAATTTGTATCGCGCGTTGTCCGAGAAAAATCGTGTGCGAGGTTATAATCCAATTTATTCTTCGACACACTCTGTAAAATAATAAAATCAACTGTGTTTAGTTAACGGATAAATTTTATCCAATTTCGACTAAACCATTGTTGTCTCAAAAAATTGTATCCGATATCCAGTCCATTTAGGCTCTCGCCCACATAAACGATGCGTATCGTCGCTTCCCAAAAGGATCACAATTTCAATGTTGTATCGATCTCGCGTATTTATTTCGCGAAATGTCGAGCCTTGTGTCTGATTAAAAATTTATCGATTAAACGAATAAGAATTTGGAATCTCGACCCACTCTTGTGAATTTTGACCCGAGTACATTTTATTAGAGGCTCAGCGACAAGAGTGTTGATGCGAGATTAAAATTGGACCGCGATAATTAGAATCGAACTGAGTATTCATAATTAATGTGATTCACTGTTCAAACTGCGGATGAATTATCAGGTTTCAAATTAAATCGAATCAAATCTAGTGCAAATTTTGCCGCTGTTTTTTTTATTCGACCTGTTCATACCACTTTTAGACCCAGATTTTAGAACCCAAAATATTTATATGTTTATTTTAGTTAATGGTTTGGAGAAAATAAAAATATCTCACGGAGACCTATCCTCTCCACCGTCAAAACCTCAGCCATATCCAAACCATCGTAGTAAATATCCATCTTCCTGACGCACATTCTTATCCTCTCCAACCGCGAGTGCCCAGGTGCACTCGTTTCTCTCTGCCTCTCGTGTTGGACTCCCTGTCTGGCCGGCGTCCTGCCGAGCTCCTCCCCTGCGAGCCCAACTTCTACGCGCCCATGGAGTTTGCTCAGCTCCTTGCTCGCCATCCGCGCTCTGCCGGTCTCCAGCCCCTTACTTCTTCTCCAGCCGACCTCCCTGCACCGCGCCGTGAAGCTCCCAGGCACGTCTTCCTCCCTGCCCCGCCCGGATCTCGCCCGGCTGTGGCCCTATCGCTCTTCCTCCGGCGTCGTCCTGGCCTGCTCCACACGATTGCCATGGATATCGCACTCTGGCTTTGTCTCGTCCGTGCCTCCTCGTTTTAGGCGCGTCTCCCTCTGTTCCTCCACTGTGGTGTACGTCAGATTGCACCTGTGCATCGAGCGTTCTGCAGCAAGCCTACTCCCATGCCGCGCGCGTGAAGTTTTTCTGCTCGGCCTCTGCTCAGTCTCTACTGCGCCGTCAGCTCTCCGGTATTTGGCCCATGGTCGGACAGCCTCGACGATGCTGCTATTTGGTGGTCGCTTCTTGGCCTAATTTTGTCATCGCGTCCGTGCTTCTTTGCTTGGCCCGTCGTCGTTCTCCAGCTGTTCTGTGCGTTCGTCGGGCCGTGCTGTGTGCCAGCATTTTCTTTCGGCAGACCTCGTCGTCGCCCATGGTCACAGATCTCGTCCTTGCCTCCTGTGTGCGCTGACAGCACCGTCTCCTCTGTGCTCGTTGGCCATCACGGTGTTCCCAGTCTGTCGCGCCGCGCTCTAGTCGTCGATTCGCGGTCGTGTCTATTTCTCCAGTGATCTTCCTTAACGGATCCGCCCTTCACATTTGGTCGTGCCAGCAGGCACTTGATTTGCCGTCCTTGACGTTTGTTGACGCGTGGGTCGCCTCGGCCTAGGTTGTCGTCTTTCACCCAGCAGCTTGTCCCGGGACCGGATGTCGAGCTCCTTTCCCAACAAATGTTGGACCTGCTCCTGTGTTCGCCATCAGCCTTAGTCGTCGGTCACGCTCGCCAGATGTTCGATCGAGGACTTCAGCTAAAGGCCGTCGTCGTTCAGGCAACTACTGAATCGAGTTGATTATGGTGAGCCAAATCACTATTTTTACTATTGATTTTATGATCGTGAAATAAGACGCTTAGTTTGCGTATGAAGTTTAAGTTAGAAATACCAGTGATGCGAGGTGTGCTTCGAGGAGTTTAGTTGCCGAGTATATTCGAACTAGTTCTATTTTACAGAGTGTAGTATTTCGGTGACGCATAGGTAAATTTAGTGTTTTAAGCAATTATCGGTAGGTCTGTCGATGTTAATTATATTCGGTGTGTTTGCACGATGGAGCCGATGTCATGCTCTAGTAGTTAGTATAATCAGTCTATGTTTATGATCGGTAAATGTCGTAACCAACTAATGTGTTATATAAATTAATCTGGAAAATAGTTTAGAAGGTTAATAAAGGTTCTTCTATAATTGTATAAACATTAGGTGTCCCAGAATCGTAAAGCTAAAATTGTAAGTCAATTAGTATACTCTCTAAACCAGACATGAATGTGTGCTGGTCGATTTTGCGATTTGAATGGATGTTGATTGCTATTTCGAATATTTAGGATCAAGTAACATCGATATATTGTAACTAAGGATGATAGTGTATGTTTATAATTTATTCTTGTTTGATAATAGGATTAAATATGATTAAACAAGAGAAGCGTAATTATTGCGCTTAGTCGTACGTCGATAACTAGTGTTTCCGTATGAAATAGTACAACGCCTCGCTGCTAGGTGTTTAATTCACGGACATGTAATAGTATTTAGTCTCGTACTATTCATGTTTATATGCATTCATGTGCATCGTGCATTTCAATTAGGTACGATAATTGATCGCGCAATGCGGAAGACAACCCCAAGTTGACCCAGGATAATGCAGAGATTGGACATCTCCGCAAGACGACGTCGTCAGCGGGACGAACCTGAAGATGGATAAGCTGAACGAGTGCCAACAAAAAAGCTGATCGTCAAGTGGAAGTCTCCTAACAACACTAACGTAGTGTTTATCCCAGGCAAGCCCCGGTGCATGCAACCCCTTCCTTGTGTTTTTAAATAATTTTTGCACACTTTAAGTCTAATGAAATGTGCATTAGGTTCATAGGAGTTGCTTGGAAACCCTTTGGTGCATTGCCTTCCTTGATATCCATACCTTTATAGATACTTCTAGTGAAGTATCAAAATATGATTTACAAAAATGCTTAGCCTTGCTTAGATCTTATGGATAGAAGTTGTCTTTCGCAATAAGGCCTTGCTCAAGGGTTATCCTGAGGAAAGGTGGCTTCTACCTGCAAGATTAATTTCATTCGGAGCAATGGTGGGATCTTACTGCAAAGTTCCCTATAATGCTCTTTTCGTCCTAAGGAAAACAAACAATCCTAAGGATGAGAGTACTTAAATCGGGACTTGGGTTAGGAACAGGTGATGTTCTACCCAGGTTGATTAAGGATTGGATGCGTATGTAGGCTTGCTGATCGAGGATCCTTTAACTGGTCACATGCCTCGTCATGGGTAAGCTTTGCCTCGGGCAGACTAAGGCCAGAATAAGATAACACGGAATGGGCGTGGAACGGTGGCGAGAGTAGCGTGTACCCTCCGTGGCAAGAGGCTGGACGGTGGTGTATCTGTGCTCTCGGTTCGCGTGAACCTGATCTGGTCTTAAGAACCCCGGTGGCGGGTTGACATATGCAAGGGTTAAGTGCTACATATGTCGCGTGATCGGAGATCCTCAGCTGAGTATAATCGATTCGGATCGCCGTACCTTCGCGGTTATGAAGACTTGGTCACTGCCCTACAACCTAAGTCAGGATGTGAACCTCATGAATAAAAATGATGTTGTATTGATGAGATGGTGAAATTAGACCAGATGCAAACAGAGTCTATTGATATTTAATCTGGCGTTAAAATATTGAAAGTAAAGACTCACTTTAGTAAGTTATTTCTGCAAAAGTATCTAAGTTGATTCTTGCTAAAGCCTCTCCTTGATTCCCAATTCTAGCATACCCTTGAGAGTCTTTTCTTTAGTCGGGTAAGTCTTGCTGAGTAATTCCATACTCAGGGTTTTATTCCATATTGTTTTTCAGGTTATAGTTTTGTGCTGCTGATGATGGTGTTAAGTGCCGGTGGGCTTGGCCTTCTTGTAAGCCTAAGTACTTCTTCTATACTTATTGAGGATGGTCACTTGAGCTAGCATATATTTCAAACGTATACTTTTGTAATCACTCCGATAAAATAAGGTAAAATTTTTGTAACCTGTAAAATTTGGTAATAAGATTTCCGCTGCAAAAATATTGGTGTGTGTGATTTGTATTACTTAATCCTGTGGTTCTGGTTGTAAGTGGTTTATCCGATGTCCTTGGGGCAATTGGACGGATCCTGTTAAGTTATCTGGTGCACATGCATAGCAGTCTGAGGTCTTTGAGACATGGACAGGTGCATGTGTCTAATAACTTGGGAGGTTCTGCCACAGCTGGTATCGGAGCTGGATTAAGTATCTACAGTCACATACGTATTTTCAAAACAAAAGTTTTAGTTGTGAAAAACCTATTTTCAACTAAACACATTTTTTGGCTTTGAAAAACAGTTTTGAAAAACAATAATGCTAGCGACATCCTCTATTAAGCCCTAAGTTAAGGACTATTAGGTGGCTTATTTAAAAACCACTAACCCACAATCGGGTGGATATTGCATACATGTGCAATGTTATTTTTGAGGCCATTCAGTTTTGAATGGATCGACGCTCAAGGTAAGGTGAGATGTGAGAGCATGACCGAACAATCGTCGGTCTAGGGAAGAGCTTAATTGTAGCGCTTGATTATATACATGTTACACATATGTATATATGAAGACTGCGATGTGGAGTATTTACTTTTCCGGGAATTCAGTACCCCATGTGTGTGTATGGGTATACATACATAGGAATACTGAGAAGTGTGATGTACTTGCAACGACGCACCTACGCTCAGGTAAGAAGGTGAGTTACCATAATGAGTTGCCCTATGATTAAAGTGTGGCAACGGCGCCTATGCGTGGCTCGACGCTTAATGATGAGCTGGCCTCCATATAGAAATATATGGAGTATAAATTGTGATAAACTGTCATGTGTGAATTGCATCATTGGGAAATTGGGCTATGATGGAATTTTTTTTCAGGTACACTAACCTCAAAAATGTATGTGTAGTTGACGACTAGCAAAATACCGAGAGAGAACGTATGCCACCGATATAGAATGTTATTGCCACATTATGTTGGCAAAAACTTGTGAGGACGTATATGACGAGCATGCATCCTGATTGTTGCATGATGTTTGTCACCTATACACCCAAAATGCTTCTCTCATCTTTATTCCAGTAACCATTGATTGTAGATAATGTGGTGTAATGCTGTAGTATGGACTTCAATGAAATAGCTGTCCTCCGTTCTTTAGATAATATGTTTAGGTGTATATGTGTTTGCCCTTGTGCTTGATGTGCCGGTAGAAGATTGGTGACTTATTTGCCTAAACCCAAAACCAAGCCATGTTCTTATTTTAGTGAACCATGACCCAAATTTGAATTCTCCGTTATCACTCCATGACCAAACACATAAAAATAAAGGCTTAGATAATATCTTTGTTGGACCTAAAGTGTACCCGGACTTGAAACAAGAATCTCGAGTCATGTTTCCTTCTACAACCATTCCCTTGTTTATTGGTGCAAGCTGATGTACCTTAATCAGTTCGCCTATTCTTAAGGATCGCCATGTTGAATTATCAACCTAACCTAGGAAAAGTATGTCCGACCATTTTCTTGAATTTGATGCCTTTGATTTCCCCATACCTATCGAAGGCATACCAACTTAATCTTATGATTGTTTCCCCTCTGTATCTAATCAGATACTAATCCTTGACCTTGTAATCTCTATGATGGGCATCGAAATATGCCTAGGGCTGAATTAACAGTCTCCCATCATACTCCCTTCATCAACCAATTTAGGTTATGGCTGTGTCTTGTTCATTTCATCGGGCCATGATCTATTCGGCTCTCTACTTGTAACCATTCATACAAGTGGAGTATCTCTTTGTATATTAACACCCTTACCCAGTCTAATTGTGTTGTGCGAGATTTCTTATTGGTTTTGTCTTGTAATGGTGTTATGACTAAAACCGGTGGTGCCGTGACGAAACCGAGGACCTTCTGTGTGTGCGCACACATGGTCGTGCTGCTCGGCACGCGCTGGTATCCCTGTTAGTAGTTGTAATCCATTACGAGGCTTTGTCAATGTGTTATCTTGGCACAATCTGTCTTCGCTACGTGGGATTCATTATTGGTGCCAATTCGGTGATGGTGTCATGGTTAATGACTTATGGTGCCGCAGCGAAACTGAGAGCCTCTGGTGAATGCGCACACAGGACTGTGCTACTCCTCGGATGCGGGTATCAAGGTCTCTGGTCATGATCCATTATGGAACTACACTGATGTGTGATCTTCCGTGGACTTTCCTTGAAACGATTTCGGTGTTGCTTGTCGAAGTGATCAAGCAACATCTATCATTTCTGTTCGATCAAAAAGGCATACCACTTTTATGTGTGATCTCTTTTCTTTGATTTTGATGGTGACTTCACACGTACACGTTCCCTTTGCATCCTTTGTGTAAAGGTGAAGCCTTGGAGCTTTTTAGTGTCGAGAGACAACTGATTAGCTCTCAAAATGGAGATCTGTTTCCCCTGCTGCTGAGATGCAGGAGTTGGTTCATTCGCTCTCCTATTTAATCCATGTATTCCCTAACCAAGTGGATGATTCATCTCGCATGAAGAAATGGATTTCTACTCAAGTGCATAATCAATTGTTAACAAGAGTGAACTCTCAACCCTTGGCTTACCGATGGTACTGAGAGGACTTGCTCAATGTCAAAAGTAGTTCAACAAGTTGGTTTTACTAACTTGTAACTGCCCAGTGAACGAAGGTTGAGTTTAGAGATCGTTTCATCAAGTTATCTAAACTCACTTTGGTTCAACCCATCTTAAGGAAGTACTTTCAAGAATCGAGATTAAGTCGGCCAGTAACCACCTAATCATCGCTCTAGTCATGCCTCGATCATCTCACGTGTGCTTTTCCAGCATGTGTGATTATGTCGAGCCATGATTACTGCTGGATAAAATGGATTGGTTGTGAAGGCAGCATCTATAGATCCTTCCGCTGGTGATGTTCTCGAATATATATATCACCTTTCTTGGACTTGGATTCTCTGGCTAACACGAGTTAACTGTGATGTTGTTCGACATCCACACTCGCCTCGTGTGCTATGAATTTCCTGTAACCACTTGTTGGTAAACCTCTTTCTGTGTGTTTTACCCAAGATGGTGTATCTGATTCTGTTTAGATAAAATCGCGTATTTGCCGCTCGCTCAACAGACTCAGATAGTACAGTGTCATCATAAAAAGCAAACTGCACACATGGAACCTTATGTGTTCCTCTGGCAGATATCGTCCCTATTGGTGGACATGTCTAAATTAGCCTAAGGCAATACATGTTATGTCCGCTAGAGAAATCACATCCTGAGACACTCGCTCTTGTTTGGAAATGTCTCACGATTATCGCTGATATGGATATGGGGTACATGCTTCTCTGCCCTTAGAAGTCTTTCGCTCCGAATCTCGATACGAGATTCTTTTAAGGGGGGAGGGCTGTAACACCCCAGGTGTTTATATTCCGCTCGATAATGAGTATGGATTTAAGCGCGTATTATCAGTGGATAAAACAGATGCTCAATTTAAATATCTTCGTCTATCGCGATTTTAATATCGCATCTGTTTCATTTGTCGCGAGCGCGACATCGTTTTTATTTTTATCTATCCGGGCTCTTCCTAAATTTTCGCAATGTTCGGAACAGCGTGGTTCCGAAAATCGGTGCGTCCGGTTATTATTTAAAATTCATCGTTCACGCGAATCCGAATTCGGAAGCCCGACCCACTCGGATGAGATTTATCCCGGACAAATTAATTTGAACTCGACAACTAAATGTTGGGGGGGCAAAATAATTTGTATCGCGCGTTGTCCGAGAAAAATCGTGTGCGAGGTTATAATCCAATTTATTCTTCGGCACACTCTGTAAAATAATAAAATCAACTGTGTTTAGTTAACAGATAAATTTTATCCAATTTCGACTAAACCAGTGTTGTCTCAAAAAATTGTATCCGATATCCAGTCCATTTAGGCTCTCGCCCACATAAACGATGCGTATCGTCGCTTCCCGAAAGGATCACAATTTCAATGTTGTATCGATCTCGCGTATTTATTTCGCGAAATGTCGAGCCTTGTGTCTGATTAAAAATTTATTGATTAAACGAATAAGAATTTGGAATCTCGACCCACTCTTGTGAATTTTGACCCGAGTACATTTTATTAGAGGCTCGGCGACAAGAGTGTTGATGCAAGATTAAAATTGGACCGCGATAATTAGAACCGAACTGAGTATTCATAATTAATGTGATTCACTGTTCAAACTGCGGATGAATTATCAGGTTTCAAATTAAATCGAATCAAATCTAGTGCAAATTTTGCCGCTGTTTTTTTATTCGACCTGTTCATACCACTTTTAGACCCAGATTTCAGAACCCAAAATATTTATATATTTATTTTAGTTAATGGTTTGGAGAAAATAAAAATATCTCACGGAGACCTATCCTCTCCACCGTCAAAACCTCAGCCATATCCAAACCATCGTAGTAAATATCCATCTTCGTGACGCACATTCTTATCCTCTCCAACCGCGAGTGCCCAGGTGCACTCGTTTCTCTCTGCCTCTCGTGTTGGACTCCCTGTCTGGCCGGCGTCCTGCCGAGCTCCTCCCCTGCGAGCCCAACTTCTACGCGCCCATGGAGTTTGCTCAGCTCCTTGCTCGCCATCCGCGCTCTGCCGGTCTCTAGCCCCTTACTTCTTCTCCAGCCGACCTCCCTGCACCGCGCCGTGAAGCTCCCAGGCGCGTCTTCCTCACTGCCCCGCCCGGATCTCGCCCGGCTGTGGCCCTATCGCTCTTCCTCCGGCGTCGTCCTGGCCTGCTCCACACGATTGCCATGGATATCGCACTCTGGCTTTGTCTCGTCCGTGCCTCCTCGTTCTAGGCGCGTCTCCCTCTGTTCCTCCACTGTGGTGTACGTCATACTGCACCTGTGCATCGAGCGTTCTGCAGCAAGCCTGCTCCCATGCCGCGCGCGTGAAGTTTTTCTGCTCGACCTCTGCTCAGTCTCTACTGCGCCGTCAGCTCTCCGGTATTTGGCCCATGGTCGGACAGCCTCGACGATGCTGCTATTTGGTGGTCGCTTCTTGGCCTAATTTCGTCATCGCGTCCGCGCTTCTTTGCTTGGCCCGTCGTCGTTCTCCAGCTGTTCTGTGCGTTCGTCGGGCCGTGCTGTGTGCCGCCGTTTTCTTTCGGCAGACCTCATCGTCGCCCATGGTCACAGATCTCGTCCTTGCCTCCTGTGCGCGCTGACAGCACCGTCTCCTCTGTGCTCGCTGGCCATCACGGTGTTCCCAGTCTGTCGCGTCGCGCTCTAGTCGTTGATTCGCGGTCGTGTCTGTTTCTCCAGTGATCTTCCTCAACGGATCCGCCCTTCACATTTGGTCGTGCCAGCAGGCACTTGATTTGCCGTCCTTGACGTTTGTTGACGCGTGGGTCGCCTCGGCCTAGGTTGTCGTCTTTCACCCAGCAGCTTGTCCCGGGACCGGATGTCGAGTTCCTTTCCCAACAAACGTCGGACCTGCTCCTGTGTTCGCCATCAACCTTAGTCGTCGGTCACGCTCGCCAGATGTTCGATCGAGGACTTCAGCTAAAGGTCGTCGTCGTTCAGGCAACTACCGAATCGAGTTGATTATGGTGAGCCAAATCACTATTTTTACTATTGATTTTATGATCGTGAAATAAGACGCTTAGTTTGCGTATGAAGTTTAAGTTAGAAATACCAGTGATGCGAGGTGTGCTTCGAGGAGTTTAGTTGCCGAGTATATTTGAACTAGTTCTATTTTACAGAGTGTAGTATTTCGGTGACGCGTAGGTAAATTTAGTGTTTTAAGCAATTATCGGTAGGTCTGTCGATGTTAATTATATTCGGTGTGTTTGCACGATGGAGTCGATGTCATGCTCTAGTAGTTAGTATAATCAGTCTATGTTTATGATCGATAAATGTCGTAACCAACTAATGTGTTATATAAATTAATCTGGAGAATAGTTTAGAAGGTTAATAAAGGTTCTTCTATAATTTTATTAACATTAGGTGTCCCAGAATCGTAAAGCTAAAATTGTAAGTCAATTAGTATACTCTCTAAACCAGGCATGAATGTGTGCTGGTCGATTTTGCGATTTGAATGGATGTTGATTGCTATTTCGAATATTTAGGATCAAGTAACATCGATATATTGTAACTAAGGATGATAGTGTATGTTTATAATTTATTCTTGTTTGATAATAGGATTAAATATGATTAAACAAGAGAAGCGTAATTATTGCGCTTAGTCGTACGTCGATAACTAGTGTTTCCGTATGAAATAGTACAACGCCTCGCTGCTAGGTGTTTAATTCACGGACATGTAATAGTATTTAGTCTCGTACTATTCATGTTTATATGCATTCATGTGCATCGTGCATTTCAATTAGGTACGATAATTGATCGCGCAATGCGGAAGACGACCCCAAGTTGACCCAGGATAATGCAGAGATTGGACATCTCCGCAAGACGACGTCGTCAGCCGGACGAACCTGAAGATGGATAAGCTGAACGAGTGCCAACACAAAAGCTGATCGTCAAGTGGACGTCACCTAACAACACTAACGTAGTGTTTATCCCAGGCAAGCCACGGTGCATGCAACCCCTTCCTTGTGTTTTTAAATAATTTTTGCACACTTTAAGTCTAGTGAAATGTGCATTAGGTTCATAGGAGTTGCTTGGAAACCCTTTGGTGCATTGCCTTCCTTGATATCCATACCTTTATAGATACTTCTAGTGAAGTATCAAAATATGATTTACAAAAATGCTTAACCTTGCTTAGATCTTGTGGATAGAAGTTGTCTTTCGCAATAAGGCCTTGCTCAGGGGTTATCCTGAGGAAAGTTGGCTTCTACCTGCAAGATTAATTTCATTGGGAGCAATGGTGGGATCTTACTGCAAAGTTCCCTATAATGCTCTTTTCGTCCTAAGGAAAACAAACAATCCTAAGGATGAAAGTACTTAAATCGGGACTTGGGTTAGGAACAGGTGATGTTCTACCCAGGTTGATTAAGGATTGGATGCGTATGTAGGCTTGCTGATCGAGGACCCTTTAACTGGTCACATGCCTCGTCATGGGTAAGCTATGCCTCGGGCAGACTAAGGCCAGAATAAGATAACACGGAATGGGCGTGGAGCGGTGGCGAGAGTAGCGTGTACCCTCCGTGGCAAGAGGCTGGACGGTGGTGTATCTGTGCTCTCGGTTCGCGTGAACCTGATCTGGTCTTAAGAACCCCGGTGGCGGGTTGACATATGCAAGGGTTAAGTGCTACATATGTCGTGTGATCGGAGATCCTCAGCTGAGTATAATCGATTCGGATCGCCGTACCTTCGCGGTTATGAAGACTTGGTCACTGCCCTACAACCTAAGTCAGGATGTGAACCTCATGAATAAAAATGATGTTGTATTGATGAGATGGTGAAATTAGACCAGATGCAAACAGAGTCTATTGATATTTAATCTGGCGTTAAAATATTGAAAGTAAGGACTCACTTTAGTAAGCTATTTCTGCAAAAGTATCTAAGTTGATTCTTGCTAAAGCCTCTCCTTGATTCCCAATTCTAGCATACCCTTGAGAGTCTTTTCTTTAGTCGGGTAAGTCTTGCTGAGTAATTCCATACTCAGGGTTTTATTCCCTATTGTTTTTCAGGTTATAGTTTTGTGCTGCTGATGATGGTGTTAAGTGCCGGTGGGCTCGGCCTTCTTGTAAGCCTAATTACTTCTTCTATACTTATTGAGGATGGTCACTTGAGCTAGCATATATTTCAAACGTATACTTTTGTAATCACTCCGATAAAATAAGGTAAAATTTTTGTAACCTGTAAAATTTGGTAATAAGATTTCCGCTGCAAAAATATTGGTGTGTGTGATTTGTATTACTTAATCCCGCGGTTCTGGTTGTAAGTGGTTTATCCGATGTCCTTGGGGCAATCGGACGGATCCTGTTAAGTTATCTGGTGCACATGCATAGTAGTCTGAGGTCTTTGAGACAAGGACAGGTGCATGTGGGCCCAATAACTTGGGAGGTTCTGCCACACACAGTCTACGGTCTTAGGGCCTATCTTTCTCTTCTTCGACAACGGGACATTCACTTTCCCAAGACAGCCCCAAGTCCAAAGATGCGAAAGATCTAGCTTCCTTCCTTTAAATCCTTCATAGGGCATGGCTTCACGGTTGCGAGGCGGCACCCTATTCAGGACATAGCATACCGTGAGTACTGCCTCACCCCACTAGATGTCAGGCATCCCCAAACTTTACAACAAAGCATTAGCTAAGTCACACACCATTCGGTTCTTCCTTTCAGCTACCCCGTTTGACTGAGGTGAATATGGAGCGGTGGTTTCATGAATGATTCCACACCCTTTGCAGTACTCATAAAAAAGGTTGGAAAGGTATTCACCTCCTCTATCAGACCGCAGCCTTTTAATTTTCTTGTCTAACTGGTTTTCAAGTTCAGTCTTATAGATCTTAAAGTGTTCTAGTGCCTCATCTTTGGTTCTGAGTAAGTAAATATAACAGAACCTGGTAGCATCATCTATCAAGGTAAGAAAGTATCTTTTACCGCCTTTTGTGATTATACCATTCATCTCACAGACATTTGAGTGAATTAGTTCTAAAGGAGTGGTACTTCTGCCTTCAACCGTATGAAACGGTTTTCTATGCTGCTTAGCTTGCACACAAATACCACATTTTACACCTTTAACATGTTTATATTCAGGAATCGAAGACATGTCACTTAATCTCTTAATGGCCTCAAAATTGACATGACACAAATAGGAATGCCAAATATCATTAATGGAATCGTTATTGCAGACCATATTAACATGGTAAGAAGAATGATTGTTCAAAACAGAAAGACGGAACAAACCGCCTGACTCATATGACTTTCCAACAAAAGTACCAAATTTAGACATGACCACTTTATTAGACTCAAACACTAATTTGAGACCTTGTCGACATAGCAGCGACACAGATATGAGGTTCCGGCTCATCGAGGGCACATAGAGCACGTCCTTTAGCACGAGCGTCTTCCCTTAAGTTAACTTTAGGTAGACCTGTCCAGTGCCTCGAACTGCTGCCGGAACACCATTTTCCATCAAGACTGGTACGCTGTTGTATCCCTAGAATGAAGAGAACATGGATCGATCAGCACAAATATGAACAGTACCACTGGAATCCATCCACCAGTCATCTGATGGACTTGCCATAAAGGCCTGAGGTGCATACCCTGGGGTGGAGTTAACCACCACATTCCCTTCTTTGCGCTGAGGTGGAGGACTTTTCCCTTCCTAAGTTTGCACCTCCGAGCTGTATGCCTGGAGATACCACAAATGTAGCAGATAAAGTCTTCCTTTTTCTTCTTCATCTTTTTGGACTTAGCTTGGTTCAGATTCTTCTGTGGAGAGTTCTTCTAATTCTTCTGGAATTTTCTATCTCCACCCTTCTCAACAACGTGAGCCTGGAGTTGCTGGGATGGTTTGTTACTGGCCCTTGCACGCTCTTCCATATTTATCGCAGCTGACAACTTAGTGAGAGTCATTTGCTTTTTCATGTGGCGGCATGAAGTCACAAAATCTCGCCAAGAAGGCGAGAACTTTGCCAGTATTGCATTCACCTGAAAACTATCTGGTAGGACGCAGCCATATTGGATTAAGTCCCTAACAAGGAGTTGAATCTCCTGTAGCTGCTCCATAATAGACCTTCCCTCAGCCATTTTATAGTTGAGGTAGTTTTCCGTTGTGAATGACTCTTGCCATTGTCAACTTCAGAGAACTCATTCTCAAGTTCAGTCTATAGACCCTTAGCGGAAGTAAAACCAGAGTACACGTCAAATAAGTGGTTCGATAAGACGTTCAGTAGACGAGACAAGCATGTCTCATCGACTTCGTCCCACTTGGCCTTCTCCGCTAGTACGGTGGCCTTCGCTGCATCATCAGCATTATCGGATGCAGCCTCGGGAACAGCCGACATCACTACCCAAAATAATTTTAGGTCAGTGAGCCACATGCAAGCCTTAATCTGCCAGCGCTTAAAGCTTGCCCCGTCGAACGCTTCAGGCTTAATGACATCAGAACTGGAGGCCATTACCGGAATTATTTTTCTGGATTGTTGTAATTTTAGAGAAATAAATGACATGCTTTCAATATATTTAAATATATTAAATATTTTAATTCTAAAAAAACAAACATATAACTCAAATAAATATCATATGTAATTATAGCAGCAATGAACAGTAGCAATTCTAGGACACGTAAACATGTAAAATAGCTGCTCAGGTCCATTTCAAAATTAAACATGGCTTGCAGATGAAGAAGACAGATTTTGCACATAAATATTATTATTTATATTAAGATATTCCTCTTAAAATAGCGGGTTGCTGCACTAAACAGCCTTCCAACGCTGAGTGGTGATCACAGATCCTCGACTAACGTGACAATTCTATCTTACCAAATCATGGTTTTAGAACAAATGTAATAAGCTTAATAATCAAGCATAAATACAAATACTAAGGAGCTGTGTACCAAATAAAATAACAGAATTTAACACAGGTAAACAACCTCAACAATAGTGAAAGATGATTAGGCACAAATAATATCAATGCTGAAAATAATAACACACTAAAACCCAGACTATCACGTCGTCTTACTACACCACTGTCATCATTGAGCACATAAATCCGCCCACAAATAATACAATCACACCCAAGTAAATAATACTAGCAGATTGCACAAAATTACTCGATAAATAAAGAGAGGAACCGGGTAACTCACAACATGTAGATTGTCTACGTGGGAAGACCAGCTCAGCAAACACAAGGTTCTGTCCTAGAAAACCAATTCAGCCGCCCACGTCCAGACCTGCACGGCGGGAGGTTGACGGAGATACTAGAGCCGCTGCTGGAGCCGTCCACGACACCAACCCGAGAAGAGGAACACCGCACAACAGGGAGCCCAAGCACCAGACCATAGTGAACAATAATTAGATCAGACAGAGCACCACACAGATGCACTGGTAAAGCAACGGAGCACAGGAGAACCTCACTGCGCACGAGCAGTGCCACCTCCACCGTCTTCCACCAGCAAGATGAACACCAGAACACCAAGAATCGAAAGAATTGATCTAAACTGTGACTGGAACCAAGAGAGGAAAGAAGAATAGAGAGCTAGCGATTTTTGACGAGGTTCTGAGCAGGTCTCCATATTAAGGAGTCAAAAGAGAAGCGGTTGTAGAAGGGCGGCGTGGAGATCCACGAGCGCCGAACCACCCGTCCGCTGAACGCCGCCGCCAGGGATCCTTTTTCCTTCTCGCTGGCTCTAACGAGGGCGGCTGCTCCTGCCCTAGGAATGAGCCGGCCGATGGGCTAGCTCGGCCACCAGGCCTGATAGCAGCCCATCTGATTGGCCTCCCTCTTTTTTTTTTAATAAAGTGAAAATCGCAAAAATGTTGCCGTCGTTAACGACAGGAAAGATTAGTCGGCAGGCCTACCGGCACCGGCCGGCTTTAGAGCCTGACCCGTCGACACTGATTGCCGGCTTGTCCACGTCAGCGGTCAGTTTCGCCTGCCGTTAGAACCAGCTTCAGTTCTGCAACGGGTGCTTGGTTGTCCTCACATTTCTGGGAGTGAATCCATTATCCATACAATCATCATACCCACTCCTGGGCCTTGGAAACGGACGTTTGGCTTCTCTTCCCGACCGCTTGATGACAGCAATACTAGTAGTAAAAGAAGTGCCGTAACAGCATCAGCCTTAACTGATTCAACAAAATAACACCAGGAACTTCGGAATTTCGTTTTTTAACTCCACAAAGTAAGCCTGTATTATCTGATTGTACATGTAAACTGAGATCGAGTAACACTAGATTATCCTCATCCTCAGATGGAAGAAGCGAGGACAAAGACGAACCAAACATCATCTCATTGTTTTGTTTTCTATCGCCAACCTGACGAATTAAAAAAAAAACAATCCTAGATCAGACCAATTCCATAAGAAATGGATCTCCTAAAGCCATAGCCCTTATCAGTTTTACAAAATCCATCTCGTTCTGAACCTTCACAGGGTACACTGCATGTGCTTCAGTAGTATAAATTGTTGAAAGAGTTGTATCTGATGGAAGATCTGCCCTGTAGACAAGTTTTGTCAAAGCTTTGGACTCAAAGTTGCTCGGTGAATCCATCGCAAGGAATAACATGGGGACTGCAAAACTGTGATGAATGTCTAAGCTCCCAATAACTTTTACAAGATCTGAGAAATCACGGGTGTACCGTTGAGGTACGTAAAATATCTCACTGCTGCAACGAATCAGATTATTTTCACCTACACTTCTCCTGTAATTATCTTGATATTGAGATGGAAAATTGCTGACCGCCTTTTTAATCATATCCCCTTGGTTCACAAACCACTCAATGTTGTTACCATGTAGAGGCACATCCGACCAAGATTCCTTCACCTGGGCAGAGATTAATTTTATCTCGTCAAAAACTTCAGAAGCTCTGGATTTAATGTATATATGTTCTAGAATAGAAATCACGACGTGGATACACACCTGGTTGGTTATCCAGAGCTTAGCCTTATCAGCATTCAAGAGGTTCCAGTAATTGAAGACCATACGATCTTGAAGGAACAGAAATCCTTGGGCACCTCCAAACCGATCAAACACCTTCGGCAAGTACCTGCAACGCAAAATGGCTAGTACACACTTACAGAGTAGCATAGTTTTGATACCAAGGAGACGAAACTTTCCTGGGTTCAGCAATCAGTAAGATTCAGGGGTTTATTTAGTGGTGCGAGAATTTTATCTACAGAGTAAGAAATGAAGTTATTTTTTACTCACTTGTAGGCTTGTGTCAAGTTGCTGAATTCCACAGCAAGATCAGAATTGCTTTGCTCTGAAAGAACAACAACTGCTCGAAATATCCGACCATAAAGCAGCCTCCACTCTAGTGCAGTTCGGTCCACAAGTTCGGTGCAATGCACTATGAGCACAATATCACCAAAATGCTTCCTCCATTTTATTAGATTGCCAATCTCAGTGCTTACTTCCCCAATCTCTTCAACCCCAAGATGCACTGAAGGGAGCTTCTTGGGACCAAATCCCTTCTTGTCCCCATGTCCAATGGTTGCTCTGGGCCGGTCAATCTCCAATGACATCAACCGTGGCTGTCGATACCCGATAGCAACCAGATCTTGCAGCCAAGCAGTCATGAAATGCAAATCCTTTTCACTCCAGAATCCCTCCTCTGTCATCGCATAGCTTAGATCAAGAATCCGCTCGAATAGTGTCCGCTTACTGGATCGCCACTCCATTAGGAACTTTATCAGCTTCCCTACATTGACATGGAGATCCTTCTCTTCATCAAACGGGTGACCACGCACGTTATCTATGCGGTGTACAGTTGGTGGGTAGACAACTAGGTAGCCACCAATCTCCCATAGTATCCTCTGAGCCCAGTATCCGCGTATGACATCTGATGCCATTGGGCTCACTGACACTGGCAACGCAAGCCCCCAGAACGCCGGCGAGTGGAACAATGTGTTAACAGAGTTGACTGGTGTCATCATGCCCTGCGGCAGCGCGACCTTGGGTGCATCCGCGTCAAACTGGAAATCAAATGCCTCCATCTCCAATGACTTCCGAGTGAAGTAGAACACCGAATCAACATCTGGTAGGCCATTACACATCCCTTGCTGCATGAATTGGCCACCACTGAATATCTCAGTGTAGAACTCCTCAGCGTCCAGCTCCCCGGCCTTCTCCAGCGGCAGCCCACGCGGCCAGACCGATGGCTGCCCAAAGTGCACGAACGGATTCACGATCGTCCGGTTAGGATTGGCGTGGCTGTACTGCAGCAGCACGGCGCCTCCGTGGCGCTGGTCCAGATCCACATCGAAGTGCCTGGTGAGGTTCCCGCCCAGGACGGCGTTGCGCGCGTCGGCGTCGTAGATGACCCGCGCCCCGCGCTGCACGGCGAAGAGGTACGCCGCTGCCTTGCGCGCCGGGCCCCGGGACGGAAGGAAAGCGACGGAGCGGAATCCAAGGCGGCCCTGGTCGGCGAGCGTGAGCAGCACGGCGCCTGGGTGGGACCAGTCCGCGGGGGTAGCCTCGTCGGCGACGGCGAGGACCTGCCACCCGGGGACCGCGCGCAGCGTGCGGTGCCGCGGGGCGTGCGGCGACGCGGTGAAGACGATCCAGCGAGAGCCGCGGAGGTCCGGGTGCGGCGAGGTGGAGAGCGCGGGGAGCGGAGGCACCTTGGACCAGAGCACGGACGGGTACGGGAGGCGGCGGGGCGCGCGGTAGGAGGTGGGGCAGAGCGCAGACGGGGAGGCGCCGCCGTAGAGGAGGAGGAGCAGGAACGGCGCTGTGGCGAGCGCCGCGAGGAGGACGTAGACGACGCGCCTAGATGCGGGTGTGGAGGTAGTGGGCAAGGCGCGCGGTGGCATTTGAGCGTTGGAGGAGAGAAAGGGGCTGGGTCGACGCCGCCGGATCAAGCGCTAACGTCGCGGCGACGCGCTGGGTGGCCGCCGCCGCCCGCCGGTGAAATTGTTAGACTGTTGAGTTTGGGGGATTTGGAATACGAGGACATATCCGGTGTATACGAAAGCTTATTGCACACAGCGCATATATTAAATTATCATTATCTATCTTAGATCTACATCTCTGGTTGATCTTTATAATTTATAAATAATACCTTCCATCACTACAGCCTATCACGTCGAAAGACGTCCTTAATAAATATATCAAACAACTTTAGATGTTGGATCTAAAATGACTGTGATGATTTAATATGTGTATCATGTGCACTAGATACATTCTCTTGGAATATTGGCACTGCCATCGCTCCACTCTGCTGATATAGCCGTGCTGCATCGTAGGCTAAAATGGTACTATAATATATCATCTTTTCCACGAAGTCATCATCAGTTTTAACGGTCGTCTCACGTCATCTTTTTACAGATAACCCCTCACATCTATTTAAATTAACCTGCTACACCCGTCCGCTCCGCGCAACCAACCTCCATGTCCCAAAACACACCTCCGCATATAGAAGGCCAAATAGCGGCCGAATTGTCTAACCAGTAAAACATGATGCTCAGGTGGTTTTAATATTGAATATAAATTATACATATATATATATGTTTTTTGTAAAATAAAAAATACAATCGTGTCGGGTCAGGCCAGCACTACGGGTCGAGGCTACAGTCCAAGCACGGCACGACGCTCGTGCCGAGCTGGCCCATGCACTATTAAATGAGTCGTGCCTCAGGACGGCCCGTCAAACACGGCTCATTTGGCCATCTACACCATCGCACGATAATGATGGTCCTCGACTCAGTTGCTACCACCTCGTTCGACATCCTATTTCGTTTCTCTCTTCTCCCATGCCTCCACCTCCACGCCAACCCATTCTCGGCAGAGGGCGTAGGAGCAGGCGCCTCCTCCCCGTATTCGTCCAACACCAGCCTGACACCGACCCGTGCAGTGGCTATTCCACGTCCACGAGGATGTTTCACAGTATACACGCACCATCGTTTTCACCATCGTCGGACGTCCCGTTCGTCTTCCTGGCCTTCGCCATGTTCTTCCTCCCCAACCTAGTGCCCCCGCCCACGGTCGCAGCCGCGAGTCGACCGATGCTCTTCGACGCGGGTATGGGGCGAGTCGGTCTCGCTCCTGGCCTTTCTTCGTGCGTGCCACCGAGGAGGACACGGTGGCGCCTGCCACACTTAGGTTATCTTGGCGATGAGGAGTCTAGGTCTGAGATATTGGATAATCAAGGCACGTAGTGTGGCAGTAGTCGACATATGCTACGGAGTTGGTGGTGGTGTTGTGTCGCCTCGGCGGGTCGACGGCTGGGAAGACACTCATATTCTCTCACCTTTCTCGTACCGAAGCGCTGGTGCGACTGCCTCTCGGTTTGGAGCTGTTCCAGCTGGACTTCTTTCTTCGCTTGCGTGCTCTCTCCCTATATGTATCTAGCGGTATACTACGTATGTCGCCTCCAGATGCCTAGGTCTTCGTGATGTCCTCCAGCAACGAACATGTATGCCCGCCTCTTCCCTTCCTGCTCTACGAAACCATGGAAGTGGAGAGGCGAGGGATGGGGGTCGCTGATTTGCTGTCTATGGTACTCGTTCGATGGCTCGGCATCGCTTGTCTACATGGCCTTTTCCTTACCACGGTGTCGACTCAGTATGCTTCTACTGCTTGTATGTACCTGTTACCCATCCTTCTATCATTGCAAAAATTATTGTGTTGTTCCTCTATTGTTTTGGGTGTTAGTTTTTTGTTATGCTAAGGACTGAACATAATTTAGGTGTGTTAATACTTTATTTATTATCTGCACATGGTTTGTGTTCTTCTGATGATGGATCATGAATCCTGCAAAATATGTGTTATGATTTGGAGATCTATGCGGGCACTACCACTGGATGCTCGTCCCTTGTGTTCTTGGCTCTTGCAAGCATTAGGTCGTTTCTAAGACCACAATGGCGCAACAGACTCCATGGTGTTTGAGGTTGCTGAATTGGATGGAGCAACAATGATTTGTCACACTAACAGTAAAAGGAAAGGTTATTTGTTGGTTTTAAACGTTAGTAATTGCTATGAAGTACTATAATTTGTATGGAACACATTGAAAGGGAAATAGGGTCAAACCTTTTTCCTAAATGATTTTGATGGTTGAATTGCCCAACACAAATTATTGGACTAACTAGTTTGCTCTAGATTATGAGTTCTACAGGTGCCAAAGGTTCAACACAAACCAATAAAAAGTCCAAGAAAGGGTTCAAATAAAAAGAGCAAAAGACAACCGAAGGCTGCCCTAGTCTGGCGCACCGGACTGTCCGATGTGCCACCGGACAGTGTCCGGTGCACCAGGAAGATCCTCTCTGAACTGCTCAGCTTCGGGAATTTGGGGAGCCACTCCGCTATAATTCACCGGACTGTCCAGTGTAGCACCGGACTGTTCGGTGTGCCAGCGGAGCAACGGCTATCTGCGCCAACGGTCTTCTGCAAAAGTCTACAGTGAACAGTGAACAGTGCAACTGCACGCGCAAAAGGCAGAGCAGGCGCCAGAAGGCACACCGGACAGTGAACAGTGACTGTCTGGTGCACCACCAGACTGTCCGGTGGCCCCACTTGTCAGAGCTCCAACGGTCAAACCCTAACGGTTGGGTGACGTGGCTGGCGCACCGGACTGTCCGGTGCGCCATACGACAGCAGTCCCTCCCAACGGCCACTTTGGTGGTTGGGGCTATAAATACCCCCAACCACCACATTTCAAGGTATCGAAGTTTTCAACCAACACATTCAATACAAGAGCTATAGCATTCGATACAAGACACAACTAGAGCGAATCAAAATCTCTCCAAGTCCTAATTCCACTCAAAGCAATAGTGACTAGAAGAGAGAGTTTTGTCGTGTTCATTTGAGCTCTTGCGCTTGGATCGCTTTTCTTCTTCCCCATTCTTGTTCTCGCAACATTTGTAATCAAAGCAAGAGACACCAATTGTGTGGTGATCCTTGTGGGGACCAAGTGTCCCGTTTGATTGAGAAGAGAAGCTCACTCGGTCTAGGTGACCGTTTGAGAGAGGGAAAGGGTTGAAAGAGACCCAGTCTTTGTGACCACCTCAACGGGGAGTAGGTTTGCAAGAACCGAACCTCGGTAAAACAAATCACCGTGTCACACTCTTCATTTGCTTGTGATTTGTTTTCGCCCTCTCTTTCAGACTCGATTATATTTCTAACGCTAACCCCGGCTTGTAGTTGTGCTTAAAGTTTATAAATTTCAGATTTGCCTATTCACCCCCCCTCTAGGCGACTTTCAATTGGTATCAAAGTCCGGTACTTCATTAGAGCCTAACCGCTCGAAGTGATGTCGGGAGATCACGTCAAGAAGGAGATGGTGACCGACGAGAAGCCCGCCACAAGCCACGGAAGGCTCCATCGAGAGAGTCATGCAACAAGAAGAAGGAGGAATCACCTCCTCACAAGTCGCATCGGAGTGGCGACAAGAAAAAGAAGATGAAGAGGATGGTCTACTACGAGACCGATTCTTCGTCGCCATCCACCTCCGGCTCCAAGCGCCGTCTGTCACTTCTAAGCGCCATGAGCGCAAGAAGTTTAGTAAGATTCCCCCATGTTATCCTCGCGTTTCAAAACACACTCCTTTACTTTCCGTCCCACTAGGCAAACCACCCGTTTTTGAGGGTGAAGATTATAACATGTGGAGTGATAATATGAGGCATCACCTAACCTCACTCCACCCTAGTATTTGGGACATTGTTGAGTTTGGAGTGTAGGTACCATCGCCGAGGGATGAAGATTATGATTCGGACGAGGTTGCCCAAATCCGGCACTTCAGCTCCCAAGCCACTACTATACTCCTCGCCTCTCTAAGTCAAGAGGAGTATAATAAGGTACAAGGATTGAAAAGTGCCAAAGAGATTTGGGATGTGCTCAAGACCGCGCATGAAGGAGACGAGGTGACCAAGATCACCAAGAGGGAAACGATCTAGGGGGAGCTCGGTCGCTTCATGCTCAACCAAGGAGAGGAGCCACAAGCTATGTACAACCGGCTCAAGACCTTGGTGAACCAAGTGCGCAACCTCAGGAGCACCAAATGGGATGACCATGAAATGGTCAAGGTTATTCTTAGATCACTCGTATTTCTTAATCCTACTCAAGTTCAATTAATTCGTGGTGATCCTATATATAAGCTAATGTCTCCCGAGGAAGTGATAGGAAAATTTGTGAGCTTTAAATTGATGATCAAAGGCTCCAAGAAAATCATCGAGCAAGGTGCCTCCTCCATACCCGAGGTACAACCCGTCGCATTCAAGGTGGCGGAGGAGAATAAAGAAGAGTCTACATCAAGTAGACTCCCCATCGACGCCTCCAAGCTCGACAACGAGGAGATGACGCTCATCATCAAGAGCTTCCACCAAATCCTCAAGCAAAGGAGGGGGAAAGACTACAAGCCCCGCTCCAAGAAAGTTTGCTACAAGTGTGATAAGCCCGGTCACTTTATAGCAAAATGTCCTATTTCTAGTGACAGTGACAGGGGCAACGACAAGAGAGGGAAGAAGAAGGAGAAGAAAAGATACTACAAGAAGAAGGGCGGCGATGCCCATGTTTGCCAGGAGTGGGACTCCGACGAGAGCTCCACCGACTCCTCCTCCAACAAGGACGCCACAAACATCGTCGTCAATAAGGGTCTTCTCTTCCCCAACGTCGGCCACAAGTGCCTCATGGCAAAGGACAGCAAGAAGAAGGTAAAATCTAGATCCTCAACTAAGTATGCAACTTCTAGTGATGAGAATAATTCTAGTGATGATGAGGATAACTTGCTCACTCTTTTTGCCAACCTAAACATGCAACAAAAAGAAAAATTGAATGAATTGATTAGTGTTATTCATGAGAAGGATGAACTCTTGGATAGCCAAGAGGACTTCCTTATTAAGGAAAACAAAAAGCATGTTAAGGTTAAAAATGCTTATGCTCAGGAGATAGAAAAATGTGAAAAATTGACTAGTGAGCTTAGCAATTGCCATGACACTATTTCTAACCTTAGAAATGAAAATGCCAAATTAATTGCTAAGGTTGAGAAATCAAATGTTTGTGATGATTCAATTGTTAATCTTAGAAATGATAATGCTAGTTTAATTGCTAAGATTAACATGTTGAATGAATCACTTGCTAGCCTTAAGGTTGAGAATGAAAAATTAATTGCTAAGGCTAAGGATTTAGATGTTTGCAATGTTTCTATTTCCAATCTTAGAAATGAGAATACTATTTTACATGCTAAAATTGATGAATTAAATGCTTGCAAACCCTCTACATCTACTGTTAGTCATGTCTCTATTTGCACTAGATGTAGAGATGTTAATATTGATGCTATCCATGATCACATTGCTATGATTAAACAACAAAATGATCATATAGCAAAATTAGATGCTAAAATTGCCAAGCATGAACTAGAAAATGAGAAATTTAAATTTGCTCGTAGCATGCTTTATAGTGGGAGACGCCCTGGCATCAAGGATGGCATTGGCTTCCAACAGGGAGGCAATGTCAAGCTTAATGCCCCCAAGAGATTGTCTAACTTTGTAAAGGGCAAGACTCCCATGCCTCAGGATAACGAGGGCTATATTTTATATCCTGCTGGTTATCTTGAGGGTAAGATTAGGAGAATTCATGCTAAGAAGACTCATTCTGTTTCTCACCATGCTTTTATTTATAAGAATGAGGCTTCTAGCCCTAGGCGTTCTACCCATGTTAAAATGCCTAAAAGGAAATCTCCTATTGCATCAAATGATCATAACATTTCATTTAAAACTTTTGATGCTTCATATGTGCTCACTAACAAATCAGGCAAAGTATTTGCCAAATATGTTGAGGGCAAACACAAGGGGTCAAAGACTTGTGTTTGAGTACCCAAAGTGCTTGTTTCTAATGTGAAAGGACCCAAGACCGTTTGGGTACCTAAGAACAAGGCCTAAACTTGTTTTGTAGGCTTATGCATCCGGGGGCTCAAGTTGGATCATTGATAGCGGGTGCACAAACCACATGACTGGGGAGAAAAGGATGTTCTCCTCCTACGAGAAAAACCAAGATCCCCAAAGAGCTATCACATTCGGGGATGGAAATCAAGGTTTGGTCAAAGGACTTGGTAAAATTGCTATATCACCTGACCATTCTATTTCCAATGTTTTTCTTGTAGATTCTTTAGATTACAACTTGCTTTCTGTTTCTCAATTATGTAAAATGGGCTACAATTGTCTTTTTACGGATGTAGGTGTTACTGTCTTTAGAAGAAGTGATGATTCAATAGCATTTAAGGGAGTGTTAGAGGGTCAGCTATACTTAGTTGATTTTAATAGAGCTAAACTTGACACTTGCTTAATTGCTAAGACTAATATGGGTTGGCTCTGGCATCACCGACTAGCCCATGTTGGGATGAAGAATCTTCACAAGCTTCTAAAGGGAGAACACATTTTGGGACTAACAAATGTTTATTTTGAGAAAGACAGGATTTGTAGCGCATGTCAAGCAGGGAAGCAAGTTGGTGTTCATTATCCACACAAGAACATCATGACGATTGACATGCCACTTGAGCTACTCCACATGGACCTATTCGGCCCGATAGCTTACATAAGCATCGGCGGGAGTAAGTACTGTCTAGTTATTGTGGATGATTATTCTCGCTTCACTTGGGTATTCTTTTTGCAGGATAAATCTCAAACCCAAGAGACCTTAAAGGGATTCTTGAGACGGGCTCAAAATGAGTTCGGCTTAAGGATCAAAAAGATTAGAAGCGACAATGGGACGGAGTTCAAGAACTCTCAAATTGAAGGCTTCCTTGAGGAGGAGGGCGTCAAGCATGAGTTCTCTTCTCCCTACACGCCACAACAAAATGGTGTAGTGGAAAGGAAGAATAGAACTCTACTTGACATGGCAAGGACAATCTTTGATGAGTACAAGACTTCGGATCAGTTTTGGGCTGAGGCGGTCAACACCGCTTGCTACGCCATCAACCGGTTATATCTACACCGAATCCTTAAGAAGACATCTTATGAACTCCTCACCAGTAAAAAGCCCAATGTTTCATATTTTAGAGTCTTTGGTAGCAAATGTTTTATTCTTGTTAAAAGAGGTAGAAAATCTAAATTTGCTCCTAAGGCTGTAGAAGGCTTTTTACTTGGTTATGATTCAAACACAAGGGCATATAGAGTCTTTAACAAGTCCACTGGACTTGTTGAAGTTTCTTGTGACATTGTGTTTGATGAGACTAACGGCTCTCAAGTAGAGCAAGTTGATCTTGATGAGCTAGATGATGAAGAGGCTCCGTGCGTCGCGCTAAGGAACATGTCCATTGGGGGATGTGTGTCCTAAGGAATCCGAAGAGCCTCTACAAGCACAAGATCAACCTTTATCTTCCATACAAGCATCTCCACCAACTCAAGATGAGGATCAAGCTCAAGATGATGAAAATGAGGATCAAGAAGATGAGCCACCTCAAGAGGAGGACAATGATCAAGGGGGAGATGCCAATCATCAAGACAAAGAAGATGAACAAGATCAAAGACCGCCACACCCAAGAGTCCACCAGGCGATTCAAAGAGATCACCCCGTGAACACCATCCTCGGCGATATTCATAAGGGGGTAACCACTTGATCTCGAGTCGCTCATTTTTGTGAACATTACTCTTTTGTTTCCTCTATTGAGCCACACAAGGTAGAGGATGCACTTAACGATTCGGAGTGGGTGCTGGCAATGCAAGAGGAGCTCAACAACTTCACGAGGAATGAGGTATGGCATTTAGTTCCACATCCTAACCAAAATGTTGTAGGAACCAAGTGGGTATTCCACAACAAGCAAGATGAGCATGGTGTGGTGACAAGGAACAAAGCACGACTTGTGGCCAAGGGTTATTCACAAGTCGAAGGTTTGGATTTTGGTGGAATCTATGCACCTGTAGCTAGGCTTGAGTCAATTCCTATATTACTTGCCTATGCTACTTACCATGGCTTTAAGCTTTATCAAATGGACGTGAAGAGTGCCTTCCTCAATGGACCAATGTAGCATCCCAAAAATTCAAATCCTGAAATTTTCTCAAACTCGCCCTAAATTCAAAATGAATTTCAAGTTTCATTTCAAAATGTTTGTTTGCGAGTTGATATCAACAAATAAAATATAGTGGTCTATATTATCTCCAAAGTCCTCCTCAAAATATCCTACAAATATTTTCCCAGTGATCCCCTTCAAATTCTTTCCAGAAATACTGACCAGATATTTCCCTAGTGATCCCCTTCAAGTTCTTTCCAGAAATACTACCCAAATATTCCACTGATATATCTCCAGATATTTTCCTCTTGAGAAATGCCTTCAGAATCATTTTTCAAGTCCCTATAAATATTTTCTTCATAACTTTCCTCATGCTCATACGTATACGTATGCCTCCAGTGTCATACGGTGAGCTCTACAAGCTAATCTCACTTATACAAGACAAATACATGCTAATCTCCCACTAATCCTCTCATCCTCCCACTAATCCTCTCATCCCTCCCCCTAATCCCCCACCATGGCTATAAATAGAGGGGCAAGGGCCTCCTCTCATCCCACCCCAAGCCATTTCATGGCAACTCTCTTCCCCCCCACACACCCACTCCATGTTCCACACAAGCACACACTAGCACAAGGATCGTTCGATCGTTCTTCGATCGTTCGTTCCCTGTTCTTAGTTTGTTCGTTCGTTCGTTCGTCCGATCGTTCGATCGTTCGTCCGATCGTTCATGGTTCGTTCGTCCGATCGTTCGATCGTTCGTCCGTTCGTTCGTCCAAATAATCTTTTTCCTGCCGTTATGCTGCCAAAATTCCGATCGTTCGTTCGTTCGATCATTCGATCGTTCATCGTTCGTTCATAGTCCCTATTCATTGTTCTTCTAGATAATCTTTGTCCTGCCGTTATGCTGCCGAAATTCCGATCGTTCGTTTGTTCGATCGTTCATCGTTCGTTCATAATCCCTATTCATCGTTCATCGTTCGTTCATAGTCCCTATTCATCGTTCTTCCAGATAATCTTTGTCCTGCCGTTATGCTGCCGAAATTCCGATCGTTCGTTCGTCCGATCATTCGCTCGTTCGTCCGTTCGTTCGTCCAAGTAATCTTTTTCCTGCCGTTATGCTGCCGAAATTCCGATCGTTCGTTCGTCCGATCATTCGATCGTTCGTCCGTTCGTTCATAGTTCCTATTCATCGTTCATCGTTCATCGTTCGCTCATACGAACTATTCACTATCACTATTCACCATTACTATTCACCATTACTATTCACATACACTATTCATCATCGTTGCTATTTATCATTACTATTCATCATTGTTACTATTCATCGATGATATCTATAATTACTTTTCCATCGCCACTATTCATCGTTACTAATCATCGTTACTATTCATCGGTCATCTAGTCATCCCAAATTTCGACTACTCATCCGTCATGCTGTCCAGTCCACCTAAGACCAGCCAGACCCATGTTCCAGTCATACGAACTCCGGTGACTGTGATTTTCCTTCCAGTGGGAACTTCCCATCTGGTCACCCATCCTAGGTTTCTCCAAGTTGAGCATGCTTAACTTTGAGATTTCTTTGAACCAGGCTTCCAAACTCAGATTCCAATAATTCTTGTTTTAAATTCTTATTAAATTATTCCCTATCCAACCATGCCATCCCTTAAGCATGGTTCATATTCCAGAAAACTCCCAAAGTACTCTTGTCCCATATTCTGCCTATAACTCTCCTGTTCATACTAAGTCAGACGACTCATTCGTCACTATTCTCACCAACAGTGAACTTCACTGTGCTACATCACATACACCCAGCTATAAATACACCCAGCTAACCTCTCCCTCTCCACACACTCAACACCCTCAGCCAAGGCAAACACCCCACCCACTCAGTTACTCTACGCTGCCGGCTACACGCGTAGTGTCGCTTCGCCTCCACTCCACCCTCCTGGTAAGCACCTCCGCTCCACCACTAGTAGTATCTCAACACCACATGACACAGATTCTACTCAAGACTCTACCATCCATATATCGCTATTCTGACCACTATACTAAATATTTGTTGGTATACTTGCTTGTTTGTATGTTTGCTTATTCATGTTGCATAGTTATCGGAGCATTCGTGCCATCTCGTGGAGGCCAGATCTGCAAGTCTACGCCAGGCAGTGGAGCTAGAAGCCAGTTCCGGGAGCTCCCCTTCCCCCTTCGCCGAATAAGCACGACAAGCTCACTGGATCCCTTTGATGCATAAATTACCTATGTTTTACAACCACAACCCTCAGCCTGTTATTTTATGCATAATATGATTTTGAGACAAGTTATTATGGCCACCCAGCCGCTTGCCGCAATCAATCCCTGATATAATTGTTACAAATGATTTGAGGAAAGGTGTGAGTTTTCAAAAGAAAATGCTTTTCAAAATGTGTTTGATGAAGGGTTTTCACCCTTATCACCTTTGAGTAGGGATGATCAAGGACTCCCTGGTTTAGGGGAGGGTCTAAGGTGATGGCTCAGCTGGTTTAGGCGTGAGCAGAAGGATTGTCCCCTCTTATAAGGACCGGTTTGTCATCTTTCACTACCTGTACTCATGATAAGTACAACCACTCGAGACTGTGTGGGCAGTCACTCAATCTGAACTCGTACGGTCCAACCCTAGGGTTATGAAGGCTGGGGAGCACCGGGAGGATAAGGAGGGGGAATGTTTTGTCCGGTTTGGACATGGCGGTGGCCTGACTCCTTCCGGTATAACCGTTAAGGTTAGGACATGCGAGGAAAGAAAGAGATTCGGATTCGGATCTCATCGGCCATGAGATCACAGAGCCGGACTAGTGGGTAAAGTGTACACCTCTGCGCAGAGTTTGAAAACCTATTCGAATAGTCTGTGTCCACAGGAATGGACGAGTCTGGTGTGGTATGGCAATTAGTGTTTTGTTTTCCAAAAAAAGGGTGCTTTTGAGAAAAGTGGTTTTTAAAAGGACCGGCGGTTGAGCCGTGAGCTATGGTGGACGGGAAGTCCAATAGCTGTTTTTGAAAATGAAAACTAGTGGAAAACTGCTGAGATACCTGGATGGTTTAGTCCAGGGGATTTTTGTTCTAATATTGAAAAACTTCCTGCTCCTTTTGGAGAGGATGCGCTTTGCAAAATACAAAATGTTTTTCAAAACAACCCTGCATAAAATATTGCTGTTTCTGCAAATATCCTGAGCTCTACATATTCCATGCATTATATCTGATTTCCCCATTCCGCGGGTGAAGGTGGGCTGCTGAGTACGTTTGTACTCACCCTTGCTTATTTGTTGTTTTTCAGAAAAAGGAGATCGGGTAAGAGTTATGACTGTTCCCAACCTTGCCTGTGGCTGTTGGACCGCTGATTTGCTTTGCTGCGTATATCGGGCTGCTTCAGCCCCACTCTGATGATATGTCCCGAGTTGTGGACCAACTCTTAAAGTTGTTCGCCACCTTTGTAGGTTTGTCTCGTGTGAGCAGATTTGGTATCATCTGATGTATAAATGTGTTTACTAGCCTCCTGGTACTAGTAATTGTATCACATTTGAGTCCCAGAGGATTGGGGACGCTTCAGGTGGTATCAAAGCTGTTAGGTTGGCCGCAGGACGTAACCCTTAGCCTTGATCCAAAAGTTTTTGAGTCAAAACTATTTTCTTAAAAAATTTCTTGCTCTCATCCCTTCATTTAAAAAATGCTTTCCCTTTCCTTCTCTCAGAAGTCAGATGGAGGTCCGTTGCCAAACCAGCTTTTGTCAGGATGAAGATGGTTTCCCCAAGTTGCTGAGAGCATGCACAGTTCGCCTCGGAATCAAGAGCCAGCCAGAGTATGATGGTCGTGAATTCGTCGAGCATGGCACAGAGAAGTGTTTCGTGACTGTATACATTGGATCCAGTCCGCACCATGTGGAATGGAGTGTCACTACTGCTGGGCACAGATTCAAAGACACCTGCCAAGTCGTCGCCCGCAAGGCATTGAGGACCCTGTGTCAACTTTATGAAGAAGAAGTGGCCGACACCCCGCTCAGATTCTTTCCGCCCTTTCAGAGAGACCGTCCCGTTTAGATGGCCAGGATGCGTGCATTGGAAGGGAAGTAGATTCTTGAGGATGACCCCACAGTCACATACCTCACTGCATACCTGCTCACCCTGGATGCACAATATGATTTCTTGGCCCGGCACCACCGTCAGATGATTGACCGAGCAGAAGATGCAGAGAAACGCAACCGTAAGCTCCATGTGGATCTCACCATAGCTCAAGCCCGTGTAGCTTCCTTGGAAAGTCGTGAAGTCATTGCTGTTGAAGCCCTGAAGCAAGCCAAGGATGAGCATGTCCAGAAGTTGATGGAGGCCTACTTGGTAACCCACAACCAACATAGAGCCCTACGGATCCAAGAGCCCGCTCCATCCAACCCAGTTCAACCCAGGAAGCTGAAGACCCTCAAATTCTTGAAGGTCACCCAGTCTCTATTAGAGGAGAGAAGAAGGCTTGGGAACTACCGGAAGGAGCCATAGTCTTGGAGGGAATTCCAGTCTTCCCTCAGGCTATGGATAAGCAAGAGCGCCCTGATTCCTCCCAAGATCCCCCACCGGAGTTGTTTGAGCCCCTCACCATGAAGAAGATTCCAGCACCATCCCTTGAAGTCAAGGAAAAAGCTGCAAGCACCCCGCCAGCACCGCCGCCCTCTGAGGAACTACAAGAGCCAGTCCCGCTTGAAGAAGAGTTCAACCCTGTCCTGCCATCTCAGTCGCCGCCAGAAGAAGTCATCAACATCAGCTCCCTCTTGACCCATCTAGGAGATGTCTCAGATTGAAGTTGTGTGCCAGCCTTGACAGAAGAGAAGCTGCCTGGTTTGAAGTTAGTTACGCCCAGTCCTCTGCATGCATTGGGTAGTGAAGTTTTCCTTCACAATGGCTAGAGCCATGCATGTATGAGAGGTAATTGTGTAGTCTCGTGTTTTGAAAAACTCTAATTGTGTGGCCTCCTAGGGCATTTCAAAATGAATTTCACTTGATGTTTTCTCCCCTTTTTGAGTGCATATGTGATGCTTTAAACGTTAGTGCTCATAAGTTGCATTTAGCATAGTTCTCAATTCAGGAGCCAAGCAATAGTAGTTATGCTTAGCCCCCAAATCTGAGTAGTCCGTGCTTTGGAAAAACTCTATTCTTCCCCTATTCAAAACATTTGATTTGTTTGTGCTTATCATTGTTGAGCTTGTGTGTTTTCTTTCTGTTTGTCTTAAAAAAGGTTTTCTCTAAAAACATAGATCACAAATTAGATCCAATCCTCACCTTATGCTTCCATTCTCATCTTAACCCATCTCAAGAGAAAAGCGCCTTACCCAAGAAGATACCGGGAAGCTTACCCTTGAAGCCTGGAATAAGCTACAGAAGAAACCTATCCAGCCACTCAGTCAAAAAGACCGACCGTGAGAATCAAAGCACTGCCCCTGAGTCAAAGTAAACAGAAAAAGAGGACACAAGGAGTTATTACCATACAGAGAGGCAAAGATTCTTGGAGCCAGACACCACAAACATCAGGGTCATTGACCCCACCACTCACCCGTGCCCCTCGCACGCGTGCCCGCCTCCATGCGCACTACCACCGCCCCACGCCACCTTTGCAGCGCACTACCACCGCCCCACGCCACCTTTGCAGCGCACTACCGTCACCCACGCCCCCTTTGCAGCGCACTACCGCCACCCACGCCCCTTTTGCAGCGCATCCATCGCCATCGTCGCCGGGAACCGGCCCCCCTTCCCCTTGTCGCACCTGCTGCCTCGTGTCACCTACTCCATCACCGCCACTCCGCACCTGAGCACCCACACTCGCCTATAAGACCCCCCCACCAGCTCCCTCAGTTCCCATCCCAAGCAAAACACTCCAGATAAAACCCCCTCTGCCAAATCGCAAGCAACTCCATTTTCCACTCCCTTGCCCCTAAGATCACAATGCTTGGTGATTCTTGGGTTGAAGACTGTTGTACATGGTTCATAGTCTTTGGTTTCCTCCTCTGTATGATGGTAATACTCTTTGATAGAATCCTCCAGTGGGAAGAGCAAAGAGAAAGAAAGGGTCAGTGAAAAGAAGATAGCGAGAGAAGATGAGAAGAAGGTTCTCCCAAAATCAACCCTGTGTCAGTCATCTCTCCGCAGCCTGCTCAAGCAGCAACAGCAGAAAAAGGCCCCGTAACACCCTTGTTATGAGGTACTTCACGGAGATCAAATCCCCAAGATTCAAGAGTTCTACCCTCATTCATTTTAAGTGGGGTAGTGTTCCAGTAAGGCTCCTGCTATGGAAAAAAAGAAGAAGGCTTGTAGCAAACTTGTGGAGGACCAGATCACCGAAGCTTATAAGTTTCTAGATGAGAAGTGGTCACCCAAGTTCCGTTAATGAAGTACCACAAGACCAATCAAGGAAGGAATCCATGTGGGAGTTCGCAAGAGGAAGGTTTGCGTGTTGGCATCGATGCTTCTTCAATAAGCTAGCTGCCAAGCGAAACCTAGAAGCCTGAAGATGATCTTTGAGTAGCCAGAATCAGCATTTGCAATCAGCAACCAGATGCTTCTCAAAGGCCAGATTTTGTTGAAGTTCCATCTCCTCGAAGAGTTGCAAACTGAAGATATGTAGCTGAAGTAAAGCTATACCCATAACCCTTCTAAGCCGAATCTCGAGGACGAGATTCCTTTTAAGTGGGGTAGATTTGTAGCATCCCAAAAATTCAAATCCTGAAATTTTCTCAAACTCGCCCTAAATTCAAAATGAATTTCAAGTTTCATTTCAAAATGTTTGTTTGCGAGTTGATATCAACAAATAAAAATATAGTGGTCTATATTATCTCCAAAGTCCTCCTCAAAATATCCTACAAATATTTTCCTAGTGATCCCCTTCAAATTCTTTCTAGAAATACTGACCAGATATTTCCCTTGTGATCCCCTTCAAGTTCTTTCCAGAAATACTGCCCAAATATTCCACCGATATATCTCCAGATATTTTCCTCTTGAGAAATACCTTCAAAATCATTTTTCAAGTCCCTATAAATATTTTCTTCATAACTTTCCTCATGCTCATACGTATACGTATGCCTCCAGTGTCATACGGCGAGCTCTACAAGCTAATCTCACTTATACAAGACAAATACATGCTAATCTCCCACTAATCCTCTCATCCTCCCACTAATCCTCTCATCCCTCCCCCTAATCCCCCCACCATGGCTATAAATAGAGGGGCAAGGGCCTCCTCTCATCCCACCCCAAGCCATTTCATGGCAACTCCCTACCCCCCCACACACCCACTCCATGTTCCACACAAGCACACACTAGCACAAGGATCGTTCAATCGTTCTTCGATCGTTTGTCCCCTGTTCTTAGTTTCTTCGTTCGTTCGTCCGATCGTTCGATCGTTTGTCCGATCGTTCATGGTTCGTTCGTCCGATCGTCCGATCGTTCGTCCGTTCGTTCGTCCAAATAATCTTTTTCCTGCCGTTATGCTGCCAAAATTCCGATCATTCGTTCGTTCGATCATTCGATCGTTCATAGTCCCTATTCATCGTTCTTCCAGATAATCTTTGTCCTACCGTTATGCTGCCGAAATTCCGATCGTTCGTTTGTTCGATCATTCGATCGTTCATCGTTCGTTCATAGTCCCTATTCATCGTTCATCGTTCGTTCATAGTCCCTATTCATCGTTCATCGTTCGTTCATAGTCCCTATTCATCGTTCTTCCAGATAATCTTTGTCCTGCCGTTATGCTGCCGAAATTCCAATCGTTCGTTCGTCCGATCATTCGATCGTTCGTCCGTTCGTTCGTCCAAGTAATCTTTTTCCTGCCGTTATGCTACCGAAATTCCGATCGTTCGTTCGTCCGATCATTCGATTGTTCGTCCGTCCGTTCATAGTTCCTATTCATCGTTCATCGTTCGTTCATACGAACTATTCACTATCACTATTCACATTACTATTCATCGTTGCTATTCACATACACTATTCATCATCGTTACTATTTATCGTTACTATTCATCATCGTTACTATTCATCGATGATATCTATAATTACTTTTCCATCGCCACTATTCATCGTTACTAATCATCGTTACTATTCATCGATCATCTAGTCATCCCAAATTTTGACTACTCATCCGTCATGCTGTCCAGTCCACCTAAGACCAGCCAGACCCATGTTCCAGTCATACGAACTCCGGTGACTGTGATTTTCCTTCCAGTGGGAACTTCCTATCTGGTCACCCATCCTAGGTTTCTCCAAGTTGAGCATGCTTAACTTTGAGATTTCTTTGAACCAGGCTTCCAAACTCAGATTCCAATAATTCTTGTTTCTAAATTCTTATCAAATTATTCCCTTTCCAACCATGCCATCCCTTAAGCATGGTTCATATTCCAGAAAACTCCCAAAGTACTCTTGTCCCATACTCTGCCTATAACTCTCTTGTTCATACTAAGTTAGACGACTCATTCGTCACTATTCTCACCAACAGTGAACTTCACTGTGCTACACCACATACACCCAGCTATAAATACACCCAGCTACCCTCTCCCTCTCCACACACTCAACACCCTCAGCCAAGGCAAACACCCCACCCACTTAGTTACTCTAAGCTGCCGGCTACACGTGTAGTGTCGCTTCGCCTCCAGTCCACCCTCCTGGTAAGCACCTCCGCTCCACCACTAGTAGTATCTCAACACCACATGACACAGATTCTACTCAAGACTCTACCATCCATATATCGCTATTCTGACCACTATACTAAATTTTTGTTGGTATACTTGCTTGTTTGTATGTTTGCTTATTCATGTTGCATAGTTATCGGAGCGTTCGTGCCGTCTCGTGGAGGCCAGATCTGCAAGTCTACGCCAGGCAGTGGAGCTAGAAGCCAGTTCCGCGAGCTCCCCTCCCCCCTTCGCCGAATAAGCATGGCAAGCTCACTGGATCCCTTTGATGCATAAATTACCTATGTTTTACAACCACAACCCTCAGCCTGTTATTTTATGCATAATATGATTTTGAGACAAGTTATTATGGCCACCCAGCCGCTTGCCGCAATCAATCCCTGATATAATTGTTACAAATGATTTGAGGAAAGGTGTGAGTTTTCAAAAGAAAATGCTTTTCAAAATGTGTTTGATGAAGGGTTTTCACCCTTATCACCTTTGAGTAGGGATGATCAAGGACTCCCTGGTTTAGGGAGGGCCTAAGGTGATGGCTCAGCTGGTTTAGGCGTGAGCAGAAGGATTGTCCCCTCTTATAAGGACCGGTTTGTCATCTTTCACTACCTGTACTCATGATAAGTACAACCACTCGAGACTGTGTGGGCAGTCACTCAATCTGAACTCGTACGGTCCAACCCCAGGGTTATGAAGGCTGGGGAGCACCGGGAGGATAAGGAGGGGGAATGTTTTGTCCGGTTTGGACATGGCGGTGGCCTGACTCCTTCCGGTATAACCGTTAAGGTTAGGACGTGCGAGGAAAGAAAGAGATTCGGATTCGGATCTCATCGGCCATGAGATCACAGAGCCGGACTAGTGGGTAAAGTGTACACCTCTGCGCAGAGTTTGAAAACCTATTCGAATAGTCTGTGTCCACAGGAATGGACGAGTCTGGTGTGGAATGGCAATTAGTGTTTTGTTTTCCAAAAAAGGGTGCTTTTGAGAAAAGTGGTTTTTAAAAGGACCGGCGGTTGAGCCGTGAGCTATGGTGGACGGGAAGTCCAATAGCTGTATTTGAAAATGAAAACCAGTGGGAAACTGCTGAGATACGTGGATGGTTTAGTCCAGGGGATTTTTGTTCTAATATTGAAAAACTTCCTGCTTCTTTTGGAGAGGATGCGCTTTGCAAAATACAAAATGTTTTTCAAAACAACCCTGCATAAAATATTGCTGTTTCTGCAAATATCCTGAGCTCTACATATTCCATGCATTATATCTGATTTCCCTATTCCGCGGGTGAAGGTGGGCTGCTGAGTACGTTTGTACTCACCCTTGCTTATTTGTTGTTTTTCAGAAAAAGAAGATCGGGTAAGAGTTACGACTGTTCCCAACCTTGCCTGTGGCTGTTGGACCGCTGATTTGCTTCGCTGCGTATATCGGGCTGCTTCAGCCCCACTCTGATGATATGTCCCGAGTTGTGGACCAACTCTTAAAGTTGTTCGCCACCTTTGTAGGTTTGTCTCGTTTGAGCAGATTTGGTATCATCTGATGTATAAATGTCTTTACTAGCCTCCTGGGACTAGTAATTGTATCACATATGAGTCCCAGAGGATTGGGATGCTTCAGGTGGTATCAGAGCTGTTAGGTTGGCCGTAGGACATAACCCTTAGCCTTGATCCAAAAGTTTTTGAGTCAAAACTATTTTCTTAAAAAATTTCTTGCTCTCATCCCTTCATTTAAAAAATGCTTTCCCCTTTCCTTCTCTCAGAAGTCAGATGGAGGTCCGTTGCCAAACCAGCTTTTGTCAGGATGAAGATGGTTTCCCCAAGTTGCTGAGAGCATGCACAGTTCGCCTCGAAATCAGGAGTCAGCCAGAGTATGATGGTCGTGAATTCGTCGAGCATGGCACAGAGATGTAACACCCTGAATTTGGGGTATACAATTTCTTTGCTCATATTCACAAATTCAGGTGTTATTCCTCTCTTCACGCCTTTCCCAATCTCCTCTTTCTCTTTTCTATAGAAGAAGAGTGGTTATTTTTAATTATAAATGTAATTATAATCTAGTAGATTAAACCCTAAGGGAACAATGGTTGTTGCATCATGTTAGAAAGCATTTGTTTTTTTGTTTGATGAATGGTTTGCTTGATCTTTCATCTAATCATTTATTTGCACATAATGTCAAACTGAAATAAATAGAAAAGAGAAAGAAAAGAAAAGAAAAAGGAGAAATAGAATTCAGCCCACCTCTCCTCCCTGGCCCATCTCGGCCGGCCCAGCCGCCCCCCTTTTCCCCCTCTCTTTCCCCCCGCTCGGCCCACTGCGCCAGCCTTTCTCCTTCGTGGGCCCGCGCCGTGCCCCCAGCCCAACTTCCCCGTCGCGGCCCATCCCCGCGCCAGCGCTCTCCCGCGCGACTGCGCGCGTCTTGGCCCAGCGCGCGCTCGCCAGCGCCGCCAGCCCAGCTCCCGCCCACCCCCGCCAGCCCAGCCGCGCGCCGCAGCCCAACCAGCGCGCGCATCGCGCGCACGCAACCGCACGCCCGCGCGAGGAAGCGCGCCCAGCGCGCCTGCGCCCGCCGCCACCGCTGCCCAGCTGGGCCCACGCGTCAGGGGACGCTAGCTACTGTTTTTCTTCCCCAAAACGGCTCTGCGCAGTTCTCTCGCCCATGACGCCTCCAAAACCGCCCTGCTCGTGCACCTCGTCCAGTTTTCTCGCCCACGCCGTTTCTCCTCGCCTCGATCTCGCCCTCCGTCTCGCCGTCACAGCCGCGCCCCGCCCGGAGTACTGCCGCTGCCGTCGTCGTGCCGCGCCGCCGAGGTGAGCTCGCCTCCTTCCTCTCTCCCCTAGCCTTTTTTTTCTGTCGCTATCCCCCACGCAGCGCAGCAGCGCGACCATGGCACCCAGCTCGCCCTGCTGCAAGTCGTGACGCAGCGTCGGCAGCGAGCAGCTCGTGCCTGCTGCTGCCGTCGTCTCCCTGTGCCGCAAGCCCGGTGCCCGGCGTGCCAGCCCCGCGTACCCTCGCCTTGTCCCTGCGCGCAACGGCCAAGTAGCTGCGCACTCGGTGCGCTCAGACCAGTCCCCATGCCGCGCAGCCCAAGCCCAGCGCGCGCTTGCAGCACGCCCATCCGCGTTGACGTTTAGCGCCATAGCAGCCGTTCGCCGTCGAACCTCGTGCCTAGCTCGTCCCCATGCCGCCGGTCGCCGGTGCGCTGCGAGCACGGCCGAACCCAGCCCAAAACAGCAAGTCGCCGCACGCCTAGCACCCCGCCATGGCTAGCTATGGTGACCGAACAGCCGAGCCGACCCCGCCGATGTCCCTGCAGCCCGCCCCGGCCGTTCGTCTACCTTCGCCGTACCTCGCTACTGTTACCTAGCGTGTCGCGTACTCGTCAAGTCTCACGCGCGCAGTTTCGCACGTGATCACAGGTATCGCGCGCGCCGTCGTCGTTGTTTGCATAGTCCTCGCGCTGTTTCGCGCGTGTCGCACGCGCAATCTGCGCGCATTTGTTAATCCTCGTATTAATCATCGATTAATTGATAATTCAGTTTATCTAAAATATCCCATCCAAATAATTTATGTTAACTAAGTTGAACTTAGAAAAATATAGTTTTCGCATTTAAGCGTAATATAGGTTGTCCGTTCGTCACGTCATTATTTAGCCGCGGTTTGTTAACTATTCGATGTGTCGTGCGTCGCACAACTAGTGCGCGCGCTCGCGTTTGCTTGCGCGCAGTGCGTCGACGGGACTCCGTCTACGTTCGTCTACCCCTCGTCTACCCCTAGACGACTCCCGTCTACCCCCCGTCTACCCCTCGTCTAACCCCCGTGTGCGTTCGTGTCGTTCGCCATCGCCCGCGCATCGCGCATTAAATCGTCGCGTGCTGTTCGCACGCGTTGTCGCGCGCCATTTCTGCATGTCGTGTGTTGTCCGCGCGCTAAGTCGCACGAGCCCGCGCGCCATTCGTGTGTGTCACGCGTTGTTCGCACGTGTTGTGCGTGTCAACGCGTCGTTCGCGCGTCGTTCGCGCATGTCGCACGTGCTGTTTCACGTGTCGCGCGCTGTGAGCGCGCGATATTTAACCGTTCGATTAGAATCACTCATGTCGATTAATTAACTATTTGTTTAATCGTCCACTATTAGAAAAATAGTAAAATAGTCAAAGCGAGGTAGTGCTTTTAATTTATATTTGGTATGATAATGTCAATTTGTGTAATTATAATTAAGCCGAATTAAATATTATAATTCATATCCGCTTAGTGTAAACGTGATATCCCTCGACCGTAGCGTCAGTCGTCTCAGTTCCTTTCTCGCGTAGCCGTAGATGCGAATTCTATGTCGCGTACATATTCATTTGATCTATATTGTGGTATGGTGTATTGTTTCTGCCGTTTCAAAAATGTTGGATGTATGTTTGCACTCGCGTAGATATTGGGCCGTTCGTGGAGTCTGAGGGAATTGCAGGAGAAGACCTTGAGCAGCAGCAGCTTGGTGAAGGCAAGTGTCCTCTGTCCCATTATGTCCCATTTATTTTATAATACACTGTCCCGCATACTATGAACAACCTAAGGATTTACTAGCTTTCTATTTACCTTGTCCTTGATTTACCTTTTGGGTTACTATGGTTAACTACATGCTAGCGCTTTACTCTAATCAACGAACATGATGAGAATTACTTTATGATACGATGTTTTTATTTTGGATACGATGGTGATATACTTGTGGCATTTTAGGGGACTCGGGCTGTTTCCCGAGTACCTCTCCGTAAGGACCTGTTCGTTGAGAGACCACCCGGGATAACAGTGCAACCATGAGGGTGAAATGGGATGCCCTTAGCTAATTAATTAGAGGAACTAGAGGTGTAGTTGCTTCGCCGTCGTGCCGTCAATGGGGTCCAGGCACAGTGCTTGCTCTGCCGAGGCTGAGTGCCAAGGTTCTTTCGTTTTGCTTTTGTTAGTCACTCTCCTGCGGGGAGGGGTACTGTGTTTATCAAACTGGAGAAACCTAACGGGCGGCTATGATCTATAGGGAATCTTTGTAAAAGCTACGTAGTGATACCCTACCGGACCACCTAGGAAGTGATCAATGGGGATTAGCTCTCCCCGGGCAAAACAGGAATCACAGCTCATGGGTAAAGTGTGCGACCTCTGCAGAGGGTAGTGAAACTGATATATCATCCGTGCTCACGGTTAAGAGCAGCCTTAGGATCCTCTTTGATTAGAGATACTCCGGATACACCTCAGATGATGACTTTAATGATGATGGTTAAGGATGGTGACTTTAATTATGTATTCTAGTATTTCCTCTCTGAGGAGGTACTTTTGGGACTACAACTTGGGCTTGATGATAAAATCTGGCTTCTACTAACAATAAGTACCTGACCAACTAAAAGCAACTGCTTGAGCCTAACCACACATAAAAGCTAGTCCACTTCAGCCAAACGGGGCATTTGCTGAGTACGTTGATGTGTACTCATCCTTGCTTTACCACAAAACACCAGGTTGTCCACATTGCAACCACTGCTCAGGAGAAGACGAAGCCGTGGAAGGAGACTTCCAGGAGTTCCAAGACTACGACGAGTTCTAGGTGTGGGTTGGCGGCAACCCCCAGTCAGCTGCCTGTGAAGGCCCTATCTTTACTGCGTTTCGCTAGCACTTTGATTTACCCGTTAAGTTGATGACTATGTGGATGTCTCTGACTCTGTGATGTAATAAGTTAATACTCTTTTATGTTATTATTCGAGCACTGTGCGATGATGTTCATTTATGTAATCGCTGTGTACGTGAATTCTGATCCTGGCACGTACATAGTTCGCATTCGGTTTACCTTCTGAAACCGGGTGTGACATAAGTGGTATCAAAGCCGTGCTGACTGTAGGACCGCTGACCTAGAGTAGCATTGGTCGTACTAAGGACTATTGACCTTCATTCTCACCTTGACCTCTGGTGTCACTTCAAAAGTCGGTCACCTCGACCAACCCTATGTTTTACTACATATATATATATATTATACCTTGCTAAAATTTTATTTTGTTCTGTCTATGGTTTACTCACTTGTCATGTTAGTTCTGTTCTTACTCTTATGCTTACGGTGTCTTTTGTAGATGGCTCGTCTTAGACACACTGCTCGTAAGTCGGTGATCCCTTTCCTGCCGTCTCGCCTTGCGGAGCGTCCTCTGCGCCGCACCGTGTCTGGTCAGTCGAGTCACCTGGAGAGGCTGCACCACCGCCTGCGTGAGGAGCAGGAGCGCCAGCGTCAACAGAGGGAGCAGCAGGGCTCTTTTTCCCCACCTGAGCAGGAGGTGGAGTCCGTGAGGCGCCGCTCCCCTGTTCCCCAGCTGGAGGCGCCCCCTGCACCACCGCAGGACGTCCCGGCTGTTGGAGGAGCTACTGGAGGAGGTCCTGGAGGAGACCCTGACGACGACAGCGACTCAGACCACAGCACTGAGCCCTCTGAGCCACAGGAGGCGGAAGGATGGGTCGCCCGACCCATCACCCGTAACGCCGCTCGCGGTTGTCACTTCCACGACGCACTCGACACCTTGTTGCGCCGGGCTTTCGACCAGCACACCTGGTCGATCGGGTATCGTTGTGTGGTCTACCAGCACAGTCACGGGAGGTACCCAGACCGCTGGGAGGCTACCTGCCTAGTACGCCGTCCAGAGGATGATCTCCGGGGTGCAGAGGCCTTTTCGGAGCATTACTCCATCTCCGAGAGGGACACTGCAGAGGCGGCTATGCAGGATGCAGCACGGCGTGCACTCTCCCAGTACTGTTCCTTATTTGGTGGGGTGGCCGACGGTCTTAACCTTAGGTACTACCCCCGCCGTCCTACTGGTAGCACAGAGAGTGTGGTTGTCTCGCCTATTGGTGAGGATAACCCTAGGTTGAGCAGCACAGTCAACCTAGTCGCGGTGCTTAACACTGAGCTGGACCACTCTCTGGACGAGCTGAGCAGGGCTCGAACGGAGATTGCTAAGTTGCGTGCTGAGCTGGCAGAGCGCCGCCACCAGGAGGATGGTTCCCCCACTCCTGTTGGGACTCAGCACCCTATCGCTCGCCGCCACGTGGTCACCACACTTATGGTTCCCCTGCATGTAAGACCAGGATAAATCTGGATCCTTAGATCGTTAGCATTGGAGTTTGTAACAAATTCTTAAGTTAGATGTCTCAGTCTTAGATAGTTAGTTTAGTTTGCTTATCAGTTGCTTCCATTCAGTTTAGTTTGCTTATTAGTTGCTTACATGCTTGTTATGATGAACTTGTGCTGGATTTGAATCTTTGTAATGACTGTTGCCAACATGTGGGTTTCCCCTGCATTCTGGCTTAGCTAGTGATGTTAATGAAGTCAGTTATTTAGTTGGGAAACCATTTACTTCTACTTCCCTTTTTATCTGAGAAGCTGTATTGGATCATAATGAGGATCAGTGAAGTTCTTTGTTCACTCAATGTCATGAAGAATTTTGTATACCCTTTTCTTATGCTGAAGGATTGTAAGATCAATGCTGATGTGTGAATGTCTTCCACAGATGTCTGACAACAGACGCTGATGTAACAGGCGTGTTCAGCAAGAGCAGCGTGCCCAGTAGGAGGAACATCGGAGGCAGCCTCCCCCGCCACCCCCGATGACAGTGGAGCAGATGTTCTTAATGCAAACTCAGGCAGTGCAGGCTATTGGGCAGAAACTGGCAGCCATGCAGCAGGCTCAACAGCAACCTCAACCCCAGTTGCAAGTGCAGATGCCCCAGATGCCACGGGATAAGCATGGCGAGTTCATGAGAGGGCACCCTCCTACCTTCGCGCACTCTGCCGACCCCATGGATGCAGAAGACTGGCTGCGTGCAGTGGAAAGGGAACTGCGCACCGCCTAATGTGACGACAGGGAGAAGGTTCTGTATGGTCCCCGCCAGCTAAGGGGAGCAGCCCAGTCCTGGTGGGAGTCCTACCTCGCCACCCATGCTGACCCCGAAGCCATCACTTGGGAGGAATTCAGAGAGAGTTTCCACAGGTACCATGTTCCAGAGGGACTGATGATAGTGAAGAAGGAGGAGTTTCTGGCTCTGAAGCAGGGACCCCTGTCTGTTAGTGAATACAGGGACAGGTTTCTGCAGCTATCTCGTTATGCACCTGAAGATGTCAACACTGATGCTAAAAGGCAGTACAGGTTCATGAGGGGTTTGGTGGATCCCCTACATTACCAGCTGATGAACCACACCTTCCCCACCTTCCAGCACCTGATCGATAGGGCAATCATGACCGGCCCCATCTTGCAGCAGTTGCGCACGCCCTAGCGATTCACCTTCTCGGACCCTGTGGCCCACCGTTCAGTGAGTGCGGGTGGCTGTTTACCCGGTGTGGAAGACCTTGACGATTCACCTTCCCACCTGCGGCGCTATATAAACAGACGGGTAGGTGTGAAGTTACCACAGCATTCATTGCTATTGCACTATTTCGCTGCCAAAAATCTATCCAAAGCCGAAGCTTGATCATCGTGTTCAAACGAAGCGCCGCTTTTGATTCTGCTTTGTCACAAGAGGAAGAGCTTCGGAAAAATCAAAAAAGTCAACAACAAAAAGTTTCAAAAAATTCATAATCAAATGGCGAGGGTACGCTCCACTGCCAGGGTTGATCGTGAGGGAGATGAAACCGAAGCTACTGAGACTGTTCCCATTTCCAAAGCGATGAAGCGATCTGGGCTGGTAACATCGGAGGATGCACCTGCCGCTGAAGCAGAGCAGGCTGATATTGAGGAAACTGATTCTGAAGATGATTACAGCAGTGCAGTGCCGAGTAAACCCAGCCACCTAGATTTCAGAAAATCTACTATCTCTGAAGGTGATTTACCTAAGATGGTGAAGTTGGGCTATTTTAGTGAAGCGAAGAAAGAGCTGATTCGCTTTGGAGGGGAAGAAGCTACTCTGAAGCTAGGAAAAGATGAAGTAGTGGTCTTCAAAAGTTTCTTTAAGGCTGGTTTAAGATTCCCTTTGAACAAGATGATTGCTGATGTGCTGAAGAAGTTTGGGATCTACCTTCATCAGCTAACTCCTAACGCTATCGTTAGGCTTAGCGTTTATATTTGGGCCCTCCGAAGCCAAGGGGTGGAACCATTTGCCGAAGGCTTTTGCCGAGTGCACGAACTTGATTACTGAAAGTCGCCTAGAGGGGGGGTGAATAGGCGAAACCTGAAAATTAAAACTTTATCCCCCAACTAGATCCCTTGATTAGTGGTTAGAACAAGATATACAAATATCGGAGAATAGAAATAAAACTTTATCCCCCAACTAGATCCCTTGATTAGTGGTTAGAACAAGATATACAAATATCGGAGAATAGAAACTAAGTTCTTGCTTGAAAGGAGTATTGCTAAGTAATGCGGAAGTGATACAACTAGTAAGTTATAGTATAACAAAGCAAGAAGCTTTAGATGAGAAGAGCACTAGGACAAGTTCTTTCTTGCAACGTGTTGCTTCACTAAATGGGAATTTAACTTGAAGCAACACCAAATGATTTTAGCAAATAAAGGTGCAAGAAAACTTAAAACAAGGGAAAGTAAACAAATCACAAGCAATAAACACAATGGACACGGGTGATTTGTTTTACCGAGGTTCGGCCCTCGAAGGCCTAGTCCCCGTTGAGGAGTCCACTTAAGGACGGGTCTTTTTCAACCCTTTCCCTCTCTCCCCCGATCACACAAGGATCGGCGAGCTCTTCTTCTTCTCAAGGATCACTCTCGATCCCACAAGGATCACCACAATCTTTGGTGTCTCTTGCTAACTTTTACAAGCCTCCAAAACTTTGGAGGAAGTTCAATGGGAGTCAAAACTCCACGCGCAAATGAACACAAAGATGAAGCACACACTATCTCTCAATGAATCTCACAAGGCACTAGTGCTAAACTCAAATGAGTAGCTCTCTTTTGCTTGCTCTCTATTTTGTGGCACTTGTGTTGGTTGTAGTGGTCTAAATCTTGTGTATAGGATGGATCAATGAATATATGTGGTTGGGAGGGCTTGAGTATGTCAACTAAATGACTTGGAATGTTGCTTGGGCTCCCACACTTTGAAGTGGCCGGTTGGGGTGGTATTTATAGCCACCAACCAAAATCTAGCCGTTGGTGAAGGCTGTCTGTTCGATGGTGCACCGGACAGTCCGGTGCACACCGGACATGTCCGGTGCGACAACCACGTCACCAAATAGCCGTTGGGGATGGAGCTGGTCGACCGTTGGAGGCTTTGTCCTCATGCGGCACCGGACAGTCCGGTGCACACCGGACAGTCCGGTGCCTCTCTGATCCTCTGCTCTGACTCTGCCTCGTGTACTGTTTTCTGTCAGAGTCGACCGTTGGCGCTGAAGTAGCCGTTGCCCCGCAGTTACACCGGACAGTCCGGTGCACACCGGACAGTCCGGTGCACACCGGACAGTCCGGTGAATTTTAGCGGAGCGGCTGCCGCGCGAACCCGAGGCTGGTGAGTTCCGGAGACCGCGCTTCCTTGGAGCACCGGACATGTCCGGTGCACACCGGACAGTCCGGTGAATTATAGCTCGCCGGCTTCCGAGAATTCCCGAGGGTGAAGAGTTTAAGTTGGAGTCTTCTGGGCGCACCGGACACTGTCCGGTGCACACCGGACAGTCCGGTGCCTTCAGCCAGAGGTGCCTTCAGTTGCCTCGTTGCTCCTTTGTTGAATCCAAAACTTGGTCTTTTTATTGGCTAAGTGTGAACCTTTTGCACCTGTATAACTTGAGTACTAGAGCAAACTAGTTAGTCCAATATTTGTGTTGGGCAATTCAACCACCAAAATTATTTAGGAACTAGGTGTAAGCCTAATTCCCTTTCAATCTCCCCCTTTTTGGTGATTGATGCCAACACAAACCAAAGCAAAAAATAGAAGTGCATAATTGAACTAGTTTGCATAATGTAAGTGCAAAGGTTGCTTGGAATTGAGCCAATATATACTTATATGATGCGGATGGATTGTTTTCTTTATTTTTCACATATTGGACCACATTTGCACCATAAATTTTGTTTTTGCAAATTCTTTTGAAAATCTTTTCAAAGTCCTTTTGCAAGATAGTCAAAGGTAAATGAATAGGATTTGCAAAGCATTTTTAAGTTTTGAAAGTTTCTTCCTTTGTTCCAAAATGCTTTCCCTTTGACTAAACAAAACTCCCCCTCAAATAAATTCTCCTCTTGGTGTTCAAGAGGGTTTTAAGACATCAATTTTGAAAATACTACTTGCTCCCCCCTTTAGAACACAAAGAGATACCAATTTGAAATTTACCAATTGAAAATCATCAATTTTTTTTTAAAATTAGGGTGGTGGTGCGGTCCTTGCGGTCCTTTTGCTTTGGGGCCAATACTTTCTCCCCCTTTGGCATGAATCGCCAAAAACGGATACTTAGAATGAAATATAGGCCCTTTTAGAAATACTTTCTCCTCCTTTGGTCATAAAATAAATGAGTGAAGATTATACCAACGTTGGAGAGTGATGCGGAGCGACGGCGAAGGATGAGTAGTAGAGTGGAGTGGAAGCATTTTTCTTCGCCGAAGACTCCAATTCCCTTTCAATATACTTATGACTTGGTTTGAAATATACTTGAAAACACATTAGTCATAGCATATATCAAAGAGACATGATCAAAAGGATATATCAAATTAAGCATGATCATAGTTCTATATAACATAGATTGCTCCCCCTGAGTATGTGCATGGAGAGGAACACATATTTTGGCCTTAAATGCCAAATGCACATAATTAGGTTAATGAGAACATATCTATATTATACAAAATGTGAAGTGCATTGTGTCATATTATAAGTGTGATGCTCATGACAGTTTATGCACTTATGAAAGCATGTTGTAAACATTTCAAGCATTTTCCCTTAGGATTTCAAAGAGGCTTAAGGACCATCCACCTTTGGAACAAAGGCAGCTTATCCTCGTTACAAGGTTAAGCTTTAAGCTCTTTGACAATTAAATCACTTCATCTAGTTTCAACAAAGATGCACTAAGCAGGAATGAATTTTGGGAAATTAAACTAGGTATGAAGCAGGGATATGCATGGACATGCTTTCTCTTCCTTTTAAACAAGATATGTAAAGAGAGTATAGAAAAGGAAGATTTAGGTACAAGTTTAAATGAAAGGAGATAGTTTTACCTTTTTGTACCTTTACATAGGGACACTCTCTTCATTGTGCTTTGTCCTTAGTCTTAAATGCTGAAGACCTATACTTAATGACAATATATGGAAATATTTTGCACAAGAGAGTTCTACAACTAGTGATCTTTTTCAAGTTATTGTTAGCATATATCAAATGGATCACAAGTTGCATAAATGTATCATGAATTTCCCTTTTAACTTAGTGCATATCAAGAGAGATATCGATTGATAGTATATACGGCACTAAGAAGCATGATTGTTGATTGAAGTCATTCAATGATCAAACAAATAACAGATGTGATTAAAAGAACAACATACGCATTAGATTATCAATTAAGCTTAGAGTAGGAGAATCCAGCAAATATGCTATTTTTGGAGTGAAAGACAAGCATTTAAAAATAGTAGCATATTTCATGAGAAACTTATTCTCAGGCAAGAGACTATATGAAATTAATGAGAGAAAGCAATAGTCTCAACATAATCAAGATGAAAAGGCTCCCCCTAAAGATATGCATCAAGTATTTAAATGAATTGAATGGATGCATTTACTTTAAAGACAAATAGAGAGAAGCATTATACATCTTGATCAAGGCTCATTAAATTTGAAATAAACAACTTGAGCCTAGTATTCTCATAATGAAAGTATTTAGAATACTCACAACCACACCATTGATTGTTTTGTAGACCTTATTATCTAAGTAGGTGTTGTTGTTCTTGATGTTCTCCTCTTTCATTTGAGAGTCCTCCCTTTGCAGTGGCTTCTTTTTCCTTTCAAACTTATTGAAAATACTCAAGAAGAATGTTAGTAATACAAGGGAGTATGATGGATGATTTCTTTTAGATAGGAAATAAGCATAATTCATTATCCATGAGTCACATAGACATGAAGTAAATTCCTTAATGTTAGGGCACATTAACAGAAAAGAGGAATGAGCACCTTTTTAATCATTTTTGATCAATCAAAGGAGTTTTACTTTTTCATATTGAATTTATTATCATGACTTAGAAGCGCATCAATATGAGAATGGATATAGCAAAGACATGAATTAGATTCTAATGGACAAGCATATTTATGAAAATGATATTGAATGCACACTTAGTTAATTTCGGTCCAATAAAGAATCTATTCCTCACAAGGGTAGAATATGATAATTTAGATTAAATACCTATTGAGATGGGAACCAAACTTAAGAAGATGAGTTCCCATACCTTTGCTTTTACCTTTCTTCCTTTGGGTGAAGATCAACCCATGAGGCTTGTGCACTTTCTCTTTTGCAGACTTTCATAATTGAACTCAAGAGAAATGTTAGTAGCAACACAAGCACTAGTTTCCATTTAGTAATTATTTTTGATAGGGAATGAAAAGCTATATTACTAAAAGTATGGAAACTTCATAGCATGAACTAGATTATCCATAAATGATGTTATGCTCAATTTTAACTCATAAAACAAGCATAAATAATCCTTTAAGATTATGAGAATAAATCTAATTCATGACATGGAAAGTGATAAATGTGAAAGAATCAAATCCAATTTAAGCAAGTAGAAGCACATCATAAATTATTGGATTGATTTTTCTTTTTATGTTAGATTACATGCTTCCAAAGAGAAACTTATTCTCTACAAGTGAGACTACTTGGGTTACTTAGATAAAATCATTAGTCTCACTATTCTAGTTATAGAGAGAGTTTTCCTTTTATAAGTGTCCTAAGGATTTGAATTCCTTACAAGACACCTTATTCTTTTAAGAACTTGAAATATCTCTCTATATCTAGAATCATGGCAATAATAGAATGACTAGCGAAAAAAAAACATGCCATGAGGTACTTCCAACAATTTAAAGCATGTAGATTGCCATAGAATGGACATGATAAGAATGCAATCTACCATATGAGAGGAAATTCTTCAAAGAATGATGATATGAATTTTAAAGACATTTGAAGCGCTACACATTTCTTATGTGACTACACAAGACACATAATAAAATACTTGCACTTCAAAAGCATAGAGGTTACCATCCTTTGACTTTCCTCCATGTTGTAGGTCTTGATTTTTCCGCATAAGATAATTCTTTATTTCCTACAACATCAATAATTTCCTCGAGATGATATGAGTTTAAGATGTAGTAGTTTGAAGAATAACCTTGGGTCAATCATGGATATAGATTATTGAAGATTGATAGCTTGAATGGACTCTCTCAAGCACCTCAAGGCTTCATATCATCTCCTCCTACAAATCTTGTCAAGCATATTTTGGTACCCATCGCTTGATGGGTCCATCATGGTTAGTCAACAAAGATCTAGGAACCCAAAAGTCCTTTGTGTTAGTGCTAGGTAAACTCATTACCTTTCTAGCACAAGTTGCAATTTTGGGTTGCCTAGTTACATGAGAATCAATTGACAAGTTAGGAGTGAAATTGTTACCAATGGGACAATCCTTGCATTGATGTCCCTTCTTACGGCATGTGTAGCAAAGGCGTTTTTCAAGATTTGATGTTTTCTTCTTTCCTTGTTTGTTGCCTGCTACATGGTTAGTAAAAACTTTCTTTTCTAACCCTATGCCTTTTAAATGAGGACAAGATCTAAGCAAGTGTCCCTTCTTGGAGCATTTAAAACAAAGTCTATCATCCTTGTTAATAATCAAGCCATTTTTAATGTAGGGACATGACCTAATCAAGTGCCCCTCTTCAAAGCATTCACTACACCTCTTAATGTGAAGTGTGGCTTGATCATTACCTTGGATGTTACCTTTTGTGGAGGCATGGTTGAGGCTTTTGGAGGAGGTGTTGAATTTCATCTTTTGTTTCTTCCTCTTGGCAATCCTCAAATCCTTGACATTTTCTTCAAGGGATGTATTGCATGCCACGGTTGTTCCCGTTTCAAGCTTTTCAGCATGTGATCACGGTTATCTTGAGAAGGTTGGGCAATGCATTTCCCTTTTAGTTGTGTCAAGCTCTTCTTTAGCCTCTCATTTTCTTCTTTGAGCTTTTGATATGAATCATCATTTGTTCCTGCAAATTCTAGCTCAAAGGAAGATTTGCTTGTCGACAAACAACAAGCATTAGCACATGGTAATATAGTATCAATTTGAATACGTGTGCACGAGTGAGGTTGTTGGGATTTTAAGTTTTCTATCACAACCTCATGAGTCAAATTCAATATGATATGATTATCCATAAGATTTTCATGGGAACATAGAAGCATATCATATTTATCTTGAAAAGCTAGATTCTCAACTTTTAGCTTTTCTACTTGGTCCTTAAGCAAGGTATTCCCATTTTCTAATTGAGCGATACAATGTAAAGCGTTATCTTGCTCAATTGAAATAGTTTCATACCTTTGGACCAAATCAACATGAGAGCACTTTAGCTCCTCATGTTCCTTAGTCAACTCGTCAAAGTGTAGCATTTTCATGGAGAGAATATCTTCTAGCCTTTGACGAGCTTCGCTTTGCTCTCTTGCTCTTTCTAGAAGTTTGAGCATGACCGCCTTATCTTCTTGGCTTAGGCGAGCGTAGAGATGCACAAAGCTTCTTTCTTCCTCCTCATCCTCATTTGTGCCTCCGCTATCATTTGCATTAGCCACACAACACATGTGGGAATCGAAATGGGAAGACAAACCTTTTGGAGAGGTGGATTCATCGTTTGGTCTCCACCGTTCATTTTCTTCTTCTTCCTTGCAAGGGTTAGTATCACAAAGACTAAAGGAAGTAGAAGCATCAAATGAACTATCATGTTTGGACTCATCAAATTTGTTTTTAATTCTAGTCCAAATATCATGCGCATCATAGAAAGATTCGTCATAGTTTGATATGAAGGCATGATAATCTTCTCTACTAAGAGAATTAGTTAAGATGTCAAAAGCTAGATAGTTTAAGCGATAACATCTTTGATCCTCCTCGGAATTAATTTTTCCATTGAAATTAGAGGAAAAAATACTCTTGTCTATAATTTGTTCTAGTCGTGGATCTATGGTTCTAAAAGCATTTATCACACTAGTAGACCATGAGTCATAATTAGAACAATCATCAAATAATATTTCAAGAGTTACCTCCTTTTGAGTTCCGTTTGATGGAGGAGTCTTCTTGTTCTTTTGGGATCTTCTACGAGCCATCACTTCGAGTTGTTAGACTCAAGATGAAGTGCCTAGCTCCGATACCAATTGAAAGTCGCCTAGAGGGGGGGGGGTTGAATAGGCGAAACCTGAAAATTAAAACTTTATCCCCCAACTAGATCCCTTGATTAGTGGTTAGAACAAGATATACAAATATCGGAGAATAGAAACTAAGTTCTTGCTTGAAAGGAGTATTGCTAAGTAATGCGGAAGTGATACAACTAGTAAGTTATAGTATAACAAAGCAAGAAGCTTTAGATGAGAAGAGCACTAGGACAAGTTCTTTCTTGCAACGTGTTGCTTCACTAAATGGGAATTTAACTTGAAGCAACACCAAATGATTTTAGCAAATAAAGGTGCAAGAAAACTTAAAACAAGGGAAAGTAAACAAATCACAAGCAATAAACACAATGGACACGGGTGATTTGTTTTACCGAGGTTCGGCCCTCGAAGGCCTAGTCCCCGTTGAGGAGTCCACTTAAGGACGAGTCTTTTTCAACCCTTTCCCTCTCTCCCCCGATCACACAAGGATCAGCGAGCTCTTCTTCTTCTCAAGGATCACTCTCGATCCCACAAGGATCACCACAATCTTTGGTGTCTCTTGCTAGCTTTTACAAGCCTCCAAAACTTTGGAGGAAGTTCAATGGGAGTCAAAACTCCACGCGCAAATGAACACAAAGATGAAGCACACACTATCTCTCAATGAATCTCACAAGGCACTAGTGCTAAACTCAAATGAGTAGCTCTCTTTTGCTTGCTCTCTATTTTGTGGCACTTGTGTTGGTTGTAGTGGTCTAAATCTTGTGTATAGGATGGATCAATGAATATATGTGGTTGGGAGGGCTTGAGTATGTCAACTAAATGACTTGGAATGTTGCTTGGGCTCCCACACTTTGAAGTGGCCGGTTGGGGTGGTATTTATAGCCACCAACCAAAATCTAGCCGTTGGTGAAGGCTGTCTGTTCGATGGTGCACCGGACAGTCCGGTGCACACCGGACATGTCCGGTGCGACAGCCACGTCACCAAATAGCCGTTGGGGATGGAGCTGGTCGACCGTTGGAGGCTTTGTCCTCATGCGGCACCGGACAGTCCGGTGCACACCGGACAGTCCGGTGCCTCTCTGATCCTCTGCTCTGACTCTGCCTCGTGTACTGTTTTCTGTCAGAGTCGACCGTTGGCGCTGAAGTAGCCGTTGCCCCGCAGTTACACCGGACAGTCCGGTGCACACCGGACAGTCCGGTGAATTTTAGCGGAGCGGCTGCCGCGCGAACCCGAGGCTGGTGAGTTCCGGAGACCGCGCTTCCTTGGAGCACCGGACATGTCCGGTGCACACCGGACAGTCTGGTGAATTATAGCTCGCCAGCTTCCGAGAATTCCCGAGGGTGAAGAGTTTAAGTTGGAGTCTTCTGGGCGCACCGGACACTGTCCGGTGCACACTGGACAGTCCGGTGCCTTCAGCCAGAGGTGCCTTCGGTTGCCTCGTTGCTCCTTTGTTGAATCCAAAACTTGGTCTTTTTATTGGCTAAGTGTGAACCTTTTGCACCTGTATAACTTGAGTACTAGAGCAAACTAGTTAGTCCAATATTTGTGTTGGGCAATTCAACCACCAAAATTATTTAGGAACTAGGTGTAAGCCTAATTCCCTTTCAATTACCAGACCAAGGCTAGAGCAGATGGGCTACATGAAAACTTTGGCTGCTACAATTTTGCCTACCGCAAGACTACAAAATTTCCTGTGATCAGTTACCATAGCAAGTGCCCAGCTGGCTGGAAATCTGAATGGTTTTACGTCAAAGTTGACGAAGATAAGGAGAAATTGGTCCAGAGTCCATTGGAATTGGTCTTCGGAGAGACCAGACCCCAGTGCAACATGACACCAGAGGGTCCGACCCAAATTGCTCTGGCTGAATTTAGAGTTATTACAGAGCACATCAGCACTAGGGACTTAGTGCAAGAATTTTTGGCCTTCAAAGTGTTCCCAACTATGAAAGAGTGGGCCATGCCGAAGCTTGAAGGAAAAAGAAGGAAGGGGAGCTTGTTCGGTTGCCTTATCATTACAAATTCAAGAGACATTTCAAAGTGCCTTGCCAAGAATGGCTGGACACGATCAAAGTGATGTGCAACGAGATACTCGGCAATTACTCTCGAAAAGAAGATCAGTTGATGACTGCAGCCTTCGGCACCTGGCCGAAGCAAAGACTGAACCGAGTAATGGATGCTGTTGACTTTGAATATCCCGACTACGAGCGGCTAGATAAGGGTGCCGAAGGGCAAAAAAGGAAGAGAGTGGCTGATGATCTGACTAAAGATGATGAAGATCAATTGAAAAAGAAAAAACCAAAGGCCGAGCCAAAAACAATTGCTTCGAGGAAGAGAAAAATTTTAGCTCCGAAGCAGAAGGCAATTGACGAAGAAGAAGAAATTGCTGCATCACCTTCTTCCATCGTCGTGGAGGAAATTTTAAAGGTAATGACTGAATCCTTGCCTGTCAAGCTGAGTCCATTAGGGTCACATCTGACGAAGCTTTTTCAGAAGGACAAGGAGCCTGCAAAAACGGAGAAGGCAGCTAGGCCAAAAAAGCAAAGAATTATTACAGTGACGGAAGTCATTGAAAAGACACCACCAAGAGCTTTAGCTCCGAAGGCGCCAGTTGTTGAGGACATATCGGCTACCGAAGCTGCACCTTCAGAGGCTATAGCTGCCGAAGCTGCCACAGCCGAAGATACAGAGTTAGAAACCACCATTGCAAATATTGATAAAATACTGCTAGACAAGGCCACAGAAGAAGCTGCAGCAGCTACCGAAGAGACTTCGGCCCCAGAGTCCGAGAAAAAGAAGTAAATAGCTGAAAACACTTCGGAAGACGAAATTTTTAATTTTCAAAACTTAGTTGGGCAAGAGCTGACCAAGGCCGAAAAAGAAGAGTTAAAAGAGTATGCCATATCTTGCGGGTATCGGCCGGGGGCATTTCTCTTCGGTGGTATCGATGATGAAAAGCTAGGCTGTATCCGGGATCAAACCGAAGCGAAGGTTATCGGTACTCTATCAAAGAGTATCGGTTTCCCGAAGCTTGAAACAGACATCAGCCGCTACCAACGACAGCACATCGTCGGTAGTTTGTTTTATTCTAATTTCAAGGTAAACAACTTTTCTCAATGTTTTTATCGTTTGTAATAACGAAGATGTTTTCTAAGGGATGTTGTTTATGTACAGAATATGTTGCTGAGCAAAGCTTTAAAAATGCAACAATACTTGGAAGACAAAAAACACGAGGTTATAATCGAGAATTTAGAAGGCAAAATAAAAGACCAATCTGCTGCTCTTGAAAAGAAAGATTTCGAGCTTCAGACGATCGAAGGCTTATTGGCAGAAGCTGAGGCTAAAATAACAGAACTGAATACGAAGCTTCTCTGCCAGTCAGAAAGTTTCGAACAAGAAAAACAGAAGCTAAATGAAAAATTTGAGGCTGAAGTCCAGAAGGTTTCAAATTTGCAAAATTCATTAACGAGCCTTCAAAATAAATGCTTAGAATTCAGCACTCGATGTATTCAACGGCTGAAGAAGGTCTTCTATTCAGTCGGGGCCAGCAGCGAAAAATTTACTCCTTCAGCTGAAGATCTACCAGGGGCCTTTGAACACATCGAAGGTGAAATTGATGACCTTGATGATGTTATTGCTGGACATGGTGATTTCTGTGCCCTGGTAGCTTCTCGGGGCACTGCTGCTGCATTCCTGAAATCTAGCTGTGAGCACGGAAAAATTATCAACAGACCCAATTTTAGTTTATCACCAGCAGATCTAGATGATATCCCCAATCTTGCTCGAAGTATAGCAAATAAATTTATAAAGGTGGTATGGACAAAGGGTGGACGAGACAAAGCTGGTGACGAAGCTCGGAGTCATCTTAAGCCGGTAACAAAATCATACCTTGTGCTTACCTCTTCCTTCGAACTTGAATTTTGCTTACAGTGCCTTAACTCGTGTAGGATGACGAAGCCGAAGCTTGAAGAGTAGGAAGATGACGCCGAAGCTTTAATGGATGACTATGCCGAAGCTAAAGCTTGATGAGTACTGATGAAGCTTGAACAGATGACTGTAGAAAAAGCTCAAAAAACTTTTTGTAATAACTTTTGTAAATGTAATTAAATTTGACTTGATGAACTTTGGTCGTACCTTGTAATATATCCCTACCTTCCCATAAATGTATGAAGTGCTTTGGTGTGAACAAAATTAGCATTTTTTAGCCGAAGGCGAAAAACACCTTTCCTTCTTTTCGTACACAGCGAAGCATAAAAACTGCTTCTTTTTCTCTTTTACCGAAGCCTGATCTTTAGAGCCGAAGCAACTGCTTGTGTTATGATAATGACGATTCTACGTATGTCTAAATGAATGTTTATGAATGCAAATGTTATGATGTAATGTACCGTGCAAATGAATGTCCAAACACATATACGAAGCAACACCCAAAGCCTTCATTCCCTTGGGAATAAACAAAGTTTCTTTGCCGTTTATTTTTCGGCTTCACCATTTATTTTTCGGTGTATCAGCGCTGACTTTTCGCTGTAAGTTCTGCATTTCCTTAGGATCGTCTTTTGAACTTCTTCGCCTTCTATTTCAGCGGTATCGCGTTGACTTTTCGCGCTTTGCCTTATATTTCGGCGGAATCAGCGTTGACTTTTCGCTGTAAGCTCTGCATTCCCTTAGGAACGACTTTTGAGCAGAAAACTTATGCTGCGCTCCCTTAGGAACGACTTTTTGTAGCTTCGTCGTGCTCTGCATCCCCTTAGGGACGTCTTTCAAGCTTCTCCCTGTTTCTTCTTTTTTTCTTTGCACTCGATGGTGCGAACTCGGTTTTACATTTACATCTTTGGAGGATATTGCTCTTGTAGAGCTGAATTAAGAAAAAGGGAAATTACATGCTATGGCCCCATTAAAAACCTTTCTCCCCCTTCGGAAAGGAAAAGGGTGCCATAGGAAAAAATAAAAAGTTTACATCAAGCTATACATAATATCGTCGAAGCTCATCCGCATTCTAAGATCTAGGAATGCCGTTGCCGTCCATATCCTTTAATCTGTAGGAACCGGGTCTTGACGAAGATACTACCATAAAAGGTCCTTCCCATTTCAACTATAGCTTGCCTACTGTATCTGGGTTAGCGACTCTCCGAAGTACCAAGTGACCTGACCTGATATTTTTTAACCGAACTTTTCTGTCTCGCCACTTTATTGCTTTAGCTTGATACTTATTGATGTTCTCCATAGCCTGAAGCCTGATCCCTTCTAAGGCATCCTTTGCCACAGAACAATCAGCTTCGTCCTCTGCCGAGGCCACTGTTCTTATTGATCCTGCTTTAGCTTCTTCTGGAGTTATTGCTTCGTCACCAAACAGTAACTTGAATGGTGAAAAGCCTGTTGATCTTGACATTGTTATATTGTGGCTCCACACCACTTTGATCAATTCATCTGGCCACTTTCCCCTGGGCTGATTGAAGATTAACTTCATTATTCTCATCATTATAATGCCATTAGCTCTTTCAACAAGTCCGTTTGACTCCGGATGCCTGACTGATGCAAAATGAATCTTCGTGCCAATTTGCTCACAGAACTCTTTGAAAGCTTCGGCATCAAACTGTGTTCCGTTGTCCACAGTAATGGCCTTCGGCACTCCGAAGCGACAAACAATATTTTGCCAGAAAAATTTCTGAACAGTGACTGAGGTTATTGTGGCTAAAGGCTTCGCTTTAATCCATTTGGAAAAGTATTCTACCGCTACCACAACATATCTTAAATTTCCCTGTGCTGGTGGAAGTGGGCCTAGCAAATCAAGGCCCCATCTTTGCAACGGCCAAGTGGGCTGTATTAACTGGGTCAGGGATGAAGGTTGTTTCTGGTCTCTCGCACATTTTTGGCAGCCTTCGCATTTTTGAACTAATTCTGCTGCATCCGAAGCTGCCTTCGGCCAGTAGAATCCTTGTCGAAAAACTTTTCCCAACAGAGGTCTAGACCCAATGTGAGATCCACACAGACCTGCATGTATCTCCTTCATTAATTCGATACCTTCAGTTCTTGATAAACACTTGAGAAGTGGAGAACAAACCCCATATTTATACAATTCCCCTTCTATTATTACATATGGTCTTGTCCTTGCTTCCATTCTCTTGTTATAAACTTCGTCATCAGAGAGACAGTTGCCTTGGAGGAAGGATATGATTTCAGTTCTCCAATCCTCACTATATACTAGAGAAATGTTAAGTATAACTCTTTCCATAAGTTCAACCGAAGGTGCCTTTACTGTTTCGAAGAATACCTCCGAAGGTATAGGGAGCCCTTGAGCCGCTGATTTGGCTAACAAATCTGCATGTTCATTTTCACTCCTTGGAATATTCTTGACAGAAAAGCCTTCGAAAGAAGCTTCCAACCTTCGAACTGCATCCAGATATTTTCAAGCTTCGGATCTCGTGCCTTGCTGCTTTTGTCCACGTGACCAGCAATAACTTGAGAATCAGTTTTCAAAATAGCCCTTCTTATTCCCATTGCTCTTAATTTCCGAAGCCCCAATAGAAGTGCTTCGTACTCAGCAATATTATTTGTGCAGCTGAAATCAAGTTTCACTGCATAACATGTTCTGACTTTGGAAGGTGCAACTAAAACAGCAGCTACGCCTGCCTCGAAGGTTCCCCAGGAACCGTCGCAGAACACTGTCCAGGCTTCGATATCTTTACTTGCTTCTTCCTCCCGAGCCCCTGGTGTCCAGTCAGCGATGAAGTCTGCTAACGCTTGAGACTGAATCGAGGATCTATGTACATAGTCAATAGTGAACTCGTTGAGTTCTGCAGCCCACTTTTCAATCCTTCTAGTAGCTTCTCTATTTCTCATAATATCCTTCAAAGGCTGTGATGAAGGAACAATTATATGAAATGCTTGAAAGTAGTGACGAAGCTTCCTGGAGGCCATTAAGACAGCATATAGCACCTTCTCCAATTCTGTATAATTTTTCTTTGATAAACTGAGGACTTCAGAAACAAAATATACTGGAGCTTGCTTTTTAGTTTGTCCTTCAAGCTTCTCCTGAACAAGTGCTGCACTTACTGCAGAGTGCGAAGCTGCCACATACAATAGCAGAGGAGCCCCTGGCGCAGGTGGAGTTAGCGTCGTTAGGTCTATCAGATACTGCTTCAGCTCTTCGAAGGCTTTCTGCTGAGCTAGTCCCCATTGAAAGACTTCGGCTGACTTCAGCACTTCGAAGAATGGTAAATTCCTCTTTGCTGATCTAGATATGAATCTGTTCAAGGATGCCAGTCTTCCTGTCAGCCGTTGGGCCCCCTTCTTTGTGCTCGGCGGTTCCATTCGAAGAATAGCTTCGATTTTATTCGGATTAGCTTCGATTCCCTTTGTCGAAACCAAGCAACCAAGGAATTTCCCCTTCTTTACTCCGAAGACACATTTTTCTGGATTCAACTTCAAGCCAGCTTGCCTAAAGTTAGCAAATGTTTCCTGCAGATCGGCAATGTGATTTTCTTGCTTCGTGCTTTTTACTATGATATCATCAACATATGTTAGCATATTTCTGCCTATCTAAGAATGAAGGACTTTAGCTGTCATTCTATTGAAGCTTCCTCCAGCATTCTTGAGCCTCTCAGGCATCCGAAGGTAACAATATGTTCCACTAGGGGTTATGAAGCTAGTTTTTGGCTCATCTTCCTTCTTCATCCAGATTTGGTGGTAGCCTGAATAACAATCTAGCAGACTCATGAGTTCTGACGAAGCTGCTGCGTCTACTAGAGAATCTATCCTTGGTAATGGAAATTCATCCTTCGGACAAGCCTTATTGAGATCAGTAAAATCAATGCACATCCTCCATTTACCATTGGCCTTCTTCACCATAACAGTGTTAGCTAGCCATTCTAGATATTTTACTTCTCTGATGACTCCAGCACTGAGAAGTCTTTTCACTTCATTCCGAGCACCTTCGACTTTGTCATCAGACATCTTCCGAAGCCTCTGCTTTCTGGGTCTGAAGGATGGATCAACATTGAGCGAGTGTTCAATGACATCCCTATTGACACCACATAGATCGTTGGCGGACCATGCGAAAACATCTTTGTTGTTGAACAGAAACCTTGTTAGGTTTTTCTCCTGTTCCTCAGACAATTGAGATCCCAGCAACACCTTCTGCTCTACTATATCTTCACATAAGAGCATGGGCTTCGGCTGATCGGCCGAAGCAGCCTTCTCCCTTCTATACTTGTACTGCTCACAAGCTTCAGCTCCATCTATATTATGGATTGCTTTTGAATCTGTCCACTTTCCTTCGGCATTTCTGGCAGCTTCCTGACTTTCATGGATAGCAATAGGTCCTTGATCCGAAGGTATCTTCATGCAAAGATATGCTGGATGAAGAATTGCTTCAAAAGCATTGAGTGTCCCATGACCAATGATTGCATTGTAGGGGTACTCCATGTCGACAATATCAAATACAATTTGTTCAGTCCTTGTGTTGTTAACGAATCCGAAGGTGACTGGCATCGTGATCTTGCCAAGCGCTACAATCTGTCTTCCTCCGAAGCCACAAAGAGGGTGTGTAGCATCATGAATCTTATCCTCTGGCTCTTGCATCTGTCTGAAGGCTTTAGCAAATATAATATCTGCTGCACTGTCTGTATCGACCAGAACATTGTGCACTAGAAATCCTTTGATAACACAAGAAATAACCATAGCATCATTGTGAGGGTAATCCTTGAGCTGAAGGTCCTCTTGAGAGAAGGTAATTGGGATGTGAGACCATCTTGACTTGATGAAGGGTCCCTGTACCCCGACATGTTGTACTCTTCTCTGTGCCTCCTTCTTCTGCTTCTTGTTGGTCGGCTCTGAGCATGAACCGCCTGTTATCGGGAGCACCAGCTTCGTAGCCGAAGCAGCTCCAGCTTGGTTGTTGAATGAAGCCATTAGCTCAAAAAGTGGAAGTGAGTTCACCGGAGGTGGGCGCCAATGTTGGGGACTTGTTCTCAAATGCTATAAATTAAGAACAAGGCAACATAGAATGTTAAATGTTAATGTCCTTCGCCCGCTGAAGCATTATCTCCCCGAGGGTTTAATGAACTTCGGACGAAGGCCATGATCAGAATATCACGAAGGTCATACCTTCGTGATCAGAAATAATGTAAAATGAAGTATAAATTGTAAAACATTATAAAGTGATATGCTAAAAACAAATAACATTATTCACATGTTTTGTCATATTTATACCTTCGTCTTGGCAGAAAGTGATAATTCCAGTGCAATGTGTCAGCGATTACAAGATTGTGTGAACAGTACAGCGGTACTGTTCACCTATTTATAGGCACAGGGCGTAGCCTGTGTATAATTACAAATATGCCCTTTACAATTAACTATAATAATGACACAGAACATCATGGGCTTTTAAGTCATTTCATCTTTAAGTCGGTTCGCCCCTTCGTCATGAGATCCGCTATTGTGCTGAAGCTTTATATGTGACAGCTTCGGCGCTGCTTCTGGGGAGATCTTCAGAAGGTGTTTCCTTTCTTTAGGATCTTCGGCAACGAAGCATACCCCCAACAGCAAGCGTGGTCCAAAATTTTAAATAAGAAGAAAACCATCCATGCATATCTAGTAGAAATAATTATTGGTTTCATTCCAAGCAACATTTGCACTTACCTTATGCAAACTAGTTCAATTCTGCACTTTTATATTTGCTTTGGTTTGTGTTGGCATCAATCACCAAAAAGGGGGAGATTGAAAGGGAAATAGGGTCAAACCTTTTTCCTAAATGATTTTGGTGGTTGAATTGCCTAACACAAATTATTGGACTAACTAGTTTGCTCTAGATTATGAGTTTCTACAGGTGCCAAAGGTTCAACATAAACCAATAAAAAGTCCAAGAAAGGGTTCAAATAAAAAGAGCAAAAGACAACTGAAGGCTGCCCTGGTCTGGCGCACCGGACTGTCTGGTGTGCCACTGGACAGTGTCCGGTGCACCAGGGTGGATCAACTCCAACTTGCTAGCTTCGGGTTTTCGGGGAGCCGCTCCGCTATAATTCACCGGACTGTCCAGTATGCAAGCAGAGCAACGGCTAACTGCGCCAACGGTCGTCTGCAAAAGTCTACAGTGAACAGTGAACAGTGCAACTGCACACGCAGAAGTCAGAGCAGACGCCAGAAGGCGCACCGGTCAGTGAACAATGACTGTCCGATGCACCACCGGACTATCCGGTGGCCCCACATGTCAGAGCTCCAACGGTCGAACCCTAACGGTTGGGTGATGTGGCTAGCGCACCAGACTGTCCGGTGCGCCCGTCGACAGCAGAGTTCCCCAACGGCCACTTTGGTGGTTGGGGCTATAAATACCCCCCAACCACCACACTTCAAGGCATCCAAGTTTTCAGCCAACACATTCAATACAAGAGCTAGTGCATTCAATACAAGACACAATTAGAGTGAATCAAAATCTCTCCAAGTCCCAATTCCACTCAAAGCAATAGTGACTAGAAGAGAGAGTTTTGTCGTGTTCTTTTGAGCTCTTGCGCTTGAATCGCTTTTCTTCTTCCCCATTCTTGTTCTCAACACCTTTGTAATCAAAACAAGAGACATCAATTGTGTGGTGGTCCTTGTCAGGACTTAGTGTCCCATTTGATTGAGGAGAAAAGCTCACTCGGTCTAAGTGACCGTTCGAGAGAGGGAAAGGGTTGAAAGAGACCCGGTCTTTGTGACCACCTCAACGGGGACTAGGCCTTCGAGGACCGAACCTCGGTAAAACAAATCACCGTGTCATCCGCTCTATTTCTTTGATTGATTTGTTTTCGCCCTCTCTTTCGGACTCGGTTTTATTTCTAACGCTAACCCTGGCTTGTAGTTGTGCTTAAAGTTTATAAATTTCATATTTCGCCTATTCACCCCCTCTAGGCGACTTTCAGTGTGCACCGAACAGCATATGCAGAAAGCAATGCAAATAGGCTCTCGGACAGATGATGGACCGGACAGTCCGGTGGCACACCGAATAGCCGTCCAACGGTCAGCAACAGCTAAGTCACCAACGGTCAAGTGACGTGGCAGGTCACCGGACATGCTACAACGTCGATATCGCCCAACGACTAGCTGACGTGGAAACCCGGACCAGACGGTCCGGTGTGTACCAAACAAAAAGTCTGCCTTCTTCTCCAATGACTAGTTTTTTATGGGAGCTCTATATAAATCCCCCTAGCCGCCCATATGGAGAGGTTGGAGCCCAAGCAACGTATCTTAAGCATAGAAACACATTTCCAAGTGCTCCATCACACCAGTGCTAAATAGAATCTCTCGATGATTAGTATAGGTGCTTTGGGAAGTGCTTATGCTAGTTAGACTAGGATTGCGCTTGCTCTAGGTGTATCCCTAGTTGCGTTAATGGCGTTAGCAAAAACCCACAAAAACCTCAGTTCTTGTGTGCGTCGTTGTAATCGTACTGAGTGGGGTGAGAGCCTTGCGAGATCGTATCTACCGGGTTTGTGGTGTGGCCACCACTGTGTACTAGAAGGAACGAGGCCCGTGACGTTTTGGTCGAAAGCTCGATAGTCAAGACAGTGGAGAGCGTCCGAGAGGAGCCGGAAGCTGAGCACCACTTGCGTGTGAAGAAGGTTTGTGACTTTCTACAGAGTTACTCGTCTATGGTGCTTGACCCTCGCATGGGCTACCTTTCCATAGGGGCACCAACGAGGTTTAGTCGAGATCTTGCGTGGTTCCGGATACCTCGATAAAAATACCAGCATCGTCCATGGGAGTTTGCATCTCTACTTTTGCTCTTTACCTTTCGCATTTATGTTCAAGTACTTATGTTCCTTCCTCTCTATTCCTAGTTAGACTTGTTAGGATTGGAATTTAGGTTGCAAAACCCCTTTGCGATAGAGATAGCAACACTTAGACAAAACCTAGTTTGCACATTCTAGTTTACATATTTGCATAGGTTTTGTTCTATGGATTTATTTGTTCCTAGTTTATAGATAGTATTTAGAAGTCCTAATTCACCCCTCTTAGGCATCACTGTTTCCTACACCAGCTCTTGTGGCATCTTCTTCTTGTCCATTATTGTCAGCATCACCAAACCAAGGTGTTGTTGTATGTTTTTTCTGCTTCCTTTTCTGGACATGTTGAGGGTTGAGGTTACAAGCAGACAAAAACAGAAGATATACACAAATAAATGAGTAATGAATTTTATCTCTTTTTGGTGCCATTTGTGACATTTTGGGCTATTCTTCGTGTGACCAAACTCTCCATGATTTGGACATTTATACTTTCCAAGTATCAGTTGCCTATCTCTATGATGCGTTCCAATTTTTTCTTTGTATGTCATCCTTCAAGGCAACTCTTTGATCTATTCTTTCTTTGACAACCAATAGATCTCTTGCCCAAAGAAGCACTTACAAACTTTGCAAAGTCCACAAAAGGCCAATAGGGTTTGTCTCTTAGTTGTTCAATTCTACCATCATAGGTTGATTTGAATCTTTGCACAGAAAAGTAGTCATCAACAAACTCCTCCATTCCAACATTTCTACATTGTTGCGCTTTGATCACCACAAGACCATGTTGACATGGATTTTCTGTATGGTCCCACTCAAGACATGAACAATACATCTCTTTGGCCTTCACTATATGTCTTGTGTGCACATCTTTGTGGCCAATCACTTCTGCATTGTAGTGGTCTTCTTTAACAGGTGATAAGTGGCCTAATCCTCTAGTTCTGGCATTCAAAGTATGCATCACATATGGTAGTATTTTGCCTTGCATTTTGTCCCCAATCCTTCTCCTCCTAAAAACAGATCCATGACTAGTTGCCTTATCTTGTTAGCCAACTCACATACAGGTAGGTCCTTATAATCTTTTACCTAGTTATTGAAAACTTCATCTATATTGTTTGTGATGTAATCACACTTTATAGCTAGGTTGAAACCACTTCTATACCATAACAAAGGATGGTACATTGTAAACCAATTTGCACTTGCAGGTACATATCTGACTCTATCAAAGTGATGATAAAACACATCTTTCATATAGGCTCTAGCTGCTGGAAATAAGTGCCTCTAACCTAAATGAATTTTCACAAAAAATTATACCAAGTTCCTAAAACACTCTCTTCTCAACATGTGCGGAAATATTGCTCACTGCATTTAAAAAACCTTTGCATGCATATGAACAAATAGATAAAACAGGCAGGTCACCAATTGCCCTATGAAGCTGCTTGAAATACCATGTCTAATTATCCTCAGTTTTAGAATCAAAAAAATCCAAAGGCAACATGAAACATATAGGTATGCCCATCCACTCTTGTAACAGAAGGTAGATGTAAATTCCATCTACCATTTAGGGTTGTAGAGTCTACACTCAAATAAGGCCTGCATCCTACCAGAAATCCTTTAATACAAGGCCCAAAAACATAAAAAATCAGACGAATTATACCTTCCCTTTATCCTCAATGACATCAATTTCAATCACACTATCTGACATTTTCTCAAGAATGGCCTCCTTCCAACAAAATAACCTTCTAAAACTATCCTCCCAAGTACCATGCATTTCAACCAAAGCTTTCTCTCTACCCTTGCACACTATATCATAAGAAATGGTCATTCCAAAGGTACTCTCCAAGTGTTTCTGCAATTCTCTTGCATCCATATTAGGTTTGGACATTAAGATAGAGAGGGCAAGACCTGCAACCAATGAACTAGTGGGGGTTGTTGTCCTTCTCCTAGAGCTTGAGGTGCATGTATGAACATCAGTCATGGCAGTTACCTAAAAGACACATCAAATTGGTTTAACTACAAAAGTAAGAATGTGAGACTAACATATCTAGAAAACAAAGTAAACGTACAATGATAGTGATGATCCTTTTACATTGACATGTGCATGTAATTTCTAGGGATAGTCATCTCCTCGGTAGAAACCTCTATATCGAGAAGTGTTAGTTGCTTCTATGTCTAGTTCAAACTCTTTGTTAGTTGCATACTGTCTCATGGCAAGCCTAAACTATTTCATGTTAGGATACAAACTCCCAACTCTCATAACATGATTCAGCTTATCATACATAACCATAGTGTCTTTAGTAATAAACTCAACATCATGTAAAGCAAACACCTCAGCAGCACCACCATTAACACTACCTGACTACCATTACCATTACAGTCTGACTAACACGCTCCTACGCAATCCAAGTTTTAGATACAAAACTTCCTCATTTGGGATTTCTTGCGTCCCTTCCTCCTCCCATCTATTTTCTATCTCAATGTTATCCCAGTCAATATCACTTGTTTCAGAAATAGCTAACACCAAAGCATTTCCCTACATATATGCAGTTAAGATGTAATCTACCACTGAATCAAAATGCATTGAATTCGAACAGGTTCATGCTCGGACAGAGGGTACTTACATTGTTGCTGCCATTGGGACAGAGGGGACAAAATCGCGTAGAAGAACAAATTTTCTCACAAGGTCACAGGTCTGCTAGTCCATGCTCGACTTCTCGCAGGGGAGATAGACCATCGAGGGGAACACTGAAGGCATCTCCAAGGTCGACGACTGCCGGACTTGTTGGTTTGGAGTTTCCTCAGATTGCATGTTAGATTAATGTGGGCCTAGTCCAAATTAATAGTCAATAATAGTCAGTGCTAAAGGCCCACTTTAATGTTACGGTGTACTAATACTTTAGTACCATGTTGGAAGTTTAAGGGACAAATCCATCAACTTAAATAGGTGGACCATTGGTGCATCTATTGAGAAGTTGAGAAAAGGATGAAGGACTGCCACACGCGCGCGCGTCGCGGGCTGGGTTGGGCCGTGGCTCGTGGTAGATTTGGACCTTAATTTGAGTATTCCTTTCTAACAGTTGCGTATTTTGCCTGGCTGTACATTCTGTTCTTAGCAATTGTGTATGTTTTACTGTTGTTTACTGATTATGTGGGTATTCATACACACATGCACATACATCACACTGATTTTCTAGATTAAATTAGAACTGATAATGCCTAATTCTCTAACATTGTCGGCACCGACAATGGCGGGGAACGTGGCTACGAACTTGAGCACGGCGAGACAATGGGGAGGGACATCATCGTCCACGCGTATAGCTTAATCACTCTCACGTCCACTATAAGCAGCACCATGCCATTGTGGGAAGGATGATATATTGAAGGCGCCATTAACGTATGCTGAATGACATTATAAAACACCACGCATTCGGCTTCGTTGAAACAGAGATGTTGCATATATCATATTCGACAGATAGCAAGTTGCATTAGCTGAGAGCTAGAGGGCAAGGTCAAATTAGTTGCTAATTTACTCAGTTCTTGCATTTGCTTACCAAGATAGGTGAGGTAGAACAGAGGGTACTTGCTGACTCGGGAGGAAAATTTCTGATCTCGAGTGCTTACTTTTCCTTGCATCAAATGAGTTTCTAAACTGCTAATTTAATCACATATATATTCCCTAATTGCCGAAGGGCCAACAAATCATTCAGATGGTTCATTTGTGGAAGAACAGTGATCAACATCAGCCGAGCCATCGACAGATAGTGAGATAGTAGAACTGTCAGAATACCGAGCAGTCAACTATATAGATAGGCCAGGAGCTGAGTGCCATACAGAAACAACATGAACAGATGTATAATTCAAGCTTAGAGAAGTCGATCGCCTTTCCTATCTCCTACAACTATATAGTAATGAACTATGAAAAATTCCAACCAGATCTTCTATCCAAACAATTGCAAGCTCCATCATTCACGCAAGCAATGCATTTCAGTCGTTGAAACCTTAGAGACCTTGGGAACATCCACGGGAAACCTATCGATCTCGTCCATCCACGGGTTCGTCTCCTCCGCCGGGTTCACCGACCGGAGCGCCCTCCACACGGCGCTGTTGCACTTGAACCCTGACCCGAACACGATCTGCCACACTTGGTGGCGGCGCCGGATCCTCCCCTTGGCCTCGCTGTAGGCCAGCTCGTAACAGAGCGAGTTGCTGGACATGTTCCTGAATCGGTGAAGCGTCATCCGCGACGGCTCCATGTGCCAGTCCGTGAGCGCCAGGTTGCTCTCCAGCTCGTCCAGCACGACGCGGCCGCCGGCGTGGATGCAGAAGTGCTCGAACGCCAGTTTGAAGTCCGGGATGTACGACTTCACCTTCTTCATTTTGAGCAGCTTCTTGGCGACCAGCGTCACCATGAACAGCAGCTGCTCCGACAACGGTAGCACCAGCGGGCCCAGCGTCCTTATGTTCGTCTTGAGCGCATCGCCTGCCACCGCCATCAGGTCCCTCGACAGCGACACGCCCAGGACGCCCTCGCCGTCCTCCTCCAGCGTGCCACCAATGCTCCATCGCTGGGTCACAACACAGCCACCGACACTGGTCCGGTACCTTCTCCACGCTTGGTGGGCCGTAGAGTAAAAAGGCCGAATGCTCGGTACTCTGGTCCGGAGTGGACAGTGTAAGCAGATGGGTATTAACCCTACGCAGGAAGTCTGTAAGGTTATGGGAAAAAACAAATGCTAAACTCCAGTTAACCCTTCCTTCCTCGCCTATCCACTTCTTCCTCCTCGATCTGTTCTTCCCATTTCGAGTAGGATGCTAACAAATTGGTATCAAAGACTACCGATCTTGGCACTGGAGATTCCCCCTTACTTCACTCGCTCGACAAAAATGGCGGGCGCTTCGAATCCCAACCTGGCGGCTGCTCTGAATGCCCAATCCAAGAGCCTATCCACCCAATCCAAGCTACTTCAACAGTTATGCGATCGATTGGAAGCCCAGGATGCACGGTGGCGCCATCTCGAGAAGTCTGTGGCCGCCAATTCCAACGACATCGCCGCGATCCAGGTGCAGGTCGCAAATCGCGACACCACCACGCCGGATAACACAGGGGCTCTCGGCTGGGCTCCTCTCGAGGAGTTCGCGGCAGACGCCATGACCCGGGTTGCTGTGCTGGAGAACGTCACTTCTGTCTTCGAATCATGGAGGCTGCGCGTCGAGGCATCAGTCGACAGTGTGAAGGACTCCGTCGACGCCGTTCAAGCAGAGCTGTCCAGGGTGGCGCTCTTCTTCGAACGCGGTGCCGTCCACGACTCACCAGATCCGCGCGGCGTACTCGGTCCTCACTAGTCGACGGCGGAGCGCGTTCCTCCTTCTGCGTGGAACAGCGACGGCCCAAGCGGGCACCGCATCGACAATCAACCACGGGAGACGGGTTTTGGGGGTTTTTACCACCATCACTCCCTCCCGACCATGGGTACGCACTCACATCCTCAGGGAGCTCCTTCATTTGCTTCAAATGTCCACACCAGGGGCACGTCGGGCACTGGTCTCAACCCACCTCCCGCACCGTTCGACGGTCATGCTTACGGTGCCCAGTTCACCAATTACTTAGGCCAGTTGCCTAAGCTGAATTTTCCTGAGTTTGACAGTTCCTACCCCAAACTATGGCAAACACGTTGTGAATCATATTTTCGCATGTACTCCGTAGACCCATCCGTATGGATTGAAGCAGCCACAATGAGTTTCACCGGTCCTGCAGCCAGATGGTTATAGTCGATCGAACACAGTCTCCACCAGGTCACTTGGCACGAGTTTGGGCTGTTAATTCGTGAGAGATTTGGTAAAAACCAGCACAAAACTCTTCTTAGACAACTCCTGTACATCCGCCAATATTCCAGCGTCTCTGATTATATTGAACAATTTGCACAACTAGTTGACCAGTTAAAGGCTTGTCAACCCCATGCTGACCCACTTTACTATATCACTAAGTTTGTCGATGGGTTGCATGATGATGTACGCTTTATTGTGTTAGTGCAACGCCCACGAGATCTCGATACCGCCTATGTTCTTGCTCAGTTGCAGGAGGAGGTGCGTGAGGGTACCCGACAGGCGACAGCGGGAGGGCAAGTTCACTCCAAGAATATTCAGCAAACCAGTGGCCTCCGGCACCAGCCTTACACATGACAGTAAAGCAACTCATTCCCTCAAGCTGGATCATGCGCCTGCTGCCATTCCTTCTCATCAAGCTCAGTCAGAGGACAAATTGGCTACATTATATGCATATCGGAAGGCCAAAGGACTTTGTTACAAATGTGGACTTCAATATAATTGAGGTCACAAGTGCCCTAACACCATGTAGTTACACCTGGTCGAAGAAATGTGGCAGTCTTTTCAGTTACCGGAAGATGAGGAACCTGTTACTGATGTTACAGCTGAGGAGTTGCTTCTGTTACATATTTCGCAGGCTGTTGTTCTCAGTGCATATACCCCCAAGACCATGCGGTTTATTGTCCACATTGGTGGTATGGATATGTTGGTACTGTTGGATTCGGGCAACTCTACTTCATTTATCAGCCACCGAGTTGCTTCACATTTGCCCAATTGGACTCGCTTACCAGCTTCACTTCGAGTACAGGTGGCCAATGGCTCCCAATTATCCTGTGACCATGAATTGACTAATGTCACATGGTACCTCGATGAGTATACCTTCTCATCAAGCTTGAAGATTATTCAGCTCACTCACTACGACCTCATCTTAGGTATGGATTGGTTGAGTTCCCACAGCCCTATGTGGGTACACTGGGAAGATAACTGGCTGATTATACCGTACCAAGGCTCTACTATCAAATTGTGTGGTCTGGGGGTTCAGGACATGCAGTGTACTGTTATGGAGGTATATTCCTTGGAATCCCTCACTGACAAGGATCAAGCCATTGTACAAAAGTTGCCCACAGAACTGCAACAGCTACTCACTCAATATGTTGATATATTTGAAATTCCACAGGGTCTTCCTCCCCCACGCGAGTGTGACCATCGTATTCCATTGCTGACCGGTGCACGCCCAGTACAACTCAGGTCGTATCGTTATGCACCAGCTCTAAAATCAGAAATTGAGAAACAAGTAGCGGACATGCTCCAGACATGAATTATTCAGAACAGCAGCAATGCATTCTCATCTCCAGTCATTCTAGTAAAGAGAAAAGACAACACATACCGGTTTTGTGTCGATTACAGACATCTCAATGCACTGACCATCAAAACCAAGTTTCCGGTACCCATTATTGACGAGTTTTTGGATGAGCTTCATGGTGCAGCCTGGTTTTCCACTCTCGACCTGCGAGCGGGGTTCCATCAGATCCGAATGGCTTTCGAGGACCAACACAAAACAGCATTTCAAACCCACCATGATCATTTCGAGTTTAAAGTCATGGCCTTCGGATTGTCTGGCGCGCCCGCAACATTTCAGGGAGCGATGAACAGGACTCTTGCCCCACTACTCCGGAACTGTGCCCTTGTTTTCTTTGATGACATATTGGTCTACAGCCATACATGGTGTGATCATATTCAACATTTGGAGTTAGTATTCAGTCTTCTTCATGTCGATCAGTGGAAGATTAAGTTGTCCAAATGCTCCTTTGCACAATAAGAAATTGCATATTTGGGCCACGTCATTTCAGAGCGAGGGGTGGCAACAGATCCATCAAAAGTGGATGCAGTTACCTCATGGTCAGTACCAACAAACTGTCGAGAGTTACGGGGATTCCTCGGCCTCGCGGGATATTACCAAAAATTTGTACGCCACTTCACGGTGATCTCTAAACCCCTAACTCAATTACTGAAGAAGCACACACCTTTTGTCTAGACTCAAGACCACGATCATGCTTTTAGTACGCTCAAGGCAGCCCTGTCCTCTGCCCCAGTCTTGCAACTGCCCGACTTCTCGTCCCCGTTTGCCATTGAAACTGATGCATCGGGATCAGGCATTGGTGCGGTTCTCAGTCAGAACAGCCACCCTCTCGCTTTTGTCAGTAAAGCTCTGGGACCAAAGAATAGAGGATTGTTGTCGACATTTCGACCCCGAGGGGTCCCTGGACCGACGAGTAAATTGTCGCTGCGTGAACCAGCCCAGATGGGTCGGCGCGAGACGGGACACAAAGGGGGGAGAACAGTAAGGGGAAACCGCGGCCTTCGTGTTGTCCTGCGCCCAGAGCGGATGGATGCGCTTGCAGTAGGGGGTTACAAGCGTTCGCGTGGGAGAGAGAGAGAGCGAGAGCCTTATGCGTTGGCCTGTTCTCCCGCGCGGCCAACCCCCTCGTACGAGAGCCCTGGACCTTCCTTTTATAGGCGTAAGGAGAGGGTCCAGGTGTACAATGGGGAGTGTAGCAGTGTGCTAACGTGTCTAGCAGAGAGGAGCTAGAGCCCTAAGTACATGCTGTCGTGGCAGTCGGAGAGATTTTGGCACCCTATTCATGTGATGTCGTGGCCGTCGGAGGAGCGCTGGAGCCCTGCGGAAGTACAGCTGTCGGGGCTGTCGAATCCTTGCTGACGTCTCCTTGCTGACGTAAGGGGCTGCGAGCTGCCGTCGTCATGGAGCGTGCGGGGTGTCATCATTACTTGTTTACTGGGGCGAGCCAGATGGGACGCCGGTCTTGTTCCCCGTAGCCTGAGCTAGCTAGGGGCAGGATAATGATGGCCCCCCTGGCGACGTGGCTGGTCTGGACCCGAGTTTGGGCGAGGTGGCGATTCTTCCGAGGTCGAGGTTGAGTCCGAGCCCTGGGGTCGGGCGAGGCGGAGTCCATCGTCTTCCGGAGCCGAGGCTGAGTCCGAGCCTTGGGGTCGGGCGAGGCGGAGTTCGTCGTCTTCCGGAGTCGAGGCTGAGTCCGAGCCCTGGGGTCGGGCGAGGCGGAGTTCGTCGTCTTCCGGAGCCGAGGCTGAGTCCGAGCCCTGGGGTCGGGCGAGGCGGAGTTCGTCGTCTTCTAAGTCGTGGTTGAGTCCGAGCCCTGGGGTCGGGCGAGGCGGAGCTTCCTATGTCGCCCGAGGCTGGACTTAGCCGCTGTCGACCTCACTCTAGCGAGTGGCACGGCAGTCGGAGCAGGGCAGGCGGTGCTGTTTTCTTGTCAGGTCGGTCAGTGGAGCGGTGAAGTGACTGTGGTCACTTCGGCTCTATCGACTGAAGAGCGCGCGTCAGGATAAGGTGTCAGGCGATCCTTGTATTAAATGCTCCTGCGATATGGTCGGTTGGCGTGGCGATCTGGCCAAGGTTGCTTCTCTGCGAAGACTAGGCCTCGGGCGAGCCGAAGGTGTGTCCATTGCTTGAGGGGGCCCTCGGGCGAGACGTGAATCCTCCGGGGTCGGCTGCCTTTGCCCGAGGCAGGGCTCGGGCGAGGCGAGATCGTGTCCCTTGAGTGGACTGAGCCTTGACCTTAATCGCGCCCATCAGGCCTTTGCAGCTTTGTGCTGATGGGGGTTACCAGCTGAGATTAGGAGTCTTGGGGGTACCCCTAATTATGGTCCCCGACAGTAGCCCCCGAGCCTTGCAGGGAGTGTTGACACTCGCTTGGAGGCTTTTGTCGCACTTTTTTGCAAGGGGACCGGCCTTTCTCGGTTGCGTTTCGTTCCGGTGGGTGCGCGCGAGCGCACCCGCTGGGTGTAGCCCCCGAGGCCTCGGAGGAGTGGTCTGACTCCTTCGAGGTCTTAGCGTGTCTCGTGATGGTTCGGCCGGTCTGGTTGTTCCCTCATGCGAACTGGCCATAGCCCGGGTGCATAGTCGAGTCCCAAGTTCTCGGGCTGGTATGTTGACGCTGTCAACAGTTTGGCTGGAGCCAAGTTTGCGAGAGCAGCCCCTGAGCCTCCGCACAGAGCGAGAGGACGGTCAAGGATAGACTCGGCTTTTTTCATACGCCCCTGTGTCGCCTTTCCGCAAGGAGGAGGGGGGAAAGCGCCATGTTGCCCTCGGAGGGCGCCGAACATGGTGTCTCCAGTGAGTTGCTAGCGGGTGATCCGAGTGGACGCCCGTGCCCCGTTCGATAAGGGTCGGCTAGTGGCCCAGAGGCGCGCTCCAAAAGTACCTGCAGGTGATTTGCCAGACCCGGTCCTGTTTGATAGGGTCCGAGGGCTCGATGCCTCCCTCTGATGGGATTCCGTTACGAAATCGCTCCCGCTGGTCTCGGAAATGTCCTAGGGTACCTCGGGAGCGTAGCCCGAGCCTTGGTTGTGTATCGAACGTACCCAGAGTCATCCCTCGCTCTGCGTGCTCTGAGGCGGTTGTCGAACCCTTCGGGGGCCAGCCTACGAACCCCTGATCAGTAGTGGGCGCGGAGCCTGAGTGGCCTGAGGCGGCCGTTGAACCCTTCCGAGGGGCCAGCCTTCGAACCTCTGACCAGTAGTGGGCGCGGAGCCCGAGTGCTCTGAGGCGGCTGTTGAACCCTTCCGAGGGGCCAGCCTTTGAACCTCTGATCAGTAGGGGGCTCGGGGCCTGCTTCCTTCACGGAGAAGGATCCCTTTCGGAGTATCCCCTTTCCCGGTCCCTGTAGCAAGAGAGAGAAAGGGGAAGAGGAAAAGGATACGAAATTGAGCGACGTGGTGCACCTTTTTTGACGCGGTCATTATGGCGGAGGTGAAGCGTCGCCCGCTTCGCCTGCCAAAGGTGTCGCCTGCCCTGCCGCAGAGTTAATGCGACGGGACGAGTGGTTGGCAGGGCAGCCGTTGTGCGTGCGCGGGCTGTTCGAGGAACGGAACATGGGCGCGTTGTCTTCACACCGTGGGAGAGGGCTCTCTCGCTGTCCCAGGAGGGGACGTGAGCCTGCAGGCGATTTGACTGCTGCTTCCGCCTGCCTGTCGCCACCATTACTGCTGGCCCACTTTTGGCCATATCGATCGTCGCGCCTTCTCCCGCGGCTGACTGACCCGTGACCGATGTGCTCGGTTGGCACTGTTGGGCCATGCGCAGGGTCGCCTCGAGTCGCGGCACCGGTTCTGCAGTCGAGAAGGCGCGGTACTGGCGCGAGTGGCGGTGCAGTTTCTCGCACGTAGTAACCGGCGCGCCGGTTACATGACGTGTGGGCCTGGGCCTCCATGCTGGACGCGTCGAAGTCGAAAGGGTGCGCCCCCTTGGTGCAGTTGCATGCCGCCTGCATGGCGGTCTGTCCTTTCACCCACTGGTCTGGGCGAAAGTGGAGGAGCGCTTGTAACCGCTGGGCAGTTACGCGTACCGCGCGAGGCGGTTTGGCCTCTTCCGTCCTGGGCCAACTTGCATGACGCGTGGGACCCAGCCCCCGTGTCGTAGGGGGAGGACCTTGGAGCGTGTTGGCGAAGACTCAGTCCACGCCGGCTGAGGTCGCAAGTGGGGAGAGTTGCCTTTAAAAGGAGGGCGACCCCCTTGGACGGCAACCATGTCTTTGCACTCTCCTCATGCATCGCGCCCTTCCACCTTCCGAGCCCCCGGATGGGGAGCGCTCGCGTTGCTTTCGTCTCGTCGTCGGAGGAGGAACGCAACTTCGCGGAAGTTGGTACCTTTCAGCCATCGTTCGGCTTCAAGGATTTTCATCAAGCAGCCCGGCTGCATCCCCTCGCCGGTGGTCACCCAAGACGGTGACCACCAGCTTGATGGTGGGGAGAAGCGAGCCGGGTTGCAGCCTCCGCCCCTCCCTCAGCTTTAAGGATGTTCATCATCAGTGCTGGGGAGGGGAGTGCGCCGAGTTGGGGCCTGTCTCTACGCGGGCAGCGGCTCGCTCCTTCCCTCAGTGATCGGGGGGAAGGGCGTTCGCCGTTCGTGGCGCTGGTAGCTGCCGCGTGTCTGGCTCTCCGGCCTAAGCGGCTTCGGCGCTGCTTCCGGTGCCACCTCCCACCGAGGCAGCCGGAAGAGGTTTCTCTACCGACGAGATAGTCGGCGCCACCCGCGGACTGACCTCTGGCTCCACGGCCTTGGTAGCTTGTCCTCGCCCCTCGAGTGGGGTTGTGGGCGAGGGCCTTGTCGCAGCAGTGTCTGCCCTGAGGTCATCGCTGCTGCTGTTTGGCCGCCTGGAGCGGAGGTCGTTGTCGCTACTACCGGAGTGGGCGGCGGTGCGCCACCTGTCGGCGTTTCGTTGTCCCGCAGGCCCTCCAAGAAGGGGGGAACCCCTCCACGTCAAAATTTTCCTCGGAAAAAGTCTTTCTGCCAGAATATCTTTCATGCTTTTCGACTACCTCGGTAGTGGGATCATGAAAACGATGGAGTACACGTAAGCAGGCAAGGCCGACTGAGCCGAGGGACTCCTATGCCTCCGGGATACGGATACCTCACTCATCACCTTCTGTGAGAAGTGACTCGCGTTCGGATAAGCGATTCCGCTGACCGAACAAGTCTTAATGCTCGAAAACTTTTCTGCCGAAACGATTTTTCGTGCCTTCTCGACTATATCGATAGCAGAATCCTACGGACGAGTAAGAGTACACGTAAGCGGCAAGACCGATCGAGCCGAGGGACTCCTACGCCCCCGGGATACGGATACCTCACTCATCACCTTCCGTGAAAAGTAACTCTCGCTCGGACAAACAATTCTGTTACCGACAAATAAGTCCTAATACTCGAAACAAGGGGAAAAGAAACACAGCTTTACAATGCGATGACAGTATGTTTGGGCCTCGACGGCCGCAAAAAACATATGCATACTACAGGCGAACCGATCCTGCAGGCTCAGACGTCGATGGAGGGGGAGCAGCAACACCCTCAGCGTCAACTCCACCTTCGGCGAAGTCCGACCGAGCCTCGGACGGCAACATGGTCGGAGGATCTCCGCTCCGAAGGACGACGTCAGCACCACGCCCGGGCCATTGCCGCTAGGGTCTCCTCCAGGAACCCGGCCCGAGCAGACGGCTCGACCGGCCGCTCCGTGGCCTCAGCCAGCTGTCCCCCGAGGACATCAGCCCGGCTCGTGGCCTCGACAACTCGACTCCGGCGTTGGTCCCACCAGTGGACGACCAGGCCAAGCCTCGGCCGACGAAGCTCCCTTTTTCGAGCCAACTCTGCCTCTATCCATGCTGGCACCGCTGCCTCCAGCTCCGGCTCATCGCAGAGCGGCCGAGGGTTCCTCTAACTAAGCAAGAGAAGCCTCGGGCGGCAAGGCCGACTGAGCCGAGGGACTAATACGCCTCCGGGATACAGATACCTCACTCGTCACCTTCCGCACGAGGCAACTCACACTTGGTTAAGCGGTTCAGTTAGCCGACAGGCGAGTCCTAGTGCTCGAAATGTGGAAAAATATGGTATTACACCAAAAATACCTAGATGTTCAGGCCCCAACAGCCGCAATGAACAAGACACCGGCACTCAAGGCCCTCCAATGTGGGGGGTTGTTCGTACCTGCGGGAGTGGAACCGGAGTTCCGTTTGTAATGGCACCTTGAGTGCCGGTGTCTTGTTCATTGCGGCTGTTGGGGCCTGAACATCTAGGTATTTTTGGTGTAATACCATATTTTTTCCTCATTTCGAGCACTAGGACTCGCCTGTCGGCTAACTGAACCGCTTAACCAAGTGTGAGTTGCCTCGTGCGGAAGGTGACGAGTGAGGTATCCGTATCCCGGAGGCGTAGGAGTCCCTCGGCTCAGTCGGCCTTGCCGCCCGAGGCTTCTCTTGCTTAGTTAGAGGAACCCTCGGCCGCTCTGCGATGAGCCGGAGCCGGAGGCAGCGGTGCCAGCACGGACAGAGGCAGAGTTGTCTCGAAAAAGGGAGCTTCGTCGGCCGGGGCTTGGCCGGGTCGTCCACTGGCGGGACCAACGCCGGAGTCGAGTTGTCGAGGCCACGAGCCGGGCTGATGTCCTCGGGGGACAGCTGGCTGAGGCCACGGAGCGGCTGGTCGAGCCGTCTGCTCAGGCCGGGTTCCTGGAGGAGACCCTGGCGGCAATGGCCCGGGCGTGGTGCTGACGTCGTCCTTCGGAGTGGAGATCCTCCGACCATGTTGCCGTCCGAGGCTCGGTCGGACTTCGCTAAAGGTGGAGTTGACGCCGAGGGTGCTGCTGCTCCCCCTCCATCGACGTCTGAGCCTGCAGGATCGGTTCGCCTGTAGTATGCATATGTTTTTTGCGGTCGCCGAGGCCCAAACATACTGTCACGTTGTAAAGCTGCGTTTCTTTTCCCCTTGTTTCGAGTATTAGGACTTATTTGTCGGTAACAGAATTGTTTGTCCGAGCGAGAGTTACTTTTCACGGAAGGTGATGAGTGAGGTATCCGTATCCCGGGGGCGTAGGAGTCCCTCGGCTCGGTCGGCCTTGCCGCTTACGTGTACTCTTACTCATCCGTAGGATTCTGCTATCGATATAGTCGAGAAGGCACGAAAAATCGTTTCGGCAGAAAAGTTTTCGAGCATTAAGACTTGTTCGGTCAGCGGAATCGCTTATCCGAACGCGAGTCACTTCTCACAGAAGGTGATGAGTGAGGTATCCGTATCAAGGAGGCATAGGAGTCCCTCGGCTCAGTCGACCTTGCCTGCTTACATGTACTCCGTCGTTTTCATGATCCCACTACCGAGATAGTCAAAAAGCACGAAAGATATTCTAGCAGAAAGACTTTTTCCGAGGAAAATTTTGACACGGAGGGGGTTCCCCCCTTCTAGCCCCCGAGGGAGGGTCGGGCTTTGCCGAGGCAAGGCTGACCCTTCCTTGAAGGTTAGACTTTGCTTGGGTATGTAAACGAGGTGCATGAACGACTTGAAAACATCTTAAGGGTAGAAGCGACGTAGCTGTCGGATGTTCCAAGCGTTGTTGTAGACCTCGCCTTGACTGTTGGCCAGCTTGTATGTTCTGGGCTTCAGAATCTTGGCGATGATGAACGGCCCTTCCCAGGGAGGCGTGAGCTTGTGGCGCCCTCGGGCGTCTTGTCGTAGCCGAAGCACCAAGTCACCCACCTGGAGGTCTCGGGACCGAACCTCTCGGGCGTGGTAGCGTCGCAGGGACTGCTGATACCGCGCCGAGTGTAGTAAGGCCATGTCCTGAGCCTCTTCCAGCTGGTCCAGTGAGTCTTCTCGGTTGGTCTGGTTGCGTCGGTCGTCGTACGCCCTCGTCCTCGGGGAACCGTATTCTAAGTCTGTGGGCAAGATGGCCTCGGCCCCATAGACTAGAAAGAACGGTGTGAATCCCGTGGCTCAGCTCGGCGTTGTCCTCAGGCTCCAGACCACCAAGGGGAGTTCCTTCATCCATCGCCTGCCGAACTTGTGGAGGTCGTTGTAGATCCTCGGCTTGAGTCCTTGCAGAATCATGCTGTTGGCACATTCTACCTGCCCATTCGTCATGGGGTGTGCCACGGCGGCCCAGTCCACCCGGATGTGGTGATCCTCGCAGAAGTCCAGGAACTTTCTGCCGGTGAACTGGGTGCCGTTGTCGGTGATGATGGAGTTCGGGACCCCGAAGCGATGGATGATGTTGGTGAAGAATGCCACCGCCTGTTCGGACCTGATGATGTTTAGGGGTCGGACCTCGATCCACTTGGAGAATTTGTCGATGGCAACCAGTAGGTGCGTGTAGCCCTCGGGTGCCTTCTGCAAGGGACCAACGAGGTCCAGACCCCACACAGCAAACGGCCAGGTGATGGGTATTGTTTGCAGAGCCTGAGCGGGTAGGTGCGTCTGCCTTGCGTAGAATTGACACCCTTGGCAGGTGCGGACAATTCTAGTGGCGTCGGCCACCGCGGTCGGCCAGTAGAAACCTTGCCGGAAAGCGTTTCCAACAAGGGCTCGAGGCGCTGCGTGATGACCGCAAGCCCCCGAGTGTATTTCTTGTAAGAGCTCCTGGCCTTCGGCGATGGATATGCATCGCTGGAGGATGCCGGAGGGGCTGCGGTGGTAGAGCTCCTTCCCGTCACCCAGCAAGACGAATGACTTGGCGCGCCGTGCCAGTCGCCGAGCTTCGGCTCGGTCGAGGGGCAGCTCTCCTCGGTGGAGACATTGCAGGTACGGGGTCTGCCAGTCTCGATCAGGCGGGACCCCATTCCGCTCTCCCTCGACGCGCAGTGCCTCACCCTCGGGGGCCGAGGGTGCCTCGGGCTGAGCCGAGGGCGCCTCAGGCTGAGCCGAGGGCGCCTCGGGCAGGGCCGAGACCTTCTCGGGCTCGGGCGTGTCGTTGGTCTTGACTGAGGGTTGATGTAGGTCCCGGGAGAAGACGTTCGGGGGAACCGTTGTTCGCGCCGAAGCTATCTTCGCCAGCTCGTCCACAGTCTCGTTGTACCGTCGGGCGACGTGGTTGACCTCGAGCCCATAGAACTTGTCCTCCAGGCGCCGGACCTCGTCGTAGTAGGCTTCCATCTTCGGGTCGCGGCAATGGGAGTTCTTCATGACTTGGTCGATGACAAGCTGCGAGTCGCCGCGAGCGTGGAGGCGTCGGACCCCTAGCTCGATGGCGATGCGCAACCCGTTAACCAGAGCCTCATACTCGGCCACATTGTTGGACGCCGGGAAATGGAGGCACAACACGTAGCGGAGGTGCTTCCCGAGGGGTGAGATGAAGAGCAGGCCCACGCCTGCCCCTGTTTTCATCAGCGACCCATCGAAAAACATGGTCCAGAGTTCCGGTTGGATCGGAGCTGCTGGGAGCTGGGTGTCGACCCATTCAGCCACAAAGTCCGCCAAGACTTGGGACTTGATGGCCTTCCAAGGGGCGAACGAGATTGTCTCGCCCATGATTTCCACCGCCCACTTTGCAATCCTAACCGAGGCCTCTCGGCACTGGATGATCTCCCCCAGGGGGAAGGATGACACCACAGTCACCGGATGAGACTCGAAGTAGTGACGTAACTTCCGCCGCGTCAGAATCACTGCGTACAACAGCTTCTGAATTTGTGGGTAGCGGATCTTGGTCTCGGACAGTACCTCACTGATGAAGTAGACCGGCCTCTGGACGGGCAATGCATGCCCTTCTTCTCGCCTTTCGACCATGATCGCGGCGCTGACCACCTGAGTGGTAGCGGTGACGTAGATTAAGAGGGCTTCTCCGGCAGCAGGAGGCACCAGGATGGGTGCGTTCGTAAGGAGCGCCTTCAGGTTCCCGAGGGCTTCCTCTGCCTCAGGGGTCCAAGTGAAGCACTCGGTCTTTCTTAAGAGGCGGTACAGAGGTAGGCCTCTTTCGCCGAGGCGCGAGATGAAACGGCTCAGAGCCGCAAGGCATCCCATGACCCTCTGTACGCCTTTCAAGTCCTTGATGGGCCCCATGTTGGTGACGGTCGCGATTTTCTCCGGGTTGGCCTCGATGCCCCGCTCGAAGACGATGAACCCCAAGAGCATGCCTCGGGGGACTCCGAAGACGCACTTCTCGGGGTTGAGTTTTACGCCTTTCGCCTTGAGACACTTGAATGTCGTTTCAAGGTCGGAGAGGTGGTCGGAGGCTTTCCTCGTCTTGACTACGATGTCGTCGACGTAAGCCTCGACGGTCCGACCAATGTGCTCTCCGAACATGTGGTTCATGCACCTTTGGTATGTCGCACCCGCATTCCTCAAACCAAATGGCATAGTAACGTAGCAGTACATGCCAAAAGGTGTGATGAAAGAAGTCGCGAGCTGGTCGGACTCTTTCATCCTGATTTGGTGATACCCTGAGTAGGCATCGAGGAAAGACAGGGTTTCGCACCCAGCAATGGAATCCATGATTTGATCGATGCGAGGCAGAGGGTAGGGAACCTTCAGACATGCTTTGTTTAGACCAGTGTAGTCTACACACATCCGCCATTTCCCTCCTTTCTTTCTCACAAGCACAGGGTTGGCAAGCCATTCGGGATGGAATACCTCTTTGATGAACCCTGTGGCCATCAACTTGTGGATCTCCTCGCCTATGGCTCTGCACTTTTCTTCGTCGAATCAGCGTAGAGGCTGCTTCACGGGTCGGGCTCCAGCTCGGATATCCAGCGAGTGCTCGGCGACATCCCTCGGTATGCCAGGCATGTCCGAGGGACTCCACGCAAAGACTTCGGCATTCGCGCGGAGAAAGTCAACGAGCACTGCTTCCTATTTGGGGTCGAGCTCGGAGCCGATCCGTATCTGCTTGGAGGCGTCGTTGCTGGGGTCGAGAGGGACGGACTTAACCGTCTCTGCTGGCTCGAAGTTGCCAGCGTGGCGCTTCGCATCTGGCGCCTCCTTGGAGAGGCTCTCCAGGTCGGCGATGAGGGCCTCAGATTCGGCGAGGGCCTCGGCATACTCCACGCACTCCACGTCGCATTCATACGCGTGTCGGTACGTGGGGCCGACGGTGATGACCCCGTTGGGGCCCGGCATTTTGAGCTTGAGGTAGGTGTAGTTGGGGACGGCCATGAACTTGGCGTAGGATGGCCTCCCCAGTACTGCGTGGTAGGTTCCTCGGAACCCAACCACCTCGAACGTGAGGGTTTCCCTTCGGAAGTTGGAGGGAGTCCCGAAGCAGACAGGCAGATCGAGTTGTCCGAGGGGTTGGACGTGTTTCCTGGGGATGATCCTGTGAAAAGGCGCCGCGCCTGTCCGGATCGAGGATAGATCAATCTGTAGGAGCCCGAGGGTCTCGACGTAGATGATGTTGAGGCTGCTGCCTCCGTCCATGAGGACCTTGGTGAGCCTGACGTTGCCGATGACGAGGTCGACAACGAGCGGATATTTCCCCGGGCTCGGCACGCAGTCGAGGTGGTCGCCCTGGTCGAAGGTGATGGGCTTGTCGGACCAGTCTAGGTAGACTGGCGCCGCCACCTTTACCGAGTAGACCTCCCGACGCTCTTGCTTGCGGTGCCGAGCCGAGGCGTTCGCCACTTGGCCACCGTAGATCATGAAGCAGTCGTGGACCTCGGGAAACTCCTCTACCTTGTGATCCTCCTTCTTATCGTTGTTGTGGGCCCTGCCACCTTCCGCAGGTGGCCCAGCCTTGTGAAAGTGGCGCCGAAGCATGACGCACTCCTCAAGGGTGTGCTTGACGGGCCCCTGATGATAGGGGCACGGCTCCTTGAGCATCTTATCGAAGAGATTGGCACCTCTAGGAGGTTTCCGAGGGTTCTTGTACTCAGCGGCGGCGACAAGGTCCGCGTCGGTGGCATCGCGTTTCGCTTGCGACTTCTTCTTGTTCTTCTTCTTGGTGCCGTGCTGAGCAGACGCCTCGGGGACGTCTTCCGGCTGGCGGCCCTGGGGCTGCTTGTCTTTTCGGAAGATGGCCTCAACCGCCTCCTAGCCAGAGGCGAACTTGGTGGCGATCTCCATCAGCTCGCTCGCCCTGGTGGGGGTCTTGCGACCCAGCTTGCTCACCAGGTCGTGACAGGTGGTGTCGGCGAGGAACGCGCCGATGACGTCCGAGTCAGTGACGTTGGGCAGCTCGGTGCGCTGCTTCAAGAATCACCGGATGTAGTCCCGGAGAGACTCTCCCGGCTGCTGGCGGCAGCTTCGGAGATCCCAGGGCACACGTACGTGCCCTGGAAGTTGCCGGCGAAGGCTTGGACCAGGTCGTCCCAGTTGGAGATCTGCCCCAGAGGCAGATGCTCCAGCGAGGCTCGAGCGGTGTCGGAGAGGAACAGAGGGAGGTTGCGGATGATGAGGTTGTCATCGTCCATTCCACCCAGCTGGCAGGCCAGTCGGTAGTCCGCGAGCCACAGTTCCGGCCTCGTCTCCCCCGAGTACTTTGTGATGGTAGTCGGGGTTTGGAACCGGGTCGGGAACGGCGCCCGTCATATGGCCCGGCTGAAAGCCTGCGGACCGGGTGGTTCGGGCGAGGGGCTCCGATCCTCCCCGCTGTCGTAGCGTCCCCCACGCCTGGGGTGGTAGCCTCGGCGCACCCTCTCGTCGAGGTGGGCTCGACGGTTGCGGTGGTGGTGCTCGTTGCCGAGGCGACCCGGGGCCGCAGGCGCCGTGTTGCGCGTGCGCCCGGTGTGGACCGAGGCTTCCCGCACGAATTGGGAAGTCGCGGCGCGATGCTCCGAGGGGTACCCCTGCCTTCGGGAGGCAGAGCTTTTGGCCCGTCGGACCACGGCATCCTCCAGGAGATTCTTGAGCTCTCCTTGGATACGCCGCCCTTCGGTGGTCGATGGTTCCGGCATCGCGCGGAGTAGTATTGCTGCTGCAGCCAGGTTCTGGCCGACCCCACTGGAAGCCGGTGGCGGCCTTGCCCTGACGTCGTCGGTAATGCGGTGCTGGATGCCCTGGGGTAGATGACGCGCTTCTCCGGCCGGAGCTTGGTCTGCCCATTCCTGCCCGGTGTTCCGCCGGAACTGCTCAAGTGTTCCTGCTCCCTCGTCGAGCCTGGCCTGCATCTCGCGGATTTGCTCGAGCTGTGCGTCCTGACCCTCCGCAGGGACTGGGACCACAGCTAGCTCCTGAAGGATGTCAACGCGAGACGCAGGCCTAGGGGGATCGCCGTTTTTCGGCATACCAAGATGGTTGCCTTCGCCGGGACCCCCTAGATCGACGTGGAAACATTCACGACTTGGGCCGCAGTCCTCGTCGCCGAAGCTACGGCTACCATCGGAACAATCGGAGAGGCAGTAGTCGCATGCGGTCATGAAGTCCCGCATGGCACTGGGGTTACCGAGCCCGAAGAAATCCCAACAAAAGTCGGGCTCGTCATCTTCCTCGGAACCCAAGGGTCCGTAGGTCGAGACGGCCGTCAGTCTGTCCCAGGGCGACCACATATGGTACCCCAGAGGGTTGGTACATGCCTCTATGAAGGCTTCCACCGAAGCGAGGTCGCTTGGTGGGTCGAAGCTGAATCCAAAAGGCATGAGATGGGAATCGGTCGGTACCTCTTGGTCGACGGGCGGTGACGAAGTCGCGCCAGGGGCAGACTGCACCGTTGTCTCAGGTACGAGGGCGATGCCCAGCAAGTCCTTCACGAGCGTGCTGGCGTCGTTCGTCTGCTTGGGGTTGGCATGTTGCGGGGAAACGACGCTCGTCTTCGTCTCAGACGCAAGGTCGAAACCCGACGTGTCCCCCGCTGGGGCGCCGGCGTCGTCGACTTGCTCGACAGCCGACGAGGTGCCGCCTTCTGCTTGGCCATGGTTGCCCCACCTCCTCCTCCGTCGGTGGGGGAGGTGACAGGACAAACCTGGATGTTGTTCTTCCACCATGTGGGGAAGACGTCGTTGATTCCGCCGCCGGCGAGCGGGCTGACGGCCGCCATTGCCACTGTCGCACGGTGGAGGAAGGAGTATCATGTCGTAGCTGCTGTCGAGGAACATGAACTCAAGACTCCCGAAACGGAGCATCGTCCCGGGTTGGAAAGGTTGCTGGAGACTACCCATCTGGAGCTTGACGGGAAGCTGTTCGTCAACACGCAGCAGGCCCCTACCTGGCGCGCCAACTGTCAGCGTTTCGACCCCGGGGGGTCCCTGGACCGACGAGTAAATTATCGTTGCATGTCCCAGCCCAGATGGGTCGGCACGAGATGGGACACAAAGGGGGGAGAGCAGTAAGGGGAAACCGTGGCCTTCGTGTTGTCATGCGCCTAGGGCGGATGGATGCGCTTGCAGTAGGGGATTACAAGCATTCGCGTGGGAGAGAGAGAGAGAGAGAGAGCGAGAGCCTTAGCCTTATGCGTCGGCCCGTTCTCCCGCGCGGCCAACCCCCTCATACGAGAGCCCTGGACCTTCCTTTTATAGGCGTAAGGAGAGGGTCCAGGTGTACAATGGGGAGTGTAGCAGTGTGCTAACGTGTCTAGCAGAGAGGAGCTAGAGCCCTAAGTACATGTCGTCGTGGCAGTCGGAGAGATTTTGGCACCCTGTTCATGTGATGTCGTGGCCGTCGGAGGAGCGCTGGAGCCCTGCGGAAGTACAGCTGTCGAGGCTGTCGGATCCTTGTTGACGTCTCCTTGCTGACGTAAGGGGCTGGGAGCTGTCGTCGTCATGGAGCGTGCGGGGTGTCATCATTACTTGTTTACTGGGGTGAGCCAGATGGGACGCCGGTCATGTTCCCCGTAGCCTGAGCTAGCTAGGGGCAGGGTAATGATGGCCCCTGGCGATGTGGCCGGTCGGGACCCAAGTTTGGGCGAGGTGGCGATTCTTCCGAGGTCGAGGTTGAGTCCGAGCCCTGGGGTCGGGCGAGGCGGAGTCCATCATCTTCCGGAGCCGAGGCTGAGTCCGAGCCCTGGGGTCGGGCGAGGCGGAGTTCGTCGTCTTCCGGAGTCGAGGCTGAGTCCGAGCCCTGGGGTCGGGTGAGGCGGAGTTCGTCGTCTTCCAGAGCCGAGGCTGAGTCCGAGCCCTGGGGTCGGGCGAGGCGGAGTTCGTTGTCTTCTAAGTCGTGGTTGAGTCTGAGCCTTGGGGTCGGGCGAGGCGGAGCTTCCTATGTCGCCCGAGGCTGGACTTAGCCGCTGTCGACCTCACTCTGGTGAGTGGCATGGCAGTCGGAGCGGGGCAGACGGCGCTGTTTTCTTGTCAGGTCGGTCAGTGGAGCGGCGAAGTGACTGCGGTCACTTCGACTCTGTCGACTGAAGAGCGCGCGTCAGGATAAGGTGTGAGGCGATCCTTGTATTAAATGCTCCTGCGATACGGTCGATTGGCGTGGCGATCTGGCTAAGGTTGCTTCTCTGCGAAGACTGGGCCTCGGGCGAGCCGAAGGTGTGTCCGTTGCTTGAGGGGGCCCTCGGGCGAGACGTGAATCCTCCGGGGTCGGCTGCCTTTGCCCGAGGCTGGGCTCGGGCGAGGCGAGATCGTGTCCCTTGAGAGGACTGAGCCTTGACCTTAATCGCGCCCATCAGGCCTTTGCAGCTTTGTGCTGATGGGAGTTACCAGCTGAGATTAGGAGTCTTGGGGGGTACCCCTAATTATGGTCCCCGACAATTGTCGACATATGAAAAGGAGTACCTAGCTATTCTGATGGCTGTCGACTAATGGAGACCCTACCTCCTGCACGATGAGTTCATAATTTACACTGATCAACGCAGTCTCTCACACTTGACAGAGCAAAATCTTAATACGCCATGGCAGCAAAAAGTTTTCACCAAACTCTTGGGTCTCCAATACAAAATATTATACAAGAAAGGAATTGAAAATGGTGTGACAGACTCCCTATCACGTCATCCCCATGAATACTTAGAACTTTATCATATTTATAGCAGTAGCCCCAAGTGGCTTTCAGAAATTATGGACGGTTATCAACAGGATCATCACGCCCAGCAGCTGCTATTTGAGCTGGCCGTGACTTCTTCACCTGTTGGCCATTACAAACTTCAGAATGGGGTCATCAAATACAAAGGTCATTTCTGGCTGGGTGCTAATTCAAATCTGTAGCGTAAGGTCATATCTACATTTCATGACAGTCCTATGGGAGGGCACTCTGGATTTCCAGTTACCTACCGTCGGATTCATCAACTGTTTGCATGGCCTCACATGAAACAACAGGTGAAAGATTATGTGGCAGCTTGCTCCATTTGCCAACAGTCCAAGCCCGATAGGTCCAAATATCCTGGACTGCTGCAGCCCCTCCCAGTGCCAGAACAAGCTTGACAAGTAGTGTCGATGGACTTCATCGAAGGTCTGTCTAGTTCTGCTCATGCTAATAGCATCTTAGTGGTCATGGATAAGTTTTCTCGCTATGCCCATTTTATTCCACTCTTGCATCCTTACACAGCTTTCAAAGTGGCCCAGCTGTTTATGTCATCTGTTTACAAGCTACACGGCATGCCAGAAGCTATCATTTTCGACCGTGATCGCATTTTCACCAGCTCTCTATGGCAGGAATTGTTCAAGCTGGCCGGTACACAGTTGCGTATGGGGTCAGCCTACCATCCTCAGTCGGACGGCCAGACCGAGCGCGTCAATCAGTGTTTGGAGACCTATTTACGCTGTTTTGTCCATGCCTGTCCGCACAAGTGGAACCTATGGTTGTCTCTTGTAGAATTCTGGTACAACACTTCCTTTCACTCGGCACTTGGTCGCTCTCCATTTGAAGTCCTCTACGGTCGACCTCCACGACATTTTGGCCTAGCTGCAGAAGACTCAGATACTGATGTGGATCTAGCCACCTGGTTGTCCAACCGTGAGTTGATGACCAAGGTCGTGCGTCAACACCTTCACCGTGCCCAGTCCCGTATGAAGTCCCAAGCAGATAAGGTACGATCAGAGAGGGAGTTTGTTGTGGGGGAGCGTGTATACCTTAAGCTCCAGCCATATATTCAAACATCCGTCGCACCCCGGTCCAACCACAAGTTGTCTTTCAAATATTTTGGGCCCTTAACAGTGCAGTGCGTGGGTTCAGTTGCATACAAATTGGAGCTACCAGCTGAGTCTTCAGTCCATCCTATATTCCACGTCTCCCTGCTCAAGAAGGCTATCTCGCCCATACATTAGATCAGCGGCACCTTGCCTGATTCATCAGCTCCAATGCAGGTTCCTATCCAGGTGCTCGACGCCAGAACCATCTCCCGTGGCGGTACATCCATTCCCCAGGTGCGGGTGCGCTGGTCTGGTTGCGACGACGCGCTGGCGACATGGGAAGACCTTGACGCCATTCGCCAACAGTTTTGAAAGGGAAATGTGCCCTTGGGCCATTTCTAAGTATTTTGGTGATTGAGTGCCAACACAAGTGCTTAAGTGAAAATATATGCCAATTGATGGACAAAGTGCAAATCAAGTCTAAAGGTATGTTTCTAGACTTAGTACATTGCTTTGAGAACTAATGTATTGTGTCTAAGTGCTGGAAACAGGAGAAATCAAATTGGAAAAGAGATAGCTTCTTTCAGCCGAAGTCTGCTCAGTCTGGGTGCACCGGACAGTGTCCGGTGGTGCACCGGACAGTGTCCGGTGTGCCAGGCTGGGTCTGGCGAACTTGCTCCTCTCGGGACTTCGACGGTGGTGTACGACTATAAATCACCGGACCGTCCGGTGGTGCACCGGACTGTCCGGTGAGCCATTCACAGGCGAACTCGTCGCTCTCGGCAGATGATTAACGGCGTACGGCTATAGTTCATCGGACTGTCCGGTGGTGCACCGGACTGTTGAGAGCACCTAGAGGGGGGGGGGTGAATAGGTGATCCTGTAACACTTAAAACTTAGGCCACAAAAACTTGATTAAGTGTTAGCACAATAACTGCCAAGTGGCTAGAGAGGAATCTTCAACAAAACACAATAACCAACAAGATCAATCACAGAGATGGCACGGTGGTTATCCCATGGTTCGGCCAAGACCATCGCTTGCCTACTCCACGTTGTGGCGTCCCAACGGACGAGGGTTGCAATCAACCCCTCTCAAGCAGTCCAAAGACCCACTTGAATACCACGGTGTTTTGCTTGCTTTTTCTCAATCCCGTTTGCGAGGAATCTCCACAACTTGGAGCCTCTCGCCCTTACACTTGAAATTCACAAAGAACACGGAGCAAGGGAGGGATTAGCAACGCACACAAGATAAGAAATCACAGCAACACCACGCACACAAGTCGCAACGAGAGCTCACAACACAACTCAATGAGTTCACCACTCAACTAGAGCTCTAATTGCTATCGCAAAGAATCAAAGGCGCGGAATCGATGTCTTGGTGCTTAAGATTGTTGTAGGAATGCTTGGTGTACTCCTCCATGCGCCTAGGGGTCCCTTTTATAGCCCTAAGGCAGCTAGGAGCCGTTGAGAGCAATCTAGGAAGGCTGATCTTGCCTTCTGTCGACTGGCGCACCGGACAGTCCGGTGCACACCTGACACTGTCCGGTGACCGATTTCCTTCCATAACTGGCACAGTCGACCGTTGGCAGACTGAGAGCCGTTGGCGCACCGGACATGTCCGGTGCACACCGGACAGACCGGTGCCCCCTTCTAGCCGTTGGCTCGGCCACGTGTCCCGCGCAGATCGCGCGGCCGACCGTTGGCCCTGCCGACCGTTGGCTCACCGGACAGTCCGGTGCACACCGGACAGTCCGGTGAATTATAGTCGTACGTCGACGATGACTTCCCGAGAGCGACGAGTTCGCCTGTGAGCAGCCCACCGGACAGTCCGGTGCACCATCGGACAGTCCGGTGAATTATAGCCGTACACCGCCGTCGAAGTCCCAAGAGCAGCCTGTTCCCTCGAGCCAGCCTGGCGCACCGGACACTGTCCGGTGCACCACCGGACAGTCCGGTGCACCCAGACTGAGCAGACTTTGGCTGCTCGAGCCATCTCTTCTCCAACTCGATTTTTTCTGTTTCCAGCACTTAGACACAATACATTAGTCTCTAAAACAATGTACTAAGTCTGAGAAACATACCTTTATCCTTGATTTGTACTTTGTCCACCTTTTTACACTTAGGCACTTGTGTTGGTCACTAAATCACCAAAATACTTAGAAATGGCCCAAGGGCACATTTCCCTTTCAATCTCCCCCTTTTTGGTGATTTATGCCAACACAACATAAAGCAAGTAGAACAAGTACAAAATCAAATCAAATAAGAACTCAAAATTGTTTTGATTCAATTTTGACATATATGGATCACTCTATGCCACCACTTGGTTTGTTTTTGCAAATCAAACTCAAATTTCTATCTCTAAGTCAAACACACATGTTAAGACATAAAGAGAGTCATTCCAAGAGAAATTGATTCAAGATTTCAAAAACTCCCCTTTTTCCCATAATCAACACTTCTCCCCACAAGAAGCCAACTTTTGACAAGAGAGACAACAAAAGAGTTTTGTCAAACCAAAAAGCTCTATTCTACTATTTTCAAAAACTCTCAAGTGGTAGCTGATCCATTTATCGCTTTGGCCTTTATTTTCTCCCCCTTTGGCATCAAGCACCAAAACGGGATCAATCTTGGCCCTTTAACCCCATTGCCTCACCAAAATCTTCAAATGAGAACACAAAGGCAATAAGAGTATAAAGATGAACTTGGAAAAGTTACTCTTTTCATCGGAGTGCAGTGGAAGTCTTGCATGGTCCAAGTCCACCCTTCCCTTTCAATCCTCCTTTGAGGCTAAAACAACCAAACTCAAGTACATGATTAGTTTCAAAGGGTCAAGTTGTAGCACAGCTCCCCCTAAATATGTGCATCACTTGCAAAACGGACTTGTGAGGTCCAGGGAGTGTTTGTACAAGTTGAGCACCACAATAAGCAACAATATGCAGAATGAACATGATCAAAGGCATAAACACATGTATGCTATAATTCAATCCAAGTTCCGTGAATCTAAGATATTGAGCTCACTATGAAGCCTGCAAAAGGTCTTCTCATCTAGAGGCTTGGTGAAGATATTGGCTAGCTGGTTCTCGGTGCTAACATGAAACACTTCGATATCTCCCTTTTGTTGGTGGTCTCTCAAAAAGTGATGCCGGATGTCAATGTGCTTTGTGCGGCTGTGCTCAACAGGATTTTCCGCTATGCGGATAGCACTCTCATTGTCACATAGGAGTGGGACTTTGCTCAGATTGTAGCCAAAGTCCCGGAGGGTTTGCCTCATCCAAAGTAGTTGCGCACAACACTGTCCTGCGGCAACGTACTCGGCCTCAGCGGTGGATAGGGCAACAGAAGTTTGTTTCTTAGAGTTCCACGACACCAGGGACCTTCCTAAGAATTGGCACGTCCCCGATGTACTCTTCCTATCGACCTTACATCTAGCATAGTCGGAATCTGAATATCCAATCAAGTCAAAGTTAGACCCCTTTGGATACCAGATCCCGAAGCAAGGCGTAGCGACTAAATATCGAAGAATCCGCTTCACAGCCACTAAGTGACACTCCTTAGGATCGGATTGAAATCTAGCACACATGCATACGCTAAGCATAATATCCGGTCTACTAGCACACAAATAAAGCAAAGAACCTATCATGGACCGGTATGCTTTTTGATCAACGGACTTACCTCCTTTGTTGAGGTCGGTGTGTCCGTCAGTTCCCATCAGCGTCTTTGCGGGCTTGGCGTCCTTCATCCCAAACCGCTTTAACAAATCTTGTGTGTACTTTGTTTGGGAGATGAAGGTGCCATCCTTGAGTTGCTTCACTTGGAACCCAAGGAAGTAGTTCAACTCGCCCATCATCGACATCTCGAATTTCTGCGTCATCACCCTGCTAAACTCTTTACAAGACTTTTGATTAGTAGAACCAAATATTATGTCATCGACATAAATTTGGCACACAAAAAGATCACCATCGCAAGTCTTAGTAAAAAGAGTTGGATCGGCTTTCCCAACCTTGAAAGCATTAGCAATTAGAAAGTCTCTAAGGCATTCATACCATGCTCTTGGGGCTTTCTTAAGTCCATAGAGCGCCTTAGAGAGCTTACACACGTGGTCGGGGTACCGTTCATCCTCAAAGCCAGGGGGTTGCTCCACGTACACCTCCTCCTTGATTGGCCCGTTGAGGAAAGCGCTCTTCACATCCATTTGGTATAACCTGAAAGAATGGTGAGCGGCATATGCTAGCAAGATACGAATTGATTCTAGCCTAGCCACAGGAGCAAAAGTCTCCTCAAAGTCCAAACCTGCGACTTGGGCATAACCTTTTGCCACAAGTCGAGCCTTGTTCCTTATCACCACCCCGTGCTCGTCCTGTTTGTTGCGGAACACCCACTTGGTTCCCACAACATTTTGCTTGGGACGAGGCACCAGCGTCCAAACTTCATTGCGCTTGAAGTTGTTGAGTTCCTCCTGCATGGCCAACACCCAGTCCGGATCTAGCAAGGCCTCTTCTACCCTGAAAGGCTCAATAGAAGAGACAAAAGAGTAATGCTCACAAAAAATAACTAATCTTGAACGAGTAGTTACTCCCTTGCTAATATCACCCAATATTTGGTCGACGGGATGATCCCTTTGGATCGTCGCTCGAACTTGGGTTGGAGGTGCCTGAGGTGCTTATTCCTCTTCAACTTGATCATCCTGTGCTCCCCCTTGATCATGCGCCTCCACTTGAGATACCTGTTCGTCATCTTGAGTTGGGGGATGCACCATAGTTGAGGAAGACGGTTGATCTTGCTCCAATTGTTCCTGAGGCCGTACATCTCCAATCGCCATGGTGCGTATCGCGGCTGTTGGAACGTCTTCTTCATCTACATCATCAAGATCAACAACTTGCTCTCTTGGAGAGCCATTAGTCTCATCAAATACAACGTCGCTAGAGACTTCAACCAAACCCGATGATTTGTTGAAGACCCTATACGCCTTTGTATTTGAATCATAACCTAATAAAAACCCTTCTACGGCTTTGGGAGCAAATTTGGAATTCCTACCCTTCTTCACTAGAATGTAGCATTTACTCCCAAATACACGAAAGTACGATACATTGGGTTTGTTACCAGTCAGCAGCTCATATGAAGTCTTCTTGAGGAGGCGATGAAGATAGACCCTGTTGATGGCGTGGCAAGCCGTGTTCACGGCTTCCGACCAAAAGCACTCGGGGGTCTTGAACTCTCCAAGCATAGTCCTCGCCATATCTATGAGCGTCCTGTTCTTCCTCTCTACCACACCATTTTGCTGAGGTGTGTAGGGAGCGGAGAACTCGTGCTTGATCCCCTCCTCCTCAAGGAACTCCTTCACTTGAAGATTCTTGAATTCGGACCCGTTGTCGCTCCTTATCTTCTTCACCTTGAGCTCAAACTCATTTTGAGCTCTCCTGAGGAAGCGCTTGAGGGTCCCTTGGGTTTCAGACTTATCCTGCAAAAAGAACACCCAAGTGAAGCGGGAAAAGTCATCAACAATAACTAGACCATACTTACTTCCTCCTATGCTCAGATAGGCGACGGGTTCGAAGAGGTCCATATGTAGCAGCTCCAGGGGTCTTGATGTTGTCATCACATTTTTGGTGTGATGAGAGCCTCCTACCTGTTTCCCTGCTTGACAAGCTGCACAAGGTCTATCTTTTTTGAAATGTACATTGGTTAGACCTATCACGTGTTCTCCCTTTAGAAGCTTGTGGAGGTTCTTCATCCCCACATGTGCTAAGCGGCGATGCCACAACCAGCCCATGCAAGTCTTAGCCATTAAGCATGCATCTAGATCGGCCTCTTCTTTTGCAAAATCAACCAAATAAAGTTTGCCATCTAGTACACCCTTAAAAGCTAGTGAACCATCACATCTTCTAAAGACAGACACATCTACATTTGTAAATAGACAATTATATCCCATATTACATAATTGACTGACAGATAGTAAATTATATCCAAGAGATTCAACTAAAAACACATTAGAGATAAAGTGCTCATTGGATATTGCAATCTTGCCTAAACCTTTCGCCTTGCCTTGGTTCCCATCACCGAATATGATTGAATCTTGGGAATCCTTATTCTTGACGTAGGAGGTGAACATCTTCTTCTCCCCCGTCATATGGTTTGTGCATCCGCTGTCGATAATCCAACTTGAACCCCCGGATGCATAAACCTGCAAGGCAAATTTAGGCTTGGGTCTTAGGTACCCAACTCTTGTTGGGTCCTACAAGGTTAGTCACAATTTCCTTAGGGACCCAAATGCAAGTTTTATCACCCTTGCATTTTGCCCCTAACTTCCTAGCAACTATCTTCCTATCCTTTCTACAAATAGCAAAGGAAGCATTCAAAGCATGATAAATTGTAGAGGGACCATTCATAACTTTCCTAGGAGCATGAACAAAATTCTTTCTAGGCACATGATGAATATTTTTTCTAGGCATATCTCTACAATGCATATAGGAAGAACTGGAAGCATACATAGCATAAGAATCATAGGCATGTGAATCAAAAGCATTACAACTCCTATGAGACTGTCTTCTATCATTGTACATAAAAGCATGGTTCTTTTTAGTACTACTTGCCATAGGGGCCTTCCCTTTCTCCTTGGCGGAGATGGGAACCTTATGGCTTGTTAAGTTCTTGGCTTCCCTCTTGAAGCCAAGCCCATCCTTAATGGAGGGGTGTCTACCAATCGTGTAGGCATCCCTAGCAAATTTTAGTTTATCAAAATCACTTTTGCTAGCCTTAAGTTGGGCATTAAGACTAGACATTTCATCATTTAATTTTGCAATAGACGCTATGTGTTCACTACAAGCATCAATATCAAAATCTTTACATCTATTGCAAATAACAACATTTTTTACACAAGTTGTTGATTTACTAGCTATTTCTAACTTAGCATTCAAATCATCATTAATGCTTCTTAAGTTAGAAATTGTCTCATGGCAAGAAGATAATTCACAAGAAAGCATTTCATTTCTCTTAACTTCTAAGGCATGAGATTTTTGAGCTTCTACAAATTTGTCATGTTCTTCATACAACAAGTCCTCTTGTTTTTCTAGAAGCCTATTCTTATCATTCAAGGCATCAATCAATTCATTAATTTTGTCTACCTTGGTTCTATCTAGGCCCTTAAATAGACATGAATAATCTATTTCATCCTCATCACTAGATTCGTCCTCGCTTGAAGAAGCATAAGTAGAGTCTCGAGTACATACCTTCTTCTCCCTTGCCATAAGGCATGTGTGACGCTCGTTTGGGAAGAGGGATGACTTGTTGAAGGCGGTGGCGGCGAGTCCTTCATTGTCGGAGTCGGACGAGGAGCAATCCGAATCCCACTCTTTGCCAAGATGAGCCTCGCCCTTTGCCTTTTTATAGTTCTTCTTCTTCTCCCTCTTGCTCCCTTGATCCTGATCACTATCATTGTCGGGACAGTTAGCAATAAAATGACCAAGCTTACCGCATTTGAAGCATGAGCGCTTCCCCTTGGCTTTGGTCTTGCTTGGCTGTCCCTCGCGACCTTTAAGCGCCGTCTTGAATCTCTTGATGATGAGGGCCATCTCTTCATCATTAAGTCCGGCCGCCTCAATTTGTGCCACCTTGCTAGGTAGCGCCTCCTTGCTTCTTGTTGCCTTGAGAGCAAGGGGTTGAGGCTCGTTGATTGGACCATTCAATGCGTCGTCCACGTACCTCGCCTCCTTGATCATCATTCGCCCGCTAACGAATTTTCCAAGGACTTCTTCGGGCGACATTTTGGTGTACCTGGGATTCTCACGAATATTATTCACCAAATGAGGATCAAGAACGGTAAAGGACCTTAGCATTAGTCGGACGACGTCGTGGTCCGTCCATCGCGTGCTTCCATAGCTCCTTATTTTGTTGATAAGGGTCTTGAGCCGGTTGTATGTTTGAGTTGGCTCCTCGCCCCTTATCATCGCGAACCGTCCAAGCTCGCCCTCCACCAACTCCATTTTGGTGAGCAAGGTGACGTCGTTCCCCTCATGAAAAATCTTGAGGGTGTCCCATATTTGCTTGGCGTTATCCAAGCCGCTCACTTTGTGGTATTCATCCCTACACAAGGAAGCTAGAAGAACAGTAGTAGCTTGTGCATTCTTATGTATTTGCTCATTAATGAACACAGGACTATCCGTACTATCAAAGTGCATTCCACTCTCTACAATCTCCCATATACTAGGATGGAGAGAGAATAGGTGACTACGCATTTTGTGACTCCAAAATCCGTAGTCCTCTCCATCAAAGTGTGGAGGCTTGCCGAGTGGAATGGAGAGTAAATGTGAATTTGAACTTTGCGGAATACGAGAGTAGTCAAAAGAAAAGTTCGAATTAACCAGTTTCCTTCTCTCGTAGTCGTTGTGGTCGTCGTCCTTTTGGGAAGAAGTAGACTCATCGCTGTCGTCGTAGTAGACGATCTCCTTGATGCGCCTCGTCTTCTTCTTCTTCTTCCCTTCTTTCCGTCTATGGCCCGAGCCGGAGTCGGTAGGCTTGTCGTCCTTCGGCTCGTTGACGAAGGATTCCTTCTCTTTGTCGTTGATCACGATTCCCTTCCCCTTAGGATCCATCTCTTCGGGCGGTTAGTCCCTTTGTGAAGAGAACGGCTCTGATACCAATTGAGAGCACCTAGAGGGGGGTCAATAGGTGATCCTATAACACTTAAAACTTAGGCCACAAAAACTTGATTAAGTGTTAGCACAATAACCGCCAAGTGGCTAGAGAGGAATCTTCAACAAAACACAATAACCAACAAGATCAATCACAGAGATGGCACGGTGGTTATCCCGTGGTTCGGCCAAGACCAACGCTTGCCTACTCCACGTTGTGGCGTCCCAACGGACGAGGGTTGCAATCAACCCCTCTCAAGTGGTCCAAAGACCCACTTGAATACCACGGTGTTTTGCTTGCTTTTTCTCAATCCCGTTTGCGAGGAATCTCCACAACTTGGAGCCTCTCGCCCTTACACTTGAAATTCACAAAGAACATGGAGCAAGGGAGGGATTAGCAACGCACACAAGACAAGAAATCACAGCAACACCACACACACAAGTCGCAACGAGAGCTCACAACACAACTCAATGAGTTCACCACTCAACTAGAGCTCTAATTGCTATCGCAAAGAATCAAAGGCGCGGAATCGATGTCTTGGTGCTTAAGATTGTTGTAGGAATGCTTGGTGTACTCCTCCATGCGCCTAGGGGTCCCTTTTATAGCCTCAAGGCAGCTAGGAGCCGTTGAGAGCAATCTAGGAAGGCTGATCTTGCCTTCTGTCGACTGGCGCACCGGACAGTCCGGTGCACACCGGACACTGTCCGGTGACCGATTTCCTTCCATAACTGGCACAGTCGACCGTTGGCAGACTGAGAGCCGTTGGCGCACCGGACATGTCCGGTGCACACCGGACAGACCGGTGCCCCCTTCTAGCCGTTGGCTCGGCCACGTGTCCCGCGCAGATCGCGCGGCCGACCATTGGCCCTGCCGACCGTTGGCTCACCGGACAGTCCGGTGCACACTGGACAGCCCGGTGAATTATAGCCGTACGTCGACGATGACTTCCCGAGAGCGACGAGTTCGCCTGTGAGCAGCCCACCGGACAGTCCGGTGCACCACCGGACAGTCCGGTGAATTATAGCCGTACACCGCCGTCGAAGTCCCGAGAGTAGCCTTTTCCCTCGAGCCAGCCTGGCACACCGGACACTGTCCGGTGCACCACCGGACAGTCCGGTGCACCCAGACTGAGCAGACTTTGGCTGCTCGAGCCATCTCTTCTCCAACTCGATTTTTTCTGTTTCCAGCACTTAGACACAATACATTAGTCTCTAAAACAATGTACTAAGTCTGAGAAACATACCTTTATCCTTGATTTGTACTTTGTCCACCTTTTTACACTTAGTCACTTGTGTTGGTCACTAAATCACCAAAATACTTAGAAATGGCCCAAGGGCACATTTCCCTTTCCACTGTCCGGTGAGCCAACGGTCGGCCGAGCCAACGGTCGGCCGCGCGATCCGCGCGGGACACGTGGCCGAGCCAACGGCTGGAAGGGGGCACCGGACTGTCCGGTGCACCAACGGCTCTGAATCTTCAACGGTCGGCTTCGACAAATAAGGAAAGAGATCCGCACCGGACAGTGTCCGGTGGTGCACCGGACTGTCCGATGCGCCAGGCGACAGAAGGCAAGAATTGCCTTCCTGGAATGCTCTCAACGGCTCCTAGCTGCCTTGGGGCTATAAAAGGGACCCCTAGGCACTTGGAGGAGCACACCAAGCATTCTCTAAGCATTCCTAAGCACCAAGACGTCGATTCCGCGCATTTGATTCTTTGTGAGAGCAACTAGAGCTCTATTTGAGTTGTGAACTCGTCGGGTTGTGTTGTGAGCTCTTGTTGCGACTTGTGTGCGTGTTGTCGCTCTGATTTTGTGTCTTGTGTGCGTTGCTCATCCCTCCCTTACTCCGTGCTTCTTTGTGAACATCAAAGTGTAAGGGCGAGAGACTCCAAGTTGTGGAGATTCCTCGCAAGTGGGATATAGTAAAGCAAAGCAAAACACTGTGGTATTCAAGTGGGTCTTTGGACCGCTTGAGAGGGGTTGATTGCAACCCTCGTCCGTTGGGATGCCACAACGTGGAGTAGGCAAGCGTTGGACTTGGCCGAACCACGGGATAAACCACTGTGCCATCTCTGTGTTGATCTCTTTGTGGTTGTTGTGTTTTGCTAAGACTCCTCTCTAGCCACTTGGCATTATTGTGCTAACTCCTAATCAAGTTTTGTGGCATTAAGTCTCAAGTTTTACAGGATCACCTATTCACCCCCCCTCTAGGTGCTCTCAATTGGTATCAGAGCAGTTCTCTTCACGAAGGGACTAATCACCCGAAGAGATGGATCCTAAGGGCAAGGAGATTGTGATCAATGATAAGGAGAAGGAGTCTTTCGTCAACGAGCCGAAAGATGACAAGCCTACCGACTCGGGCTCGGGCCACAAACGAAAAGATGGGAAGAAGAAGAAGACAAGGCGCATCAAGGAGATCGTCTACTACGACGACAGCGACGAATCTTCCTCTTCCCAAAAGGACGACGACAACGACTACGAGAAAAAGAAGACGGTTAATTCAAACTTCTCTTTTGATTATTCTCGTATTCCTCAAAGTACCAATGCTCATTTACTCTCCATTCCACTTGGCAAACCTCCTCATTTTGATGGAGAGGACTACGGATTTTGGAGTCACAAAATGCGTAGTCACTTGTTCTCTCTCCATCCTAGCATATGGGAGATAGTAGAGAGTGGAATGAAATTTGATAGCTCGGATAGTCCTGTGTTTATCAATGAACAGATTCATAAAAATGCACAAGCTACTACTGTGTTGTTAGCCTCACTGTGTAGGGACGAGTACCATAAGGTGAGTGGCTTGGACAATGCCAAGCAGATCTGGGACACCCTCAAGATCTCTCATGAGGGGAACGACGTCATCATGCTCACCAAGATGGAGTTGGTGGAGGGCGAACTCGGGAGATTTGTGATGATAAGGGGGGAGGAGCCAACCCAAACGTACAACAGGCTCAAGACCCTCATCAACAAAATAAGGAGCTATGGAAGCACGTGATGGACGGACCACGACGTCGTCCGCCTAATGCTAAGGTCCTTTACTGTCCTTGATCCTCATCTTGTGAACAATATTCATGAGAATCCTAGGTACACAAAGATGACGCCCGAGGAGATACTTGGAAAATTCGTAAGCGGGCGGATGATGATCAAGGAAGCTAGATACGTGGATGATGCATTGAATGGCCCAATCCAAGAGCCTCAAACTATTGCTCTCAAAGCAACGAGGAGCAAGGAGGCGCTACCTAGCAAGGTGGCGCAAGTTGAGGCGGTAGGGCTAAATGAGGAAGAGATGGCTCTCATCATTAAGCGCTTCAAGACGGCGCTAAAGGGATGCAAGGAGCATCCAAAAAGAACAAGATGAAGGGGAAGCGCTCATGCTTCAAATGTGGTAAGATTGGTCATTTTATCGCTAATTGTCCCGATAATGATAGTGACCAGGAACAAGGGAACAAGAGGGAAAAGAAGAAGAATTACAAGAAGACTAAGGGCGAGGCACATCTTGGAAAGGAGTGCGATTCGGATTGCTCCTCTTCCGACTCCGACAATGAAGGACTCGCCGCCACCGCCTTCAACAAGTCATCCCTCTTCCCCAACGAGCATCACACATGCCTCACGGCGAAGGAGAAGAAGGTATGTACTCGAAATACTACTTATGCTTCTTCAAGTGATGATGAGTCTAGTGATGATGATGAAATAGACTATTCTAGTTTATTTAAAGGTTTAGATAGAAATAAAATTGATAAGATCAATGAATTGATTGATGCTTTGAATGATAAGAATAGATTGTTAGAAAAACAAGAGGACCTTTTGTATGAAGAACATGATAAATTTGTAGAGGCGCAAAAATCTCTTGCTCTAGAAGTTAAACGGAATGAAATGCTTTCTTGTGAACTATCTACTTGCCATGAGACAATTTCTAGCTTAAGGAGCATAAATGATGATTTGAATGCTAAGTTAGAAATAGCTAGTAAATCAACATCTTGTGTAGAAAATGTTGTAATTTGCAATAGGTGTAAAGATTTTAATATTGATGCTTGTAGCAAACACCTAGCTTCAATTTCTAAATTGAATGATGAAGTGGCTAGTCTTAATGCCCAACTTAAGACTAGCAAAAGTGAATTCGATAAGCTAAAATTTGTAAGGGATGCCTACACGATTGGTAGACACCCCTCAATTAAGGATGGACTTGGCTTCAAGAGGGAAGCCAAGAACTTGACATGTCATAAGGCTCCCATCTCCATCAAGGAGAAAGGGAAGGCCCCTATGGCAAATAGTATTCAAAAGAACCATGCTTTCTTATACCATGATAGGAAATATTCTAGGAATGTTCATCATGATAGAAATTGCAATAATGTTGTTTCACATGCTTATGATTCAAATGCAATGTTTGCTTCAAGTTCTTCTATGATGTATGATAGAAGTTTGGCTAGGAAAAATGTCATTCAACATGTACCTAGGAGAAATGCTCATGTACCTAGGAAAGTAAACAATGAACCTTCTACAATTTTTCATACTTGCAATGCTTCCTTTGCTATTTGTAGAAAGGATAAGAAGGTAATTGCTAGGAAGTTAGGGGCAAGATGCAAGGGAGATAAAACTTGCATTTGGGTCCCTAAGACCATTGTGACTAACCTTGTAGGACCCAACAAGAGTTGGGTACCTAAAACCCAAGCCTAAATTTGCCTTGCAGGTTTATGCATCTGGGGGTACAAGCTGGATTATCGACAGCGGATGCACAAACCACATGACGGGGGAGAAGAAGATGTTCACCTCCTACGTCAAGAACAAGGATTCCCAAGATTCAATCATTTTCGGTGATGGGAACCAAGGCAAGGTGAAAGGGTTAGGAAAGATTGCTATTTCATCCGAGCACTCCATTTCTAATGTGTTTTTAGTTGAGTCGCTTGGATATAATTTGTTATCTGTAAGTCAACTTTGTAATATGGGATATAATTGCTTATTCACAAATGTAGATGTGTCTGTCTTTAGAAGATGTGATGGTTCACTAGCCTTTAAGGGTGTACTAGACGGCAAACTTTATTTAGTTGATTTTGCAAAAGAGGAGGTCGGTCTAGATGCATGCTTAATTGCTAAGACTTGCATGGGCTGGCTGTGGCATCGCCGTCTAGCACATGTGGGGATGAAGAACCTTCACAAACTTCTAAAGGGAGAACACGTGATAGGTCTAACTAATGTGCATTTCGAAAAAGATAGACCTTGTGCAGCTTGTCAAGCAGGTAAACATGTGGGATGTGCTCATCACATCAAGAACGTGATGACTACATCAAGACCTCTAGAGCTGCTGCATATGGACCTCTTCGGACCCGTCGCCTACCTAAGCATCGGGGGAAGTAAGTATGGTTTAGTAATTGTTGATGATTTTTCTCGCTTCACTTGGGTATTCTTTTTGCAGGATAAAACTGAAACCCAAGGGGCCCTCAAGCGCTTCCTAAGGAGAGCTCAAAATGAGTTTGAGCTCAAGGTGAAGAAGATAAGGAGCGACAATCTTCAAGTGGAGGAGTACCTTGAGGAGGAAGGGATCAAGCACGAGTTCTCCGCTCCCTACACACCACAGCAAAATGGTGTGGTAGAGAGGAAGAACAGGACGCTCATAGACATGGCGAGGACGATGCTTGGAGAGTTCAAGACCCCCGAGCGGTTTTGGTCGGAAGCCGTGAACACGGCGTGCCATGCCATCAACCGGGTCTACCTTCACCGTCTCCTCAAGAAGACTTTGTATGAGCTGCTAACCGGTAACAAACCCAATGTGTCTTACTTTTGTGTATTTGGGAGCAAATGCTATATTCTAGTGAAGAAAGGTAGAAATTCTAAGTTTGCTCCCAAAGCTGTAGAAGGTTTTTTGTTAGGTTATGACTCAAATACAAAGGCGTATAGAGTCTTCAACAAATCATCGGGTTTGGTTGAAGTCTCTAGCGACGTTGTATTTGATGAGACTAATGGCTCTCCAAGAGAGCAAGTTGTTGATCTTGATGATGTAGATGAAGGAGACGTTCCAGCGGCCGCAATACGCACCATGGCGATTGGCGATGTGCGACCACAGGAACTCGAGGAGCAAGATCAACCATCTTCCTCAACAATGGTGAATCCCCCAACTCAAGACGATGAACAGGTTCATCAAGAAGAGGCGTGTGATCAAGGGGGAGCACAAGATGATCATGTGATTGAGGAAGAAGCACAACCGGCACCTCCAACCCAAGTTCGAGCGACGATTCAAAGGAATCATCCCGTCGACCAAATTTTGGGTGACATTAGCAAGGGAGTAACTACTCATTCTAGATTAGTTAATTTTTGTGAGCATTACTCCTTTGTCTCTTCTATTGAGCCTTTCAGGGTAGAAGAGGCCTTGCTAGATCCGGACTGGGTGTTGGCCATGCAGGAGGAGCTCAATAATTTCAAGAGAAATGAAGTTTGGACACTGGTGCCTCATCCCAAGCAAAATGTTGTGGGAACCAAGTGGGTGTTCCACAACAAACAGGACGAGCACGGGGTGGTGACGAGGAACAAGGCTCGACTTGTGGCAAAAGGTTATGCCCAAGTCACAGGTTTGGACTTTGAGGAGACTTTTGCTCCTGTGGCTAGGCTAGAGTCCATTCGTATTTTGCTAGCATATGCCGCTCACCATTCTTTCAGGTTGTTCCAAATGGATGTAAAGAGCGCTTTCCTCAACGGGCCAATCAAGGAGGAGGTGTACGTGGAGCAACCCCCTAGCTTCGAGGATGAACAGTACCCCGACCACGTGTGTAAGCTCTCTAAGGCGCTCTATGGACTTAAGCAAGCCCCAAGAGCATGGTATGAATGCCTTAGAGACTTTTAATTGCTAATGCTTTCAAGGTTGGGAAAGCCGATCCGACTTTATTCACTAAGACTTGTGATGGTGATTTGTTTGTGTGCCAAATTTATGTCGATGACATAATATTTGGTTCTACTAATCAAAAGTCTTGTGAAGAGTTTAGCAGGGTGTTGACACAGAAATTCGAGATGTCGATGATGGGCGAGTTGAACTACTTCCTTGGGTTCCAAGTGAAGCAACTCAAGGACGGCACCTTCATCTCCAAACGAAGTACACGCAAGACTTGCTAAAGCGGTTTGGGATGAAGGACGCCAAGCCCGCAAAGACTCCGATGGGAACCGACGGACACACCGACCTCAACAAAGGAGGTAAGTCCGTTGATCAAAAGGCATACCGGTCAATGATAGGGTCTTTACTTTATTTATGTGCTAGTAGACCGGATATTATGCTTAGCGTATGCATGTGTGCTAGATTTCAATCTGATCCAAGGGAGTGTCACCTTGTGGCCGTGAAGCGAATCCTTAGATATTTAGTCGCTACGCCTTGCTTCGGGATCTGGTATCCAAAGGGGTCTACCTTTGATTTGATTGGATACTCAGATTCTGACTATGCTGGATGTAAGGTCGATAGGAAGAGTACATCGGGGACGTACCAATTCTTAGGAAGGTCCCTGGTGTCATGGAACTCTAAGAAACAAACTTCCGTTGCCCTATCCACCGCTGAGGCCGAGTATGTTGCCGCAGGACAGTGTTGCCGCAACTACTTTGGATGAGGCAAACCCTTCGGGACTTTGGCTACAATCTGAGCAAAGTCCCACTCCTATGTGACAATGAGAGTGCTATCCGCATAGCGGAAAATCCTGTTGAGCACAGCCGCACAAAGCACATTGACATTCGGCATCACTTTTTGAGAGACCACCAGCAAAAGGGAGATATCGAAGTGTTTTATATTAGCACCGAGAACCAGCTAGCCGATATCTTTACCAAGCCTCTAGATGAGAAGACCTTTTGCAGGCTGCGTAGTGAGCTAAATGTCTTAGATTCACGGAACTTGGATTGATTTATAGCATACATGTGTTTATGCCTTTGATCATGTTCCTTATGCATTTTGTTGTCTACTTGTGGTGCTCAAGTTGTACAAGCACTCCCCGGACCTCACAAGTCCATTTGCAAGTGATGCACACATTGAGGGGGAGATGTGCTACAACTTGACCCTTTGAGACTAACCATGTGCTTGAGTTGTCTTAATTTAGTCTCAAAGGAGGTTTGAAAGGGAAAAGGTGGACTTGGACCATGAAAGACTTCCACTGCACTCCGATGAGAGGGTAACTTATTCCAAGTTCATCTCATGTACTCTTATTGCCTTTCTTTACTTATTTGAAGATTTTGGTGAGGCAATGGGGTTCCAAGGCCAAGATTGATCCCGTTTTGGTGCTTGATGCCAAAGGGGGAGAAATTAAGGCCAAAGCAATAAATGGATCAGCTACCACTTGAGAAATTTTGAAAATAGTAGAATAGAGCTTTTGGTTTGTCAAAACTCTCTTGTTGTCTCTTTTGCCAAAAGTTGGCCTCTTGTGGGGAGAATAGTCGATTATGGGAAAAAGGGGGAGTTTTTGAAATCTTGAATCAGTTTCTCTTGGAACAACTCTCTTTATGTCTCTACAATTGTGTTTGAATTAGAGATAGGAGATTGAGGTTGATTTGCAAAAACAAAACCAAGTGGTGGCAAAGAATGATCCATATATGCCAATTTTGAATCAAAACAATTTTGAGTTCTCATTTGTATTGATGTTGCACTTCTTTTAGTTGCTTTTTGTTATGTTGGCATAAATCACCAAAAAGGGGGAGATTGAAAGGGAAATGTGCCCTTGGGCCATTTCTAAGTATTTTGGTGATTGAGTGCCAACACAAGTGCTTAAGTGAAAATATATGCCAATTGATGGACAAAGTGCAAATCAAGTCAAAAGGTATGTTTATAGACTTAGTACATTGTTTTGAGAACTAATGTATTGTGTCTAAGTGCTGGAAACAGGAGAAATCAAATTGGAAAAGAGATAGCTTCTTTCAGCCGAAGTCTGCTCAGTCTGGGTGCACCGGACTGTCCGGTGGTGCACCGGACAGTGTCCGGTGTGCCAGGCTGGCTCTGGCGAACTTGCTGCTCTCGGGACTTCGACGGCGGTGTACGGCTATAAATCACCGGACCGTCCGGCGGTGCACCGGACTGTCCGGTGAGCCATTCACAGGCGAACTCGTCGCTCTCGGGAGATGATTAACGGCGTACGGCTATAATTCACCGGACTGTCTGGTGGTGCACCGGACTGTCCGGTGAGCCAACGGTCGGCCAGGCCAACGGTCGACCGCGCGATCCGCGTGGGACACGTGGCCGAGCCAATGGCTGGAAGGGGGCACCGGACTGTCCGGTGCGCCAACGGCTCTGAATCTTCAACGGTCGGCTTCGACAAATAAGGAAAGAGATCTGCACCGGACAGTGTCTGGTGGTGCACCGGACTGTCCGGTGCGCCAGGCGACAGAAGGCAAGAATTGCCTTCCTGGAATGCTCTTAACGGCTCCTAGCTGCCTTGGGGCTATAAAAGGGACCCCTAGGCGCATGGAGGAGCACACCAAGCATTCTCTAAGCATTCCTAAGCACTAAGACTTTGATTCCGCGCATTTGATTCTTTGTGAGAGCAACTAGAGCTCTATTTGAGTTGTGAACTCGTCGGGTTGTGTTGTGAGCTCTTGTTGCGACTTGTGTGCGTGTTGTCGCTCTGATTTTGTGTCTTGTGTGCGTTGCTCATCCCTCCCTTACTCCGTGCTTCTTTGTGAACATCAAAGTGTAAGGGCGAGAGACTCCAAGTTGTGGAGATTCCTCGCAAGCGGGATATAGTAAAGCAAAGCAAAACACCATGGTATTCAAGTGGGTCTTTGGACCGCTTGAGAGAGGTTGATTGCAACCCTCGTCCGTTGGGACGCCACAACGTGGAGTAGGCAAGCGTTGGACTTGGCCGAACCACGGGATAAACCAATGTGCCATCTCTGTGTTGATCTCTTTGTGGTTGTTGTGTTTTGCTAAGACTCCTCTCTAGCCACTTGGCATTATTGTGCTAACTCTTAATCAAGTTTTGTGGCATTAAGTCTCAAGTTTTACAGGATCACCTATTCACCCCCCCTCTAGGTGCTCTCAAGTTTCCCCGATCCGTTGCTTGGGGGCAAGTAGCATCGCAAGAGGGAGGGAATGTCACCAATGCTCCATCGCTGGGTCACAACATAGCCACCGATACTGGTCTGGTACCTTCTCCACGCTTGGTGGGCCATAGAGTAAAAAGGCCGAATGCTCGGTACTCTGGTCCGGAGTGGACAGTGTAAGCGGATGGGTATTAACCCTACGCAGGAAGTCTGTAAGGTTATGGAAAAAACAAATGCTAAACTCCAGTTAACCCTTCCTTCCTCGCCTATCCACTTCTTCATCCTCGATCTGTTCTTCCCATTCCGAGTAGGCTGCTAACACTGCGTCACGCAGCTGAAGCACCGGTCGTCGTCGCCCTTGTGCGTGCGCACCGTGTGCACCAGCTCGTACTTGGCCCGCCGCCGGTCGGACTGCCGGTTCGAGAGCAGCACCGCGGCGCCGCCCATTCGGAACAGGCAGTTGGACACCAGCTTGGAGGAGATTTTTGCCAATGGCGCACAACCGGGCCTACGAGCAGCAGAAGAAGAGAGGGAGAAGAGAGGGAGAAGGAGAGAGCGGGCGGCTGGCAGAAAAGCACCACATGAGCGGGCGGCGGCGAATGGAGACTGGCGAGCAAGAAGAGAGGGAGAAGGAGAGAGCAGGCGGCTGGCAGAAAAGCTCACGGCGAGCTGACGGACGGCCACTAAGTCGGACAGAGGAGGCTTATTGGTTATCTACAGCGGCTAATCAAGTTTTTAAGTCCATTTCGTCGACTCCACGTCCGGTGTATTTTATATCATTGAATCTCTCGGCAACGATTCCGTTTCGACGAAGCCGAACACGCGGTGTTTTATCTCTACTACTCCTTAAGAGTCTACCGTAGGCGTCCACATTTCCGTGGTTCTGCCATTCCGCCATCAACGCGCACCCCTCTGCTCCACCATCAACGCCTGCCCTGCCTACCCCGCCCCCGTCCATGCCCCCAACCGCAACCTACACCCTCGGTGACGCTAGCCACGCCCTGGATCTTCGCCGCGAGATGCAGGTTCTCCACCTAAACCCTAACACAGATTCACCACCGCGCCGCCAGCCTCACCGCAGCGGAGTTCCTCCGCCTCCTCCTCAACACCTGACCCCCGCCCCCGCGATGCTGCCGCCGCTTGGTATCTACGGTGTTTCATCTGCGGTGAGGCAGCTAGGCGCCGCGATGCGCTAGCCATGGGACGGTTGCTTCTCGGGTGGCGACGTCCGCGTAGGCAGGTGCGTCACAGCCGGAGCCGGAGGTCTTCTCCTTCGCCGAGCCCCTCCGCATTGTCGTCCCCAGGTGAGTATAGACTGGCCATCTCTCTCTTCCTTTGGTGCACTTCCCTCCTCTCCCCACCGCGTCCAGGTATTCTCCCCTGCGGTTCAGATCCCCGGATTGAGTCGGCGCCTCGTGAAGGATCTGCAGCGGTGGCGAGGTAACCATCAACGCCCTCAGCTCCCCTCCACGATCCCGTCATCCGCTGCCATCAACGCCCTCCTCACCCTCCCAGATCCCGTCAACCGTCCTCATCGAGAACTTCCCACGCAGCAGCTTGCTCATACGAAATAGAAGGCTAGAGCAATCAGAGTTGTTTCTGACATGTCAATTCCCATCTGGCTGCCAAAAAGCAAACACAGTTTTTTTCCTAAGCGAATATAGGACGGAAACATGTGAGCCAACAAAAGTCATGTTTGTTTTGCCATGTCAAGTTAGCTATATAGTTTCTTATGCAGAATCAGATGGGAATCAGATTATATCCTCAGAAAGGACTAGCCAGTTTTGAACTCTTGATAAACATGAGCGACAGAGAAACGATTACCTTGAAAGAGCAGCACAAGACAGGTCCTGATCCCATAACATTCTCAATAGTGATTTCCCCAGCTTGATCCAAGTCACTAACCAAATCCAACCCCAAATGATACCCGCAAGCATGAAGAATGCTCATTACCATCGTAAGAGTCCATCATTATCTCCCTACAACAATCATTTCTTTTGGATAGGAACGGAGCAAAAGTGGACCAATGTTTCTTCTTAATATAAATAAAAGAGTACCCAGGAAAGCTGAGGATGGATAAGTTGCTGAAGATAGCCTTAGACCTTAACCATCTGAGCTAAGCTTAGTTCTTTTTCAGTTGTGCAGCGTGTTTTGTACTGCTTCAGCCATGTTAGATTTCAGTATTACATAGACCTTAACCATCTGAGCTAAGTTTAGTTCTGTTTTGTAATAAAGTTCAGTTCACTATTAAAGTTCAGTTCTGGAATTTGAATTTAGTAATAGAGTTCTCAGCCACCAGGTTACATGTGCCTCCTTCAAAAAGACTTATGTTATTAGAGTTCAATTCTGGTACCTGGTATCTGGTACTGCTTCAGTTCTGGTGGCTGGTTTTGTTTTAGTTTGTTTATGTTTAGTGATGAATCATACAAATGTTCCAAGGGTTTTATTTGTTATATTTCACAAATGGATAGGGAATGCATTTAGATCGCCCCTTGTTTTTAGCACATGAGCACATGTGCCTCCTTTATATTTAAATTTAAAACTTGGTTCTACATTTGCAGATATAGGAGATTGTGTCATAATACTTTTGTGTGCATCTACATCATGAAAGAATATTTGCTCTGGTACTAATATTTTTACTGCATCAATTACATTTGCACCACACAATAAATCATCTTGCTCCACATGGTTAGGTTCAAATGTAAGTTACCTTCGTTTCTAATTATTGCTAGCAATTGGTTAGGTTCTGAATAAAATTGAATGCAAAAACTATAGTTCAGTTTTGTTCTATAATAGAGTTCTGGAATTAAAGTTCAATAATACAGTCCTTAGCCACCATGTTATATGTGCCTCCTTCAAAAAGACTTATGTTATTAGAGTTCAGTATTAGAGTTTAGTACTGGTACCTGGTACTCCTTTTTTGTGCTACTGCTCTGCTTCGCCCATCAAAAATATAGTAGCTTGTATAACTGCACACCTGATGTGGTAGATTGTATGCTTTTTTGTTTTCAGTTCAAGGTAAGCTACTAATACTGAACTCTAAGCCAATAAATCAAATCTACACATTCATGTTTTGTAATAAAGAATATTTGCTCTAGTACTAATCTTTTTTCTGCATCAATTACATTTGCACCACACAATAAATCATCTTGCTCCAATGTCGACAAGAACTGAGAGCTTCAGATTTCTTGAACAAATCAACAGTAGGAGTAGAGGGCTCAATACTACTATTTATTTATATATATCCCTAAAAGCAGACCAGCAGTATCATAGAAGCTTCCGTTCATTGAAACTTTGTAGACATGTGATGTTTTCAGAATAAAATTAGAAACACATGCTCCCTCTATTCCATTTTATATATTGAACCTAGGAGTAAAGCTTGTCGCTATTACTAAACGCGGGAGCAAATCTCACTCCCGCTGCGTCCATGTAATTTCTCTTCTCTAAAACTACCTGGTTTGTCACTGGTTTGTCATTCTATCTTGATCTATTGTGTTGCGGATGTCCCTGGATATTATAAATACTACTACCTACCATATTTGAAATAATGCAGTTGATACTTAGCACCTGCTTACAAATCAGACATCACTTGCCCTTTTATTTGGTATTTGGCAGACAGGGAGTATGAAAATAATTTATTTTGTTTATGAGTTACTTATATACGACTTTCCCTTTTCTCAACTGTACTATATCTTGGAAATGAACCCTAAGGGTGGAGCTGAGGGGAATGGCGCTGTCGGGGACCATAATTAGGGGTACCCTCAAGACGCCTAATTCTCAGCTGGTAACCCCCATCAGCATAAAGCTGCAGAGGCCTGATGGGTTTGATTAAGTCAGGGATCAGTCCATACGAGTGACTTGACCACGCCACGCCCGAGCCTAGCCTCGGGCGAGGGCAGCCGACCCTAAGATGACTCCGTCTCGCCTGAGGCCTCCTCTTTCACGGCAGACACATCTCCGGCTCGCCCTAGGCCCCGCCTTCGATAAGAAGAAACCCTGACTAAATCACCGCGCCAACCGACCGAGTCACCGGGGCGTTTAACGCAAAAGGTAAGACCGACGGGCGACCAGACTTCGCCAGAAGTGCCACAGGAGGCTCCGCCCGACCCAGGGCTCGGACTCGGGCTAAGGCCCCGGAAGACGGCGAACTCCGCTCCGCCCGACCCCAGGGCTCGGACTCGGGCTAAGGCCCCGGAAGACGGCGAACTCCGCTCCGCCCGACCCCAGGGCTCGGACTCGGGCTAAGGCCCCGGAAGACGGCGAACTCCGCTCCGCCCGACCCAGGGGCTCGGACTCGGGCTAAGGCCCCGGAAGACGACGAACTCCGCCTCGCCCGACCCAGGGCTCGGACCCCGCCTCGGCCTCTGCCGAACGATCTCCGCCTCGCCCGACCAGGGCTCGGACTCTGCCTCTGTCTTGCAGGACGGACTCGACCTCGGCTTCGGAGGAGCTTCCACGACACCCGACCTAGGACACGAGACCGCCACGTCAACAGGGAGCGTCATCATCACCCTGCCCTGAGCCGACTTGGGTCGCAGAGAACAAGACCGGCGTCCCATCTGGCCAGCCACGCCAGATAGGCAAATGATGGCGCCCCGCTAGACCATGACGACGGCGACTCTCAGCTCCCTTACGAAAGCAGGAGGACGTCAGCAAGGGCCCAGCCACTCCGACAGCTGTCTCCCCGTCCGGCTCCGTTACTCCTCCAACAGCCACGACGCCACACCAACAGGGTGCCAAGATCTCTCCGGCTGCCACCTTGGCATGTACATAGGGCGCTAGCTCTCTCTCGCTAGACACGTAGCACCTTGCTACACCCCCATCTTGTACACCTGGATCCTCTCCTTGCGACTATAAAAGGAAGGACCAGGGCCTTCTTAGAGAAGGTTGGCCTCGCGGGGACGAAGGGCAGGGGCAGGCGCTCTCTCGGGGCCGCTCACTCCCCTCACCTCGCGCGGACGCTTGTAACCCCCTACTGCAAGCGCACCCGACCTGGGCGCGGGACGAACACGAAGGCCGCGGGAATTCTCTGACTCCCTCACGACCCGGCTCCGGCCACCGACCTCTCTCTCTGTTCCCCCCTTCGCGCTCGCCCACGCGCTCGACCCATCTGGGCTGGGGCACGCGGCACTCTCACTCGTCGGCTCGGGGACCCCCCGGTCTCGGAACGCTGACAGTTGGCGCGCCAGGTAGGGGCCTGCTGCGTGTTGACGTTCGATTTCCCGTCAAGCTCCAGATGGGCAGTCTCCAACGACCTCTTCAACCCGGGACGGTGCTCCGTTTCGGGGACCTCGAGTTCATGTCTCTCGACGGCAGCTACGACATGGTACTCCTTCCACCGCCGCGCAACAGCGACATTGGTGGCGGACAGCCCGCCCGCCGGCGGCGGAATCGACGACGTCTTTCCCGCATGGGGGAAGGACAACTTTCGAGCTCGCCCCATCCTCTCCCTCGCCATCGGAGGAGGAGGAGGCGGGGCAACCGGGGCCAAGCGGGAGATCGCGCTCCGACGGCTGTCGAGCAAATCGACATCCCCGGCGCCTCGACGGAGGCCACGCCAAGCGTCGCCCTCGCGTTCAAGGCAAACGCGAGCGCCATCCCCCCGCAACACGTCGACTCCGAGCAAGTGGACGACGCCAGCACGCTCACGGAGGGCCTGCAGGACGTCGCCCTCGTACCCAAGACGACGGCGCGGTCAGCCCCCGACGTGACTTCATCGCTCCTCGTCGACAAAAAGGTACCGACTGCTACCCATCTTTCGTCATTTCGACTCGGCCTCAGCCCGCCTGGCGATCTCGCTTTGGCGGGCGCTCACATTGAGGCGAGTGCAACCTCTCTGGGGTTTCATGTGCGGTCGCCTTGGGACCGATTGACGGGTGTCTCGACCTACGGACCCTCTGGGTCCGAGGAAGATGACGACCCCAGCATCTACTGGGATTTCTCCGGATCTGGCAACCCTAGTGCCATGCGGGACTTCATGACCGCATGTGACTACTGCCTCTCCGACTGTTCCGACGGTAGCCGCAGCCTTGGCGACAAGGACTGCGGCCCGAGTCGCGAATGTTTCCACATCGAGCTAGGGGATCCCTCCGGAGGCGGCTGTCTCGGCATGCCGGAGGATGGTGATCCCCCTAGGCCAGCGCCTCGCGCCGACATCCCGCGGGAGCTAGCTGTGGTCCCCGTTCCGGCGGGGGGTCACGACCCACAGCTCGAGCAAGTCCACGGGGCGCAGGCCGGGCTCGATGAGGGAGCAGGAGCGCTCGAGGCAATCCGCCAGAACATCGGGCAGGTATGGGCGAGCCAGCCCCCGGCCGGAGGAATACGTCACCTGCCCCAAGGTCTCCAGCACCGCATCGCCAACGATGCCAGGGACAGACCGCCTCCCGCATCCGGCGGAACCGGTCAGGACCTGGCCGCTGCAGCGATGCTCCTCCGCGCGATGCCGGAGTCATCAACCACCGAGGGTTGGCGAATCCAGGGAGAACTCAAGCATCTCCTGGAAGGCGCTGCGGCCCGGCGGGCCGAGAGCTCTGCCTCCCGAAGGCAGGGATACCCCTCGGAACCTCGTGCCGCGACTTCCCGACTCACGCGGGAAGCCTCGGTCTTCACCGGGCGCACGCGCAACACCGCGCCTGCGGCCCCGGGCCACCTCGGCGACGAGCACCCTCATCGCGACCGTCGAGCACGCCTCGACGAAAGGGTGCGCCGAGGCTACCACCCCAGGCGTGGGGGACGCTACGACAGCGGGGAGGATCGGAGTCCCTCGCCCGAACCACCCGGTCCGCAGGTCTTTAGCCGAGCCATTCGGCGGGCGCCGTTTCCGCCCCGATTCCGACCCCCGACTACTATCACGAAGTACTCGGGGGAGACGAGACCGGAATTGTGGCTTGCGGACTACCGCCTGGCCTGTCAACTGGGTGGGACGGACGATGACAACCTCATCATCCGAAACCTCCCCCTGTTTCTCTCCGACACCGCTCGTGCCTGGTTGGAGCACCTGCCTCCGGGGCAGATTTCCAACTGGGAAGATTTGGTCCAGGCTTTCGCCGGGAACTTCCAGGGCACGTACGTGCGCCCCGGGAATTCCTGGGACCTCCGGAGCTGTCGGCAACTGCCGGGAGAGTCTCTCCGAGACTACATCCGGCGGTTCTCGAAGCAGCGCACCGAGCTGCCCAACATCACCGACTCCGATGTCATCGGCGCGTTCCTCGCCGGCACCACCTGCCGCGACCTGGTGAGTAAGTTGGGTCGCAAGACCCCCACCAGGGCGAGCGAGCTGATGGACATCGCCACCAAGTTCGCCTCCGGCCAGGAGGCGGTTGAGGCCATCTTCCGAAAGGACAAGCAGCCCCAGGGCCGCCCGTCGGAAGATGCTCCCGAGGCGTCTACTCCGCGCGGCGCCAAGAAGAAAGGCAGGAGGAAGTCGCAAGCGAAACGCGACGTTCCCGATGCAGACCTTGTCGCCGCCGCCGAGCGCAAGAACCCTCGGAAGCCCCCCGGAGGTGCTAACCTTTTCGACAAGGCACTCAAGGAGACGTGCCCCTACCATCAGGGGCCCGTCAAGCACACCCTCGAAGAGTGCGTTATGCTTCGGCGCCACTTCCACAGGGCCGGGCTGCCCGCAGAGGGTGGCAGGGCTCACGACGACGACAAAAGGGAGGATCGCCAAGCAGGAGAGTTCCCGGAGGTCCGCGATTGCTTCATGATCTACGGGGGGCATGCGGCAAACGCCTCGGCTCGGCATCGTAAGCAAGAGCGTCGGGAGGTCTGCTCGGTCAAGGTGGCGGCGCCAGTCTACCTAGACTGGTCTGACAAGCCCATCACCTTCGACCGGGACGACCACCCCGACCACGTGCCGAGCCCGGGGAAGTACCCGCTCGTCGTCGACCCCGTCATCGGCGACGTCAGGCTCACCAAGGTCCTGATGGATGGAGGCAGCTGCCTCAACATCATCTACGCCGAGACCCTCAGGCTCCTGCGCGTCGACCTGTCATCCGTCCGAGCAGGCGCTGCGCCCTTCCACGGGATCATTCCCGGGAAGCGCGTCCAGCCCCTCGGACAGCTCGACCTCCCCGTCTGCTTCAGAACACCCTCCAACTTCCGAAGGGAGACTTTGACGTTCGAGGTGGTCGGGTTCCGAGGGACCTACCACGCAGTGTTGGGAAGGCCATGCTACGCGAAGTTCATGGCCATCCCCAACTACACCTACCTGAAGCTCAAGATGCCGGGCCCCAACGGGGTCATCACCGTCGGCCCCACGTACAAACACGCATTCGAATGCGACGTGGAGTGCGTGGAGTACGCCGAGGCCCTCGCCGAGTCCGAGGCCCTCATTGCCGACCTGGAAAGCCTCTCCCGAGAGGTGCCGGATGTGAAGCGGCATGCCGGCAACTTCGAGCCAGCGGAGACGGTTAAGGCCGTCCCTCTCGACCCCAGTGGTGACACCTCCAAGCAGATCCGGATCGGTTCGGGGCTCGACCCCAAATAGGAAGCAGTGCTCGTCGACTTTCTCCGCGCAAACGCCGACGTTTTTGCGTGGAGTCCCTCGGACATGCCCGGCGTACCGAGGGATGTCGCCGAGCACTCGCTGGATATTCGGGCCGGAGCCCGGCCGGTCAGACAGCCTCTGCGCCGATTCGACGAGGAAAGGCGCAGGGTGATAGGCGAGGAGGTCCACAAGCTGATGGCAGCAGGGTTCATTAAAGAGGTATTCCATCCCGAATGGCTTGCCAACCCTGTACTTGTGAGGAAAAAAGGGGGGAAGTGGCGGATGTGTGTAGACTACACTGGTCTCAACAAAGCATGTCCGAAGGTCCCCTACCCTCTACCTCGCATCGACCAAATTGTGGACTCCACTGCAGGGTGCGAAACCCTGTCTTTCCTCGATGCCTACTCAGGGTATCATCAAATCAAGATGAAAGAGTCCGATCAGCTCGCGACTTCTTTCATCACGCCCTTCGGCATGTACTGTTATATCACAATGCCGTTCGGGTTGAGAAACGCGGGTGCAACGTACCAGCGGTGCATGAACCATGTGTTCGGTGAACACATTGGTCGCACGGTCGAGGCCTACGTCGATGACATCGTAGTCAAGACGAGGAAAGCCTCCGACCTTCTCTCCGACCTCGGACTGACATTCCGGTGTCTCAAGGCGAAGGGCGTCAAGCTCAATCCCGAGAAGTGCGTCTTCGGGGTGCCCCGAGGCATGCTCTTGGGGTTCATCGTCTCCGAGCGGGGCATCGAAGCCAATCCGGAGAAGATCGCAGCGATCACAAACATGGGGCCTATCAAGGACTTAAAAGGCGTACAGAGGGTCATGGGATGCCTCGCGGCCTTGAGCCGCTTCATCTCGCGCCTCGGCGAAAGAGGCCTGCCCCTGTACCGCCTCTTAAGGAAGGCCGAGTGCTTCACTTGGACTCCCGAGGCCGAGGAAGCCCTCGGGAACCTGAAGGCGCTCCTCACCCAGGCGCCCGTCTTGGTACCCCCAGCTGATGGAGAAACCCTCCTGGTCTACGTCGCCGCAACCACTCAGGTGGTCAGCGCCGCGATCGTAGTCGAAAGGCAGGAAGAGGGGCATGCTTTGCCCATTCAGAGGCCAGTCTACTTCGTCAGCGAAGTGCTGTCCGAAACCAAGATCCGCTACCCACAAGTCCAGAAGCTGCTATATGCAGTGATCCTGACGAGGCGAAAGCTGCGACATTACTTCGAGTCCCATCCGGTGACTGTGGTGTCATCCTTCCCCCTGGGGGAGATCATCCAGTGCCGAGAAGCCTCCGGACGGATCGCGAAGTGGGCGGTGGAAATCATGGGCGAGGCAATCTCGTTTGCCCCTCGGAAGGCCATCAAGTCCCAGGTACTGGCGGATTTCGTAGCCGAATGGGTCGATACCCAGTTGCCGACGGCTCCGATCCAACCAGAGCTCTGGACCATGTTTTTCGACGGGTCGCTGATGAAGACGGGAGCTGGCGCGGGCCTGCTTTTCGTCTCGCCCCTCGGGAAACACCTGCGCTACGTGCTACGCCTCCATTTCCCGGCGTCCAACAATGTGGCTGAGTACGAGGCTCCGATCAACGGATTGCGAATCGCCATCGAGCTAGGGGTCCGACGCCTCGATGCGCGCGGCGACTCGCAGCTCGTCATCGACCAAGTCATGAAGAACTCCCTCTGCCGCGACCCGAAGATGGAGGCCTACTGTGAGGAGGTTCGACGCCTGGAAGACAAGTTCTACGGGCTCGAGCTTAACCACATCGCCCGGCGCTACAACGAGACTGCGGACGAGCTGGCGAAGATAGCCTCGGGGCGAACGACGGTTCCCCCGGACGTCTTCTCCCGGGATCTGCACCAACCCTCCGTCAACATAGGCGACGTGCCCGAGCCCGAAGCACCCTCGGCCTCGTCCGAGGTGACCTCGGCCCAGCCCGAGCCATCCTCGGCTCACCCCGAGGAACCCTCGGAGCCCGAGGGCGAAGCACTGCGCATCGAGGAGGAGCAGAACGGGGTCGTGCCAGATCAAGATTGGCAAACCCCGTACCTGCAATATCTCCGCCAAGGAGAACTGCCCCTCGACCGAGCCGAGGCTCGGCGGGTAGCGCGACGCGCCAAATCGTTCGTCTTGCTGGGCGATGAGAAGGAGCTCTACCACCGCAGCCCCTCGGGCATCCTCCAGCGATGCATCTCCATCGCCGAGGGCCAGGAACTCCTGCAGGAAATACACTTGGGGGCTTGCGGTCATCATGCAGCACCCCGAACCCTCGTCGGGAATGCTTTCCGCCAAGGCTTCTACTGGCCAACGGCGGTGGCTGACGCCACTAGAGTTGTCCGCGCCTGCGAAGGGTGCCAATTCTATGCGAAGCAGACCCACCTGCCCGCTCAGGCTCTGCAGACGATACCCATCACCTGGCCCTTCGCTGTGTGGGGACTGGACCTCGTCGGCCCTCTGCAGAAGGCGCCCGGGGGCTACACGCACCTGCTGGTCGCCATCGACAAATTCTCCAAGTGGATCGAGGTCCGACCCCTGAACAGCATCAGGTCCGAGCAGGCGGTGGCGTTCTTCACCAATATCATCCATCGCTTCGGGGTCCTGAACTCCATCATCACCGACAATGGCACCCAGTTCACCGGCAAAAAATTCTTGGATTTTTGCGAAGATCACAACATCCGGGTGGACTGGGCCGCCGTAGCTCACCCCATGACGAATGGGCAAGTGGAACGTGCCAACGGCATGATTCTACAGGGGCTCAAGCCTCGAATTTACAATGATCTCAACAAGTTCGGCAAGCGATGGATGAAGGAGCTCCCCTCGGTGGTCTGGAGCCTGAGGACGACGCCAAGCCGGGCCACGGGTTTCACGCCGTTCTTCCTGGTCTACGGGGCCGAGGCCATCCTGCCCACGGACTTGGAGTACGGCTCCCCGAGGACGAGGGCCTACAACGAAGAGAGCAACCAAGCTAGCCGAGAAGACTCGCTGGACCAACTGGATGAGGCTCGGGACAGGGCCTTACTACACTCGGCGCGGTATCAGCAGTCCCTGCGACGCTACCACACCCGAGGGGTCCGACCCCGAGATCTCCAGAGCGATCTGGTGCTTCGGCTGCGGCAAGACACCCGAGGGAGGCACAAGCTCACGCCCCCCTGGGAAGGGCCGTTCATCATCGCCAAAGTACTGAAGCCCGGAACGTACAAGCTGGCCAACAGTCAAGGCGAGGTCTACGGCAACGCTTGGAACATCCAACAGCTACGTCGCTTCTACCCTTAAGATGTTTCCAAGTTGTTTATATACCTCGCACCCACGCAAAGTTTAGTCAACAAGGAAGGGTCAGCCTCGCCTCGGCAGAGCCCAACCCTCCCTCGGGGGCTAAAAGGGGGGAAACCCCCTCTGCGTCAAAATTTTCCTCGAACAAAAAATCTCTTTTACCAGAACATCTTTCGTGCTTTTTGACTACTTCGAAAAGCGGGTCCTGGAAACGACGGGGTACACGTAAGCAGTCAAGGCTGACCGAGCCGAGGGACTCCTACGCCTCCGGGATACGGATACCTCACTCATCACCTTCTGCGATAAGTAACTCGCGCTCGGATAAGGCGAATCCGCGGATCGAACGAGTCTTTACGTACGGGAGCTCTTCTGTCGGAGCGATTCTTCGAGCCTTCTCGACCAAGTCGGTGACAGGGCTTCATGGGCGGGTAAAAGTACGCGTAAGCGGCAAGGCCGACCGAGCCGAGGGACTCCCACGCCTCCGGGATACGGATACCTCACTCATCACCTTCCGCGAGAAGCAACTCTCGCTCGCACTAACATCCCTGCTACCGACAAAAAGTCCAGATACTCGAAACGAGAGGAAAAGAGACGCAGCTTTATAACGCAACAAGGGTATGTGTTCTGGCCTCAACGGCCGCGCAAGGCCCACGCTACAAGACGATTTGACCCTGCAGGCTCGGATCTTGACGCTGGAAGAGGGCGACGACACCCTCAGCATCGACAGCACCTTCGGCAAGGCCCGACCTAGCCTCGGGCGGCGACGCGGTCCGAGGGCCTCCGCTCCGAAGGGCGACGTCATCACCACGCTCGAGCAATCTCTGCCAGGGACTTCTCCGAGAACCCGGCCCGAGCGGACGGCTCGGCCGGCCACCTCCGGGGCCTCGGCCGACCACCTTCCGAGGGCGCCAGCTCGGTTCGAAGCCTCGGCTGAACAGCTCCGACGTCGATCCTGCCAACAAACAACCCGGCTAGGCTCCGGCCAACCAGGTTTCATTTCCGAGCCAACAACGCCTCTGCTCATGCCGATATCGCTACCCCTGGCCTCGGCTCGTCGAAGAGCGGCCGAGGGGTCTCTTTAACTAAGCTAGAGGAGCCTCGGACAACAGGACCGACCGAGCCGAGGGATTCCTACGCCTCCGGGATACGGATACCTCACTCGTCACCTTGACACGGGGCGACTCATGCTTGGTGAAGCGGTTCAGGCAAACAACAGGCGAGTCTTAGCGCTCGGAAATGAGGAAAAAACACGGCTCTGTGCCAGAGTTACATACATGTTCAGGCCCCGAAAGCCGAAATGAACAAAAAACCCGGCACTCGAAGTGCCATTACAAACGGAACTCCGGTTCCCCCACCCCGCAGGTACGAACAACCCCACTCGATAGGGGCGGGCCTGCGGGGCAGCGGAAAGACTCTCACCCCCCGAGGACGAGAGCCAGCCATTCAGGCCGGGGGACGGAGACCCAGGGCTACTGACGGAGTAGGCGATCTCATCAGTAGAGAAGCCACTTCCGTCCGCCGACGCCTCGGGACCCGCCACTTCCGACATGGCTGGAGGAAGTCTCCGTGAAGCTGGAGGATGCCGTTCTCCCCCCAGGCACACGGGGAAGAAGAGGGCAACCGACCCACACGGAGACAGCTCCCTGGCTCGCCTCGTCCTCCCTCTTGGCCTGGTGATGAAAATCCTTGAGGCTGAGGGAGGGGCAGAGACCGCAGCCCGGCTCGCTTTACCCCACCATCAAGCCGGAGGTCGCCCTCTTGGGTGACCGCCGGTGGAGGGGTGCAGCCGGGCTGCATGATGAAAATCCTTGAAGCCGAACGATGGCTGAAAGGTACCAACTCCCACGGAGTTGCGTTCCTCCGGCGATGGAGCGAGAGGACGGCGGTTTTTTCCCCATCCGGGGGCTCGGAAGATGGAGAGACACAATGCATTGGGGAGGAAGGAGACACGGTTACCTCACGAAGGGGGTCGCCCTCCTTTTAAAGGCAACTCCCCCTGCTTGCGCCCTCAACCGTCACGGGCTGAGTCTTCTCCAACACGCCTCCAAAGCCCTTCCTTGCGGCGCGGGGGCTGGGGCCCGCCTGTCATGCAGACCGGCTCTAAGCAGAAGAAGCCGAACCGCCGCGCACGACGCACGCAACCACCCAGCGGTTACATGTGACCCTCCACTTTTGCCCGGACCAGCGGGCGAAAGGGGCAGGCGGCCATGCAGGCGGCATGCAACCGCGCCAAGTGGACGCGCCTCTCCGACTCCTGACAGGCCAGCGCGACAGCTCAAGCCCACGCGTCGTGCAACTGGCGCGCCGGGCGCTGCATGCGAACCGCTATGCCACTCGCTCCACCACCGCACCTCCTCGATTGCGGAACCGATACCGCGATTCGAGGCGACCCAGCCCGCGACCCGGCAGCGCCAGCCTGGCGCAGCGGTCAAAAGCGGTCAAAAATGGGCCGGCAGTGATGACGGTGGCAGGCGCGCGAGAGCAGCGGTCACACCATCTGCCAAGCTCATGTCCCATCCGGAGGCAGCAAGAGAGCCCCCTCTCACGGCGTGAAGACGACGCGCCCGTGACCCGTACCTCGAACGGCTCGCGCACGCGCAACGGCAACCTCGCCAACTACTCACCCCGGCGCATTAACTCCGCGGCTCGGCGGACAGCGCTACGGGCGGGAGCGGCTGGTGACGTTTCGCCTTCGCCAAAACGACCACGCCGAAAAAGGTACGCCCCGACGTTCAATTTCGAATCTTTTTTCCCTTTTCCTTCTTTCTCTATCTCTTGCAACAGGGACCGAGAAGGGGGATAACCCCAAAGGGATCCTTCCCCGTGAAGGAATTAGGCTCCGAGCCTCCCTACTGATCAGGGGTTCGAAGGCTGGCCCCCCGAAGGGTTCAACACCCGCCTCAGATCGCGTGGGCCCGACACCCACTACTGGTCAGGGGTTCGAAGGTCGGCCCCCGAAAGGACTCACGACCGCCTCAGGCTACTCGGGCTCCGTGCCCCCTACTGGTCAGGGGTTCGAAGGCTGGCCTGTCGAAGGGTTCACAGCCGCCTCAGACGCCGAGCGAGGGATGACCAGGGGTACGTTCGATACATAACCAAGGCTCGGGCTGCGCTCCCGAGGTACCCTAGGACATTTCCGAGACCAGCGGGAACGACTCTGTAACGGAATCCCATCGGAGGGAGGCAACGAGCCCTCGGACCCCGTCGCTAGGGGACCGGGTCCGGCAGATCACCCGCAGGTACTTTTGGGCGTGCCTCCGGGCCCCTAGCCGACCCCCAACGAACGGGGCACGGACGTCCACTCGGATTACCCGATTGCAGCTCACCGGAGACACCATGTTCGGTGCCCATCGAGGGTAACATGGCGCACTCCCCCCCCCCTCCTTGCGGAAAGGCGACGTAGGGGCGTATATAAAAAGTCGAGTCTGTCCCTGATCGTCCTCTCGCTCCGTGCGAAGGCTCGGGGGCTGCTCTCGCAAACCCGGCTCCGGCCGAACCGTTGACAGCGTCAACATACCAGCCCGAGAACTTGGGCCCCGACAGTGCACCTGGGTTACGCCCTGCTCGCATGAGGGAACCGCTAATCCAGCCGAGGCATTACGCAAGGCATTAAGACCTCGAAGGAGTGAAACCACTCCTCCGAGGCCTCGGGGGCTACACCCGGCGGGTGCGCTCGCGCGCACCCACCGGAACAAAGTACCACCGAGAAAGGCTGGTCCCCTTGCAAAAAAGTGCGACGCAAGCCTCCAAGCGAGTGTTAACACTCTCTTCGAGGCTCGGGGGCTACTGTCGGGGACCATAATTAGGGGTACCCTCAAGACGCCTAATTCTCAGCTGGTAACCCCCATCAGCATAAAGCTGCAGAGGCCTGATGGGTTTGATTAAGTCAGGGATCAGTCCATACGAGTGACTTGACCACGCCACGCCCGAGCCTAGCCTCGGGCGAGGGCAGCCGACCCTAAGATGACTCCGTCTCGCCTGAGGCCTCCTCTTTCACGGCAGACGCATCTCCGGCTCGCCCTAGGCCCCGCCTTCGATAAGAAGAAACCCTGACTAAATCACCGCGCCAACCGACCGAGTCACTGGGGCGTTTAACGCAAAAGGTAAGACCGACGGGCGACCAGACTTCGCCAGAAGTGCCACAGGAGGCTCCGCCCGACCCAGGGCTCGGACTCGGGCTAAGGCCCCGGAAGACGGCGAACTCCGCTCCGCCCGACCCCAGGGCTCGGACTCGGGCTAAGGCCCCGGAAGACGGCGAACTCCGCTCCGCCCGACCCCAGGGCTCGGACTCGGGCTAAGGCCCCGGAAGACGGCGAACTCCGCTCCGCCCGACCCAGGGGCTCGGACTCGGGCTAAGGCCCCGGAAGATGACGAACTCCGCCTCGCCCGACCCAGGGCTCGGACCCCGCCTCGGCCTCTGCCGAACGATCTCCGCCTCGCCCGACCAGGGCTCGGACTCTGCCTCTGTCTTGCAGGACGGACTCGACCTCGGCTTCGGAGGAGCTTCCACGACACCCGACCTAGGACACGAGACCGCCACGTCAACAGGGAGCGTCATCATCACCCTGCCCTGAGCCGACTTGGGTCGCAGAGAACAAGACCGGCGTCCCATCTGGCCAGCCACGCCAGATAGGCAAATGATGGCGCCCCGCTAGACCATGACGACGGCGACTCTCAGCTCCCTTACGAAAGCAGGAGGACGTCAGCAAGGGCCCAGCCACTCCGACAGCTGTCTCCCCGTCCGGCTCCGTTACTCCTCCAACAGCCACGACGCCACACCAACAGGGTGCCAAGATCTCTCCGGCTGCCACCTTGGCATGTACATAGGGCGCTAGCTCTCTCTCGCTAGACACGTAGCACCTTGCTACACCCCCATCTTGTACACCTGGATCCTCTCCTTGCGACTATAAAAGGAAGGACCAGGGCCTTCTTAGAGAAGGTTGGCCTCGCGGGGACGAAGGGCAGGGGCAGGCGCTCTCTCGGGGCCGCTCACTCCCCTCACCTCGCGCGGACGCTTGTAACCCCCTACTGCAAGCGCACCCGACCTGGGCGCGGGACGAACACGAAGGCCGCGGGAATTCTCTGACTCCCTCACGACCCGGCTCCGGCCACCGACCTCTCTCTCTGTTCCCCCCTTCGCGCTCGCCCACGCGCTCGACCCATCTGGGCTGGGGCACGCGGCACTCTCACTCGTCGGCTCGGGGACCCCCCGGTCTCGGAACGCCGACAGGCGCTAACATTGATTTAGACTCACAAGGGAAAGGAAAATGTGTTGTTCTGAAGACCTCCACACGACAAGTGAGCAATCTATTCTCTGCTCATCAGGGTCATGTCTTTTACTATTTTTTTGTGTTTCCATATATTATATGTAGTCCACTTTCTAAATCTATATTCTTTTACTTCTCTGGCCAACTATCATCTAGGAACTTGTGAGATGATATCAACATAATTCCTTGTTAACTAAAACAATATGAAGCATTTAGTTGGGTACAAAGATGATATGTGTATATATGATTCATAGCACTCCTAAGCCAACTAACAATAGTTTATATAATAAAAGAAAATGCAATCTGACAAGAATTTGAAGCATGGAAGAATAAAATAGATTTGTTTTAATCACAAAACTATTTGCCCAAAGCAATCCAATGATGATGGAAATATCAAATCCATACCATCCTTTATCTCCAATATCCACATCTTCAAAAGGCTTATAAGATTCAGAATAATGGGAGCAAGATAAATAAAGCTTCAATTGAACATACCAGGGAGTAGCTTGTTAGACGTGTGAGGCGTGATATTGTTAAAAGAGTTAGAAATGTTACCTCAGTGCTCGAGTAGGTATTCAAACATTGTATCTTATTGGACCCACTTGGTTGTGATATTCATTTTCAAGGTAATCAATCACCTTGAATCCTAACGCACTACATGGATTACAGTTAATTGTTTTTTAGAAACACTCACCCCTGCACATGCAATTCAGTTTGAGGTAACTACATGGATCACCTAATTAATTATCCAGCACAAGCCGACTTGACGACGACGGGTTGCGCGCCATGGATCTGTACGAGAAGCTAGAAAAAGTTAGGTGTATGTCTAATCTTAATTTTAGTTTGAATCCTACAAATTATTGGAACCTAGAGGATTGTATTTTCTGTCATATTTAAGTCGTTTTCATGTCCCCGTGTCAGGACATTCTCATTCATTACATTTATTTTAGGAGTTATTGTAGGTTCATTCTATAATCGCTTGCTTAATGTTGCTTTAGTTGCTTCAGCCTTTGGAAATTGCAGATATGTTTTTAGAGCACAAATTTATTTCCTATCTGAGCATACAAAAGACAAATAGTTGCAAAGATATTTTGAAGTTCACATATTTCTACTGGCACTTTAGAAGCAGTCCGTGTTTTTATCAAATTTGTTAGCTTGATTTAGCTCTTCTGCAAACTGGACTATTTTGTGCTAATTTGTTAGCTTGATTTAGCTCTTCTGCATTTAGGTACTTTGCACATCTTCATGTTGAGCTACTGCTTCAACTGCACTTGATAATAGTACTCAGAGTTGATCTGTTTCTTGTAGTGACTCAAGGATGTGGATGTCTTGCTAGATGTTACTTGTTCTTATGAATGCAACCTTTGATTTGACTTAGTTTGTACTTCTGTTTGCAGGTTATGCATGATGCTTTTGGAGTTCGGTTACATGCCGAAAAGCAGGCAGAGGTTTGCCACTGTCACCCTAATACTCATATATGGCCTTGTGTTTAAAGAGAACACAACATTTTCTGCAAAATTGCTATTTGGGTTTAGTTACATTGATAAGTTTTCTGCTATTGGCATAAAAATATGTATATTTTCCTGGGTGTTGTCTGCCCTTTCCATGAGGAACTTGATAAATAAGTCATTAAAGGGTATTCTTATCTGGGATGTTTGTTCTGTTGTCAAATCACTTAAACTTTTATGTGTACAGAATCGAGTGAAAGTACTTTTCAAATTCTTCATTGACGTCCAAATGTGATTAGCATCAAGTAACCTTTTCTTATGAAATGATATTTCTGTCCTGTTTACAAGCGCTGTCACCAGTTTATTTGGTTAAATGTTTGAAGATATAATTTCATTTTAAATGATATTTTCAAATTCCTGTAACAAGGCAAGATGGATGCTTGTGCTGTTTATGCGAATCCTTTCAGGTGCTGAATCAAATTGTCTATGAGCTGCTAGAGGAACACCCATTATCATAGACAGCCACCGCGTGAAATCCTTGGACATATTGTTCCTCAGGTTGAGTTAAATGCTTCATATTACCTCTCTTTGATGTTTTAACTATTCTGTGGCCTTTCCAATTAGGAAAAACAGTCAATACTCAATGAAGATAGAGTGATTGGGATATAGGCCCGTTCTTTTTCAGGGCATCGTATAATGAACTTATTTAGTGACACTCAAATAATGAATATATGAGATGCTAGATGCACTATGGTAACTATAGGCTACAACATTCCTAGCCTGTGATCGACAATAAGTTCTAGCGTGTAAAAACCTTACTATCCTGAAAATTGCTTAAATTGCAAACAAACTTAAGAACATGTTCGCATGTGCAGATAACAAGATGTTCCTATTTCCTTTATCCTATGTACCAGTTATCACCTCTGATGATTGAACTTCTCTTCCAAATCTGACACAACAGTTTGACAGCAGACACAATCAGATAGTACATGCAACATTCTAGGTGTAACACTATAACATATTCTTCCTTTGGACATGTCAGGTCGTGGCCGGTTGCATCCTTGGAATCCTCATGGCTGTCGTTATGCTTTTGGCTCTCAGGAGGTCTTAGTCAAGTGTTGTTCACCTAATATCTCGCTGGTGATGGCTACAAAGCATAAAAGCATGATCTCCCCATGGTTCTGGTTGTCCAAGTGTTCGATAGTACAAAGTTCTAACCGAATTTAGATCTGGACTGTAGGTTTTAGGTTGTAGCTCGAGTTGGTTGCTGTAAATCTGAAAGGGTCACTTTCAATTCCAACCACGGTGTAATGGAAGCTTTGTTATACAATCAGCAGCGGTAAGATCATTTTGCGGATCAGTATGGTCGATATCATGCATCACATTTGCTTTATACTCCTTTAATTGGAAATTGCGAGTCATTTTGGCTCTTACAGAGATGTTGTTTTTGCTACGTATTTGAAAGCAATATACTTAAATATACATTATATCTAGATATATAGTTAGACTCATGTATTTAGAAAAGGACAAACATTGAATGGAGGGGGTAAGCGGTTCATTGACCCCTTGAGTTGCGGGATGATGCCATTGTTGTTTAGTTTTTACAGTGATCCATGATAGCTCCAGTTTCCAAACAAACCTTGTTTGATATTTCTGGTGAACTTATGATTTGAGATACAACACGGTTTCTAATTTACAGTGTAACGAATTGGTGGCCACCATCTCAACACTCTTTATATTCAATCAGCAGAACTATCAGAAACTGCATAGCTTGAAATTTCCAGCCATGTTCTGTCACCTATCGTCTTCCTCAAGCTGAAGAAATCGACTGGTTCTCCTACCACTAATCTAGACCTTCTTGAAAGTATTACTGATAAGGTAAGTTCGAATCAATTTCTAATAACAGTACAACACATTTGTATAAAAATTACCGTAATATTATATGTTTCCGTTGCAACGCATGAGCACTCATCTAGTAATAGCAAAAATCTCATCAACAGTGGAGTGACGGGAGTGCCAATATTCCAAATTTCCCCCCCAACAATAACGGCTAAACCAGCCGATAAAATATACCGGGCCTTCTTCGGTCTCTACATCTAGCGGACGAGCGACCGCTCGCTATGCACTGTTCGAACGCGCGCTCCGCCTCCTCCCGTTCCCTCCCGCGCTTGCTCGGAAGCTGTAGCGACCGACCCTGACTGAGACGATCGGCGTCGCCGTGAAGCCGAAGATGGTGGTGACCGTCGCGGCTACGACGGCAGAGGAGTGCGTCTGGCCCGACGTCGTGGCTGGGGGCAACGACGGCAAGGCGAAAGTTGGAAGAGCCATGGCGGAGATACCGAAGCTAGCGACGACGGCGACAGACGAGGAGCGCGCTTGGCCCAATCTCACGGGCTCTTCCTAGCTGTCAGACGGTGCTTCCAAGAGCTTGTGCCGACCACCTACAACTTCGATTTCTTGGACACGTTTGGAGAGAGGCGGCGTTGTGGTGGTTGCACCTCTCGTACGTTGCAATGCACATGTTCGACAATATGTCTGAGACATGAACAATGTCTTTATGTGTCCAAAACGAATTTATTTTACAAAACGTAAGTCAGATAGTTCTTTAGCAAAAACGATTAGTAATGTATATTACATAATATAATTGGCAACGACTGCTATGCAAGCAGTCCTTCTGTGCAAGCGTGCAATCAAACCATCTGATCTATTAGATCGTGATCCAACCGTAAGCCACATTTAACACTTAAACCGTTCCACCACCAGTTCAATAATCTTTATAAAAAAACTCATAACAAACCATAGTTGTATCTGTGATTGAATCATAATCTAATAAATCAGATGGTGATTGCACAGAAGGACTGATTGTATAGCAGTCGTTGCCAATATAATTATTTTATTTATTACATAGTTCCATTTTAGCAACATAGGAACGTTTTTTTACAAGTGACTGATTTAAATACAATATATATTGTGGAATCTGATAACACTATAGTTATAGAGGATCAAATTTAGTAAATATTGCTGAAGATAAAAAAATATAAATAGCAGAATTTTTTTATAAAATATCTAAATATAAAAAATATTTATTAAAAAATAGAATTTAGACGTTGATGGAGACAGTCCAACGATAGTTAGACTTAGACTGAACTGCGGGCCTCTTTCCCGGACAATTTTCAATGTCATGGGCCGGATTCGAATCTGGATTGGGCCCATCAATTTAAGAGGCGAAACACGGCCCGCACCGCCGCACGCCTTCGGAGTTTCCGCCTTTCCCCCCAGTCGCTCGAAATTTTAAAATGGCGCTGCTCCCCTGTCATCCTCACGGCCACGCCCCCGAAACTTTTCGAAAATCCCCCACAGAATCCCATCCCCCCGGGCCCCCGCAACCGCTGTCGCTGCCTCCAGCCCTCCAACACCACGACCGCCGGGCGGCTCCTCCTCCTCTGCCGGAGAGCTCGGCGGGCGGCATGGGAACAGAGTATCCCACCTTCGCCGACGTATCCGGGGCCCGCGCGCTCCTCTTCCTCGCCGACTCCACACCCCGGCTGGCCCCGCCTTCGCGTCCTCCCGCTCTCAGGTACTTTCCTCGCCTGCCTCGCTTCATCTGCTCATCGCGCTACGGAATTGCACTTCATCACCGCAATTTCACCCGACCCTCCGTTGCGGCGCGCTTCTCTGCATTGCAGCGAGGAGTTCTACTGCTACTCGGGCTCCTCGTCCTCCTACTCCGGCGCGTCGACGAGGTCGTGCGTCTCCGACTCGGCACAGCGCGGTCGCCCCGTCGATCCCCTACGCGTGCTCTCCGTCGTCGCCTCCCTCCGCCGCATCGACCCTAAGGTGTGCAATCGGCGAGTTCATCGACTCGTGATCGTGATCAGCACGCGGACGCGGTTGCGAGAATCTCTCTTCTGCGATTACGCACTGATGGCTCTGCACCTTGGCTCCAGGTGCTAGCCGAGGCCACAAGCGCGCTGTTCCACACCGACGCAGAGAAGAAGCGGAAGGGCGTGTGGATCGAGATCGACAGCGGTGGTGACGACGGCCAGAGCGAGAGGAGCAGCGCCGTGGCCAGCGAGGGGAGCACCGTCACGGCCGCCGCGTCCGCGGGCTCCACGGCCACGTCGGGGAGATGCCGCGGGGCTCCGCGGGTGGGTTGTGCTGCTGGTGGTAAGGGGCCGAGGAGGGCGGAGGTGATCATGCAGTGGTTTTCGCAGACGCAAGCTGGGCCAGCGACGGAGAACGACATCCGCGCCGCCGTCGGCGACAACTCCGGCACGAGCAAAGCGATACGATGGTGAGCTTGACTCTGCCTCCAACTTCCATTTGAAAAGGTTTTGCAATGGTTATCTGATTACTTCTGCCTGACCTGCGTATCTGTGTGCTTCTGCTCATGCAAAACTTGCAGGCTGTTGAAGCAGGAGGGCGGCTTGCGGCGTGCAGGCAATGGTGGTGCCCTGGATCCGTATGTTTATATGGTATGTTAAACTTGAGCAGACTACTTGAATTAGGATGGTAGTTGGAATTGCACTTTTAATTCCGGAACATGTACGGGGCAGCTAATGTTAGACAGCAATACATAGAAGGCTATCACCTTGTATAGAAACCCATCACCAGGATATCAATCCTCTAGTTTCTTGCCTGCCTACCCAGATCTTGTTTTTATAAACTGGGCTAGTGCTTGGCTATATATTGTAATGCCCTCATTGATATTAATCAAGTCAGTACATTACCCATTTTCTGTACGCCTTCATGGTATCAGAGAAGGTCCCGTTCCTCTCTTGATCCACCCTTCCGCAACCCATCTCCCCACCATGGCCACCGATGCTTCCGATGCCGATGCCGCCGCCCGCCGTGCTACCGACGCTCGTCGTGCCGCTGACGACCACCGCGCCGCCGAGGAGCGCCGCCTCCAGCAGGAAGCTGTCGACATCGCCCATCGTCGCTCCGCCGAGACGGCTGCCGCCCTCCAGGCCCGCGCGGCCGCCGTGGCTGCCGTGGCTGCCGAACGACGTCGCCTTGCCGATGACGTTACCCGCCACGAGCAGGCCCTTGCTGCTGCTCGCCAGCGTCTCCAGTCCGCCGACACCACCACCCACGGCGAGATCGAGGACACCGTCGACGTTGACGCACCAGCAGGCGGAATCCGTGACGACCCTGTGGCTGCTCTCCACACTCAGGCCCTCAGCATCCTCAACATCCGCAGCCTTGTTCCGGTCGTCCTCGACCTCGCGACGCCGTCCTTCTCCAAGTGGCGTCGCCTCATCCTCCTCGTCCTCGGCAAGTATGCACTCGCTGATCACGTCCTGTGTGACGCCACCTTCCCTGACGTCGCCCACTGGGTCCGGATGGAACTCCATGTTCTCTCCTGGCTCTACGGATCCATCTCGCCCGAACTCTTCGAGATCGTCACCATCGCCGAACCCACCGCGCGCGGAACCTGGCTCGCCCTCGAGGAGCAGTTCGTGGGCAACCGGGAGACCCGCATCGTCCTCGTCGACACCGAGTTCCGCACCCTATGCCAAGGTGCTCTCTCCGTCTCGGACTACTGCAGAAAGATGAAGACCCTTGCCGACTCGTTGGTCGAACTTGATGAGCCAATCTCCGACCGGCTGCTCACCATCAACCTCCTACGCGGCCTCAACGACAGATTCACTCACCTCCGCTCGTACCTGAAGCGGCAGCGCCCCTTCCCGTCATTCGTCGAGGTTCGCTCCGAACTCCTTCTGGAAGAGCTCTCCATGGGCGCGTCGACGGCTCCCTCCGCTCTCGTCGCCTCTGCACCAGCGTCGGCTCCCATCCCCGCCACCGCGCTCGTCTCGGGTCCGCCTCCTCAAGCTCCTGGCAACTCTGGCCGCCGTCGGCGGCGTGGGAAACCTTCTGGCGGCTCCAGCCACTCCTCTGGCGGCGCCCGTGGTCAGCACGCGGCCACCCAGGGAGGCTGGCCCAGCGTGTACAACCCCTGGACCGGAACTATTCAAATGTGGCCCGGTCCGGCCCAGGGGAATCGGCCTCCTCGCTCCTCCCCTCACCAGGCTCCTCACGCCCTTGTGGGTGGGCCGCCAGGCGCTGTTGGGCCCACGCCCCCTGCTCCGACGACTTGAGCCCCGGTCGCGTGGCCCACTCCTGGCGCGCAGCATTGGCCTGTTCCCACCTGGGCTGCTACCCCAGGCACCCCATGGGCCGGCCAACAGGCTACCACTCCCCAACAGACCACATTTGGCCCTCTCGGTCCCTGGGATCAGCACACTCTCGCAGGCGCCTTCAACACCATGACGCTCACTCCCCCAACAAGTGATTGGTACATGGATTCTGGCGCAACTGCTCACATGGCCTCCACCTCTGGTATTTTGTCCCACTGCCATCCTCCTACGTCCTCTACTCCTTCTTCTATTATTGTTGGTAATGGGACCACCTTGCCCATTACCTCCACGGGATCGACTCAAGTCGGACCTCTCCACCTAAATAATGTTCTTGTTTCCCCCTCTATCATAAAAAATCTTGTGTCTGTTCGTCAATTCACCATCGACAATAATTGCTCTGTCGAATTTGACCCCGCTGGCTTTTCTGTGAAGGATCTCAGGACACAGAGCGTAATCACCAGGTGCAATAGCTCAGGCGACCTGTATCCGCTCTCCGCTCCATTGGCTTCCACTGCTACCCCCAGTGTCCTCGCCAGCGCCCCCTCCCAGCTATGGCATCGCCGCCTCGGTCACATCGGCCGCGACGCTCTTCACCGCTTAGCTAGTTTGTCTTACATTACTTGTAATAAAGACACACATGCCATCTGTCACGCATGTCAACTTGGTCGTCATGTGCGCCTTCCTTTCTCTACTTCCCAGTCTCGTGCCCTACACAATTTTGACCTTGTGCACTGCGATCTTTGGACTTCACCAATTCCTAGTGTTTCCGGTTATAAATACTATCTCGTCATTCTTGATGACTGCTCCCACTACTTGTGGACATTCCCCCTACGCCTCAAATCCGACACGTTTCCCACCATTGCCCACTTCTTCTCCTTTGTCTCCACGCAATTTGGCACTACCATTAAAAACCTCCAATGTGACAACGGTCGTGAGTTCGACAATTCCCACACTCGAACCTTCCTTCTTTCACATGGTGTCCACCTTCGGATGTCGTGTCCCTACACCTCCCAACAAAATGGTCGCGCCGAACGTGTCCTACGCACCGTCAACAACATAGTCCGTTCCTTACTCTTTCAAGCCAACCTCCCTCCTTCCTTTTGGGTTGAGGCTCTACACACTGCCACCTATCTTCTCAACCTTCATCCCACCAGCACCCTCCACCACTCTACCCCTTACCTTGCCCTCTATGGTCATCCCCCATCTTACGACCACCTTCGGGTTTTCGGTTGCAAGTGTTATCCCAACATCTCTGCCACTGCCGCACACAAACTCGCTCCTCGCTCAACCATGTGTGTCTTTCTTGGTTACTCATCTGAACACAAAGGCTATCGGTGTCTTGACCTCTCCACCAATCGCCTCATCATTTCTCGACACGTCGTGTTCGACGAATCCTCTTTTCCCTTTGCCGAGGCCCCCTCCACCTCGGCCTTTCCCACTAATCTTGATTTTTTAGATGTTTTTCCTGAGCAGGTTCATATTCAACCCGTCAGCGCCCGCACAGCTGCAAGCTTGCCCCCCTCGCCAGCTGGGCCGACCGGCGAGCTCCGCTCTGGCTCCCCCGCCCATGCGCCTGGGTCCCCGTCCACAGCTGGGCCGCCTCCACCGCGTGAGCACTCTTGGCCAACTCCACCCCGTGCGCCTGGGCCTCGTGAGCCTGGGCCCCCGTCCCCAGTTGGGTCATCTCCGCCCAGATCGTCTGGGCACTCGGCGCCTGGGCTGCCTCCCTCCACTTCACCGGCGCAACCCGTGGACATCGCCAGCAGTTTGCCTTGGCGTTGGGGCACCACTGCCAACCAGCGGTCCATGCGGCTACCTCGACATTCGGCAACCACTACAGCACCTGCAGGCTCCGTTCCTGCCCTTCCCGTGGTCAACTCCCACGGCATGCGCACTCGGGCGAAGAGTGGCTTCCACCAGCCACGTCTGACTCTTACGGCTATGACTACTACTGTCTCGCCAGTACCATCGACGTATCGTCGTGCCCTCGACGATCCTCTTTGGCGCCGTGCGATGGAGGATGAGTTCCAGGCTCTCATCACCAACAACACCTGGACCCTTGTTCCGCGTCCACCTCAAGCCAACATCGTCTCTGGCAAGTGGATTTTCAAACACAAGTTCCACTCTGACGGCTCCCTTGAGCGCTACAAAGCGCGTTGGGTTCTTCGTGGTTTCACCCAGCGCCCTGGGGTCGACTTTGATGAAACTTTCAGCCCCGTTGTGAAGCCTGCCACCATCCGCACTGTCCTCAGTTTGGCTCTCTGCAAGGACTGGCCGATTCATCAATTGGATGTCAACAATGCATTCCTCCACGGTATTCTGACTGAGACAGTCTACTGCTCCCAACCTGCGGGCTTCATTGACCCTGATCACCCCGATCACGTCTGCCGCCTCAACAAATCCCTCTACGGATTGAAGCAGGCTCCTCGTGCATGGTACAGTTGCTTTGCTTCCCACATACAGTCCCTAGGTTTCATTGAAGCCAAGGCGGATACATCACTTTTCATCTACCAGCATGGCCCTGACACTGCTTACCTGCTTCTCTATGTGGATGACATCATTCTGACTGCCTCTACCTCAGCACTTCTTCGCCAGATCATCACCTCCCTCCAACAGTCCTTCCCGATGAAAGATCTTGGCCCCCTTCAGCATTTCCTGGGGATTGCAGTGCATCGTTCCTCCACTGGCATGTTGCTCTCTCAGCGCCAGTACACGCTTGAGATATTGGAGCGCGCTGGCATGACACATTGCAAGTCCTGTGCCACCCCTGTTGACACGCAATCCAAGCTGCCTTCGTCTGGCGCTCCTGTGACCGATCCTACCCTCTACCGCAGCTTGGTTGGTGCCTTGCAGTACCTAACATTCACTCGTCCCGACATCACCTACGCCGTTCAACAAGTTTGCCTTCACATGCATGACCCTAGGGAACCGCATCTCACTGCTGTAAAGCGCATACTTCGCTATCTTCAGGGGACTTCTGATTTTGGGCTCTTCATTGATCGTGCCTCCTCGCCGACCACTCTCACAGTCTACACGGATGCTGACTGGGCCGGTTGCCCTGACACTCGTCGTTCTACCTTCTACCTCCGGTTATGCTGCCTTTCTTGGCACCACCCTTGTCTCTTGGAATAGCAAGCGCCAGCAGACTGTGTCAGGTTCCAGTGCCGAAGCTGAATACCGTGCTGTTGCTAACGGTGTGGCAGAGGCCTCTTGGCTACGTCAACTTCTTCAAGAACTTGGGCAACCCCTGCAACATGCCACTATTGTCTACTGTGACAATATCAGTGCAGTTTATCTCTCGACTAACCCGGTGCAACATCAACGTACCAAACATATCGAGATCGACCTTCATTTCGTTCGTGAACGTGTGAGCGCTGGCACGGTTCGTGTTCTCCATGTCCCGACATCCTCCCAGTTCGCCGACATCTTCACCAAAGGTCTTCCTTCTACAGTTTTTGTTGAGTTTCGGTCCAGTATGAACGTCCGATCCACTGACGTTCCTACTGCGGGGGGGGGGGGGGTGTTAGACAGCAATACATAGAAGGCTATCACCTTGTATAGAAACCCATCACCAGGATATCAATCCTCTAGTTTCTTGCCTGCCTACCCAGATCTTGTTTTTATAAACTGGGCTAGTGCTTGGCTATATATTGTAATGCCCTCATTGATATTAATCAAGTCAGTACATTACCCATTTTCTGTACGCCTTCAGCTAAGAACTTCAAATCAGCGCAAAATGTAAGAATTCCTAGAACTGCAAATTAGGATTTAGGAACTTGCCACAAGCACGACTAAGCAATTTAACCATATCTTAGTTTTCCTGAAATGCATTATATAGTTAAATTTCTGAATAAATTTTCAGGTCGCAGACAAATCAGATGAAGTTAACTAAGCTTTGTTTATAGAAATAGTGATGGAGATGTTTACTGTAAGGCAATTGGTCAGGCCAAGTTATCTTCTGAAGTGTATCTATAATAATTTCTACATGCTGTTGTCTTAATGACCTGGTTTCCCCCTACCACAGATAAGTATAGGATAGAAGTTAAGTTGTCATGTTAGCACGGTGAAGATAAGCTCTTGAACAGAAAAACGGCGAGATAGAATCTCAAGTATAAGTTCAGTATATAAAGTATAGCGATGAAGCTACCATGCTTTCGTTGTTGATTTGAGCTATATACCGTGTGGTCAAATATATATGGTTTGGCTAAATGGATTATCGAATAAAATGAGTTCAATTTTCAGCTTGTGAATGTAATGAAGTTTTAATTCGCCCCTTTGTTTTTTTTATGCCGTTTATGTTGGTGAACTTGTGTGTCATTTGTCTGTGATCCCGTCATTGTGCTTCTACTTGTTCTATTATGGAGACTCAAGGTTTTCGAAGATACCAATTTATTGCCTTGCAACAATTAACGAAGCTAGAGATGTCGAGCCTTGAGACTCAATTGTCTGCACGGTTTCTTAAGCTAAATCTGACATACTAAGAGGATTTGCAGAGTGAACTTTTGTATGACACCTGAAGCCAGTGGTCCTCTTGTCTGCAATTCTCTAGCTCCTTTTCTTGGACAGCATATGCTTGAACCAGAAAGCTGAGTCCTTGGGGTACCTCTTCAGAGTCTTGTAGTCCACGTACACCAAGCCAAACCGCGAAGTGTACCCAAGCCTCCACTCGAAGTTGTCAAGCAGCGACCACGCAAAGTACCCAATGACTCTGGCACCATCATCTATTGCCTTCTTGAGCTCAGTTATGTAGTCTCTGTAATAACGGATTCTTACTGTGTCATGCACACCCTGAGTAATACTGACATCACCAGGTTGGTCCATTCCTGCAAGAGCACACCACTTAATTAATTCAAAGCATATACCGTTCTACCTGGAAATTTGAATTTCGATTCATGAGTTACCGTTTTCAGCAAGGATCATTGTAGGATTTTTGTAAGTTTCCTTGACATAGCTGACAGCCTTGTTGATGCCCCACGGCACAATGTACAGCCAGTAGGAGTTTGCCTACAGAGCTCAAAGAAATTTACAGTACCATAATCAGAGGCAAACCAACTTTCCTGCTTTCGACGTCTGAAGACATCTAGCAGTACACTTACGTGAGCGCCAATAGGAACTCCATTTCGTTCGTCTGCAGAAACATGTGAGGATCAACATACGACTGGATGAGGTGACGGCAGCACAAGAAACTGCGGAATTCAAGAATTTGGTTCGTGGAGTCAGAAACTTACAGACAAAACCAACATGCCAATCATCCTGGTAGCTGACTGGCGTCAGGTTCCATGTCCCAGGGTCCTTCATGTAGAAAGAAGTGTAGTGGTTGATGCCAACATAGTCTATAGAGCCTTTCACCATCCTGGCTTCTTCATCGCTGAACAACGGTAGCCTGTCTTTGGCAATCTCTTGCATCGAGTACGGGTACCGTCCATGTACAATGGGGTCAAGGAACCTGTATGGATGTTGCAGTATCAGTTTGTTCTTAGCAACGAGCTGTGTTGGTTTGTTTCCCCAAATATAAGATATCATCAGTTTGTGTCTAGTTGCCTAGTATACTATAGTTAATAATGTCACTGATACAAAGAACCTCTAATAAGTTCAGCAATGACAATTGGGTCCTTGTATAATCAAGTGTATGTGCTTTCAGGCGTTTACCAGCCTAGGTGGAAGTCCCTGGCTCGCTGTGCTGCAGCCTGGTCCGCATTGCTGTCGCTGAAAGGTTCGTACCACACGAAATCCAGGAGAATTCCAATCTTCCCCTTCTGGTGAAGCTGTTCGTTTAGTGGAAAAGGAATACGGGTCATTTTCTGGATGCCTGAACGCTGACATTTTAATTACTGAACTAAATCTGCACCGTGCAATTCACACTTCTGGTTCTGCGTTCGGAGGCTTGAAATAGTTAGCAGGTCTGCATTTTATTTTTACCTGATACTTGTCGCGGTATCGCCTGACCGCAGCTGCATGAGAAAGGATGAGATGGTGTGCGACAAGGTACGGCTCCGTGGTGGAGTTGCCTCCGGCGGGGCACCCGGAACACCTTCCCGGTGCGTGCAAGCCATTGTCGTAGCCCAGAGCAGCGACGCACCTCGGCTCGTTGAAGGTAAACCAGTTCTTCACCCTGTCTCCGAACGCGTGGAAGCAGAACTCGGCGTAGTCTGCAAACGCCTCCCTTCGATTGGGCACGGCGTGCAGCTGGGTCAGACTGACTGACACATGGTTGAATCAATTTGAAATTTGGTTTATCGATGTCGTCTAGTTTGCAATTCTTACACAATCTTTGGGCTAAGCCAGCCCAGGTACTGTTCATGGAGTGCCAATGGGAGGTCATAATGGTAGAGATTTGCATACGGCGCGATACCTGACTTGTATGTATACATATATATATAAAGGTTAACCAGGAATCTGAATGTTTCCTGAAAGAATATATCTATATCGATATACATAATAACTGCCTAACTGCCATATGGTGGAAACTTACCTTGCTGGAGCATGTAATCTATGAGCCTGTTGTAGTAATCCACTCCTTCTTGGTTCACCTTGCCAGTTCCATCTGCGTATATTATATATACACACACAGAACTCTACATCAGAAACTCCTTGGACCCAAGAAAATTCTACAGAATGGAGCACACCTACCTGGGAAAATCCTCGACCAAGAGATCGAAAACCGGTACGCATCAAAGCCCATGTTCTTCATTATGTTCACATCTTCCTGTTCCTCGAAGAACATCCGTCAGGCGTCACGAAACAACAAGGAGCACCCAAAAACAAGAAGAACCCAATGCATTCAGAGAACACACCTTGTACCGATGATACTCGTCGACCGTCACGTCAGCGGTGGCATTGTTAGGGATGGTCCCTTGTTTTTCATTCCCCGGATCAACAAGAAGACAATTTCAAGCATCAGTGCCACCATCCCAACCAAGAATCGGAAGAAGAAGAAGAAGAAGAAGGCCATGGTTGTGTTGCTGAACCTGGTCGGCTTACATACCGGGAACCTCTATGAAGGCGTCCCAGATGCTGGGGCCCCGCCCGCCGTGCTTGGCCATCCCCTCGACCTGGTACGCCGACGCGGCCGTCCCGAAGACGAAGCCGTCAGGGAACGCGCGGCGGCTCAGCCCGCCGGCGTCGTAGATCTCCGGGTTGAGCCAGTAGCATCGCGCCGTCGGCAGCGGCAGCAGACCGTGGTGAGCTGCTGCCGCTAGCAGTAGAGCAAGCACCGCGAGCTTTACGGAGCTCTGCATGGTCCCGGACTCCCTGTGGAAGCGGCAAAGGCCGGAGACACAGGCCGCGCTTTCCGAAGGCTAGTAAAAGAGGGACGGCGAGCATCTGCCCTGTTCGAGTTCGAAACCGACATTTCGAGACAGTGACTTGTCTCTGTGTGTGTGCCGACTGCGTGGCTCTTGTTTGTGAGATGATGGAGATGGACCCACATATCCAGTGATGGCTTCAATGATTGGCAGCGTTTGCCCAGTTTTCCGGTGGCTAGAATTTATTACAGGCTGCTTTCTGCTAGTCCTTGCTGGATCTGTTGCTTCAAATTACTAGCTGATCTGAGACTCAAGCAACCGTTGCTTTGCGAATATGGCGCATGACGCGGCTCCATTTGAATTGAACGGACAAGTCTTGCCTGCAGCAACTGCAGGGACAGTTGGTTTGGATGATCGTTGCATCTCTCTACCGTGTGTCAGGAACAAACATATCCGTACACGCGTGACGGCGTGAGGGTGCTACTGCAACAACAAGAAACGGTTCTCGTGCACATAACCGTACCGAGCCTGGATTCCTTCCTTTCCTTTGGCCACGCTCGCGTACGCGTGCAAGCTTCAGTTGGGGAGGGTCGGGCGGCTACCCCCATCTCCTGTGCCGCTGTTGGCCGGCGACCAGCGTCCGGTTCCAGCCGGCGACGTCTGTCCTGGCGTGCAACGGCAGCACGAGGTGTTGCGATGTGGTGGACGCTCGTCTGCTTTGGTGGTGGGCGGTGGGACGGCCGATGCTACGACGGGTGACAAGGGAGTGAAGGGACACGTCCACGCTGATTCTTTGAGCTTCTTTTAGTTTTGAGTCTTGTACTTCTAAACTTTTTTATGTATTTTTTAGGTGTTGCATCATCGGTGCCTTAGTTCAATACTCTTCGCATTCTATGAACTATAAACATAAACACTAACAAACATATTAGTTCACATGTTATATTGATCATCAAACACCAAAACCTTTTAAGCCAAATGGTCTGGAGTCCATTTTCCTTACACGCTTAACTTGGAGGTTCTTTCGATATATGCTTCCGAAAAAGAAGATGCACTTTGTTAGTATGAGTACACTATTAATTCTATTAAGCTTTGGTCAGGATATCACCATTCCTTGGGACCATGATATCACAATCCACCCTCTCAGAAGATCGACATCCTCGTCGGTCAACCTCAAGTCAGGAACCTCCCCTCTTGGTCATGTCTGCCTGTCTAGTGTCGTCATATGTCATGCCATGTGACCACTTCAGGCCCACATGCGCCATGCGCCATATATCCGAACCCCTAACCCACACACGTCCGTGAAACTGTGAGGGTCGGCTCTGATATCACTTGTAACACCCCGTCCACTCCCGGACTGACGGTACTTACTCCTGGCAACTCTCTAGGATCATACATTGTACCCATAGACCAACGCGAGTCTTTTGTACATACTTTGTCGTCACTCATGTGCACCCGAGAAAACTTCACGGCCGGTCACCCATCCCAAATTGCTCCAAGCAAAGCATGCTTAACTTGGAGGTTTTCGAGATAGGCTTCCGAAAAAGAAGATGCACCTTATTGGTATGGGTACACTATTAATTCTATTAAGTCTTGGGCCAGGATATCACCATTCTCTAGGCCCATGATGTCACACTAGATGTCGCATGTCCCATCCGAAGTTGTTGAGAACAGTCATCGAAGCGGAGGATCAGCGCCTGGTATTCGCAAACTTGTGTCATCGTAGACGATGAAAGTAGATGGGACCACGGTCACATCGCCTTCTGTTGACCGCGGTGTCATTGATGGAGCATGTATTTATATCGGTTGCATTTAATGTGCACGTCTTGTCTATCACATCATTTAGATTTATTTATTCAGTTTTTAAAACTCTTAGTTCCGTGTGTGTTTTATATGTTGTGAGAGTAGTTTCCTTCAAGCTTAGCACTCAGCTCTTGTGAATTATGTTTTTCTTTTTTTATTAGCGAGGTTAGTGGAAAATCTAGACGTATGTTTCTCATAATAAAACATATATGCTAAAGATTTCTAACTTTTCAACTATTTTATGTTATCAAGCTTGACGATAATATATGCCTTGTTCGTTTTTATGTAATTGTTATGTACTAAATTTTATTGAATAATTTATATGTTGTTATGTCGAGTACCACACAAGGCATTGTTTTGCTCGTTATGTCGAGTACCATAGGTATGACCACATACTTTGTGTAGCTTCAACGCTTTATAGTTTTCAGCATTTTGTCGAGTGTAGATTAATGGGCAGGGCAGTGACTATTATGTTGTTAGGAAAGGTGATCTGTTGGAAATTTACAAACTCTATTGCCAAGCTCAGATTTGCTCTTCGATGTGTGAAACAGCACATAACTACAGATATTATGATGATTGTATTTACATCTCATATTTTGTTAATGTCTAAAGGGATATATTAATTTTGTTATCACTTTATGGACGAAGCCAGCACCAAGGAAGTGGTGCGTGACTTCGGCACGGAGGAGACAGAGGCTGAAGACGGCGTCGACAACGAGTTTAGGCGCGAAAGGAAGATGAATAGGAAATTCCATGGGCCAATGTGGGCCGTGTGAAGTCCGTTAGCCGGTCCAGGTACTGTGGTGGCGGCGCTGAGATGCTTTATAAACAGGTCCGAGACAATGAACAGGATATGAAGAAAATAAGCATCAGAATCTGAGAGCACCTAGAGGGGGGTGAATAGGTGATCCTGTGAAACTTGAAAACTTAAGCCACAAAACTTGGTTAATCGTTAGCATAATAATTGCCAAGTGGCTAGATAGGAATCCTCAACAAAACACAATAACCAACAAGGATCAATCACAGAGATGGCACGGTGGTTATCCCGTGGTTCGGCCAAGACCAACGCTTGCCTACTCCACGTTGTGGCGTCCCAACGGACGAGGGTTGCAATCAACCCCTCTCAAGCGGTCCAAAGACCCACTTGAATACCACGGTGTTTTGCTTGCTTTTTCTCAATCCCGTTTGCGAGGAATCTCCACAACTTGGAGCCTCTCGCCCTTACACTTGAAATTCACAAAGAACACGGAGCAAGGGAGGGATTAGCAATGCACACAAGACACAAGAATCAGAGTGTCAACACGCACACAAGTCGCAACAAGAGCTCGCAACACAACTCAATGAGTTCACAACTCCACTAGAGCTCTATATGCTATCACAATGAAAAGAATGCGCGAAATCGATGTCTTGGTGCATAGGAATGTTGTAGGAATGCTTGGTGTGCTCCTCCATGCGACTAGGGGTCCCTTTTATAGCCCCAAGACAGCTAGGAGCCGTTGAGAGCAATCTAGGAAGGCTGATCTTGCCTTCTGTCGACTGGTGCACCGGACAGTCCGGTGCACACCGGACATTGTTCGGTGCCCGATTTCCTTCCATAAATGGCACAGTCGACCGTTGGCAGTCTGAGAGCCGTTGGCGCACCGGACATGTCCAGTGCACACCGGACAGACCGGTGCCCCCTTCTAGCCATTGGCTCGGCCACGTGTCCCGCGCAGATCGCACAGCCGACCGTTGGCCCTGCCGACCGTTGGCTCACCGGACAGTCCGGTGCACACCGGACAGTCCGGTGAATTATAGCCGTACGTCGACGATGAATTCCCGAGAGCGACGAGTTCGCCTATGAACAGCCCACCGGACAGTCCGGTGAATTATAGCCATACACCGCCGTCGAAGTCCCGAGAGCAGCCTTTTCCCTCGAGCCAGCCCCCAGACTGAGCAGACTTTGGCTGCTCGAGCCATCTCTTCTCCAACTCGATTTTTTCTGTTTCCAGCACTTAGACACAATACATTAGTCTCAAAAACAATGTACTAAGTCTGAGAAACATACCTTTATCCTTGATTTGTACTTTGTCCAACATTTTACACTTAGGCACTTGTGTTGGTCACTAAATCACCAAAATACTTAGGAATGGCCCAAGGGCACATTTCCCTTTCAATCTCCCCCTTTTTGGTGATTTATGCCAACACAACATAAAGCAAGTAGAACAAGTACAAAATCACTTCAAATAAGAACTCAAATTATTTTGATTAAAATTTGACATGTATGGATCACTCTATGCCACCACTTGGTTTGTTTTTGCAAATCAAACTCAAATTCCTATCTTTAAGTCAAAACCACTTGTAGAGACATAAAGAGAGATTTTCCAAAAAAATTTGATCAAGGATTTCAAAAACTCCCCCTTTTTCCCATAATCAACACTTCTTCCCACAAGAGGCCAACTTTTGACATAAGAGACAATAAAAGAGTTTTGACAAACCAAAAGCTCTAATCTACTATTTTCAAAATTTCTCAAGTGGTAGCTGATCCATTTATCGCTTTGGCCTTTATTTTCTCCCCCTTTGGCATCAAGCACCAAAACGGGATCAATCTTGGCCCTTTAACCCCATTGCCTCACCAAAATCTTCAAATAAGAACACAAAGGCAATAAGAGTATAAAGATGAACTTGGAAAAGTTACTCTTTTCATCGGAGTGCAGTGGAAGTCTTGCATGGTCCAAGTCCACCTTTTCCCTTTCAATTCTCCTTGGAGACTAAAACAACCAAACTCAAGTACATGGTTAGTCTCAAAGGGTCAAGTTGTAGCACAGCTCCCCCTAAATATGTGCATCACTTGCAAACAGGACTTGTGAGGTCCAGGGAGTGTTTGTACAACTTGAGCACCACAATAAGCAACAAAATGCAGAATGAACATGATCAAAGGCATAAACACATGTATGCTATAATTCAATCCAAGTTCCACGAATCTAAGATATTGAGCTCACTACGCAGCCTGCAAAAGGTCTTCTCATCTAGAGGCTTGGTAAAGATATCGGCTAGCTGGTTCTCGGTGCTAACATGAAACACTTCGATATCTCCCTTTTGCTAGTGGTCTCTCAAAAAGTGATGCCGGATGTCAATGTGCTTTGTGCGGCTGTGCTCAACAGGATTTTCCGCTATTCGGATAGCACTCTCATTGTCACATAGAAGTGGGACTTTGCTCAGATTGTAGCCAAAGTCCCGGAGGGTTTGCCTCATCCAAAGCAGTTGCGCGCAACACTGTCCTGCGGCAACGTACTCGGCCTCAGCGGTGGATAGGGCAACGGAGGTTTGTTTCTTAGAGTTCCATGACACCAGGGACCTTCCTAAGAATTGGCATGTCCCCGATGTACTCTTCCTATCGACCTTACATCCAGCATAGTCGGAATCTGAGTACCCAATCAAGTCAAAGTTAGACCCCTTTGGATACCAGATCCCGAAGCAAGGCGTAGCGACTAAATATCGAAGAATTCGCTTCACAGCCACTAAGTGACACTCCTTAGGATCAGATTGAAATCTAGCACACATGCATACGCTAAGCATAATATCCGGTCTACTAGCACATAAATAAAGCAAAGAACCTATCATGGACCGGTATGCTTTTTGATCAACGGACTTACCTCCTTTGTTGAGGTCGGTGTGTCCGTCAGTTCCCATCGGCGTCTTTGCGGGCTTGGCGTCCTTCATCCCAAACCGCTTTAGCAAGTCTTGCGTGTACTTCGTTTGGGAGATGAAAGTGCCGTCCTTGAGTTGCTTCACTTGGAACCCAAGGAAGTAGTTCAACTCGCCCATCATCGACATCTCGAATTTCTGCGTCATCACCCTGCTAAACTCTTCACAAGACTTTTGATTAGTAGAACCAAATATTATGTCATCGACATAAATTTGGCACACAAAAAGATCACCATCGCAAGTCTTAGTAAAAAGAGTTGGATCGGCTTTCCCGACCTTGAAAGCATTAGCAATTAAAAAGTCTCTAAGGCATTCATACCATGCTCTTGGGGCTTGCTTAAGTCCATAGAGCGCCTTAGAGAGCTTACACACGTGGTCGGGGTACCGTTCATCCTCGAAGCCAGGGGGTTGCTCCACGTACACCTCCTCCTTGATCGGCCCGTTGAGGAAAGCGCTCTTCACATCCATTTGGTACAACCTGAAAGAATGGTGAGCGGCATATGCTAGCAAGATACGAATTGATTCTAGCCTAGCCACAGGAGCAAAAGTCTCCTCAAAGTCCGAACCTGCGACTTGGGCATAACCTTTTGCCACAAGCCGAGCCTTGTTTCTTGTCACCACCCCGTGCTCGTCCTGTTTGTTGCGGAACACCCACTTGGTTCCCACAACATTTTGCTTGGGGCGAGGCACCAGTGTCCAAACTTCATTGCACTTGAAATTGTTGAGTTCCTCCTGCATGGCCAACACCCAGTCCGGATCTAGCAAGGCCTCTTCTACCCTGAAAGGCTCAATAGAAGAGACAAAAGTGTAATGCTCACAAAAATTAACTAATCTTGAACGAGTAGTTACTCCCTTGCTAATATCACCCAATATCTGGTCGACGGGATGATCCCTTTGAATCGTCGCTCGAACTTGGGTTGGAGGTGCCTGAGGTGCTTCTTCCTCTTCAACTTGAACATCCTGTGCTCCCCTTTGATCATGCGCCTCCACTTGAGGTACCTGTTCGTCATCTTGGGTTGGGGGATGCACCATAGTTGAGGAAGACGGTTGATCTTGCTCCAAATGTTCCTGAGGTCGTACATCTCCAATCGCCATGGTGCGTATTGCGGCCGTTGGAACGTCTTCTTCATCTACATCATCAAGATCAACAACTTGCTCTCTTGGAGAGCCATTAGTCTCATCAAATACAACGTCGCTAGAGACTTCAACCAAACCCGATGATTTGTTGAAGACCCTATACGCCTTTGTATTTGAATCATAACCTAATAAAAACCCTTCTACGGCTTTGGGAGCAAATTTGGAGTTCCTACCCTTCTTCACTAGAATGTAGCATTTACTCCCAAATACACGAAAGTACGATACATTGGGTTTGTTACCGGTTAGCAGCTCATATGAAGTCTTCTTGAGGAGGCGGTGAAGGTAGACCCTGTTGATGGCGTGGCAAGCCGTGTTCACGGCTTCCGACCAAAAGCACTCGGGGGTCTTGAACTCTCCAAGCATAGTCCTCGCCATATCTATGAGCGTCCTGTTCTTCCTCTCTACCACACCATTTTGCTGAGGTGTGTAGGGAGCGGAGAACTCGTGCTTGATCCCCTCCTCCTCAAGGAACTCCTCCACTTGAAGATTCTTGAATTCGGACCCGTTGTCGCTCCTTATCTTCTTCACCTTGAGCTCAAACTCATTTTGAGCTCTCCTGAGGAAGCGCTTGAGGGTCCCTTGGGTTTCAGACTTATCCTGCAAAAAGAACACCCAAGTGAAGCGGGAAAGTCATCAACAATAACTAGACTATACTTACTTCCTCCTATGCTCAGATAGGCGACGGGTCCGAAGAGGTCCATATGCAGCAGCTCCAGAGGTCTTGACGTGGTCATCACATTCTTGCTGTGATGTGCTCCTCCCACTTGTTTACCTGCTTGACAAGCTGCACAAGGTCTATCTTTTTCGAAATGTACATTGGTTAGACCTATCACGTGTTCTCCCTTTAGAAGCTTGTGGAGGTTCTTCATCCCCACATGTGCTAAGCGGCGATGCCACAACCAGCCCATGCAAGTCTTAGCCATTAAGCATGCATCTAGACCGGCCTCTTCTTTTGCAAAATCAACTAAGTAAAGTTTGCCGTCTAGTACACCCTTAAAAGCTAGTGAACCATCACATCTTCTAAAGACAGACACATCTACATTTGTAAATAAACAGTTATATCCCATATTACATAATTGACTAACAGATAGTAAATTATATCCAAGACTCTCCACTAAAAACACATTAGAGATAGAATGCTCATTTGATATTGCAATCTTGCCTGAACCTTTCACCTTGCCTTGGTTCCCATCACCGAATATGATTGAATCTTGGGAATCCTTATTCTTGACGTAGGAGGTGAACATCTTCTTCTCCCCCGTCATATGGTTTGTGCATCCGCTGTCGATAATCCAACTTGAACCCCCGGATGCATAAACCTGCAAGGCAAATTTAGGCTTGGGTCTTAGGTACCCAACTCATGTTGGGTCCTACAAGGTTAGTCACAATTTCCTTAGGGACCCAAATGCAAGTTTTATCGCCCTTGCATTTTGCCCCTAACTTCCTAGCAACTATCTTCCTATCCTTTCTACAAATAGCAAAGGAAGCATTCAAAGCATGATAAATTGTAGAGGGACCATTCATAACTTTCCTAGAAGCATGAACAAAATTTTTTCTAGGCACATGATGAACATTTTTCCTAGGCATATCTCTACCATGCATATAGGAAGAACTAGGAGCAAACATAGCATACGAGTCATGTGAATCAAAAGCATTGCAACTCCTATGAGACTGTCTTCTATCGTTGTACATAAAAGCATGGTTCCTTTTAGTGCTACTTGCCATAGGGGCCTTCCCTTTCTCCTTGGCGGAGATGGGAACCTTATGGCTTGTTAAGTCCTTGGCTTCCCTCTTGAAGCCAAGTCCATCCTTAATTGAGGGGTGTCTACCAATCGTGTAGGCATCCCTTGCAAATTTTAGCTTATCAAAATCACTTTTGCTAGTCTTAAGTTGGGCATTAAGACTAGCTACTTCATCATTTAATCTCGAAATTGAAACTAGGTGTCCATTACAGGCGTCAATATCAAAATCCTTACACCTCGTGCAAATCATAACATGTTCTACACAAGAATTAGATTTATTTGCTACTTCTAATTTAGCATTTAAATCATTGTTAACACTTTGTAAAGTAGAAATGGTTTCATGACACGTAGATAGTTCATAAGAGAGCATTTCATTTCTTTTAACTTCTAAAGCATAGGATTTTTGTGCCTCTACAAATTTGTCATGTTCATCATACAACAAATCCTCTTGCTTTTCTAAAAGCCTATCCTTTTCATTCAAGGCATCAATCAATTCATTGATTTTATCAATTTTATTTCTATCCAATCCCTTGAACAAGCTAGAGTAATCTATTTCCTCATCACTAGATTCGTCTTCACTTGAAGAAGCATAAGTAGAGTCTCGAGTACATACCTTCTTCTCCCTTGCCATGAGGCATGTGTGACGCTCGTTGGGGAAGATGGATGACTTGTTGAAGGCGGTGGCGGCGAGTCCTTCATTGTCGGAGTCGGACGAGGAGCAATCCGAATCCCACTCCTTGCCAAGATGTGCCTCGCCCTTTGCCTTCTTATAGTTTTTCTTCTTCTCCCTCTTGTTCCCTTAATCCTGATCACTATCATTGTCGGGACAGTTAGCAATAAAATGACCAAGCTTACCGCATTTGAAGCATGAGCGCTTCCCCTTGGCTTTGGTCTTGCTTGACTGTCCCTTGCGACCCTTAAGCGCCATCTTGAATCTTTTGATGATGAGGGTCATCTCTTCATCATTAAGTCCGGCCGCCTCAATTTGTGCCACCTTGCTAGGTAGCGCCTCCTTGCTTCTTGTTGCCTTGAGAGCAAGGGGTTGCGGCTCGTTGATCGGACCATTCAAAGCGTCGTCCACGTACCTCGCCTCCTTGATCATCATTCGCCCGCTGACGAATTTTCCTAGGACTTCTTCGGGCGACATTTTGGTGTACCTGGGATTCTCACGAATATTATTCACCAAATGAGGATCAAGAACGGTAAAGAACCTTAGCATCAGTCGGACAACGTCGTGGTCCGTCCATCGCGTGCTTCCGTAGCTCCTTATTTTGTTGATAAGGGTCTTGAGCCGGTTGTATGTTTGTGTCGGCTCTTTGCCCCTTATCATCGCGAACCGTCCAAGCTCGCCCTCCACCAACTCCATCTTGGTGAGCAAGGTGACGTCGTTCCCCTTATGAGAGATCTTGAGGGTGTCCCAGATCTGCTTGGTGTTATCCAAGCCGCTCACTTTGTGGTATTCATCCTTGCACAATGAAGCTAGAAGAACAGTAGTAGCTTGTGCATTCTTATGAATTTGTTCATTAATGAACATGGGACTATCCGAACTATCAAAGTGCATTCCACTCTCTACAATCTCCCATATACTAGGATGGAGAGAGAATATGTGACTACGCATTTTGTGGCTCCAAAATCCGTAGTCCTCCCCATCAAAGTGTGGAGGCTTGCCGAGAGGAATGGAGAGCAAATGTGAATTTAAACTTTGCGGAATACGAGAGTAGTCAAAAGAAAAGTTCGAATTAACCGGTTTCTCTCTCTCGTAGTCGTTGTGGTCGTCGTCCTTTTGGGAAGAAGTAGACTCATCGCTGTCGTCGTAGTAGACGATCTCCTTGATGCGCCTCGTCTTCTTTTTCTTCCCTTCCTTCTGTCTATGGCCCGAGCCGGAGTCGTTAGGCTTGTCGTCCTTTGGCTCGTTGACGAAGGATTCCTTCTCTTTATCGTTGATCATGATACCCTTCCCCTTAGGATCCATCTCTTCGGGCGGTTAGTCCCTTTGTGAAGAGAATGGCTCTGATACCAATTGAGAGCACCTAGAGGGGGGTGAATAGGTGATCCTGTGAAACTTGAAAACTTAAGCCACAAAACTTGGTTAATCGTTAGCACAATAATTGCCAAGTGGCTAGATAGGAATCCTCAACAAAACACAATAACCAACAAGGATCAATCACAGAGATGGCACGATGGTTATCCCGTGGTTCGGCCAAGACCAACGCTTGCCTACTCCACATTGTGGCGTCCCAACGGACGAGGGTTGCAATCAACCCCTCTCAAGCGGTCCAAAGACCCACTTGAATACCACGGTGTTTTGCTTGCTTTTTCTCAATCCCGTTTGCGAGGAATCTCCACAACTTGGAGCCTCTCGCCCTTACACTTGAAATTCACAAAGAACACGGAGCAAGGGAGGGATTAGCAACGCACACAAGACACAAGAATCAGAGTGTCAACACGCACACAAGTCGCAACAAGAGCTCGCAACACAACTCAATGAGTTCACAACTCCACTAGAGCTCTATATGCTATCACAATGAAAAGAATGCGCGAAATCGATGTCTTGGTGCTTAGGAATGTTGTAAGAATGCTTGGTGTGCTCCTCCATGCGCCTAGGGGTCCCTTTTATAGCCCCAAAGCAGCTAGGAGCCGTTGAGAGCAATCTAGGAAGGCTGATCTTGCCTTCTGTCGACTGGTGCACCGGACAGTCCGGTGCACACCGGACATTGTCCGGTGCCCGATTTCCTTCCATAAATGGCACAGTCGACCGTTGGCAGCCTGAGAGCCGTTGGCGCACCGGACAAACCGGTGCCCCCTTCTAGCCGTTGGCTCGGCCACGTGTCCCGCGCAGATCGCGCAGCCGACCGTTGGCTTTGCCGACCGTTGGCTCACCGGACAGTCCGGTGCACACCGGACAGTCCGGTGAATTATAGCCGTACGTCGACGATGAATTCCCGAGAGCGACGAGTTCGCCTGTGAACGGCCCACCGGACAGTCCGGTGCACCACCGGACAGTCCGGTGAATTATAGCCGTACACCACCGTCGAAGTCCCGAGAGCAGCCTTTTCCCTCGAGCCAGCCTGGCGCACCGGACACTGTCCGGTGCACCACCGGACAGTCCGGTGCACCCAGACTGAGCAGACTTTGGCTGCTCGAGCCATCTCTTCTCCAACTCGATTTTTTTTGTTTCCAGCACTTAGACACAAAACATTAGTCTCAAAAACAATGTACTAAGTCTGAGAAACATACCTTTATCCTTGATTTGTACTTTGTCCAACATTTTACACTTAGGCACTTGTGTTGGTCACTAAATCACCAAAATACTTAGAAATGGCCCAAGGGCACATTTCCCATTCAGAATCTTTATCGCCTAATTCCTTCTTTCCCCAGTTCTTGCTTCTTATTCATCTGAACGCCGAGGGGCGTCAACATCTGGTATCAGAAGTAGTTTCAAACCTAGAGGAGGTTCATCCCATACCGGGGCGTCGCACACGGTCGTCGGTGGCCGCATGAATGGAGGCGGCGATGCAGAAGGTGTTAGACGAAATGTCTCACATGGAAGGGCGATTGACCGACACTATGGTGGGACATTGCGGGGTGCTCGAGCAGCGAATCGAAGAGAATGAGCAGAAGATGGAAGCACGCTTCATCGCTCTCGAGATGGATCACACACAGATCGAAGGTTGGAAGCCAGATATTGAGAAGAGGCTGGATAACCTGAATTTGGAGATGCGTCGCGCCAATCGCTTCGTGGAAAGGGATACGATGTGGAACGACGCATCCAGTTCGGGTAACCTGCATCCTTGGGGGTCGGCGACCAGGCGTGAACATGCTGCGACACCTTACACCGACGAGCTTGATGGCCATCACAAGAATCAGCACCACCGGGAGCATGGGTTTGGTAGACATCAGCACCAAACTCGTGCCCCCGTCAAGGGTACGTATCAGTCGAATCCACAACCTCATGATACTTTTGGCATGAGTCTTCATTTTGATTGGGAGGATAATTAGGAAGCAAATAGAGGGGGTCACGGTAGTTTGCCTCGGATTAATTTCCCGCAGTTCGATGGTGATAATCCACAGCTGTGGAAATCACGATGTGAGAGTTACTTTGACATGTATTAAGTAGAGAGACGCAAATGGATTAAAATTGCGTATATGCATTTTGGAGGACGAGCAGTTGGGTGGTTGCAGTTAATCGGGTGCCGAATTCAGTCCATGTCTTGGTCTGAATTTTGCCTCCAAATACATGAGTGGTTTGGCTGTGATCAGCATGAATCTCTGATTCGTAAGATGTTCCACATACGACAATTGGGATCGGTGGACGATTATGTAGAGCATTTTTGTACTCTTGTGGATCATCTTTCAGCTTACGAAGCCAATGTCGATCCATTGTATTACACCATGAGATTCGTGGATGGCTTACGTGATGATATTAAGTCTGTCATAATGGTGCAAAGGCCTTCGACTCTCGATACTGCTTGCTCTCTCGCATTGGTGCGAGAGGAAGCAGCATCTTCAAGTAAATGGCAACGTACATAACCACCATTTGCACGAACATCTTACAAAGCACCATCATCTTCTAGCAAGATGGAGAAGGAGGAAATCACGATGAGCGGTGCACAACCATATAAATGGTCTTCTTCGGACAAATTGGATTCTCTGCGTCGTTTCAGACGGACCAAGGGACTGTGTGATAAGTGCGCGAAAAAGTGGAGTTATGGTCATAAATGTGTGGCCATAGCTCAATTGCACGCCAAGGAAGAAGTATGGGAATTGATGTCTGAAGAACCAGAAGAAGAACCAGTGGTGGAGACAGTTGAGGAACCATCTCCACAATTGTTTCTATCAATTTCCAAAGCAGCATGGCTGGGTTCAGAAACTCCACATACTTTGAAATTATAGGGCAGTATTCAAGGAATACCACCATTGATTCTTATTGACGGTTGAAGTTCTCATTCATTCTTGAATGACAAGTGGAAGCAGTCCTTGCAAGGTGTATCGCAGAAATCTTCTTGTCTGCATGTGCAAGTGGGTAATGGAGCAGTAGTACCTTGCCAGCACGCCATATTACAGGCCAAGTGGCAGATACAAGGATATGAGTTCGTGTTAGACTTGACATTTTTGAAACTACCTCACTATGGTATGATCGTCTGAATGGATTGGTTGGAGTCTTTTAGCCCAATGGAGGTCGATTGGGTGTAGAAATGGTTTTAATACGTGAACTAAGTTGAACGATCATTGCTTGTCTCGTGCTACTTGTATTTTACGTCTCCTTTGGAATTACCTTGTTTTTGAAAATTAAAAAAACATGTCGTTAGAGTCCAAAATTGCAAAAGCACATGTTTCCTCTCAATTTTAGATCATGATCGAAGTAGCGCCCTCGCTATAAGATTTAAGGATAAGGGTATCCGCAGCGGTTTCCTTTAAATTTGTCCCACTATATCCTACTTTTGTGTCATCTTATCTAGATTCTACCTCCTACTTTTTCATCCACCGCAACAGTTCCTTCTATATTCTTTCTCTATACCTCCATTACAACCATAAAATATTATTATTCAACCATATTCATCATCTATTATTATTTTTCTTCAACTATTAAAAAAACTGACGTACACACGAACAGAGAAAGGCGAGCCAGTGTCCTCACGTTGTCTGTGGCGGAATCCTATTCGCTTCCGCCGGCTAGAGGGCCTTGTAGGGGGCGCCGCTGTAGCCGTGGGGGCTCTGTAGCCGCGAGATCGAGGGGAGGGGGCGGTCTGGCGGGAACAGGTGCAGTTAGCCTAAACCATCGTTGCACCGTATTCCTCTTAAGAAAGCAGGCCAAGAGCTAACTGATTTTATAATACAACTAACTGCGCTTTATAAACACTACTACCACTTTTGTGTTGAAATACAAGGAATCAAAATTTGTCCTAAAACAAGCTATCATAAAATTTAAGCAGAAAGATACAAAATAATATTAATATTTATCACATCAAAGAGGTAAGTTATGAAACTACATTTCAAAATGATGTTAATTTGATATCATGTTTTTTTATAGTTAATATCATTAAAAAATCGATGTTTCTATTGTTTTTAGGATAGAGAGTATTATCTACTACTATAATCTATCTATCTACTACTATAAAGCATCAGTTTCAATGGTCGTTATGCTTCACGCGCGAAATACGTATGCCTATTCACCTCCCTTACCAGTGGACTGTTATAGGCCGTGAAAGCTACATAAGGCTGTATTAGTGGGCCGCTACATCACAGATACATCGTGAGAAACCATACAAACCCAACACGACAGAAAAGCGACACACGGTTGTAACATCCCAATTTTGATCCCAAGGTTAGAAACCCTAAAACTCCTAACCCCCCTAATTATCTCCTGAGACCCCACCTCATAAGACATCTTATTCATCATATGCATACACCATGGTTGTTTGTAGCACATCACATAGAATATTTTTGACACCTAAAGAAATATAGCTAAATATTTGTTCAAAAGAAAAAGGAGATAAAAGAAATAGAAATAGAAATAGAAATAGAAAAAAAGGAAAACCTCCCCTCCCCTCGGTTGGGCCGAATCAGGCCCAACCTTCTCTCCTCTCCCCCACGCGCCGAGCCCGACCCACGCGGCCCACCCCCTCGCGCCCACTCGCGCCACTCCCTCCCCCCTCGCTGACGACCCGACCCCACCCATCAGTCGTGCCCGCCCTTGCTCCCTCGCAACCGCCCTCTCTCTGGCAAGCAGGCCCCGCTTGTCAGCCCCTCCCTCACGCCCGTGACCAAGCTATCGACGCGATCACCACCGGTCGCCGGCTGCCCCGTCGCCTCGCCATTATCGCGCTCACCAGCTCGGTTTGGCGCCCTGCGTCTGCCCGACCCATCCCGTCGCCCCGTCTGCCCGAGCCATCCCGTCACCACCACTATGCGCCATCATCGCCGCCATGGCAAGCTCGCCGGTGCTCGCCACCTCTCCTCCCCTTCACCGCCCCGGGCGCCTATAAAAAGGACCGCCCGAGCTCCCTCCTTCTTCACACCAGCCTCAGCCACTCCCCATCCCCTCCCCTTAGCCGAATCGAGCTCCGCGCCGCCGCGCCCTCCCTCCGCTCCGGTGAGCTCCGCTCTCCTCTCTCTGTTGAATTCTAATCCAATTAATGTAGCTCTTGAGCTTCACCACTCCCTCACGAGCACAACACACCCCTTCCCTTCACCTATTGCGCCCGGCAACCTCGCCGGCGATCCCACCGCCACGGACGCCCGCCACCTCGCCGTGGACCGGCCACCCCGAGCGTCCACCGGCCAAATTGGCCCCACCTCTGTAATCCCTTACCTCCGCCCGTGCCTTGCCACCACTCTGTCGACGCAGAACCGGGCCACCGGCGAAGAACCGCCGCGAACCACCCTTCTCTCCCCCCCCGATGCCGTTACCCCCCCCCCCCCCTCCTCCCCCTGACGCGTGGGCCCACGCCCACGACGTTCTCCCGCGTCGTCCCTCCCTTCTGTGCGCGGCTGGGCCGCCTGCCCGCGCGCGTGCGCCCGCGCTCGGCTGAGCTGAAATCCCCCCCCCCCCCCCGACCCAGTTAGCAGAGAAAACCCTTTTCTTTTTCCTTTTCATTTCTTTTTCGTATTTTTCTTATATTTATGCATATATTGATATTTTATGTACCAAAAATAGTCTAAATAAATTATAGGGCACAAAATGATAATATCTAAAAGTTGGCACACTCCATCAAGTCACCATGGTTGATGTATTGTTCATTACCTATTTTTGCTAGGAGGAGAGGAATCCGATCCTTCGGAATTTGTGGCTCCGGAAGAAGGGCCGAAACCCGACCTCTCCGAAATAGATCTTTTGTGCCAGGAAAGCTTCGACGAAGGCAAGTCCATTCTTCCCTTGATGCATAAATTACCTGCTCTCTCTACCACTACCTAAACCGGGAATAAGGGTTGGGTCCTTTGCATTGTGAGATGAGAGATAGCCCGCATTAAAGAATATCTTTTGAGTACAAAATGTGGGATGGGAAAAGGGCAGTATTTTTACTAATCGATGTTTTCAAAAAGTGTATGATGAAGGGTATTCACCCTTATCACCTCTTGAGTGGGACAATCAGGGACTCCCTAGTTTAGGGGAGGGCCTCAGGTGTTGGCTCAGCCGGGTTAGGTGTGAGCAGAAGGATTATCCCCTCTTATAAGGACCGGTTTGTCATCCTTCACTATCTGTACTCATGACAAGTACAACCACTCGAGACTATATGGGTAGTCACTCAATCTGAACTCGTACGGTCCAAACCCCAGGGTTGTGATGGCTGGGGAGCACCGCGAGGATAAGGAGGGGGAATGTTTTGTCCGGTTTGGACATGGCGGTGGCCTGACTCCTTCTGGTATAACCGCTAAGGTATGGACGTGCGAGGAAAGAAAGAGATTCGGATTCGGATCTCATTGGCCATGAGATCGCAGAGCCGGACTAGTGGGTAAAGTGTACCCCTCTGCACAGAGTTCAAACCTATTCGAATAGTCCGTGTCCACTGGAATGGACGAGTCTGGTGTGGTATGACAATTAGTGTTTATAACATTCGCAAGCAGGGAAATGTGTGAGTGGGTGTTTTTGGAAATGAAAACAATGACACGGGAGCAGGAAGCTCAGTGGCAGTTGAGTGTGAAAATGTGCTACTTCCTTCTTTGGGGAAAACCATCAAAGAATTGCCTTTTTCTAAAAAAGAAGAGTGACTTCAACTCCACCATATAAAACATGTAATTTATAGGTCCCTCTCTCTTTACAGGCGGGATGGGCTTGCAGAATACCTAGTGTATTCACCCAGATTTATTTATGTTTTTCAGTAGCTGAAGACTTCTTTTCTGTTATGCTCGACTAGAAGGGGGCTGTGTCTACACCCAGTTCTGCCTGTGGCTTGGGCTAGTTTATCTTTCACTACATTTTGTATTTCAGGCTCATTAGAGCTTGAACTCTGGTATTGTAATAACTTGTATTCGAACTCTGTACTATTTGAAGTAAGGAATGTGGTTACTAGCCTCCTGGGACTAGTAATTGTATCACATTTGAGTCCCAGAGGATTAGGGCGCTTCAGGTGGTATCAGAGGCATAGGACTGGCCGTAGATCACAACCCCGACCTTAAAAGTTTGCCTTATAAAGAAAAGACATCTTACCCTCTAAGAAGAATCCTCTCTCTTGTCCCCGATATTGATAGACCCTTCTTTTCTTCTACTAGATGGAAGACTCCTTTGTCATTAGGACATCCTACTGCTCAGAGGTGGAAGGATTCCCTCATCTTTTATGAAGTTGCGCGCTTCGCTTAGGGATCCGCAAGAAGCCGGAGTACGTCTAGAAAGAATACCGCGAAAATGGAATTGAGAAATGCTCTTTGACAGTCTACCTAGGAGAAAGCCAAAACTACCCAAATCACCCTCCTTTCCAAGTCACCTTCACTGGACACCGCTTCCCAGACATTTGCCAAAATGTTGCCCTAAAAGCCCTCCACCAGCTTTGCCAAAACTACAGCAGGGAAGTCTCCGAGACACCCCTTCGTTACTTTCCACCCAGCAACAAAAATACCCCTATCTGGAGGAAAAGACTTCAGGCGCTGTCAGGAAGAGATCCTACTGAGGATGACCCCACCATAATATACATGGCTGGATACCTCCACACTCTTGACAACCACTATGACGACCTTTTCTCCCACTGCAACCGCCTAAACTCCCGGGTGGAGAGCCTAGTGTCGGTGTTTTGGGTCCGACCGCACACCCGGGGTTGCCCCTCAAGGTGTTTTAGGAGTAGGACGGTGTTGACAACTGTAGCAAAATGGTTCGTGTCGATCGCACGAGGGACAGTGGACAAGGTTTACAGGTTCGGGCCGCTTAGAGATGCGTAACACCCTACGTCCTGATGAGTATGCTTGGTGGATGTGATTGCAAGAGAGCTCTCTGGATCGAGAATACAGAGAGTTGATGTGGGTGGCTAAGTAATGGGTCGATCGTTCTGAAGGGGTGCCCCCTAGGCCTTATATACTCGACCGTGGGGCAGTACACGTGGATAAGATAGCAACAAGTAGCTAAAAGATAGTGAACCTCTTGAGATTATCCCTATGTAACCCTCGCCGACTTATCCTCGCGTGGCTTCGTTGCATGGAGGCTCCTGCGCGGGAAAGTCGGATCTCCGTTGCGGTCATTCGCTCGACGCTGTGGGCCGTCCGGGTTTGCACCAATCCGGCCTCATGTCGTTCTGCTTTGCTGGTTGTTTCTCCCCAAGCCCACGAAAGAATGACCTTACGATTTATTGGGCCCTTGGGCCTTTCATGAGGTCCTTTACTCTTTTAGTGGACCCGGGGGATATCTATCCCCCACAAGCCCCCGATCTTTGGGTTAATTTAGAGGTAATCAACCCGAAGATCCCAGGTCCAGCTTGCAGGTGATTTGAAGAAAGATGGCTTCCTGTTGTCTCCTCCTGCTCCGATCACTCGTTGACCAAAACCTAGTTTCGTGTCTGTGCCTTAGAGGTCGGCATTCCAATTTGTAGGATTCTGAACTTCATTGGGTGCACCGGAGGTGCACCCAATGGGTGTAGCCCCCGAGCTTCGAGTAGATTTTAGAAAATAATCTACTCGAAGGTCTTCAGTAGAAATTATTTCCATTTGTGTTCCTTCATTTTGGTTGAGGGTTGGCCTTTTTTAATCTTGTCCCACGCTTTAGAAATCGGCACTATCTTGGCTTGGAATGATAATCCATGGGGTGCACCAGAGGTGCACCCAATGGGTGTAGCCCCCGACCTTCAAGTGGATTTTTGAGGATAATCCACTCGAAGGTCTTCCTTTTGTGTCCTTTTGCTGAAGATTATCCTTTCTGCTTGCAAAAAATTGGCATGATGTCATCCGCACTATGTCATCAATATTATGCTTCAGAGGTCAGCATGTATTTTGTCTTTTGCAGCCAAGTTCGTAATCCACCCATATCTTGCTAGGTAGTGCAATTTATTTGCTCTGTGACTGATTGGACATTTGATGGACGTTCTCTGTCTAGTCTTCAAGTCGTGTCCGTCGACCATATTTTGCACTCTGCTGGCTATATTTGGCTTCCCTCTAACTCTTGTTGATATCTCATTTTTGTCCTGAGGCATTCACCGCATGCCCTGCACAGATGTGACCATTTTGAAAAATATACTGATAATTCCTGGGCGTCCCCCCCAATGGGTGTGGGCAAGGGACAGCTTGGTACGCTGAGTGTTTTAGCCGGCTGCTTCTGAGTAGTAATGTGATGGGACGGCGAGTGTAATCATATCCTTTGCGCTGTTGACTGGAGTCCCAATGGGTGTAGTGTTGCATGAAACGGCGTCAGCCGCCTGACGTGTCTCCAGACGGGTGGAAGTGCTTATTGAATGCATTGCGACTGTTCAGTGACCGCGGTTGGAGGTGAGCGGTTGCCTTTCCCTTCTATAAATAACGCTGTTGCCCCTCTAGTTTTTTCACATCTCTTTGCTGTTCTTTACTGCTTCCTTCTCTTCTCTCCCGTCTGCTTCCGCCATGGGCAAGAGCAACAAGCGCAAGCGCGAACCGACTCCTCCATCGGAGGATTTCGGTGACTCGGAATACTCGGAGGAGGAGTTCTCCTCCGAGTCCGAGGGATCTCCGGCTCCCGTCTCTCCCCCGGCGTCGTCCGATGACTCGGACGACTCCCAGGGGATAGCCGCGGAAGTCTGGACGTACATCCAGGCCGTCGAGCGCTCCGGGCTCGAGGGCTCGGATGAGTCGGAGTACTCCTCGGATGAGGAGGACTCGGACGGCGGCGACGAGGACGAGGACGACGACGACGACGACGGCGACGACGGCGACGGCGACGGCAGCGACAGTGGCAGGGGCAGCGGCGACGGCGGCAGGGTCGGTGACGGCGGCGGCAGCAGGGGCAGCACCAAAGGCGGCGGCGGCGGCAGCAGCAAGGCTAGTGGCTAAACGCCACTGGTCTTTAGATATTAGTATAGTGTAGTTAGAATAATGTAGTAGTAATGTAGAGTAGTATAGCGTAGTATAGTAGTAGTAGTGATGTAATGTAGTAATAGTAGGGAAGCATCAACTCGCAAAGAGTTGATTTGTAAGCTTATTGTCTTCCCTTAATGAAAGAATGATGTTGGCTTCTTCTTGATGGCTTGCTTTGCTGGATTATAAAACTGATTCTTTTGAGACAGTAGACGAATAACTTGGACATCATACTGACGCTTCCAGAAGTAGCCGCCGAGTAACCTTGTAGTCTGTATCGACGTTTTAGAAGTAACGCCGAGCGACTGAATGCTATACCAGCGTCTTAGAGGCAACGCCGAGTGATTGAAAGTCGACGTCGGCATCTTAGAAGTAATGCTGAGCGGTTGAACATGAGATCAGCGTTTTAGAGGCAACGCCGAGTGATTGAAGGTCGCCGTCGGCATTTTGGAAGTAATGTCGAGCGATTGAACACGAGATCAGCGTTTTAGAGGCAACACCGAGTGATTGAAGGTCGCCGTCGGCATTTTAGAAGAAATGCCGAGCGATTGAACACGAGGTCAGCGTTTTAGAGGCAACGCCGAGTGATTGAAGGTCGCCGTCGGCATTTTAGAAGAAATGCCGAGCGATTGAACACGAGATCAGCGTTTTAGAGGCAACGCCGAGTGATTGAAGGTTGCCGTCGGCTTTTTAGAAGAAACGCCGAGCGATTGAACACGAGATCAGCGTTTTAGAGGCAACGCCGAGTGATTAAAGGTCGCCGTCGGCATTTTAGAAGTAATGCCGAGCGATTGAACACGAGATCAGCGTTTTGGAGGCAACGCCGAGTGACTGGGTGGTGACGTCGGCACTTTAGAGGTAATGCCGAGCTATTTTGAGGATGACAACCGAGTGATGAGGTGGCCCACCAGCTTTTTGGAAATAACTGCCGAATGACCACGTGGCATGCTGGGGTTTTGGAAATAACCGCCGGGTGATGACTGGGCACTTTTTGAAACGGTATCTGGGTCGAGAATATCCCATAAGAGCTGCGCCTTTAGCCGCCTTTGCTTTCCGTGTCCTAGTTCTTGCATTCCCGCTTCCGAATCCTCTCTGCCGCTCGCCTCCAATCTGCTTGCTGGTAGAATCGAGATGGCGCCCAAGAGGAAAATCGCAAGCTCGTCCGCTGTGGTGATTCCTCCAATCGATCCCAACAGCCAGTTGCCTTTTGCAGGTAACCACATGTCCATCATTTCCGAAGCTGAACTCCTCCACCTCGTGTCCATCGGGGTTCTTCCTCCGCGGGAACTCTGTTCTTGGCGGATTTGCCACGGGACTACTGTCCCGACAGAGGATACCCATGAGTCTGTAATTTACGCTCCTTTTCTTCTCCGCGGCCTTGGCCTTCCCATTTCTCCCTTTTTCCATGGTCTCCTTGATTTCTACCACATTAACCTGACCCATCTGAACCCTAACTCAATTCTGCAAATCTCCATCTTTGTTCACTTATGCGAAGCCTTTCTTGGCGTGCTGCCGCATTTTGGCTTATGGAAATACCTGTATCATTGTCGCCCTGGGATGGCCGGAGGACAACATCAGTTGGTCGGGGGTGCCAGTTTGGAGATGCGCCGGGGACGGAAGACTGAATATCTTGAGATTCCCCTTAAAGACAGCATTAAGGGATGGCGTCTAGAGTGGTTCATAGTTGATAATTATGGAAATTCTCTCCCCCCCGGTCGGGAAGACAGCCAGACATTCGTACCCCAAGCTGGACCGAGTCTCCCACAGATGAGGAGGTAGCTGAAGCGGGTGTGTTGCTAGCTGAAGTTGGACTGCTGAAAGAGAGAGGTTTAACTGCTGAAGCTGTAGTTGCTGACTTCGTTTTCAAGAACATTCAGCCACTGAAAGATAGGGTCCACCCAGCTTATCTGTATCAAGGGCTAGCCGACTCAACTCGGGTTACCAACAAGAGAATCCCTTCTGCAGATTTGGTGAGCCGACTGGAAATGATTCTCAGGGGCAAAGTGTCCAATGTTGGTGCTCCGGTGGCGTACTCGGCCTGGAATTTGCCTCCTGCCAAAGTCTTCACTCTTTTCGTGTCAAATCCACCTGCGACTGATGGCAATTTGGGCCTTAGAACGCGACCCTCTGATGAAGAAGTCAATGCTTTGGTTGCCTCGCTTGGGGAAATTCCTGATGACGAACGACAAGTCCATTTTGGGGTGCCTTTGGATCCTAATGATGCAGAAATAAGTGCTATGCTTGATATGCTGGCTGAAGATTCTTCTGATGCTACTCCTGCTGGGACATTAGCGGTGGCGCCTCTCCCAGAAGCTGGTACAACCTTGGATGTTCAGAGACCTGTTCGTGTTCGCCCGAGGCGTCCTTGCCGAGCCAATCAAACTGATCTTTCTGCTGATGAGCAGAAAAAGAAAAAGAGACGTCTTCGGCAAGTATCTAGTTTGGATCGGGGCGCTGGTCCCTCGGTTCCTGCTGCTGAGGAGGTTCCTGTGCCTGAATTTATTGATGCTGAACCCAATGGGTGTGGTATGTCTGTCGCTGATCCCAATGGGTGTACTCCATCTGTCGCTGATCCCAATGGGGGTGTTGCCTGTGTTGCTGATGAAGACGACAGAGAGGAAGAGAATGAGGTCCCTCTGACTCGGAAGAACAGTCGGCAATTCCTCGCCAGTGGTGAAAGTAGTGGAGTTCCCTCTCCTGCTTTATCTGCCCTCGTTGGTCTGCAAGAACTGTCCCTGGCCAACTTTGATCAAACTCTTGAGGATATGGTCCCAGAGGACTTGTTATCAGAGCCAGTGGATGACAATGCGATGGAGGCTTGCGGTGCCGTGCCTGATGCTGGGTTGAGGTCATCCCGTGCCTCGTCGACCTTAGAGCGCGATCTCAAGGGTCGGGATGCTAACTTGGATTGTCTTGGTTCCATGGAAGTGGCTGAAGGCCCGTCAACCTTAGAGGTGGTTACTGTGGAGAGTCTGGACCTCAAGAATGGTGCTGACACATACCCAGCCCCCGAGGACGTCGCCGGGGATGACTTAGCTCGGGTGAAGAGTGCAAGCCACTGCCCAGCCCCCGAGGGTGTTGTCGGGGATGATTCGGCTCAAGTGGGCAGTGCCAACTATGACCCAGCCCCCGAGGGTGCCCAAACAGGGTCTCCTTCCGGCACTTCCATGGACGTTCACGCGGGATCACCTCCACACTCTGGCTGCATGGTGGTAGCCCAAACTTTGGACCAGGGAGTCGCTTTAGAGGGCAGCGTCCCCGCTGATCGGGCGTTCGGCTCTGTTGAAGGCGCTGAGCTGATTCCTACTGTTCCGTTGCAAACTGCTTCGGGTGGTGACCTTGCGCCTGGTTATCAGCTGATTTCTCCTGATTTGGGGATCCCTTCGTTCTTTTCCAACCTCCAGGTACTGTGTTGTTTTTTAGCTTGATCCTTACATTGCATGAACTTTTGTCATTATGCTCATCTGTTCTTCTCATCAGGTTTTGGTGGATGGAATGGCCAGCCAGCTGAGATCACAGGGTGCTTCCGTCCCAGAAGTGGCTTCGTCTCTTTCGTGTTGGAATCCAGTGTCACTTCATCGTCGTGTATCCGAGTTGGAGGCAACTAACGCTGGTTAGTGCCCTTTTTCTTTTCTTCGCCTTTGTTGTGGACTGTTTTACCTTCTGACCTCGTTTTGTTTGGTTACCTCTTGCTAGGAATGACTCGGCATATTGCAATTCTTGAGGAAAAACATTCTCGAGATCAGGCTGAATTGGCCCAGCGATGCACTGATTTTGAGGAAAAGTACTCTCAAAGTCAGATTGAGCTGAGTCAGGTCTCCGCTGCCTTAGATGATGCCAATGCACTGAGTTCTTCTCTTCATGCTCAGCTCAACTCTGAAAAGGTGATATACGAAACTGTGCTTTGCCTTGCTGTGCTCCTATTACTTGCTTGGTTTTTTGAAGGAACTGACTTGTGCTTGCAGGAAGAAAAACGTATCCTTGCTGTTTCTCGTGACAATCTTGACAGGTTGTATCGAGATTCTAGCAATTCGCTGACTATCCTGGAAAGAAGTCATCGCTTCACCATGGAAGAATTAGACCTTCAACGTCGTAAGCTGCAGGAATCCATGGAGGAGGTAACCCGGCTTAAGCAGTTGATATCAGCGAAGGATGCTACTATCAAAGGGCTCCGAGCTTCCAAAAAATCCATTGCCCAGGAGTTAGAGAGTGCTCGACTGGCTGCTAAAACTGCTGAAGAAACTTCTGTTACTCTCAAGGCCCAACGCGACAAAGCCCTGGACAAGGCTATTCGGGCGGGACGAATCTTGATGAGGAGACCCGGCGTGGTTGTTCCTGAAGATATAAGGGCTGACGTGAACGCTGCCCCTGATTCCTCGAGTCGCCCTTCTTCGTCGGTTGCTCCTGGGAAAGACGTTGCAAAATAGAAAAACATTTTGCGTGCTCCAAGCGCGCGGTTTGCATGATCGAGTGTTTGTTAGAGGACACCAGTTTACCATTCGAATGACATAATTACTCTTTCATTGTATCAGAATTTATTAGTTAATGAGTTAGCAGTAATGACGCATGATGATTATGAAATTTGTTTTCGGGATATGGAAGTCATCCCCTGAATTATATAGGTGCGAGCATGTTGCACCGGTCTTAAGTTGCTGCCAACTTAAGTCGATCGCTGCGTTCGTAGGGCATAGTGGTCACCCTAAGTTAAGTAAGCGTGAGCATGTTGCACCGCCTTAAGTCGTAGCCGACTTAAGTCGATTGCTCCGTTAGCAGGGCATAGTGGTCACCCTGAGTTAGGTAAGCGCGAGCATGTCGCACCGCCTTAAGTCATTGTCGACTTAAGTCGATTGCTCCGTTAGCAGGGCATAGTGGTCACCCTGAGTTAAGTAAGAATGCAAGTCAATCGTAAATAAATTGAGTATCCTTGAGACCTCTTTTTTATTGATGACATATTTCCACTTTACAGAGTATATCATCATCATCCCAGCAGTTTTGAGGTACAGCTAGGAATAAAACTTTCTGAGGTGTTCTATGTTCCAGGAGTTCCCAACTTCTGTGCCATCCATCTGAGTGAGGCGATACGATCCGGGCCGAGTGACTTCTGCTACCACGAAGGGTCCTTCCCATAAGGGTGATAACTTGTGTCGTCCTTCTCCCGTTAGAATTCGGCGGAGGACGAGATCTCCTACTGAGAAGAATCGTCGTCGCACAGCCTTGTCGTGATAGCGCCTTAGAGTCTGCTGGTATCTTGCTGATTGGATTACTGCGTTTAACCGTTCTTCCTCGAGTACGTCTATGTCCTCCAGCCTGGTGGTCTCAGCTTCTGCTATGCTTTCAAAGATCAGCCTTGGCGCCCCAAACTTGAGATCAGCAGGTAGCACTGCCTCCGACCCATAGACCATGAAGAAAGGAGTGTTTCCATGCAAAGCTCGGCTAGGTTGGGTTCTTAGGCTCCAAACAACATAGGGTAATTCCCTTATCCACTTTCCTGCGAATTTTTCATTCTTATCGAAGATCTTTTTCCTGAGTGCATCCAATATCATCCCGTTGGCTCGCTCAACTTGCCCGTTGGCTCTTAGATGGGCTACAGATGCATACTTGATCTGAATGCTCTTTTGCTCGCAGAAGTCAAAGAATTCTGAACTTGTGAAGTTGGATCCTAAATCAGTTATGATGCTGTTTGGTATCCCGAATCTGAATATTATGTCTTGTATGAATTCCACGTCCTTAGCAGAGGTTAGGGAGGCAATGGGCTTGAATTCTATCCATTTAGTGAACTTGTCAATTGCTACCAATACATGAGTGTATCCCCCTTGAGCTTTCTTGAAAGGTCCAATCATATCCAGTCCCCAGCATGCGAAAGGCCAAGTTACTGGTATGGTCTGCAATTGCTGTGCTGGCATGTGTTGTTGCTTTGACAAGTATTGGCAGGCCTCGCACCTTCGAACTAACTCGACTGCATCGTTCTTTGCTGTTGGCCAATAGAATCCTGACCTGAAAACCTTCCCGACTAGTGTTCTGGAGGCTGCATGTATTCCACATTGCCCAGCATGGACTTCCTCCAGAAGTTGCTTTCCAGTGGATGGGAGAATGCACTTCATGAAGACGCCTGATGCACCCCTTCTGTATAATGTCTTTCCAATAAGTGTATAGTGAGCCGATTGTCTTGCAATGCGCTCTGCCGAATTCTTGTCGTCTGGTTCTTCTTCATTCTTTATATACTTAATGATCGGCCTTCTCCAGTCATCAGGGTCTGACTCGGGTTGATCTATGATGTTGCACTCTTCTGTTTGATCCATTGAGATACTCGGCTGCAGAATTTCTTGCACGAAAACCCCGGGTGGGACCTGAGTTCGACTGGACCCTAGCTTGGACAGTACATCGGCTGCTGTGTTCCGATCTCTTTCTACATGATGAAATTCCAGACCCTCGAATTTATCTTCCAGCTTTCGGACGGCAGTGCAGTATTTTCCCATTGAATCGCTTGAGCAATCCCACTCCTTATTTATCTGGCTGATGACTACCAGAGAGTCTCCGTATACCATTAATCTTTTGACGCCCAACGATATGGCAATGTTCAATCCATGGATCAAAGCTTCATACTTGGCTGCATTGTTGGAGGCCGGGAATAGCAACTGGAGGGCGTACTTGAGGTGTTCGCCTCCAGGTGCGGTGAAGAGAATCCCTGCTCCTGCTCCCTGCAGCTTTAGTGAGCCATCAAAATACATTCGCCATACTTCTGCAGTCTCCGGGTTGTCTGGTACTTGTTGTTCAGTCCACTCCGATACGAAATCAACCAGTGCTTGAGTTTTGATGGCAGTGCGAGGTCGGAACTCGATGTCATGAGATCCCAGCTCACAAGCCCACTTGGCTATTCGGCCGATGGCTTCCTTGTTGTGAAGAATATCCCCTATTGGAAAACTTGTGACTACTATGACTTTGTGGTCATCAAAGTAGTGACGCAGCTTGCGGGCAGTTAGAAGTACTGCGTACAATAGCTTCTGAACTTGAGGGTACTTTTTCTTCGAGGGGCCTAGGACTTCACTAATGAAGTAGACAGGATGTTGTATTGGATAGGCATGTCCTTCTTCTACTCGCTCGACTACTAACGCAGTGCTTACCACGTGAGTCGTGCAAGAGATATACAGTAGCAAATCTTCAGCTGGTTGAGTTGACGTGGCTCGCCGAGGTGGTTTCAGTACTGGTGGTGTTGTCAAGAATTTTTTCAGAGCATCTAGAGCTTCTTGCGCTTCTGAAGTCCATTGAAACTTATCCACCTTTTTGAGTAACTTGTAAAATGGCAGACCTTTTTCTCCCAGCCTGGATATAAATCTGCTTAGAGCTGCCATACATCCAGTAAGCCGCTGAACCTTCTTCTGCGATCGAGGTGCTTCCATCTTCATGATAGCTTCAATCTTATCTGGATTAGCTTCAATTCCCCGGTGGATGACAATAAACCCGAGCAACTTTCCGGCTGGTACCCCGAAAACACATTTCTCGGGATTAAGCTTCCATCTATACCGCCTCAGACTGTTGAAAACCAGTTGCAAGTCTTCGATGAAGTCTTTTGAGTCCTGTGTTTTGATCACCACATCATCCACATAGGCTTCCACACACTTGCCCCAGTGATCGGCTAAGCATGTTTGAATGGCTCTCTGGTAAGTCGCTCCAGCGTTTTTGAGGCCAAACGGCATGGAGGTATAACAGAAAACACCGAACGGAGTAATGAATGCCGTTTTTTCTTCATCTTCCCTTGCCAGACTAATCTGATGGTATCCAGAATAGCAATCCAGAAAAGATAGCATAGAACATCCAGCGGTGGAGTCCACCACCTGATCTATCCTCGGGAGCCCGAAAGGATCCTTCGGACAGTGTTTGTTGAGATCAGTATAATCAACACACATGCGCCAATCCACTTTATTCTTTTTGAGTACAAGAACAGGATTGGCTAACCACTCGGGATGTAATACTTCTCTAATGAATCCAGCCGCGACCAAGCGAGCTAACTCGGCGCGAATAGCCTCTCTCTTATCAGGCGTGAAACGACGTAGTTTTTGCCGAATCGGCCTTGCCTGGGGATAAACTTTCAGTTTGTGCTCGGCCAGTTCTCTTGGTACTCCCGGCATATCCGCAGGTTGCCATGCGAATACATCTCGGTTATCTTGCAGAAACCGGACGAGCGCGCTTTCCTATTTGTCATCCAAGCTGGAGCTGATGATAGCCGTCTTGCGCTCATCAGCGAACCCCAGGTTGATTCTCTTGGTTTCTTCAGTCGGCCGCATAGAGGTCGCGGTCTGAGCTTCGCTCGCCGGTACTGTGAGGTCCTCCTCAGGCTTAGAGTTCGCCAATGTAGAGGGAGCCGTCGACGGCTTGGCGGTGAGGGCTGCTTGAATAGCCACTCGGAAACACTCTGCGGCGCCTTGGAAGTTGGCGCGCACAGTTATGATCCCTTGCGGTCCTGGCATCTTCAGTATCATGTATGTGTAATGCGGAATGGCCATGAACTTGGCCAATCCAGGCCTCCCAATGATGGCGTTGTACCCGCAGTCGAAGTTCGCCACTTCAAACCTCAGGAACTCGGTTATGTAGTTCTCCGGAGTTCCGAAGGTGACTGGCATGTAGATGTGGCCCAACGGGTATTCCCCTTCCGTCGGCACGATGCCGAAGAAAGGAGTGTCTGACTCGTGGAGCTCTCTGAGATGAACTCCCAAGCCTTGGAGTGTCCGGGGGAAGGTGACGTTGATGCTGCTCCCCCCGTCCACTAACACCTTCTTCACCCGGCTCTCTCGGATCACCGGATCGACGAGAAGCGGGTATTTGCCCGGATGGTCGAAGTTGAGCCATTGATCTGCCCGAGTGAAGGTGATCGGATGCTCCGACCACCGGTATGGGGCGGGAGGGCCGGTGGTCGCCACCAGTATCTGGCGGTCGTTGAGCTTTTGTTGTCTTCTGTTCTCCTGCGATCCGTGTCCGCCGAAGATGACGTTGACCTCCCTGTCAACGCGTGGGAAAGCTCCTCCTCCTCCCTCCTCCTGTCGATGGGGTTGTCGTGGTTCATCTGGTCCTCCCCTCGGCGGAGGAGGAGGTAGAGGTTGGAAGGGTCGGCCGTGTCCGACGGAGTGCTTGAAGTCTCGGCAGTTACGAAGAGTGTGGCGCATGTCCTTGTGGTACGGGCACTGGGTGTCGAGGATGTCGTCCAACGTGCGTTCGCCTCCACGAGGTCCTCCTCGGGCGCGAGAGGCAGGTGGTCCGGCAGCGTGTACTTCTTCGCGAGGCCTCTTCTCCCATCGTTTGTCGGGTTGTTGGTTCGCGTCGCGTCGTGGTGCTGCCGGTATGGGCTTTGCTCCTCCGATGTGGTCCTGGGCTCGCTCATCGGCGGTGATGTAGAGGTCGGCTTCCCGGAACAGCTCCTCAGAGGTAGTCGGTGCCTTCTGTAGTATGGCTCGGACGAAAACCGAGTCATTGGAGCCTCTGTAGAAGTCCTCAATCACGGCCGCCTCCGTGACCTCAGGGATACGATTTCTCATGGTCTGAAACCTTTTGAGATACGACCGGAGAGTCTCGTCCCCCCGGCGCTTGATGGATTTGAGGTCCCACGGTTGTGCCGGCTTGTCGGAGAGGGACTGGAAGTTGGCGGTGAAGCGTCGACTGAAGTCGCCCCAAACGTCGATGCAGTGTCGGGGTAGATGTCACAGCCATTGCAGCGCGTCTTGCCCAAGGACAATGGGTAAGTATGCGGTCATCACGTCTTCGGACGCCCCGGCAGCTCGAGCAGCGGTGGTGTAGACGGCTAGCCAACCCCATGGATCCTGCTTAGGTTCATATTTGTCAACATTGGATACCTTGAAGTTGGGAGGCCATTGGATGGCCCTAAGGCGCGGAGTGAGGGCGGACACTCCGCACGTGTCCTCCTGTCGTTGGGGACGATGTCTGTCCCGGGGAGGGGAGTTGTGATTGTGATTCCTCGACCGTCCCCGGGTGGTTCCGCCAGTTGAAGCCATTGCCGACTCAGTCCTGGTAGCTTGGCTCTGAGTCGGGATGCCATGATCCCTGTCATACTCCTCCCGACGGCGAATCTCGTTCTCATGCCGCCGCTCGCGTGAAGCATTGATGGAGCTTCGCGCGTCTCGACGACTGTTGATGACGTGTCGTAGATCGTTCGGCGGGTGAGCAAGCGGTAGAAGATGGTTGGCCGCCTGGGTGAACAGTCGTCGGTAGCCATCGGCGTCAGGAGTCCGAGGAAGTCCCTCAGCTATCCGAGCCAGTACCCCTCCGACTTCGCTCGGCGTGTTCATGGCTCGGGCGAAGTCGGGGTTCAGGTTGCGCCCGAAGAATGGATTCTCTCGACGCTGCCTTGCATCCTGCTCAGCCTGTTCCTGAGCTCGTCGGCGATCACGTCGTCGGGAGTTCCTTCGTTCTCTGAAGACGCGTTCTTCTGGAGTTTCTCCTACCTCCGAGACCTCGTCTCGCGAGACAGGCTGTTCCGGATTCCGCTCTCCGGCTGCGTGATGTCGTCGAACGTTCCTGCGCCGGTTCCACCGTCGACGGGACTCTCGTTGAGGCGGGTCCTCCCCGGGTACAGTCGGCTCGTCGTCGGAGATGATGGGCGACTCCGCTCTCCCGATGAAGAGGACGTCGGGGTAGAACGGTGCTGCCGTCGTGGTAATCTTCTTTCAGAGAGCCGGAGGTTGCGCTTCTCCGGTATTTTCGGAGTTCGTTGGGGGAGATTCCTTTTCCAGCGGATCCGCGATACGGTGCAGAATTCCTTCTTCATCCGCTACGAATGAGATTGTTCCGAAGCAGAACACGGATCTGGGACATAGGGTGATCTTGCTGTAGAAGGAGATGGCCATTGAGCTAGCTTGGATTGTCGACACACCCCCTACCTGGCGCGCCAGCTGTCGGTGTTTTGGGTCCGACCGCACACCCGGGGTTGCCCCTCAAGGTGTTTTAGGAGTAGGACGGTGTCGACAACTGTAGCAAAATGGTTCGTGCCGATCGCACGAGGGACAGTGGACAAGGTTTATAGGTTCGGGCCGCTTAGAGATGCGTAACACCCTATGTCCTGATGAGTATGCTTGGTGGATGTGATTGCAAGAGAGCTCTCTGGATCGAGAATACAGAGAGTTGATGTGGGTGGCTAAGTAATGGGTCGATCGTTCTGAAGGGGTGCCCCTAGGCCTTATATACTCGACCGTGGGGCAGTACACGTGGATAAGATAGCAACAAGTAGCTAAAAGATAGTGAACCTCTTGAGATTATCCCTACGTAACCCTCGCCGACTTATCCTCGCGTGGCTTCGTTGCATGGAGGCTCCTGCGCGGGAAAGTCGGATCTCCGTTGCGGTCATTCGCTCGACGCTGTGGGCCGTCCGGGTTTGCACCAATCCGGCCTCATGTCGTTCTGCTTTGCTGGTTGTTTCTCCCCAAGCCCACGAAAGAATGACCTTACGATTTATTGGGCCCTTGGGCCTTTCATGAGGTCCTTTACTCTTTTAGTGGACCCGGGGGATATCTATCCCCCACACCTAGAGCAACAAATCAAGAAATTAAAAGAGGAGAAGGCATCCCTCCAAGAAAGTCTCAATATAGCAGAAGGTGAAGAGGCCAATACTCAGGAAGCCTACCGAACCCTGAAGATAGATTGCGATAAGAAGTTAAAGAAGCTCGCTCCCACTAAGAAGATTCGGAAGAGGACCAAGAGCCAAGGATGCCATACTGAACGAAAAGAGGAAGCCCCACCAACATTGCCTCCCTCCAGGATAGAAATCATGTTAGACGTCGAGGATATGTCCCTAGCTAGCCTTGACGACCTTCTCAGGGAATTTGGGGACACCTTAGAAAGGGAGTTTGGAAGCACCATAGGAAGCGCTCACGCGTAGTGTGATTGGTGGTAACTTATGCTTGTAATGAACTTGTGTGATGAATAAAATAACGTGTTTGAAAAAGAATTGGCATGAGCATAGTAGTTGTCGGAGAGGAAATTCTCCGACCGGGTGGCGGAACGCACTCGCCCTAAATCCTAAGATGAGGAGGGGCCTTGGCGGTTTGCCTGTTACGTGGATTGGTGGATGAACACACGAAGACACAAGGGTTTAGAGTGGTTCAGGCCACCGGAGCGTAAAACCCTACTCCACTGTGTGTTGTATTGAGTGTCTGAGTTGCGTCTGTGTGCTTGAGAGCTTGTCTTGTAATGTTGTGTGCCTTCCCTTTTATAGCTCAAGGGAGGCACATACAAGGATGCTAAGCCCCGACATGTGGGCCCAGGGACATAAGGAGTAACTAATGCAAGTAACGCTTGTGCGATCTCCTAGCGCCATGATGTCTGCAGCCCGCACAGTATTGATATGCAACGGTAGCTTCCTTGGTAACGTACGAGTGATGATGAGCGCAGTGCATGCGGCAGTATGGGTGTGCTGCCTGCCAATGGAATGGACAGGCACGCCGCCTGTGGAATGGACAGGTCGCTGCCTGCCAGCGGAATGGACAGGTTGCCGCCTATCAGCGGAATGCACAGGTCGCTGCCTGCGAGCGGAGTGGACAGGTCTCATTAAATGCGGAGGCGGCACACCGCCTGTTAGTGGAATGGACAGGCGACACGCCTTATCCTCAATAAATGTAGAGGCCGCGTAACCCGGAAGCCTTACGTCAGGCTCCACTCGTTGGCTTACGTCACGTGCAGTAGGCCACATGGCAGCATCGGGTCTCCGCCTGGGCGAGGAGCAGAAGTGTATGCGGATAGGTCTGCACCAGACTATGTCTGGACATGTGTCGGTTCCGGACCACCGCATGGGTCCTGCTCAAGGCCCATGTATGCTCTGTCCTGGGACCTTGGGACCCCATTGTGGCGGCCCGGACCCCATATGGGAGGGGTCTGGGTCCCATTCCAGGGGTCCAGCTTACACGTGGCGGTCCTGGACTAACCTTGGAGGTCCGGATTGCATATCTAGGGGTCCGGTGCTCTCCCATGGGGGTCCGAACTTACTGTTGATGTCTTGGAGTATATCACCTTCTCTAGACACGTGGCGGCTTTGGACCCGCCCATGTGGTGGAGTCGGGCGCCGCTGTGGACCTAGAGTAGCCGCCCGGGACTGGGGCGAGTCATGGTCTGGTCCCACACACAGCATTTTCACCACGCGACTAAGTGATAGCCGCGTGGGCACTGCGTCTTTACACAGTAGTAAGGGGTACCCTAGTTTCAGGGTAGCGATAGTGGCCCCCGGGCCCACCTCAGGGGAGGATGCGAGCATGCAGGTGGGGCCAAAGCTTTGTACTCCGCCTCAACATGGCATGGCCAGTGATTGGGGTGCCATCTTAGCATGCCTGCTGACGCGCCGCATTAATTCAGCGCATCTGGTGACGCACGCGCTGTCAGTCTGCCTTCGGTCACGTCAACTGCCATATCTGTCCCCGCGGCTGACTGACTCACGACCCCACGTCTAGTGGATCCATCGGGTCATGCGCGGGGCGCCTTGTTGCCGCCACCTTGGTTAAAAATATCCCTCCACAGCGGCCCCGAGGCGGTGCGCGGTCGTGCGTGGCGGTTCGCTCCTCGCGCGGCGGTTCACCTTTTTCGCACTCGGAGACCGGCACACCAGCTGCATGACTTGTGGGCCCGGGCCCTCATGTCAGAGACTGGGTCGCTTGGGCGCTAGGTGCGCGTCGGACGGGATTTCCTGCAGCGTCTTAGGGCGCGAGCGAGAGAGTTTCCTTGAAAAAGGGATTCACCCCGCGTGCAGCAGTTACGCTTTCACATTCTCTCCCAATCGTTGTGCCCTTTCGCCTCCGAGCTCTCTGCGCCTCTTTGCATTCGCGCTTTCCTGCTGTACACCCACGCTACGACCATCGCCATGACTTCGCTAGCTCGTCCCGACCGCTTCCAGTCTGAGGCGGCGCTCAATTTGGTGCGCAACCTGCTCGGATGGAGCGCCGGCGCTCGCCAGAAGGATCCACGCCGGCGACGTCCCCCTCGGCGGCCTCGCCGCCGAGGAGTTCGTCTTGTTCGTCTCCTACCTCTTCTGTGGGTTGGCGTTGCCGATCTCGCCTTTCTTCCTGCTGCTGCTGGAGGAGCTCGGGCTCCAGCTTCAGCACCTCATACCCCACTCCATCCTTCAAGTGGCCATCTTCGTCCACCTCTGCGAGATGTTTGTGGGGGTGGCCCCCTGCACCTCCCTCTTCTGCCACTTCTTCGTGTTGGTGAAGTCTGGGAAGGCTAAGGACCACCTCGGCGCCTACTACTTCTAGACGAGGCCGGATTCAGCTGTGGCCTACATCCCCTCCCTCGGCGGCGCAAGGTGGGAAAACTGGCGCACCGACTGGGTGATCACCAGCGCCGAGGCCAACGACCGCCTCGTCCTGCCGAGCGACGCACCAGCACTCGACCGAAAGCAATGGAGGGCCAAGCCATCGCTGGCGCCGGAGTTCCTGCCTGTACTGGACAGGATCAAGACCTTGGCAACCGGTGGCCTGACGTCGATGCACGTGGTCGACGACTTCCTGAAGCGCCGGATTGCGCCGCTATAAAGCAGGGCGCGTCTGTGTTGCTGGTTCACCGGCTCGAACGACATCGACCGGGTCCAGCGCGGGTCGGGTACTGACCTATCCTGGGAGGAGCTAGAACTCCTGGTGAAGGGGATTACTGGTGAGTCCTTCATCCCTGAGTCCGTAATTCTCCCCCAGGGCATCCATGCGCTCTGCGACGACCCAGGGTTGAGGACGGCGATCCTGGCCATGCTGCCGACCCTCGACGAGAGCGGCGTGGCGGTTCGCTAGACCGGCGGCCGGGACCCCCTCCGCGGGATCCAGATCCTCGGTGTACCGGCTGGGGGTCCCCAGTCCGCTGGTGTGGCCCCTAGCGCCCCTGCAGTGGCCCCCAGCCCCTTGGACAAGGGCAAGGGTCCTGCAAGCGGCTCCTCCGCGCCAGGTGGCACCGGGGGGTCGGAGGAAGAGAGGCGACGTTGGCTGCGTCGCGCCGACGGGTCGCTTGTTTCAGATCCTCCCCTTGTTTCGAACCCCCTAGAAGTGTCAGAGGACAGCTAGTGGGGCTGAGGATGCTGGCTCCCAGGCCCAGGGCGCGCAGAGGCGCGCCAATCCTCCGCCACCACCACCATCGAGTCCACCACCACCACAACCTCCACCACCATCGGTCCCGCTGCCGCCACCACCACCTGGGGGTGATCTCCCCCAGGGGCACCAGCGGCAACAGCAACAACAGCAACAACAACAACGGCAGCAACAACAGCAGCAGACGTCCCGCTTCCAGGGTCACTGGAAGGTCCAGGGCCCCAAGTAAGTGTAGCCCCTTATTTCCACGAGTGTAATTATCATGCCGACGGGTCTTAACCCATCGTTTGCTTGCCAGGGCTTCCTCCCCCTCTGCTCCCAAGGTCATGCCAACTCCGCCGGATACCATGCCCGCCTGCGGGTCTGGCTCCCAGCAGCAGGCATCTGCTGGGAGTGGTGCCGGCGATACGCCAACGGCTACCGCAGCCTTAACGATGGTGATGCCGTCGAGGACACCATCGGCAACAGCGGCGGGGGAGGTCCCAGCTGCGCCCACACCTGCCGTCGCGGGTGACATGGGGGGCGCGTCTGGCTCCATCCCACCGCCCATTCTGGAGGAGACAGAGGTGGTTTTTGGGCGGCGGCTCCGATCCGGCGCCGAACCAGAAGCAGCGCCGGTTCCCCTCCCCCAGGTGCTGTCTTGTCGGAGGCGCTGGAATCTGAGCACCAGTGCCTTAGCGACTGGCGGACCCAGCTGGAGGAGCGCACCAAGGCGGTGTCCCAGCAGTTCGCCTTTGAGTGGTCCGAACTCGTGCGGGACCGCAAAGATTACAAGAAGGACCTCCAGAAGGTGTACGTCCGGGAGCTGGAGGCGAGCCAGAAGGAGAAGAGGTTGGCTAAAAGGGAGGAGGCCTTGAACCAGAGGGAGGAGGTCATCACAGAGCTGAGTGCCATGAATGAAATCTTGGAAGAGCAGCGGACCCAGTAGACCACGGCTGTGGAGAGGATCCAAAAATGGGAGCGGGAGCTAGAGGACAAGGCCAGCAACATCACCCTGGCCGAGGAGAACCTCAAGGAGAAGGATGCGTCCCTGGATAAGCGGGCGACGGATCTCGCCTGGCGGGAGAAGGACCTCGCCTTCAGGTAGGAAATGTTTGAAAGACGGGATAAGTTGCTGGCCGAGCATAAGCTTGAGGCGGAGGAGAAGGAGAAAAAGCTGGAAGAGCGGATCCGGCAGTTCTAGGCGGTGCAGGCAGCACCGAGCCCCCAGGCGGTGGAGGCGACGAAGAAAGCACTTGAAGATCTCCAGGCGGAGCATCGTGCCGGGGTCCAGCGCATCGTTGCATGGGCCAGCGAGGCGAGCATGACACTGGTGTCGCTAGGGATGAGTCCCATCCCGGTGTTGGAGCTGCTGACGTCCATCTCTGACGCGCTCCCGGTGCTGGACTCCGCTGCCGATCGCCTCCGACGCCTGGACCAGATTCTTGGCGCCCGCCTGGAGGCCAAGGGCGGTAGGCTCTGCCGGGCGGTGATCGAGTATATCCTGACGTGCTTTCGGAGCCACGACCCAGCCATCTCCTTGGAGCCGGTGATCGCTGGTCCGGTGGCCGACACCAAAGACGCCGCCCGAGAGGGCATACAAGACGTCATGGAGGTGGTGGCCGAGCGCTTCCAGCGGGATCCTGCCGATGATGAGTAGTCCATTCTGTAGAGACAGAACAAGGGTTCCGCTGGGGTGCGGCTTGTAACAGCTTTTGATTTTGTGAGATACTTTTGAGAATTATTAATCAAACAGTGATAGAACTTATCTGTATACTATTTGTCTTTGTCGTGTGTAGCGTTACCAACTTCTCCCTGGTACTTGGCCCCCCTGGGATGTAGGCTCAACGTGTCGAGGCTAGATACCAGTATACTTGAGAAAGAATTAGTGACCCGACCCCCACGAGATAGTGTCTACTGGGACCTGGACCTGTACACAGCTTTGGCTAGGAAGTTTTAGTGGCACACCCATAGGACCCGCCAACTGGTATCTTCTATCCTTTGATTCATGCAACAGGACCTGCAGGACTTAGCCTGGGAAGCCAAGCCGTATGCCCGGACCCCCCTGGATCGCAGCTCCAAATACTAGGACACCCATCGCAAAGTGGTGGAGCGTGCAGGCTTAGGGTACAGGACTAGGCTAAGCGGCTACACAGCTCTGGACCACCCCAGGAGACAAGTGTCCATTCTTTAGAACCGGACCCTAGGTTGTCGGACCCACAGGACTATAGTTCCAAATACTAGGATACCCGTCATAGAGTGGTGGAGCGTGTAGGCTTAGGGTACGGAACCAAGCTAAGCGGCTACACGGCTCCGGACCACCCTAGGAGACAAGTACCCGTTCTCTAGAACTGGCCCCCAGGCTATCGGACCCCCTGCCGAGGGGTCCCAAACTGCAAGCCTGGCTACTCAATTCGGATATCATTATACTAGCAAGGGTGGGAACTGTATGGGTGGGTTAGATAAAATATTTAATGCTCATAAATTGAAGCAGACTAAAAACATCACAAAAACAAATCTGGGGGTGAATCTTTTCTTTATAACTTGATATTCATGAGTGTAGGCCAACAGACCGGGTTTATGAGGGCGGACCTTACCGGGTTGACGTACATATATGCAGGACCTAGTTATAAAGGAAGAAAAACTGAACCCCTAGTTTTGTTTTTATGGGTAAAACTTATGGAGATGCTCTATGTTCCAAGGATTGGGAAGAGGCTCTCCTTTAGTTGTGGCAAGGCAGACGCACCCTGGTCGGCATGTTTCCATCACCTTGAAGGGTCCCTCCGAGCTGGGGGAGAGCTTGTGGAGCCCTTCTCGGTTTAGTACTCGCCTTAGGACCAGGTCCCCGACCCTGAGCTCCCTACTATGCACGAACTGTTGGTGGTAGCGCCTGAGCGCCTGGTTGTACCATGCATTTCGGACCGCTGCTTGCCATCTGTGCTCGTCGATGAGGTCCACGTCCTCACGCCGTAGTTGTTCCTGCATAGACTCATCGAAAGCCTGGACCTGTGGGGAGCCCATAATGATTTCTAGGGGAAGGCAGGCTTCGGCCCCGTAGACCAGGAAGAACGGGGTCTCCCGGTAGTTCGGCTGGGTGTGTTCCGGTTCCCCCAAAGCACGGACGGAAGCTCATTGACCCAATTTGCACCATGCTTTTTCAAGCAGTCGTAGGTGCGTGTCTTGAGTCCCTTGAGGATCTCTGCGTTTGCCCTCTCCGCCTGGCTGTTGCTCCTTGGATGAGCCACAGACGCAAAGCAGAGCTGGGTGCCGATGCCCTCGCAATACTCCTGAAAGAGCCGACTTGTAAACTAGGTCCTGTTGTCCGTAATGACACGGCTTGGGACCCCTAATCTACAGACAATCAACCTGAGGAAAGCAATAGCAGCACCCTGTGTGATGTTGACCACAGAGATGGCTTCTGGCCACTTGGTGAACTTGTCGATGGCGACGAAGAGGTACCGGTACCCACCGACAGCCCTGGGAAATGGTCCTAGGATATCCACCCCCCATACGGCGAATGGCCAGGAGGGTGGAATCATCTGCAGAGCCTGAGCTGGTGTGTGTATCTGCTTTGCATGGAACTGACATGCCTTGCATGACTTTACCATCTCAGCTGCATCTTGGAGGGCGGTTGGCCAGTAGAAGTAGGGATGGCAACGGGTACATACCCGTCGGGTAGTACCATTCCATACCCGTACCCATCAAAAAAAATCTACCCGTCGGGTTACCCATATATACTCGCGGGTATCAAATCTTACCCATACCTGTACCCGCACGGGTATTTTTACCCATCGGGTAACCCGTACCCGCTAGGAAAATCTTAAATTCCAATATACCAATCACTCAAAATATTAAATAAACATATAAAAACAGCTTCAACTTCACATATAACAAATCATATGATTACATAACTTGGTATCTAGACAAATGATAGCTAGAGAAGGGTTTTATTTTAGCTAAGATGGGCTCTATTAGATGGTTATAGTTGTATTGATGCGGGTATATTTTACCCATGGGTAGACAGGTATGGGTAGTTCCAACCCGTACCCGTACCCGTCTACCCAACGGGTAGAGGTTTTTACCCATTAACATATCCGCGGGTAGAGAAATCATCCCGTACTCGCCTTCATATCAGGTAAAACCCGTCGGGTATTCGGGTTTCGGGTACCCATTGCCATCTCTAAGTAGAAGCCATGCCGGAAGGCCTTACCGACCAGTGTGCGGGATGAGGAATGACTTCTGCACTCACCTCCATGGATCTCCATGAGCAACTCATGGCCCTCCTCCTGGGTAATGCACCGCATGAGAATGCCGTTGGTGCCATGGCGGTAGAGATCCCCTTCCACCACCGCGTATCGCTTAGCCAACCGCACTATGCGCTCTACGGATATATGATCTTCAGGAAGGATGTTTTCCTTCAGGTAGTCCCGGATCTCGGAGATCCATGCATCGGGACCACTCTGAGATACTGGTTGTGACACTAAGGGGTAGGTAGGACCCCCTACAGCACACACAGTCTTCGGTGGGTTCTGTAGATGTAACGCCACCGGGACCGCTAGCTTCGAGGTGCTAGTCTCGCCCTCTTCGCCCAGTTCGGCTGGCTAGGCGGTGGGTCTTAGCAGTCGTCTTTCGAAGACGCCCTCGGGCCGGGTGCCCAAGTTTATGCCCTCGTGGAGAGTTCATCTGCCGCCGAGTTGTCAGCCCGAGGAACATGTTGTAGTTCTAGGGCCGTGAAGTCCTTCTCCAGCTTTCTTACATGGAGGAGGTAAGCTGCGAGCCTGGGCTTGTTGTAGCTACATTCCCCACGGACTTGCTTGATGATCAGTTGGGAGTCCCCCTTCACGAGGAGCTGGCGGATCCCCAGAGATAGGGCGGCCGTCAAGCCGAAGATCAATGCTTCGTACTCTGCCATGTTGTTGGTGGCCTTGAACTCAAGGTGCACCATGTACTTCACTTGATCTCCGTTTGGGTTGATGAGGACCACCCCAGCCCCGCCAACTTGCTGATGGGCGGATCCGTCGAAGAAGAGCGTCTAGTGGGGCTTGGTGAAGACCGGACCCCTGGGCTCTGCAGGTGTGGGGTCTGAATCGGGATCCGGACCCCCAGGGGTGCTCGGGGGAGGCGTCCACTCCACGATGAAGTCAGCCAGGACCTGGCTCTTGACAGCATGGCGAGGCTAGAAGTCCTGCTGAAACTCAGCGAGCTCCGCGGCCCACTTGGCGATGTTGCCTGTGGCGTTAGAGTTGTGGAGGATGGCCCTTAACGGAAAGGAGGTCACCACCACAACCCTGTGTGCCTGGAAATAGTGGCGCAGCTTCCTGGACGCAACAAGTACAGCATAGAGGAGCTTGTGCGTCTCAATATACCTGGTCTTTGCCTCATGGAGGACCTCGCTGACATAGTAGACCGGCCTCTGAACGGTCCGGACCCCTGTAGGTGGTCCTGAGCCCTCAGGTTCTTGGCCTTCTTGTGTCGTCCTTTCGACGACCAGCACCATGCTCACCCTTCTGCAGCCGTTGTGATGTATAAATACAACGGCTCCCTAGCTTCGGAGCTACCAGTATCGGCAGGGACACAAGGTGCTGCTTCAACTCTTGGAAGGCACATTCTGCCTCTTCGGTCCAAGAGAATGGATCAGATTTTCACAGGAGCTTGAAGAAGGGTAGCACCCTCTCAGCTAGCCTTGAAATGAAGCGGCTAAGGGTGGCTAATGACCCTGTAAGCTTCTGGACATCCTTGATTCGGGCCAGAGGCCTCATCGCCTCAATTGCCCTGATCTTCTCCGGATTTGCTTCAATGCCGCGGTGTGAAACCAGGAATCCCAGCAACTTCCCAGTGGAGACACCAAAGACACACTTGTCCAGGTTCAGCTTCATGTGCGTCGCCCACAGCTTGTTAAAGACCAGGGTCAGGTCTTCCACCAGAGTTGACCCCCTCCTAGTCTTGACCACGATGTCATCGACGTATATCTCTACCCTGTCCCTAATCAGGTCCCCGAAGGTCTTACTCATCGCCCGTACAAATGTTGGCAAGACGTTCTTCAGACCGTAGGGCATTACAACATAGCAGTAAAGCCCATCCACTGTTACAAAAGCGGTATGCTTCCTATCTTCCCTAGACATCTGGATTTGATGGAAACCAGAGTATGCATCTAGAAAGGACAAGAGGTCGCACCCGGAGGTAGAGTCCATGATTTGATCTATGCATGGAAGTGGATACAGGTCCTTGTGACAAGCCTTATTCAGGCTGGTGTAGTCGATGCACATCTGAAGCTTCTCGTTCGCCTTTGGAACGATGACTGGGTTGGCCAGTCACACCGGGTGATGAACCTCTTCGATGAAGCCGGCGTCAAGCAGCTTCCGGACCTCCTCATGGATGAAGTCCTGCCGCTCAATAGACTGTTTCTGAGGCTTCTGACTCACTGGTTTGGCGTCAGGGTGAATCTTCAGATGGTGCTGTAACACCCTGAATTTGGGGTATAAAAATTTCTCTTCTAATATCCACCAAATTCAGGTGTTACTCTCTCTTTTCCTTGCTTCTCTTCTCTTTTTCTAAATAATGGAGTGTTATTTCGTTATATATTAGCGTAAGCCTACTGAATTTAACCCTAGAGAAGCTTTGTGTGCTGCATTTCCGAGGCTTCTGACCCACGCGCTCGTCGTCACCGCCGTTCGCCAGAGCAGCGTCTCGCCACGAGTTTCGTCGTCGCTGTGCAGCAGGGTTTACGTCGCTCTCGTCGCCGCCGAGGGGAGCTTCGTCTACCCGGTTTACTCTCCGTCTACTTTGTGTGCAGGTCGTCGAATCCAGTCCCGAAACCGGTCATCGTGCTTGTGCAACTGCGTGTGAATTGGGTGTTGTCGGAGTTTGGACGACGTTCGTCTACCCCTAAACGACTCCCGTCTACCCCCCATCTACCTCGTCTATTCCCCTGCGCTAATTAATTTTCTATTCGATTGTCGATCAGTAAACTGAGTACTCAATTGGATTAAAATTATGATTTTAGCTAAGCGATTGTAAATATGTGATAATGTGATCTTAACGACTTAGATGTGGTATTTAACACTTATTTAGTGTTTAGTATGAACACGATGTCTATTAGCGACTCTTGTGAGTCGTGCGCGTCGTCGCACTGTCTACACGCTGTTCGCACGTGTGGCGCTCGCCGTCGCCTTGTTGTTCGTGTGTAATACTTCATTCGTTACTCTCGTGTTGTCGCACGTGTTGTTTCGCATGTCGCGCGCGATATTAAAGCCGTTCGATTTTAATCACTAAGGTCAATTAGTTAACTATTTGTTTAATCGTCCACTAGTAAAATAGTAAGTTAGTCAAAGCTAAATATTAGTTTTAATTTATATTTGATATGATAATGTCAATTCATGTAATTATAATTATGTCGAACTAATATTCTAACTAAGACTTGTTTAGTATAAACACGTCACCGATTTAGCTTTCTCGCCTATCGCGCGTGTTGTTCAGCATATGGCGGCATGCTGGTTCACGCTTCGTTCACGCTCGTTGCGCGTGTTGTCTCGGGTATCGGCGGCGTGCTATATCGCGCGTGTCCGCGCGTCGTTTGCACGATGTCGTGTTGTTTCACGCGTTACGTGTTTCGTCTCGCTCCGCTAATTCGTTCTGCTTAGAGTCGCTGTTGTTATTTAAATTACTTATTTAACTAAGAATCGTTAGTGTGGTCAGCTAATTAAAATTGTGCAACAGCTCTAGTTTTATTTTAATAAATATTGATTGATATAATTAGATTAAACTAAATGTTATGATTAATACTCGCTTAGTATGGATGCGATAACTTCTCGACCGTAGCCTCGACCGTCGCGTTTCTTTTTCCTCGCGTGACTGTAGTAACGCGCTCTATTTAGTATTGCATGTTTTGATTATGTTTCCTTTATATGGTGTAATGTTCTTATGCATATGTATATGTTTGTTTGCTGGTGCTTGTTCGTCTTCGCTTCACGTCACGAATAGACTGCGATCCATTTTCGAGCTTCGAGGAATCGACGGTCAAGCTTTGGCGACCAAGTGATCGAACTCTTTGAGTTCTATGAGGCTGAAGACCCTGAGCATCTATTTGGTGAAGGCAAGTGTCCTCTGACCCATTATGTCTCATTCACTTTTAATGCACTGTCCCGCATTACTTAATTGAAATCTAAGGATTGACTAGCTTTCTATTTACCTTATCCTTGTTTACCTTTTGGGTTATCATGGTTAGCATTATGTTATTGCTTTACTTTAATCAATGAACATGATGTGAATACTTATGATACTATGATGTTATCCTGATGATGTTCCTGTGATACTTTAGGGGGCTCAGGCTGTTTCCTAACTTCCTGAGTGCCTCTCCGTAAGGACCTGTTTAGGGAGTGACAACCCGGGATAACAGTGCAACCATGAGGGTGGAATGGGACGCCCTTAGCTGATTAATTAGAGGAACCAGAGGAGTAGTTGGCTTCACCGAAGGGCCGTCAATGGGGTCCGGGCACAGTACTTGCTCTGCCGAGGCTGGTTGCAGAGGTTCTTGATTTGGTTTTGTTAGTCACCCTTCCTTTGGGGGAGATGTACTGTGTTTATCAAACTGGAGAAACCTAACGGGCGGCTATGACCTCTAGGAAATCTTTGTAAAGGCTACGTAGTGATACCCTGCCAGGCCACCTAGGTAGTGGTCAATGGGGATTAGCTCTCCCCGGGCAGAAAGGGAATCATGACTCGTGGGTAAAGTGTGCGACCTCTGCAGAGGGTTAGAAACTGATATATCAGCCGTGCTCACGGTTATGAGCGGCCTTGGGATCCTCTTTGATTAGAGATACTTGATCAGAGATGGTTGGTTTATAGGTGGTGACAAGGATGATGGTTATGACTATGGTAATGGTAAGTGGTATTCTTTCCGTTTGGAAAGGGTACTTTGGGTTAATAACTTGGGTTAATGTTAAAACTCGGCTCTCAATTAATAATAATAACCTGACCAACTAAAAGCAATTGCTTGACCTTAACCCCAAATAAAGCTAGTCCACTACAGCCAAACGGGACATTTGCTGAGTACGTTGATGTGTACTCACCTTTGCTTTCACAAAACACCAGGTTGCCTTTGGTGCAATCTATGCTCAGGTAAAGAAGAAGGCGTCGAGGCAAATCTCCAGGAGTTCCAGGACTTCGATGAGTTCGAGGATTAGGCTAGCGACCTCCCCCAGTCAGCTGCCTGTGGTGGGTTTATTTACGTTGGCTACGTTTATGTTCTGTGTACTTTGATTATATTATGTAAATGACTCTAGTCTTTCATATTATTACTTATCTTTATTGTTATTCGAAGCATTGTGCTATGATGAGTCATTATGTAATCGCCGTGTACGTGAATTTCTGATCCTGGCACGTACATGGTTCGCATTCGGTTTACCTTCCAAAACCGGGTGTGACATAAGTGGTATCAAGGCCGTGCTGACTGTAGGACCGCTGACCTAGAGTAGCATTGGCCGTTTTAAGGACTTATTGATTATTACTTCACCTCATCCTTGATTCTGCTTCAAAATATTAGTCACTTCGACTAATTCTATGTTGTGCTCCTATATGCCCCCTTGCCAAAAGTATTTTATTCTAGTATGATCTATACTTCTCTCAATCCATTAGATCTGATCTCACTCTTGTGCTTGCGACATTATTGTAGATGCCCCCTAACCATAACCTTCTTGCCTTTTGGGATTTATTCCTCTTCCATCATTAAATTTCTACCATTTGGCAATCCTTATTCCATTGTTATTGACATACTTGTATCCCTGAATTCTTTAATACTCTTGTTTTAGATACTTACATTTGAATTTCTACTGCCTACTTAGACATTTTAGTTTATATGCCCATGAACTCCTTGTCTTCGGAGACCCCTCCCTATTCCGTTGTGAAGCCGCTACCTTTTGGCTATTATATTCTCTTAGTCTTGGTACACTCGTACCATTGGAATCTGGCATATTCTTATTTTTATATATGCTTACCTTTATATCACAGAGTCTGTTTAAGACATTTAAGTTAACATGTCCCTGACCACCCTTGTTTCTTAATGATCCAGGAGCGGTCATTTTATTTTGCACATCCTTGATGATCTCGTTAATTCCTTGTGACTTCCTTCAGTAATGAATTCTTACTTCAACTCTTCTGTCGGAACCTCACTTATCTATCCTTGATTGTTTTCTCCACTTCGTCACTTTGCGAGTCTTGCCTTAACTCTGTCCATGGATTATGTTTTTCATCATTAGTACCTTTACCCTTATCACCTCTATATCTTACCATGATGTTTATCTTATACCGGCCTTTAAAATACCCTCTTTTCCATCTCAATCTGAGCATTGTATTTTACCTAATTTCCCCTTGGTCGTATCCTCTTCATTGTCGCTTGCGAGTTTTTAATTCCATCCTTTGTTATGCTTTTGTTTGTTATTGCCTTTACCTTTCTCGTCTCTTGATCTTACCTTGGTGATTACACTATGTCCGTTCTCTAAAATATCCAATCTCCTATCCCAATTTGAGAATGGTGTTTTACTTATCTTATTCTTGGCAACATCCTCTTCTTTACTGCGTGTAAGCCTTGACATACCTCCATTCTTTATTGTAATTATTCCACTGACTCTTCTATACCTTCGTCTTTTCTCTTATACCCTTGTCTGTTGTCGCCTTTGACCCTTGCGATATTGAGGCCTTCTACCTAAATGCTTACCTTGAACTTATCCTTTAAAAGCCTCCCCTTTCTTTCAATCCAATTTGAGAGTTGTGAATTACCCATCTCTCCCTTGATTTCTTTTCACTTCTTGTCGCCTTACAAGTTTTATTTTAATTCCATCCCTTGCTGTGTTTTTATTTGCTATCACCCTCACCTTGTCGTCCATCGATCTTACCCTTGATACTCATCTTTATGCCTAGTTCTAAAAAAACAATCCCCTTTCTTCCACCTCAATTTGAGAGTGGCAATTTACCTATCTGGCCCTTGGACGTACCCTCTCCTTTTCCATTTACAGGTATTGTCTTAACTCTATCCTTTGTGGTATTTATATTCTTGGTTCTCATACACATTTACCTCCTCTCCTACATCCTTGTCCGTTATTACCTTTTAAACCCTCATGATATCTATGTCCTTACCTTCCTGCTTATCTTAAACCTATCCTTTCAAGCCTCCTCTTTTACATCCCTGTTCGAGGATAATGCCTCATTTATCTCATCATTGACTGCTCCCCCTTCTCTGAAACCTTGCAAGTTTTTCCTCAAATACATCCTTTGTTGTGTGATTGTCCGTTATCACCTTAACCCTTGTCATCCCTCGATCTTTACCTTGATGTTTATCATATACCCACATTTTAAAGCTTCCTCTCCCATTTCAGTTCAAGAGTGTTGTCTTACCCCTCCCCGCTCTTGTTCGTTCCCTTTTCCTCTATCGTGTTGCAAGTCTTGTCCTAACTTAATCTTTTGGTGTGCTTTTGCCTATTACCTCCCTTACCTTTGTAATCTCTAGGTCTTTCCATGATGCTTATCTTATGACCACCTTTTGAAATATCATCTTTCCCAACTCAATTTGAGAATGGTGTTTACCTACCCTGCCCTTGGTTGCATTTTCTCCTTTGTAAATTACAATCCTTGCTTTAACTCCATCCCATATGGTGCTCGTGCCCCTACCCTACCCGTATTGTTCTTCTCCTTCTCCTTCGACAACCTTACTGAGTAGTTATTCTGTTTTCAAGAAAGACCACCATTTAATTAAAAGAAACGTATATCAATGAAATGTTTGTTGTTGTATGCTTGTGTTGTTTGTCTTCGTGTGATGACTGATTTGCTTCTTTGTGATGAGTGTTGGTGTGTTGTGGCCCTTGATCCACAATGACATCAGTTTACTAGCTGAGTGCCATAGAGTAGGTAGTTGGGTGCTCCCCCTTTTCTCTCTTTAATCCATCTAAGCTTACCTTTTCTATCTGTACCCTTTCCTCATGCACCTGCCCGATTGGCAACCTCCAACCTCTCTTAATCAGACAAGATCAGAGTGGCGCAGCGGAAGCGTGTGTGGGTCCTAACCCACAGGTCCAAGAGATCCTCAAGTATTGCATCAATCAGTCTCAGGCATCTGAAGGTCAATGCAACCAGTACGCAAGTTAAGTTTCCAGAGTCAAAGTTGAGTCAAAAGAAGCTATGAAAAACCAATGAATCAATCTCATTTTCTTGCTAGCCTCTTCTTGAATCTCGAGGGCGAGATTCTTTTAAGGGGGTTAGATTTGTAACACCCTGAATTTGGGGTATAAAAATTTCTCTTCTAATATCCACCAAATTCAGGTGTTACTCTCTCTTTTCCTTGCTTCTCTTCTCTTTTTCTAAATAATGGAGTGTTATTTCGTTATATATTAGCGTAACTACGTAAGCCTACTGAATTGAACCCTAGAGAAGCTTTGTGTGCTGCATTTCATGCTGAAACATAGTTTTGTTTGTTATCGCGTTTAATTTTATTTAAATTATTCTAGGCTTGATCTAAAATGGACAAATATATACATATACATAACTGTCTACTATTCCTGTATATACTAAAAGAAGAGAAATAAAAAGGGGAGAAAAGAAATAAAAAGGAACTACCGTTAGGCAATTCCCCTGAACCGACGCTCTCATCTCCCCTCCCTCTCTCATTCTTACAGGTGGGCCCCATGTGTCATCTCCTCCACCCCTCCCTCTATCTCCACTGCGATCCCCTTTTCCCTGCCCACGTCAATGGCGGTTCCAATTCTTCCGGTAGGCAGCCCCTGGCCACGGTTCCCGCAGGTGAGCCCTCTCCTCCTCTATCTATCCCTCTACATCCCCTGGTCGCGGTCTCCTCGCCCCCTCGTTTTCTCGCGGCGGCGAGCGCGGCTCGCGGCCAGCGCGCAACCAGCGCGGCGCGACCGAGCTCGGCGTCCTAGGGCGCGGCAGCCCCTGGCCACGGCTCCCTGCGCCCACCCGCGAGCTCCCTGGCCCGGCGGCCGGTAGCCCGGCAAGCTCCGCCCATCTCGGCAAGCTACGCAGCCGCACCGCGTAAACTCCGGCCACGTCGCCATCGGTCCAATCTCCACTCGGTGCCGAAGCCCCTACGCTCCGCTCCCAGCCCTCACTCCTGGCCATGGCGATCTGCTCCTCGCAGGCCCCTGCAGGAGCGTGCTCACCCCAGGGCGCGGTCGAGCACAGCCCCTGTGGTGCGGCCAGCAGCAGCGCTCAGGCCAAGTGCACCCCCGGCGAACCCCCCTTCCTCGGCGGCCAGCAGCCCTTGCCCCCTTCGCGCGCGTGCTCCAGGGCTCAGCCGGCCATGGCGCGGCGCGGCCAGCAGCCTGCGGCCGGCATGGCGTGGCCCGGTGCCCCGGCGCTGCAGCGTGGCGGCCCAATGGCCTGCCAGCGTGGCACGCTCGGTGGCTGCCAGCGCGCCAGCCCCCGGCCAGCCGGCGTGGCTCGCCTGCGCAGTGGCCCGGCGCGTCCCGCCCGGTGTGCCCTACGTGGCTCGCCCAGCCAGTGCGGTCAGCGTGGTGTGCAGCCGGCGCGGCTCGCCGGCGTGGCGGCCCGACGCGGCTCGCCAGCGCGGATTCCTCATCGACGTATCCCCGCGCGCGCCCAGTCTTTGCGCGGAGGAGCTGCGCAGCCTCGCCATCGTCGAGCTCATCGACGCCCTCGCTATCTCTGTCTACGTTAAGGAACTCGCTGTGGCGCAGACCAGCGAGCGGTGCCCGCCGCGGCCAGCTGTGCCCGCGGCGCGTGACTGGCGTGGATCGCCGCCTATGTAGCACCGTCTCGGCCTGCGCATGGCCGGCATGCTCACGGCTTGCCCACGACTCGCTCGCGTGCCCTTTGGCGCAGCCCACGCGCTCGCCGTCACCGCCGTTCGCCAGAGCAGCGTCTCGCCACGAGTTTCGTCATCGCTGCGCAGCAGGGTTTACGTCGCTCTCGTCACCGCCGAGGGGAGCTTCGTCTACCCGGTTTACTCTCCGTCTACTTCGTGCGCAGGTCGTCGAATCCAATCCCGAAACCGGTCATCGTGCTTGTGCAACTGCGTGTGAATTGGGTGTTGTCGGAGTTTGGACGACGTTCGTCTACCCCTAAACGACTCCCGTCTACCCCCCGTCTACCTCGTCTATTCCCCTGCGCTAATTAATTTTCTATTCGATTGTCGATCAGTAAACTGAGTACTCAATTGGATTAAAATTATGATTTTAGCTAAGCGATTGTAAATATGTGATAATGTGATCTTAACGACTTAGATGTGGTATTTAACACTTATTTAGTGTTTAGTATGAACGCGATGTCTATTAGCGACTCTTGTGAGTCGTGCGCGTCGTCGCACTGTCTACACGCTGTTCGCACGTGTGGTGCTCGCCGTCGTCTTATTGTTCGTGTGTAATACTTCATTGGTTACTCTCGTGTTGTCGCACGTGTTGTTTCGCATGTCGCGCGCTGCCCGCGCGCGATATTAAAGTCATTCGATTTTAATCACTAGGGTCAATTAGTTAACTATTTGTTTAATCGTCCACTAGTAAAATAGTAAGTTAGTCAAAGCTAAATATTAGTTTTAATTTATATTTGATATGATAATGTCAATTCATGTAATTATAATTATGTCGAACTAATATTCTAACTAAGACTTGTTTAGTATAAACACGTCACCGATTTAGCTTTCTCGCCTATAGCGCGTGCTGGTTCACGCTTCGTTCACGCTCGTTGCGCGTGCTGTCTCGGGTATCGTCGGCGTGCTATGTCGCGCGTGTCCGCGTGTCGTTTGCACGCTGTCGTGATATTTCACGCGTTACGTGTTTCGTCTCGCTCCGCTAATTCGTTCTGCTTAGAATCGCTGTTGTTATTTAAATTACTTATTTAACTAAGAATCGTTAGTGTGGTCAGCTAATTAAAATTGTGCAACAGCTCTAGTTTTATTTTAATAAATATTGATTAATATAATTAGATCAAACTAAATGTTATGATTAATACTCGCTTAGTATGGACGCGATAACTTCTCGACCGTAGCCTCGACCGTCGCGTTTCTTTTTCCTCGCGTGACTGTAGTAACGCGCTCTATTTAGTATTGCATGTTTTGATTATGTTTCCTTTGTATGGTGTAACGTTCTTATGTATATGTATATGTTTGTTTGCTGGTGCTTGTTCGTCTTCGCTTCGCGTCACGAATAGACTGCGATCCATTTTCGAGCTTCGAGGAATCGACGGTCAAGCTTTGGCGACCAAGTGATCGAACTCTTCGAGTTCTACGAGGCTGAAGACCCTGAGCATCTATTTGGTGAAGGCAAGTGTCCTCTGACCCATTATGTCTCATTCACTTTTAATGCACTGTCCCGCATTACTTAATTGAAACCTAAGGATTGACTAGCTTTCTATTTACCTTATCCTTGTTTACCTTTTGGGTTATCATGGTTAGCATTATGCTATTGCTTTACTTTAATCAATGAACATGATGTGAATACTTATGATACTATGATGTTATCCCGATGATGTTCCTATGATACTTTAGGGGGCTCAGGCTGTTTCCTGAGTGCCTCTCCGTAAGGACTTGTTTAGGGAGTGACAACCCGGGATAACAGTGCAACCATGAGGGTGGAATGGGACGCCCTTAGCTGATTAATTAGAGGAACCAGATGAGTAGTTGGCTTCGCCGAAGGGCCGTCAATGGGGTCCGGGCACAGTACTTGCTCTGCCGAGGCTGGTTGCAGAGGTTCTTGATTTGGTTTTGTTAGTCACCCTTCCTTTGGGGAGATGTACTGTGTTTATCAAACTGGAGAAACCTAACGGGCGGCTATGACCTCTAGGAAATCTTTGTAAAGGCTACGTAGTGATACCCTGCCAGGCCACCTAGGTAGTGGTCAATGGGGATTAGCTCTCCTCGGGCAGAAAGGGAATCATGACTCGTGGGTAAAGTGTGCGACCTCTGCAGAGGGTTAGAAACTGATATATCAGCCGTGCTCATGGTTATGAGCGGCCTTGGGATCCTCTTTGATTAGAGATACTTGATCAGAGATGGTTGGTTTACAGGTGGTGACAAGGATGATGGTTATGACTATGGTAATGGTAAGTGGTATTCTTTCCGTTTGGAAAGGGTACTTTGAGTTAATAACTTGGGTTAATGTTAAAACCCGGCTCTCAATTAATAATAATAACCTGACCAACTAAAAGCAACTGCTTGACCTTAACCCCAAATAAAGCTAGTCCACTACAGCCAAATGGGACATTTGCTGAGTACGTTGATGTGTACTCACCCTTGCTTTCACAAAACACCAGGTTGCCTTTGGTGCAATCTATGCTAAGGTAAAGAAGAAGGCGTCGAGGCGAATCTCCAGGAGTTCCAGGACTTCGACGAGTTCGAGGATTAGGCTAGCGACCTCCCCCAGTCAGCTGCCTGTGGTGGGTTTATTTACGTTGGCTACGTTTCTATTCTGTGTACTTTGATTATATTTTGTAAATGACTCTAGTCTTTCATATTATTACTTATCTTTATTGTTATTCGAAACATTGTGCTATGATGAGTCATTTATGTAATCGCCGTGTACGTGAATTTCTGATCCTGGCACGTATATGGTTCGCATTCGGTTTACCTTCCAAAACCGGGTGTGACAGGTGCTCAATCACCTCCTTAGGGATCCTAGGCATTTGCGACGGTTCCCATGCGAAAACGTCGATGTTTGCCCGGAGGAAGGCGACGAGCGCGAGTTCCTATTTCTCCCCCAGATTGCCCGCGATGCGGGTGGTCTGGGAGGATTTTGCGCCGACCTGGATGGTCTTTACGGGTCCGCCGTTTGCTCTGGATGGCTGCACCTTTGGCATCTTGGTAGGCTCCTTTGTACTGGAGGTCGAGGGGTCCTTCCCCCCGTCGCCTGGGCGAGCAGCTTCTACCGCTAGGGTGTGCAGCTTCTCGACAGCCGTCACTGCACCGGCGCGGTCGCCCCGCACGGCAAGGACCCCAGCAGGGGACGGCATCTTGAGGACCAAATACCCGTAATGGGCAATGGCCATGAACCGGTACAGGGCCGTCCTGCCAATGATAGCATTGAAGGGGAGGTTAACCTCCGCGACGTCAAACTGGACGTTCTCTGTGCGGAAGTTTTCCTTGTTCCCGAATGTTATCGGCAGTGCATTGCTCCCTAGGGGATGCACTGGCTATGGGCCCACTCCGGAGAATGGACGAGAGGGTCCCAGTCGGGACCCCGGGATCTGCAGCTGCTTAAATGCAGCATGGCTGATGACGTTGAGCCCTGCCCCGCCGTCAATCAGCACATGGTGCAGCCGCATGTTGGCGATGACAAGGGCGGTGATGAGCGGTAGTATACCAGCCCCTGCCATGTTGTCGGGGCAGTCGGACGCCCTGAAGGAGATAGTAGTGCTCCTCCACCGCTGGTGTGGAGCAGCCTTCGGGACCCCTGGGGTCGCTGACAGGACCTCGCGGCGCAGGGACTTGACGTTCCTGCGGGAGGTGAGCTCCCAGCTCCCGCCGTACATAACGTACAGCTTCTTGCGGCGGTCGCTCTCACCACCGGAGTCGGAGTCTCTAGTGAATACGTCCTTGAGGACCCCCTCGGGTGATTGATACCCGAGGTCCCGTTCTCCCGCGACCACATCACCGTCGTCGGCCCTCTCCTTGTCAGGCCAGCGACGAGGTGGGGAGCCATCCTTGGAAGTCTGCTCGTGCCGCTCGCTGACGCACTTCGTGAGCTTGATGATCTCGCGGCGCTGTGGCGACTGTTGGGGTGCACAGGGCATGAGCCGTTGTGGCCCCCCTGTGGTCGTGGCGCTTGTTGCGCTCGCTCCGGCCTCAGTCGCAATTGCGATGATCGGGGCAGTAGCCTGTGGTCTCTCGTGGCCGTGGTTCTTCTTCTTTTTCTTTTTGCTGTCCTGGGCAATGGCACCCGAGCCACCCATCTGGGCAACCCCGGTCTATGGTGCCGAGTGCCATGCGCGACCCTCGGCGGCTCTGGCACACTTGTCGACCAGAGCGAAGAGTGTGGTGACAGTTTCCACGTCATGCGTGGCCAACTTCTCCAGCATCTTCTAATCACATACCCCCTGGCGGAAAGCGGTGATGATGGAAGCATCGGAGATACGAGGTATAGTGCCTCGTACCTTAGTGAAGCGGGACATGAAAGCCCGAAGAGTTTCCTCGGGTTCCTGCCTCACTGCATGGAGGTGAGCCTCCACGCTATGCTACTGGTAAGTGAGAGCACCTAGAGGGGGGGTGAATAGGTGATCCTGTGAAACTTAAACTTATGGCCACAAAAACTTGTTAAGTGTTAGCACAATAATTGCCAAGTGGCTAGAGAGGAGTCTCAAAAAAACACAATACCACAAGAGATCAAACACAGAGATGACACAGTGGTTTATCCCGTGGTTCGGCCAAGACCAACGCTTGCCTACTCCACGTTGTGGCGTCCCAACGGACGAGGGTTGCAATCAACCCCTCTCAAGCGGTCCAAAGACCAACTTGAATACCACGGTGTTTTGTTTTGCCTTTCAATATCCCGTTTGCAAGGAATCTCCACAAATTGGAGTCTCTTGCCCTTACACGTATATGATCACAAAGAAGCACAGAGTAAGGGAGGGAAGCAACACACGCAAATCCACAACGAAACGCGCACACACGGCCAAGAATCGAGCTCACAAGACTATCTCAAAGTTCTCACTAGAACGGAGCTCAAATCACTTAGAATGACAAACGAATGCGCAAAGACTGAGTGTGGATGATCAAGAATGCTCTAAGGTTGCTTATGTGTATCCTCCATGCGCCTAGGGGCCCCTTTTATAGCCCCAAGGCAGCTAGGAGCCGTTGAGAGCAAATCTGGAAGGCTATCCTTGCCTTCTGTCGTCGGGGGCACCGGACAGTCCGGTGCACACCGGACACTGTCCGGTGCCCGATTTCTTTCCTTAAATAGCACTGCCGACCGTTGCAGACCGTTGTAGATCTGGGAGCCGTTGGCGCACCGGACATGTCCGGTGCACACCGGACAGTCCGGTGTCGTCTTCTAGCCGTTGGCTCGGCCACGTGTCCAGCGCTGATTGCGCGGCCGACCGTTGGCCCGGTCGACCGTTGGCTCACCGGACAGTTCGGTGCACACCGGACAGTCCGGTGAATTTTAACCGTACGCCGTCGGCGAATTCCCGAGAGCGGCCTGTTCACGCCGAGTCAGTCTGGCGCACCGGACAGTCTGGTGTGCCAGACCGAGCTGAGTCTTGGCTGTACACAGCCAAGTCTTTTTCTCCTCTTTTCTTTTCTTCTTCTTTCTGTTTCTAACACTTAGACAAGTATATTAGTATACAAAACCAATGTACTAAGGCTTAGAAACATACCTTTACTTCATGATTTGCACCTTGTTCATCCTTGGACATAAATTCACAATTAAGCACATATGTTGGCACTCAATCACCAAAATACTTAGAAATGGCCCAAGGGCACATTTCCCTTTCAATCTCCCCCTTTTTGGTGATTTATGCCAACACAACATAAAGCAAGTAGAACAAGTACAAAAACACTTCAAATAAGAACTCAAATTATTTTGATTCGTTTTTGGCATATATGGATCATCCTTTGCCACCACTTGGTTTGTTTTTGCAAATCAAACTCAAATCTCTATCTCTAAGTCAAACACACATGTTGAAGCATAAAGAGAGTCATTCCAAAAGAGATTGATCAAAGATTTCAAAAACTCCCCCTTTTTCCCATAATTACTACTTCTCCCCACAAGAAGCCAACTTTTGGCAAAAGAGACAATAAAAGAGTTTTGACAAACCAAAAGCTCTATTCTACTATTTTCAAAATCTCTCAAGTGGTAGCTGATCCATTTATTGCTTTGGCCTTTATTTTCTCCCCCTTTGGCATCAAGCACCAAAACGGGATCAATCTTGGCTCTTTAACCCCATTGCCTCACCAAAATCTTCAATTTAGAGCAAATGGCAATAAGAGTTCATGAGATGGACTTGGAATAAGTTACCCTCTCATCGGAGTGCAGTGGAAGTCTTTCATGGTCCAAGTCCACTTTTTCCCTTTCAATTCTCCTTCGAGACTAAATCAAGCAAACTCAAGCAAATGGTTAGTCTCAAAGGGTCAAGTTGTAACACATCTCCCCCTAAACATGTGCATCACTTTGCAACGGACTTGTGAGGTCCAGGGAGTGTTTGTACAACTTGAGCACCATAATAAGCAACAAAATGCAGAATGAACATGATCAAAGGCATAAACACATGTATGCTACATTTCAATCCAAGTTTCGCGAATCTAAGATATTGAGCTCACTACGCAGCCTGCAAAAGGTCTTCTCATCTAAAGGCTTGGTAAAGATATCGGCTAGCTGGTTCTCGGTGCTAACATGAAACACTTCGATATCCCCCTTTTGCTGGTGGTCTCTCAAAAAGTGATGCCGGATGTCAATGTGCTTTGTGCGGCTGTGCTCAACAGGATTTTCCGCTATTCGGATAGCACTCTCATTATCACATAGGAGTGGGACTTTGCTCAGATTGTAGCCAAAGTCCCTGAGGGTTTGCCTCATCCAAAGTAGTTGCGCACAACACTGTCCTGCGGCAACGTACTCGGCCTCAGCGGTGGATAGGGCAACGGAGGTTTGTTTCTTAGAGTTCCATGACACCAGGGACCTTCCTAAGAATTGGCACGTCCCCGATGTACTCTTCCTATCGACCTTACATCCAGCATAGTCGGAATCTGAGTACCCAATTAAGTCAAAGTTAGACCCCTTTGGATACCAGATCCCGAAGCAAGGCGTAGCGACTAAATATCGAAGAATTCGCTTCACAGCCACTAAGTGACACTCCTTCGGATCGGATTGAAATCTAGCACACATGCATACGCTAAGCATAATATCCGGTCTACTAGCACATAAATAAAGCAAAGAACCTATCATGGATCGGTATGCTTTTTGATCAACGGACTTACCTCCTTTGTTGAGGTCGGTGTGTCCGTCGTTTCCCATCGGCGTCTTTGCGGGCTTGGCGTCCTTCATCCCAAACCGCTTTAGCAGATCTTGCGTGTACTTCGTTTGGGAGATGAAGGTGCCGTCCTTGAGTTGCTTCACTTGGAACCCAAGGAAGTAGTTCAACTCGCCCATCATCGACATCTCGAATTTCTGCGTCATTACCCTGCTAAACTCTTCACAAGACTTTTGGTTAGTAGAACCAAATATTATGTCATCGACATAAATTTGGCACACAAACAAATCACCATCACATGTCTTAGTGAAAAGAGTTGGATCGGCTTTTCCAACCTTGAAAGCATTAGCAATTAAGAAATCTCTAAGGCATTCATACCATGCTCTTGGGGCTTGTTTAAGTCCATAGAGCGCCTTAGAGAGCTTACACACGTGGTCGGGATACCGCTCATCCTCGAAGCCAGGGGGTTGCTCCACGTACACCTCCTCCTTTATTGGCCCGTTGAGGAAAGCGCTCTTCACATCCATTTGGTATAACCTGAAAGAATGGTGAGCGGCATACGCTAGCAAGATACGAATGGACTCTAGCCTAGCCACAGGAGCAAAAGTCTCCTCAAAGTCCAAACCTGCGACTTGGGCATAACCTTTTGCCACAAGTCGAGCCTTGTTCCTTGTCACCACTCCGTGCTCGTCTTGTTTGTTGCGGAACACCCACTTGGTTCCCACAACATTTTGCTTGGGACGAGGCACCAGCGTCCAAACTTCATTGTGCTTGAAGTTGTTAAGTTCCTCCTGCATGGCCAACACCCAATCCGGATCTAGCAAGGCCTCCTCTACCCTGAAAGGCTCAATAGAAGAGACAAAGGAGTAATGCTCACAAAAATTAACTAATCGAGACCTAGTAGTTACTCACTTGCTAATGTCACCCAGAATTTGGTCGATGGGATGATCCCTTTGAATCATCGCTCGAACTTGGGTTGGAGGTGCCGGTTGCGCTTCTTCCTCCATCACGTGATCATCTTGTGCTCCCCCTTGATCACACGCCTCCTTTTGATGAACCTGTTCATCGTCTTGAGTTGGGGGATGCACCGTTGTTGAGGAAGAAGGTTGATCTCGTTCATCTTGTTCCTGTGGCCGCACTTCTCCAATCGCCATGGTTCGCATAGCGGCCGTCGGAACATCTTCTTCATCTACATCATCACAATCAACAACTTGCCCTCTTGGAGAGCATTAGTCTCATCAAATACAACGTCGCTAGAGACTTCAACCAAAGCCGATGATTTGTTGAAGACCCTATACGCCTTTGTATTTGAATCATAACCTAATAAAAACCCTTCTACAGCTTTGGGAGCAAACTTAGAATTTCTACCCTTCTTCACTAGAATGTAGCACTTGCTCCCAAATACACGAAAGTAAGATACATTGGGTTTGTTACCGGTTAGCAGCTCATACGACGTCTTCTTGAGGAGGCGGTGAAGGTAGACCCTGTTGATGGCGTGGCAAGCCGTGTTCACGGCTTCCGACCAAAAGCACTCGGGGGTCTTGAATTCTCCAAGCATAGTCCTCGCCATATCTATGAGCGTCCTATTCTTCCTCTCTACCACACCATTTTGCTGTGGTGTGTAGGGAGCGGAGAACTCATGCTTGATCCCTTCTTCCTCAAGAAACTCCTCCACTTGAAGGTTCTTGAATTCGGACCCGTTGTCGCTCCTTATCTTTTTCACCTTGAGCTCAAACTCATTTTGAGCTCTCCTTAGGAAGCGCTTGAGGATCCCTTGGGTTTCAGACTTATCCTGCAAAAAGAACACCCAAGTGAAGCGGGAAAAGTCATCAACAATAACTAAACCATACTTACTTCCTCCTATGCTTAGATAGGCGACGGGTCCGAAGAGGTCCATATGCAGCAGCTCCAGAGGTCTTGACGTGGTCATCACATTCTTGCTGTGATGTGCTCCTCCCACTTGTTTACCTGCTTGACAAGCTGCACAAGGTCTATCTTTTTCGAAATAAACATTGGTTAGACCTATCACGTGTTCTCCCTTTAGAAGCATGTGGAGGTTCTTCATCCCCACATGTGCTAAGCGGCGATGCCACAACCAGCCCATGCAAGTCTTAGCCATTAAGCATGCATCTAGACCGGCCTCTTCTTTTGCAAAATCAACTAAGTAAAGCTTGTCGTCTAGTACACCCTTAAAGGCTAGTGAACCATCACTTCTTCTAATGACAGACACATCTACATTTGTAAAAAGACAATTATATCCCATATTGCACAGTTGACTAACAGATAGCAAATTATATCCAAGAGACTCTACTAAAAACACATTAGAGATTGAGTGCTCATTGGAAATTGCAATTTTACCTAACCCTTTTACCTTGCCTTGATTCCCATCACCGAATATAATTGAATCTTGGGAATCCTTATTTTTGACATAGGAGGTGAACATCTTCTTCTCCCCCGTCATATGGTTTGTGCATCCGCTGTCGATAATCCAGCTTGAACCCCCGGATGCATAAACCTGCAAGGCAAATTCAGGCTTGGGTCTTAGGTACCCAACTCATGTTGGGTCCTACAAGGTTAGTGCAAATATCTTTAGGGACCCAAATGCAAGTTTTGTCTCCCTTGCATTTTGCCCCTAACTTCCTAGCAACTATTTTCCTATCCTTTCTACAAATAGCAAAGGAAGCATTTAAAGCACAGTAAATTGTAGAAGGTTCATTTACTACTTTCCTAGGAGCATGAATAATATTCTTTCTAGGCACATGATGAATATTTCTTCTAGACATATTTCTACCATGCATATAGGAAGAACTAGAAGCAAACATGGCATGAGAGTCAAAATCATCATAAGCATTATAACTCCTATAAGCATTTCTAGTTTGTCTCCTATCATGGTACAAGAAGGCATGGTTCTTTTTAGCACTACTAGCCATAGGGGCCTTCCCTTTCTCCTTGACGAAGATGGGAGCCTTGTGGCTTGTTAAGTTCTTGGCTTCCCTCTTGAAGCCAAGCCCATCCTTAATTGAGGGATGTCTTCCAGTTGTGTAGGCATCCCTTGCAAATTTTAACTTATCAAATTCACTTTTGCTAGTCTTAAGTTGGGCATTAAGACTAGCCAATTCATCATTTAGTTTGGAAATTGAAACTAAGTGTTCACTATAGGCATAAACATCGAAATCTTTACACCTCATACAAGTATCAACAATTTCTACACAGGAATTAGATTTACTAGCTACTTCTAGTTTAGCACTTAAATCATTATTAACACTTCTTAAGGTAGCAATGGTTTCATGACAAGAAGATAGTTCACTAGAGAGCATTTCATTCCTTTTAATTTCAAGAGCAAGTGAATTTTGTGCACTAACAAATTTATCATGCTCTTCATATAAAAGATCTTCTTGTTTTTCTAAGATTCTATCCTTTTCATTCAAGGCATCAATTAATTCATTAATCTTAGCTATCTTAGTTCTATCCAATCCCTTGAATAAACTAGAGTAATCTATTTCATCTTCACTAGACTCATCATCACTAGAAGAATCATAAGTATTAGCATTACTAGTGATTACCTTCTTCTCCCTTGCCATGAGGCAAGTGTGATGCTCGTTTGGGAAGAGGGCCGATTTGTTGAAGGCAGTGGCGGCGAGTCCTTCGTCGTCGGAGTCGGACGAAGAGCAATCCGAGTCCCACTCCTTTCCAAGGTGTGCCTCGCCTTTGGCCTTCTTGTAAATCTTCTTGTTCTCTCTCTTCCCATTTTTCCCTTGCTCCTGGTCACTATCATTTTCGGGACAGTTAGCAATAAAATGACCAACCTTACCACATTTGAAGCATGAGCGCTTCCCCTTTGTCTTGGTCTTCCTTGGTTGCCCCTTGCGACCATTTAGCGCCGTCTTGAATCTTTTGATGATGAGAGCCATCTCTTCATCATTGAGCCTGGCCGCCTCAACTTGCGCCACCTTGCTGGGTAGCGGCTCCTTGCTCCTTGTTGCCTTGAGAGCAATGGGTTGAGGCTCGTGGAGTGGACCGTTTAACGCGTCGTCGACGTATCTCGCCTCCTTGATCATCATCCGCCCGCTTACGAATTTTCCGAGTACCTCCTCGGGCGTCATCATCGTGTACCTGGGATTCTCACGAATATTGTTCACGAGATGAGGATCAAGAACGGTAAAGGACCTTAGCATTAGGCGGACAACGTCGTGGTCCGTCCATCGCGTGCTTCCGTAGCTCCTTATTTTGTTGATAAGGGTCTTGAGCCGGTTGTACGTTTGGGTTGGCTCCTCTCCCCTTATCATGGCGAATCGTCCAAGCTTGCCCTCCACCAACTCCATTTTGGTGAGCATGGTGATGTCATTCCCCTCGTGAGAGATCTTGAGGGTGTCCCATATTTGCTTGGCATTGTCCAAGCCGCTCACCTTGTTGTACTCTTCCCTGCACAAGGACGCTAAGAGAACAGTAGTAGCTTGTGCATTTCTATGGATTTGTTCATTTATGAGCATAGAGTTATCCGAGCTATCAAACTTCATTCCATTCTCTACAATCTCCCAAATGCTTGGATGGAGAGAGAATAAGTGACTACGCATTTTGTGACTCCAAAACCCGTAGTCCTCCCCATCGAAGTGTGGAGGTTTGCCAAGAGGAATAGAAAGCAAATGCGAACTCGAACTATGTTGAATACGAGAATAACCAAATGAAAAGTTCGAATTGACCGTCTTTTTGTAGTCGTTGTGGTCATCGTCCTTTTGGGAAGAAGTGGATTCATCGCTGTCGTCGTAGTAGACGATCTCCTTGATGCGCCTTGTCTTCTTCTTCTTCCCTTCCTTCCGTCTATGACCCGAGCCGGAGTCGGTAGGCTTGTCGTCCTTCGGCTCGTTGATGAAGGACTCCTTCTCCTTGTCGTTGATCACGATTCCCTTCCCCTTAGGATCCATCTCTTCGGGCGATTAGTCCCTTTCTTGAAGAGAACGGCTCCGATACCAATTGAGAGCACCTAGAGGGGGGGTGAATAGGTGATCCTGTGAAACTTAAACTTATGGCCACAAAAACTTGTTAAGTGTTAGCACAATAATTGCCAAGTGGCTAGAGAGGAGTCTCAAAAAACACAATACCACAAGAGATCAAACACAGAGATGACACAGTGGTTTATCCCGTGGTTCGGCCAAGACCAACGCTTGCCTACTCCATGTTGTGGCGTCCCAACGGACGAGGGTTGCAATCAACCCCTCTCAAGCGGTCCAAAGACCAACTTGAATACCACGGTGTTTTGTTTTGCCTTTCAATATCCCGTTTGCAAGGAATCTCCACAAATTGGAGTCTCTTGCCCTTACACGTATATGATCACAAAGAAGCACAGAGTAAGGGAGGGAAGCAACACACACAAATCCACAGCGAAACGCGCACACACGGCCAAGAATCGAGATCACAAGACTATCTCAAAGTTCTCACTAGAACGGAGCTCGAATCACTTAGAATGACAAACGAATGCGCAAAGACTGAGTGTGGATGATCAAGAATGCTCTAAGGTTGCTTATGTGTATCCTCCATGCGCCTAGGGGCCCCTTTTATAGCCCCAAGGCAGCTAGGAGCCGTTGAGAGCAAATCTGGAAGGCTATCCTTGCCTTCTGTCGTCGGGGGCACCGGACAGTCCGGTGCACACCGGACACTGTCCGGTGCCCGATTTCTTTCCTTAAATAGCACTGCCGACCGTTGCAGACCGTTGTAGATCTGGGAGCCGTTGGCGCACCGGACATGTCCGGTGCACACTGGACAGTCCGGTGCCGTCTTCTAGCCGTTGGCTCGACCACGTGTCCAGCTCTGATTGCGCGGCCGACCGTTGGCCCGGTCGACCGTTGGCTCACCGGACAGTCCGGTGCACACCGGACAGTCCGGTGAATTTTAACCGTACGCCGTCGGCGAATTCCCGAGAGCGGCCTGTTCACGCCGAGTCAGTCTGGCGCACCGGACACTGTCCGGTGCACACCGGACAGTCCGGTGTGCCAGACCGAGCTGAGTCTTGGCTGTACACAGCCAAGTCTTTTTCTCCTCTTTTCTTTTCTTCTTCTTTCTGTTTCTAACACTTAGACAAGTATATTAGTATACAAAACCAATGTACTAAGGCTTAGAAACATACCTTTACTTCATGATTTGCACCTTGTTCATCCTTGGACATAAATTCACAATTAAGCACATGTGTTGGCACTCAATCACCAAAATACTTAGAAATGGCCCAAGGGCACATTTCCCTTTCAGTAAGCACTGGCGAAGTTCGCTGTGAACCGCGCACAGAGCTCTTCCCAAGAGTAGATCGATCCCGGGGCGAGGTTCATGAGCCAGGTCCGGGTCGGCCCAGACAAAGCTACATGGAAATATGTTGCCATTACAGTAGTGTCTCCACCTGCTGCCGTAATGGCGGTGATGTATACCTGCAAGAATTCCGACAGGTTTGACGTACCGTCGTACTTTTCTGGCAGGTGTGGTCGGAACTTGGATGGCCAAGTCACCGCGCGGAGATGATCTGCCAGGGCGGCGCAGCCTACACCGGTCAATGGGACACTCGCCTGAATTCGGGCACCCCTTGGAGTTTGCGGTGCTACCGCGGTGAAGTCTAGGTCGAGGATGCGACCCTCGATGTTCTGTCGGCGCTCACGCGCCCTCTCCAGAGATACATGGGCATCCTCGCCCGCACGCCTGCGGTTGAGTTCTGCCCATAGGTCATCAGGCCTCTCTAGAGAGACTGGGGCGTCCTCTCCCTCCTCGTGTTGACGCCGGGATGACCGAGGCCTGGGCCTGGCCGAGCTAGAATGCGCCATGCCGAGCAGATGATTGACATTGTCACACCATTGCTTCATGGCCCCCGGTGAGGCCATGGAGCTAGGAGGGTGGCATAGCAACTCTCTGGCTGTAGACAAGGCCCCAGGCGTAGCCCTTGATGCTCTGGATGTCTGTGCAGGAGTATGCTGCCGCGCAGAGCGCACAGCAGCAGCACCAGGCACAGGGCGGTTGGAGGCCCGTGGCGTGGAAGACGCAACCTCTTCCTCCATCGGGAAGTCCTTGGGAACGAAGTCGTGGTGCTCGACGATCTGGACCATGGTGTCGAGCAGAAAACAGGCGAAAAACCTAAAGCCAAGCCCCTACCTGGCGCGCCAAATGTCGGAGAGGAATTTCTCCTGCCGGGTGGCGGAACGCACCCGCACTAAATCCTAAGATGAGGAGGGGCCTTAGCGGTTTGCCTGTTACGTGGATTGGTGGATGAACACACGAAGACACAAGGGTTTAGAGTGGTTCAGGCCGCCGGAGCGTAAAACCCTACTCCACTGTGTGTTGTATTGAGTGTCTGGGTTGCGTCTGTGTGCTTGAGAGCTTGTCTTGTAACGTTGTGTGCCTTCCCTTTTATAGCTCAAGGGAGGCACATACAAGGATGCTGAGCCCCGACATGTGGGCCCAGGGACATAATGGAAGAAATACCTGGAGTAACTAATGCAAGTAACACCTATGCGATCTCCTGGCACCATGATATCCGCAGCCCGCACAGTATTGATATGCAACGGTAGCTTCCTTGGTAACGTACGAGTGATGATGAGCGCAGTGCACGTGGCAGTATGGTGTGCTGCCTGCCAATGGAATGGACAGGCACGCCGCCTACGGAATGGACAGGTCGCTGCCCGCCAGCGGAATGGACAGGTCGCCGCCTGTCAGCGGAATGCACAAGTCGTCGCCTGCCAGTGGAATGGACATGTCTCATTAAATGCGGAGGCGGCACACCGCCTGTCAGTGGAATGGACAAGCGGCACGCCTTATCCTCAATAAATGCAGAGGTCGCGTAACTCGGAAGCCTTACGTCACGTGCAGTAGGCCATGTGGCAGCATCGGGTCTCCGCCTAGGTGGGGAGCAGAAGTGTATGCGGACAGGTCCGCACCAGACTAGGTCTAGACACGTGTCGGTTCCGGACCCCTACCTGGGTCCTGCTCAAGGCCCACGTATGCTCTATCCTAGGACCTTGGGACCCCATTGTGGGCGGCCCAAACCCCATATGGGAGGGGTCCGGGTCCCATTCCAGGGGTCTGGCTTACACGTGGCGGTCTTGGACCAACCTTGGAGGTCCGGATTGCATATCTAGGGGTCCGGTGCTCTCCCATGGGGGTCTAGACTTACTGTTGATGCCTTGGAGTATATCACCTTCTCTGAACATGTGGTGGCTTCAGACCCGCCCATGTGGTGGAGTCGGGCACCGCTGTGGACCCAGAGTAGCCGCCCGGGACTGGGGTGAGTCATGGTCTAGTCCCACACACAGCACTTTCACCACGCGACTAAGTGATAACCATGTGGGCACTGCATCTTTACACAGTAGTAAGGGGTACCCTAGTTTCAGAGTACCGATAGTGGTAATCCTCTCCCCCTGGCAGATGGCTTCGGATAAAACCATGCCTACCGCCTCTCGGATTGGAGCAATGTCTCCTCAAATTGCTGAAGGAGAAGTCGGTGGAGAAGGGAGTGAAACCCACCTCCCCGCACCTCCGGAGCTGCCATTAGATTTAACCCAAGTTCTGGCCAACCAAACCCGACTCATTGAGGTCCTCACTAGAAGCTTTGAGAACCAGCGCCCAAATGGTGGAAGGCCTCAAGACAGGATGGGAGATCCCACATTCGCTGGATCCAGCAAGCCGCTCGATGCTGATGACTGGCTGTGCATAATAAAAAGGAAGTTAGAGGCCATCGGATGCCCTGAGAACTAGTGTGTTCATCTAGCTACTCATCAACTTTCTGGGATGGCCCTATCCTGGTGGGATACCTTCAGAGCTACCGTCAGAGATGCTACCTGGGCAGAATTTGAAGCCGCCTTTCGAGAACATCATGTGCCCCAAGGGATCGTTCAGCTCAAGGAAGATGAATTCCGGGAATTAACTCAAGGTGGAAGATCTGTCAGTGAGTATGTGCACAAATTCATAGAATTGGCTCGCTATGCGCCTGACGATGTCAGCACAGAAGCCAAGAAGATGGCCCGTTTCTTGAAGGTGTTAAGACCAGAACTCAAGACTATCCTTGCTAGCCAAGATTTCCTCAGCTTTTCGCATCTCTCTAACAAGGCCATACAAGTAGAAAGGGCTAGGGAAGAAGAAAAGGGTCACCTCAAGAGGAAATTCCAAGTCCTCCGAGCTCAGCAACAGGACAGGCACCAGAGAATTCAATCCTTTGGGTTTCCACCCAAGGGACCAAGCTTCAACAAGCTAGCTGGACCCACTCCATCACGTTTTAGTCAGCAAGGTCAAAGCTCTTTTCAGGCCCCCTCCGTTGCAAGCAACCAACCTCCAACCAATGCATGTTGGCACTGCGGAGACCCCAGTCATTACAAGAATAATTGTCCTCAGTTGAAGGCATCCATGCCTACTTACTCCAACTCGGTGAATGGCCCAATAGTGCCCTAGCACCCACCTCCAAGGCACCTTCCTCCAACAGCCAACAGAGCAAGACCCAGTATTATGGCAGGGCACGAGTGAACCACGTCGATGCGCAAGAAGCTCAGCAAGCCCTAGGAGTAGTGCTCGATGAGTTCCTAGTTGAATTTGCTCCCGCTGCTGTACTTTTTGATTCAGGAGCATCTCATTCATTCATAGCCACCAATTTCGTGGAAAAACATGGCATTCCCACTGCACACCTAGAAATTCCCTTGGTCACCCGAACCCTAGGGTCAGACCTTCTATGCCGTCTCAAATGCTCCCAAGTCAGGATTCTTTTAAGTGGGGTAGTGTTCTTGGCAAACTTAGCCATCTTGCCATCCCAAGGGGTTGATGTGATCTTAGGAATGGATTGGTTAACCAAGCACAAAGGCATCATAAGTTGCGCAAATAAGACTGTTCTTCTCACTGACCACCAAGGAAAGTCGGTCTCATGTCAGGCTCAGCCACCCGCCCAAGATCCAATGGTGTTTAACCTAGCAACAGAAAGCATATATGTAGTAGAAGAATTCATGGATGTATTCCCAGAAGAATTGCCAGGAATGCCACCAGAAAGAGAAGTAGAGTTCTACATTGATCTAATTCCCGGCACTGCACCCATCGCAAAGAGACCATACCGCATGGCTCCCACCGAATTGGCAGAGCTAAAACTCTAGATCGCATAACTTCAACAGAAAGGGTACATTCGTCCTAGCTCATCTCCTTGGGGAGCACCAGTCCTATTTGTCACCAAAAAGGATGGAAGTATGAGGATGTGTATTGATTACCGATCCTTGAATGAGGTTACAATTAAAAACAAGTACCCACTACCTCGGATCGATGACCTCTTCGACCAGCTTCAAGGGGCCAAGTATTTCTCCAAGATAGATCTAAGGTCAGGATATCACCAGCTAAGAATCAAGGAAGCAGACGTTCAGAAGACTGCATTTGTCACCCGGTACGGATAGTATGAGTTCACAGCAATGCCCTTCGGACTAACCAACGCGCCCGCCTTTTTCATGAATCTCATGAATAAGGTATTTATGGAAGAGCTGGATAAGTTTGTCGTAGTCTTCATTGATGACATCATTATCTACTCCAAGAGTCGCGAAGATCATAAGCATCACCTCTGGATTGTCCTCGGAAGACTCAGAGCACATCAACTCTATGCTAAGCTCAGCAAATGTGAATTCTAGTTAGAGAAGATAGCCTTCCTCGGGCATATCTTAACTGTACAAGGAATAGAAGTGGACCCCTCCAAAGTAGAAGCAGTATCCAAATGGAAACAACCATCCAACGTTAGTGAAGTTCGAAGCTTTTTGGGAATGGCAGGATATTACCGCCGTTTCATCAAAGGGTTCTCCAGTATAACAAGACCTATGATCGAGCTCCTCAAGAAAGAAAATAAATTTATATGGACCCCAAAGTGTGAGGAAAGCTTCCAAATCATAAAGAAGAAGCTCACAACCACACCAATATTGACACTACCAGACATCCACTAGAATTTTAATTTGTCATCTTCTGTGATGCTTCAATACAGGGTTTAGGATGTGTGCTTATGCAAAATGAGAAAGTCATCGCCTATGCATCACGCCTACTCAAGCCACATGAGTAGAATTATCCAACACATGATTTGGAATTGGCAGCCATAGTGCATGCCCTAAAAATATGGAGGCACTACTTGATTGGGAACAAATGTCACATCTTCACAGATCACAAGAGCCTAAGGTACATTTTCACTCAGCCAGACCTCAATCTCCGTCAACGAAGATGGTTGGAATTGATTAAAGATTATGACATTGAGATCCACTACCACCCCGGGAAAGCCAACGTGGTCGCAGACGCCCTCAGCCGAAAGCCTTTCGGAGAGAAAGAGACCAACTTCTTGGAAGACTAGAAGAAAGAATCAGCTCAACTGAATGCTTGTCTGGTAGACAATGGCAGCCTGGAGGTCAAACCAATGCTAGAAGACCTCATACGCAAAGCTCAGTGCCTGGACACTGAGACGACAAGTCTTGCGGAGAGAATACGCAAGGAACAACTCCCGAACCTCAAGACAGATGAAGAAGGAATCCTTTGGTTCAGAAACCGTCTGTGTGTACCAAAAGGAGAAGCACGAGAAGTCCTGCTTGACGAAGCTCACAACTCAGCCTACTCTATCCACCCAGGAACCACCAAAATGTACCTAGACCTCAAGACCAGATACTGGTGGAGAGGAATGAAAAAGGAGATAGCACAGTATGTGGCCTAGTGTGACACTTGCCAGTGAACTAAGGCAGAGCATCAGAAGCCTGCAGGTCTACTGCAACCCCTTCCAGTACCCAAATGGAAGTGGGAAGAAATAGGCATGGATTTTGTAATTGGACTGCCTCGAACCCAAAAAGGGAACGATTCTATATGGGTTATAATCGACCGTCTTACCAAGGTAGCTCATTTCATCATAGTAATAACTACCTTCGGAGGAGCCACCCTTGCCCGGATATATCTTAAAGAAATAGTCAGACTCCATGGTATTCCACGGAAGATAGTGTCTATCGGAGAGGGAATTCTTCGGCCAGGCGGCGGAGTGCAACCGCCCTAAATCCTAAGATGAGGAAGGGGCTTAAGCATTTTGCCTGTCTTGCTAAGCGATCATCAAGCACATGAACACGCGAGGATTTAGAGTGGTTCGGACCGCCGGAGCGTAATACCCTACTCCACTGTGTGTTGGATTGTTGTGGAAGCTTGAGTTGTGTGTAAGCCTGAATGACTTGTGTCTGAGTCCTCTCACGTTGCATGCCTCCCCTTTTATAGTTCAAGGGGGGCATGTACAAGGGTTCTGAGCCCCGACATGTGGGCCCAGGGACAAATGGAAGGATGAATCTACTGCTTGCCATGCCCGTGTAATCTCCGTGCGCCCTGACACCCGAGATCTGCGTAGCCTCGTCGCGCAGGGGGATGCTTCTCGTATAAGGGATGAGTACAGTGCAGCATGGGCACACTGTTTCAACAACGGACTGGACAGGTGCACAGTCTGCAGGGTGGCCCCTTGCGCCGCTTGCCAGCGGAATGGACAGGACACAATAAATGTCGTGGGGGCACATCATCTGTCAGAAGGGTGGACAGGCGGCGTGTCCTCTCCATAATAAATACGGAGGCCGCGTGACTCAGATCCCTTACATCACGCTCCGCCCGCTGGCCTACGTCACGGACAATAAAACATGTGGCTGCACTAGACCCTTAGTCGAGCGAGGGGGCGAAGGCGCTACGGATAGAGCCAGGACACACGTCAATCCCAGACCCGGGCCTAGGTTATGACACTCCCTTTCCCGGGACCTTGTTATGGGCGGTCCGGACCTCACTTGGTGGGGTCCGAACCCTATCCAATGGCTTCGGGCTGCTTTACTTCGGGGGTCCGGGTCATGCGCACAGGGGTCCGGTGTCTTCTAGGCCCGATGGCGTTGTCTCTGAGAACGCCACCTTAACTGCCCACAAGATACCCCTGAGACTGTTCTTCGCGCGGCTAAGGGTAGCCACACAGGCATCGTGCCTTTATACCGTAGTAAGGGGTTCCCCTAATCCAGGGTACCGACAGTGGCCCCCTGGCCCGCCTCTGGGGAGGATGCGAGCCTGCAGGTGGGGCCAGAGTTTGACTGGCGATCGGCCCGCTGCTCCTGCGTGCCCGTTGATGCAGCTACTGTCGGCCCGCCTATGGTCACGCCGACTGCCACGTCTGTTCCCGTGGCTAACTGCCCCGTGACCTCCGTACTTAATGCCTTTATTGGGCCATGCACGGGGTGCCTCGAGTTGCTGCATTGGTTTTTGAAAATTTATCTTCTTAGTCTTCTGCGATGGTCTTGAGGAGGTGCGGTATTGGCGCGAGCGGCGGTGCAACTTTCCCAGGAACCGGCGCGCCGGGTGTATGACATGTGTGCCTGGGCCCCCATGCCAAAAGTTGAACCACCAGTTGCGGCGAAGCTTCAAGGGGCGCGCAACCGCGGGGCGGTTGCATGCTCCTTGTGCGGCGGTTCGCCTCCTTGACCGCTGGTTGCGGCGGAGATGAAAGGGCGTATAACCACAGGGCGGTTGCACGCTCCTTGTGCGGCGATTCGCCTTCTTGACCGCTGGTTGTGGTGAAGATGGAAGGGCGTATAACCGCAGGGCGGTTGCATGCTCCTTGCGCGAGTTACGCAGGGTCGGGTCCCCATGCCATAGGTTGGGTGCCTTGGTGTGCATTGGGGGAGACCTGTCTGTGACGCTTAGGGGCACGGGCGGGGAAATCTGCCTTTAAAAAGGAGTTCACCCCCCGGGCAGTAGCCATGCCTCGCTTTTCTTGCCTTCACCGCGCCCTTCCGCCTTCCGAGCCTCTAGATGGGGCGCGCCGGTGTTCGCTGGGGGGATCCGCGTTAGGGTCACCCCCCAGTGGTCTCACCGCCGGGGAGCTCGCGCTCTTCGTTTCCTATGCGGTGGTGCTGCCGATCTTGTCTTCTTCTTGCTGCTGTTGGAGGGGCACGACCTCATGGGGGTTGGCGCTCTTCTGCCATCTCTCAACTTCAAGGATTTTCATCATGCAGCCCGGCTACAGTCTCCCGCCAGTGGTCATCTACAAGGATGACCACCAGCCTCTTGGTGGAGAGAAGCGAGCCGAGCTGCGGCCTCCCCCTACCCTCAGCTTCAAGGATGTTCATCATCCTCGCTGGGGTGGAAGGCGAGCCGAGTCGGGGCCCTGCCCTCCGCATGGGCTGGTGACCCGCTTCTTCCTCCAGCATTTGGAGGAGAAGGATGTTCACCAGCCTTGCGGAGGAGGCGAACCTCGGCTACGCGGGACCGGCCGGCTATAGGCGCCGTCAGCTGCCGCGTGTCTAGCTCCTTGGCCTGGATGGCTTTGGTGCCGCCTCCAACGCTACCTCCCGCCATCAAGTGGGGTGTGGCTGTCCGTCCACCGCACGGGCGACGATCGCGCCGTGCGCAGGTCCGCCGCACCCGTAGCATCCCCTGCGCCGTCGGCTACGCTGTTCCGACGGCGCCCGGGGGGTTGTACAAGACGTCGTATGCCATGGAGGTGGCGGCCACGTTCTTGGATGGTCTTGTCCTTACCCCCACAGGAGGACGGGGGCGATGACCTTTCTGCACGCGCTGAGGCGTCCGCCGTCGCCGGTAAGCCACCGGTGCAGAGGTGGTCGTTGTCGCCGGTGCTGGGGTGGTCGCCTCCGCTGGTGAGGCTGAGGTGGTCGCCTCCGCTGGCGGGGGCTGCCCGTTGCAGAGGTGGTCGCTGCCGCTGGTGAGGCTGCCTAGTGCAGAGGTGGTTGCATCCGCTGGCGAGACCACCAGCGCCACATGCGGCCGAGCCTCCAACTCTTTGGCTTTAATGGCCTTGTTGTCGCCCCCATAGGAGGATGGGGGCGAGGACCTCTTTGCAATGGTGCGCGCATTGAGGCGGCCATCACCACTGTCATGCCGTCTTGGAGGATTCCGCAAGGACAGCGGTCGCGAACTTCCAACGCGACTCCACTGGCGTCTGGTAGTTTATACCTGCAGAGTAGAGATGGAACTACGATTCCGCTTGAAGGCGGATGTAATACTTTTGCTTTTTGTAAGGTACTTTTGAGTACTATTTATCAAGCAGTATTAGCACTTATCTGTGTACCACTTGTCCCTGTTGTGTGTGGCGTAACCGATTCCTCCTTGGTACTTGGCCCCCCTGGGATGTAGGCTCGATTTGTCGAGGCTGCAGACCAGCATACCTAAGAAAGAGTTGGCCATGGCCCATAGGAGGTAGCCTCGACTGGGACCTAGGCCTGCACACAGCTTCGGCTAGGGAGCATTAGTAGTACACCCGCAGGACCCGCCACCTAACACTAGCCATCCTTTGATACATGCTCGGGACCTGCAGGGTCTAGTCTAGGAAGCCAAGTTGTGTGTCGGGGCCCCCTGGATGGTGGTTCTAGGTACTAGGACACCCGTCGCAGAGTGGTGGAGCGTGCAGGCCCACGGTACGGAACCAAGCTGAGCGGCTACATGGCTCCAGACCTCCCCAGGAGACAAGTGTCCATTCTCTAGTTCCAGACCCCAGGTTGCCGGACCCACAGGACTTATAGCTCCAAATACTAGGGTACCCGTCACGGAGTGGTGGAGTGTGTAGGCTTTCGGGTACGGGATCAGGCTAAGCGACCACACAGGCTCTAGACCACCCCATGGAACGGACTCCCACTCTTTAGAGCTGGCCCCCAGGCTGTCAGGCCCTCTTGCTTTCACAGAGAGGTCCTAAACTGCAAGCCTAGCTGTTCAATTCGGATGTCATCGTGTTTGATGGGATTGGAACTGTTCGGGTGGGTTAGATAAAATAACATCCGGAAAACTGCAGGGTAAAACCATGGAGCAATAGGATAAAACTATCATAGAAGCACATCTGAGGGGGTAAATCTTTTCTTTTAACCTGTCATGCATGGGTGCAGACCAACAGGCCGGGCTTACGAGGGCGGACCTCACCAGGTTGGCGTACACGTGTGCGCTACCTAGTTACAAAAGGGAGAAAAATTCGACCCCTCAGACTTGCTCCTATGGATAGAACTTACAGAGATGCTCCAGCGGTCAGGAAGAGGTACTCCTTCAGTTGTAGCAAGATAGTCACCCTCGGGTCAGCGTATTCCCGTCACCTTGAAGGATCCTTCCTAGCTGGGGAGCATTGTGGAGCCCTTCTAGGTTTGGTACTTGCCGTAGAACTAGGTCTCGACCCTGGGTTCCCATCTGCGTTTGATGACAGAGTCCTCGTCCTCGTGCTGTAGCCATTTCTGCATGGACTTGTCCGAAGCCTGGACTCGTGGGGAGTCCAGAAGGGTTTCTGGGGGAAGGTAGGCTTCGGCCCCGTAGACTGGGGAGCACGGGGTCCCTCTAGGGGTCCGTCTAGTTGTCCCCATCGGAGTAGGAATCTCCGGCGAAGACATCCTTTAGGTCCCCCTCGGGTGACTGATACTCGAGGTCCCGTTCAACTGTGGCCACCTCGCCGTCGTCGACCTTTTCTTTGCCAGGTCGGCGACGAGGTGGGGAGCCATCCTTGGAGGACTGCTCATGCCGCTCGCTGACACGTTTCATGAGATCAATGATCTCGCGACACTCCGTGGCGCTGTGGCGACCGTTGGGGTGCACAGCGCATGGGCCGCTGTTACCCCTCTACGGTCGTGGGTGTTTGTTGCGGTCGCCCCGGCCCCCGGTCGCGGCTACAACGACTAGAGCGGTGGACCGTGATCTCTGGAAGTCACGGTCCTTCTTCTTTTTCTTCTTACCGTCCCGGGGGACGGCACCCGAGCCTCCCGACTGGGCAACCCCTGTTTGTGGGGCCGAGTGCCATGCACGACCCTCGGCGGCTCTTGCGCATTTGTCGGCCAGAGCAAAGAGCGTGGGGACAGTCTCCACGTCATGCGTGGCCAACTTCTACAACATTTTCTCATCACGTACTCCCTATCGAAATGTTGTGATGATAGAAGCATCGAAAATGCGAGGTATAGTACCTCGCACCTTGGTGAAGCGGGAGATGAACGTTTGGAGAGTCTCCCCAGGCTCCTGCCTCACCGCATGGAGGTGGGCCTCCACACCGTGTTGCTGGTAAGCACTAGTGAAGTTCGCAACGAACCACGCACAGAGCTCTTCCCAGGAGTAGATTGACCCTAGGGCGAGGTTCATGAGCCAAGTCCGGGCAGGTCTAGACAAGGCGACATGAAAATATGTTGCCATCACAGCGGTGTTTCCACCTGCTGCCGTGATGGCGGTGACGTACACCTGCAGGAACTTCGACGGGTTTGATGTTCCATCGTACTTTTCCGGCAGGTGTGGCCGGAACTTGGGTGGCCATGACGCAGCGCGGAGATGATCCACGAGAGCGGCGCAGCCCACGCCGGCCAAGGGGACACCTGCTTGGGACCGGGTGCCCGTTGGTGTCTGCGGTGCTACCGCAGCGAAGTCTTGATCGAGGTTGCGGCCCTCGATGTTTTGGCGGCGCTCACGCGCCCTCTCCAAAGAGACTCGAGCGTCATCGCGACCCTCGAAGTTTTGTCAGTGCTCCCGTGCCCTCTCTAGAGATACTCGGGCATCCTCCCCCACACGCCTGCGGTTGAGCTCTGCCCGGAGGTCGTTGGTCTGTGCGCCCCTCACTTAGGGTGAGCGCACAGACGCCGACGCCTCATGTTGGCGCCGGGATGACCGTGGCCTCGACCTGCTCGAGGTAGAATGTGCCATACTGAGCAACCGGTCGATGTCGTCCCGCCATTGCTTCATGGCCCCTGGCGAGGACGTGGAGCTTGGGGGTGTCGCAGCAACTCCCTGGCTGCTGACAATGCTCCTGGAACCACCCTTGACGAAGTCTGGGATGTTTATGCAGCTGTGTGATGCTGTGTGGCATGTATAGCAGTAGTGCCCGACACAAGGCGGTTGGGAACCTGTGGCGTGGAAGAAGTAGCTTCTTCCTCCACCACAAAATCCACCAAAGTCTTGGCGCGGTGCTCAACGATTTGCACCATCATGCTGAGCGAGAAAACAAGCAAAAACCTAATGCCAAGCCCCTACCTGGCGCGCCAAATGTCGGAGAGGGAATTCTCCGGCCGGGTGGTGAAGTGCACCCGCCCTAAATCCTAAGATGAGGAAGGGGCTTAAGCGTTTTGCCTGTCTTGCTAAGCGATCATCAAGCACATGAACACGCGAGGATTTAGAGTGGTTCGGGCCGCCAGAGCGTAATACCCTACTCCACTGTGTGTTGGATTGTTGTGGAAGCTTGAGTTGTGTGTAAGCCTGAATGACTTGTATTTGAGTCCTCTCACGTTGCATGCCTCCCCTTTTATAGTTCAAGGGGGGCATGTACAAGGGTTCTGAGCCTCGACATGTGGGCCCAGGGACAAATGGAAGGATGAATCTACTGCTTGCCATGCCCGTGTAATCTCCGTGCGCCCTAACACCCGAGATCTACGTAGCCTCGTCGCGCAGGGGGATGCTTCTCGTATAAGGGATGAGTACAGTGCACCGCGCAGCAAGGGTACACTGTTTCGACAACGGACTAGACAGGTGCACAGTCTGCAGGGCAGCCCTGGCGCCGCCTGCGAGCGGAATGGACAGGACGCAATAAATGTCGTGGGGGCACATCATCTGTCAGAAGGGTGGACAGGTAGCGTGTCCTCTCCATAATAAATGCGGAGGCCGCGCGGCTCAGAGTCCTTACGTCACGCTCCACCCGCTGGCCTACCTCACGAACAATAAACCATGTGGCTGCACTAGACCCTTAGCCGAGCGAGGGGGCGGAGGCGCTACGGATAGAGCCAGGACACGCGTCAATCCTGGACCCAGGCCTAGGTTATGACACTCCCTTTCCTGGGACCTTGTTATGGGCGGTCTGGAGCTCACTTGGTGGGGTCCGAACCCTATCCAATGGCTTCGGGCTGCTTTTACTTCGGGGGTCTGGGTCGTGCGCACAGGGGTCCGGTGTCTTCTGGGTCCGATGGCGTTGTCTCCGAGAACGCCACCTTAACTGCCCACAAGATACCCCTAAGGCTGTTCTCCGCGTGGCTAAGGGTAGCCGCACAGGCATCATGCCTTTAGACCGTAGTAAGGGGTACCCCTAATCCAGGGTACCAACAGTGTCAGACAGGGGAACACAGTTCACCTCAAAATTCTAGATGAGCCTTCAGCAAGCTATGGGCAACAAGCTAGACTTCAGCACCGCCTATCACCCTCAGACAGATGGTCAGACAGAAAGGGTCAACAAAGTCATCGAGGATTTGTTGAGAGCCTGTGTGTTAACTTTTGACAGGAATTGGGAGTCCAGTTTGCCTTATGCAGAGTTCTCGTATAACAACAGCTACTAGGCCAGTATCAAGATGTCACCGTTTGAAGCCTTGTATGGACGAAAGTGCCAGACCCCTCTAATGTGGTCCAATGTAGGGGAAAGACTCTGGAAGGGCCTGCCTTCATTAAGGAGGCAGAAGAGAAAGTTGCCCTAATCCGCAAAAGACTACTCGAGGCTCAGAGTCGGTAGAAGAGTTACGCAGACAACAGGCGGAGAGAACTCAGGTTCAAGGAAGGAGACTTCGTCTACCTCAAGGTCTCCCCGATGCACAGAGTCAAAAGATTTCAAGTGAAAGGGAAGCTAGCTCCGCAATTCGTCGGCCCCTATCCTATAATTGGCAGAATAGGACCCGCAGCCTAACGCCTTGAATTACCAGAATCCATGTCAGATATCCACAATGTGTTCCATGTATCCCAGCTCCGCAGATGCCTAAAAGTGATAGAGCATCACATCAAAGAAGAGACAATTCAGATTCAGAAGGATCTGCAGTACCAAGAGAAGCCAGTAAAGATTCTTGACTCAGCCATCCGAAAGACCCAAAACTCAGAAGTGAGACTCTGTAAAGTTCAGTGGAGCAGAGAAGGAGAAGAAGAAGCTACCTAGGAGAGTGAGGACTCTTTGAGGAGGGAATACCCTTACCTTTTCTAAAGCCTAGTCTAAATCTCGAGGGCGAGATTCTTTTAAGTGGGGTAGGTTTGTAACATCCCAATTTTGATCCCAAGGTTAGAAACCCTAAAACTCCTAAACCCCCCTTGATTATCTCCTGAGACCCCACCTCATAAGACATCTTATTCATCATATGCATACACCATGGTTGTTTGTAGCACATCACATAGAATATTTTTGACACCTAAAGAAATATAGCTAAATATTTGTTCAAAAGAAAAAGGAGATAAAAGAAATAGAAATAGAAAAAGAAAAAGAAAAAAAGGAAAACCTCCCCTCCCCTCAGCTGGACTGAATCCGGCCCAACCTTCTCTCCTCTCCCCCCGCGCGCCGCGCCCGGCCCACGCGGCCCACCCCCTCGCGCCCGCCCGCGCCACTCCCTCCCCCCCTCGCCGACGACCCGACCCCACCCATCAGCCGCGCCCGCCCTCGCTCCCTCGCAACCGCCCTCTCTCTGGCAAGCGGGCCTTGCTTGTCAGCCCCTCCCTCGCGCCCATGACCAAGCTATCGACGCGATCATCGTCGCCCGCCGGCCGCCCCGTCGCCTCGCCATTATCGCGCTCACCAGCTCGATTTGGTGCCTTGCGTCTGCCCGAGCCATCCCGTCGCGCCGTCTGCCCGAGCCATCCCGTCACCACCACTGTGCGCCATCATCGCCACCATGGCAAGCTCGCTGGTGCTCGCCACCTCTCCTCCCCTTCACCGGCCCGGGCGCCTATAAAAAGGACCGTCCAAGCTCCCTCCTTCTTCACACCAGCCTCGGCCACTCCCCCTCCCCTCCCCTGAGCCGAATCGAGCTCTGCGCCGCCGCGCCCTCCCTCCGCTCCGGTGAGCTCTCCTCTCCTCTCTCTGTTGAGTTCTAATCCAATTAATGTAGCTCTTGAGCTTCACCACTCCCTCACGAGCACAACACACCCCTTCCCTTCACCTATTGTGCCCGGCAACCTCGCCGGCGATCCCACCGCCACGGACGCCCGCCACCTCGCCGTGGACCGGCCACCCCGAGCGTCCAACGGCCAAATTGGTCCCACCTCCGTAATCCCCTACCTCCGCCTGTGCCTTGCCACCACTCCGTCAACGCAGATCCGGGCCACCAGCGAAGAACCGCCACTGGCGATCGGTTCTCACCGCCGCGAACCGCCCTTCTCTGCCCCCCGACGCTGTTGCCTCCCCTCCTCCCCCTGTCGCGTGGGCCCGCACCCACGACGTTCGCCCGCATCGTCCCTCCCTTCCGTGGGCCGGCTAGGCCACCTGCCCGCGCGCGCGCCCGCGCTTGGCTGGGCCAAAACCCCCCCGGCCCAGTTAGCAGAGAAAACCCTTTTCTTTTTCCTTTTTCATTTCTTTTTCCTATTTTTCTTATATTTATGCATGTATTGATATTTTGTGCACCAAAAATAGTCTAAATAAACTATAGGGCACAAAATGATAATATCTAAAAGCTGGCACACTCCATCAAGTCACCATGGTTGATGTATTGTTCATTACCTATTTTGCTAGGAGGAGAGGAATCTGATCCTCCGGAATTTGTGGCTCTGGAAGAAGGGCCGGAAACCGACCTCTCCGAAATAGATCTTTCGTGCCAGGAAAGCTTCGACGAAGGAAAGTGCATTCTTCCCTTGATGCATAAATTACTTGCTCTCTCTACCACTACCTAAGCCGGGAATAAGGGTTGGGTCCTTTGCATTGTGAGATGAGAGATAGCCCGCATTAAAGAATATCTTTTGAGTATAAAATGTGGGATGGGAAAAGGGCAGTATTTTTACTAATCGATGTTTTCAAAAAGTGTATGATGAAGGGTATTCACCCTTATCACCTCTTGAGTGGGACAATCAGGGACTCCCTGGTTTAGGGGAGGGCCTCAGGTGTTGGCTCAGCCGGGTTAGGTGTGAGCAGAAGGATTGTCCCCTCTTATAAGGACCGGTTTGTCATCCTTCACTACCTGTACTCATGACAAGTACAACCACTCGAGACTGTATGGGTAGTCACTCAATCTAAACTCATACGGTCTAAACCCCAGGGTTGTGATGGCTAGGGAGCACCGCGAGGATAAGGAGGGGGAATGTTTTGTCCGATTTGGACATGCCGATGACCTGACTCCTTCCGGTATAACCGCTAAGGTATGGACGTGCGAGGAAAGAAAGAGATTCAGATTCGAATCTCATTGGCCATGAGATCGCAGAGCCGGACTAGTGGGTAAAGTGTACCCCTCTGCACAGAGTTCAAACCTATTCGAATAGTCAGTGTCCACTGGAATGGACGAGTCTGGTGTGGTATGACAATTAGTGTTTATAACATTCGCAAGCAGGGAAATGTGTGAGTGGGTGTTTTTGGAAATGAAAACAATGCCACGGGAGCAGGAAGCTCAGTGGCGGTTGAGTGTGAAAATGTGCTACTTTCTTCTTTGGAGAAAACCATCAAAGAATTGCCTTTTTTTGAAAAAGAAGAGTGACTTCAACTCCACCATATAAAGCATGTAATTTATAGGTCCCTCTCTCTTTACGGGCGGGATGGGCTTGCGGAATACCTAGTGTATTCACCCAGATTTATTTATGTTTTTCAGCAGCTAAAGACTTCTTTTCTGCTATGCTCGACTAGAAGGGGCTGTGTCTACACCCAGTTCTGCCTGTGGCTTGGGCTAGTTTATCTTCCCCTGCGTTTTGTATTTCAGGCTCATTAGAGCTTGAACTCTGGTATTGTAATAACTTGTATTCGAACTCTGTACTATTTAAAGTAAGAAATGTGGTTACTAGACTAGCAATTGTATCATATTTGAGTCCCAGAGGATTGATGCGCTTCAACGGTGTATGTTCCTTTCTAACTCATAAAGTGTAATATCTGTTTTTATGTGCCATCATAATACACCAGCATTGTATTATGTAATATTGATACGTCTTTATTATGGTTATTACTCATCAAACATAATATATCCTACCAACGCACGGGCCATTAACTGGTAATATATAAAATGCTAACTAGTCTAATATTATATAGAAAATTCCTCAAACCGGTCTTACCGGACGCTGGTTTGCCTGCCTGGCAAACGGCAACGCGAGTTCAGGTCATCAGGTGTCCATCCAACCTTCTGTTGTCGTCTCCGGGTGCTCCGGGCCAGTCGTCGACGGCGAGCCGTACGTATATTATTACCCCCAGGCGAAACCCAAAGAGAACCCGTACCAACCCAAACAAAACCACACACCACCTCATCGCCGGCTCGCCATCGCCATCGCCATCATTTCATTGCGAGTCTCCGTTTCATCTAGCCCCCCCACCCCCACACACACACTGGAATCCCCGCGTCTGAATCAGGCGCCCCCCGCTCCGATCCGCGCCGAATCGCCGCCGCTCGGGGCGGAACCCTAGCCCGATCTCGATCCGTTTCTCCGCGATGGGCGCCGGCCGTGTCTGTCGCGGCGGCCCCTCCTCCGCCTCCCCCGCCGCAGGGCGGCCGTTCTCGACGCTCGCCTCGTCGTCCTCCGCCTCCCCTTCCTCGGCTCCTTCAGAGACGGCGTCCACGTCGGTCACCAAGACGGTGAACGGCTCCCACCACTTCAAAATCGCGGGCTACTCTCTCTCCAAGGGAATCGGGGTGGGGAAGTTCATCGCTTCCGAGTCCTTCAACGTGGGGGGATTCGACTGGGCGATCTACTTCTACCCCGACGGGAAGAGCGCCGAGGACGGCGCTGCCTACGTCTCGCTCTTCATAGCCCTCGCCAGCGAGGGCACCGATGTGCGCGCGCTGTTCGAGCTCACGCTCGTCGACCAGAGCGGCAAGGGTCAGGATAAGGTGCATACCCACTTTGGGAGGTCGCTCGAGAGCGGCCCATACACCCTCAAGTACCGCGGCAGCATGTGGTGAGTCTTCCTCACCCTGTGTGTGTGAGACGGGTGTGCATGTCACAAAACTTTGTGGTGCCTGCCAAATTGAACTGACCTGCCCAATTGGAACTTGCTAAATTGATCATTATCTTGAGTAGGAAATGATGTATGTGCTCTAAGATTATGGACAACGACTACTGTACAATCATGCCTTATGTGAAAGCGTGCAAACCAGCATCCTGGTTCATTAGATCATGATCCAACTGTAGATATAACTGTGGTTTGTTAATAAATCTATGTGAGCTGGTGGTGGAAGTGTTTAAGTGTTAAATATGACATACGGTTGGATCATGATCTAACAGAGTAGGATACTCCCTTGCACGCTTGCAGATAAGGTTTGATTGCACAATAGTCGTTGCCAAGATTATGTTGGTAAAACTTCAACTTTGTATATGTTGTAAAACTGAGAGATGCTGGTGTGCATGGCGGCTGGTTGCCCTGCCCCTTAAGTTCTTTTAGTCACTTTGTATTCACAAGTACTATTGTCTTGAAGTGAAGTGCATTCAGTTTTTGTATGTTCTTATTATTAGATAAGTCGTATAGGATCTGGTCTCTACACCAACCGTCTTACAAGTAGATTAGGATATTCATATCTAAGTTGGAGTAAGTTGAATATATGATGTAATCTCTTTTGCCTTTATCTATTTGAAGAACATGCAGGCTCACATCTATTGATGTAGAGCACCTTTGTCTATTTGAAGAACATGCGGGCTCACATCTATTGATGTAGAGCACCACACATATGTCGTTGTCTTTGTTTTGTACGTTCATCGGAGCCTGACCGGCGAGACAACGCCAGGCTAGTAGCTCGACTTCATTGCCCATGCATGTGGTTCTTTAGCCGATCATCGAAAAGTTTTCCAAGAACAACCATGCAACCTGGCGAGCTCAGATTGGAGCTACCATTCGGGGAGCCCATCTAGAAGGCTACATCAACGGGAAGAAGTCGATGCCCCTAGTTGAGATGAAAGAGAAGAAAGGCGACAAGACCGAGAAGGTTCCAAATCCCAAGTACGAAGATTGGTTGTCCTCAGATCAATAAGTGCTCAATTTCATCCTTATCTCTGTCACCAAGGAGATCTTGGTTCACCTTGCAAGAACAAAGACTGTTGCAGAAGCCTGGGCCGCCATTGAAGGTTAGTTTGTCGTGAAGACTAGAGCTTGCGTGGTGACCACACACATGGCACTGGTGAACACCAAGAAGGGCACTTCATACGTGATGGAGTACATCGCCAAGATGCAAAACCTTGGCGACGAGATGGTGTCAGCTGGCAAGCCCCTTGACAATGAAGACCTTGTTCAGTACATACTTGCTGGATTAGACGAAGACTTTGATTTTGTTGTTAATTTTTTTCTTGTTCGAGCAAAACCAATTACAGTTAGCGAATTACTGCACATATGTTATCTTTTGAGTCACGAGTTGATCTCTGCGGTTCTAGCTCCTCATCGTCTGTGAACTTCGCACATCGTGGTCGTGGAGGTTTTGGCTGTAGCTCCGGTCGAGGTCGTGGAAGTCGTGGTGATCGCTCTCCTGCTCATTGGTGTAGTGGTGGCCCTCCACGACAAGGTGGGTATGGCAACAATAGCCTCTCTAATAGTCCATAGTGCTAGGTGTGTATAAAATATGGACACATGGCTAAAAGATGCTGGTACAAATATGAAGAAGATTATTAGCCAGAACAGAAGCAAGCTGTTGCAACCACCACGAGCTCCTACAATGTAGATACAAACTGGTACAATGATACTAGGACTACAGATCATATCACGGGAGAGCTCGACAAGCTAACCACTTAGGTGAAGTATAATGGTGGAGGGAAGGTACATCGTGCCAACGACATAGGTAAGGAAATTAGTCATACTAGTAATTTGTTTATTCATACCCCTGCTCGAAAACTTGAATTATCTAAAATCTTGCATGTTCCAAAAGCCGCAAAAAGTCTTATCTCGTTTTGCATTAGATAACAATGTGTTCCTTAAATTTCATCCTTGGTTCTTTTTTATAAAGGATTGGGACATGGGACATATCTTGCTTAGGGGGATGTGTCTGTTGGAATAAGTCTTGAGAATCTAGAGGACAACAGTTGCTTTTTGACTGTCCTCTGTAGTCTCTTTAGCATCTAGAGGACATCAGTCGCTTTTTGACTGTCCTCTGTAGTCTCTTTAGCATCTAGAGGATAATCCTGTTGTGTAGTGTGTGTGAGAAGGTGTGGTAGTGCAGCCTCTAGGGCTATAAATATGTGCCTCCAACCCTTAGATGGGTATGACATTGTGTAGTGTTTGAGGAAATAAACAGAAAATTGCCCCAACTCATAGTGTCATCCTCTTGATGAGAGCTAAGAGTCCCTCTAATTACAATTGGTATCAGAGCCAAGTTATCCTGCAGCCTAAACATCTCGTGCTCATCTCCTTCCCGCGCCTCTCCCCACACTCAGTCGACAGCAAGAGCTCCAACTATTCCTTCCTCTCCTGCTCAGACGAGCAGCCTTTCGTCTGAGACAGCCTCTTCCAAACGCAGCGACCCCTCACTAGCCCACCATGTCCCTACGCTCGGTCACTTCGAGTGCGCGGCGCCAGCAGGAGGCCGAGGTCCCCGTGGCACAAGAACGCGAGCGAGCAGCAGCAGCGGCTGCAGCGACAGCGGCGAGGGCAGCACGACTGGCGGCTAAACTGGTAGCAGCGAGAGCGGAAGTAGATGCAGCGGAGGCGGCGGATGCTGCACGTGCGGCGGCAGCAGAGCTCAAGGCTCTGCGCGGCAGTAGAGCCGGCAACTCTGCTTCTGTCGACGACAACATCGATGAAGAGCTCAGGCTGGCGAGGGAAGGAGCGCGAGAGCAGGCGACACAGTGGGCAGCTGCACATCCCCATGGGGGCGCGCGTGGCGGCAGTCCAGATAGGCGCTGACGCGTCGACGGCGCTCCGGGCGAGGGCGCACACGGTGGCAGCCCAGACGGGCGTAGACACGCCGGCAGTGCTCCCGGCGGCGGCGACCGAGTCGGCGGAGATCGCGGCCTCTACAGGCGGCGGCTCTCCCTCCCTGGATCGGTACCATGGTCGCCGCATGGCCCAGGCCATTGTCAGGGACATCGGTCCCGACGGTGGGTGGCCTACCCTCACCAAGACCAACTACGTCGAGTGGGCCGCGATGATGAGGGTACGACTCCAGGTTCGCCACATGTGGGAAGCAGTTCGGTACGGCGACCAAAGAGGTCCAGAATCATGCTGTAGCCTCACAGAAACAGAAAAGTTCTTCGCTAAGGATCTACTCGCAGAAAAAACACCATCACGCCAAGCCACAAGAATACCCTCTCTGGTTCCAGATGCAGGACAGAACACATATCCACTGAAACCAGCCCCCAAAATAGACAGAACATCATAAGCAGATACAATACTCAATTTAGTTTCCTGTAGACAAACGAGTGACGGCTTGACATCAAGGACCATAGATTTGACGATATCTCTCTTGAAGCAATCATTGAGGCCCTCACATTCCAAATCAGAAAACAACTAGAATCCATGAAAAAGAATCCACTACTAGGTTTGCCCCGCAGAAAGCCCTAGGCTTGAGAAGCATCAGGCACATCCCAACCAAATAAGGCTGCCAAGGCAGCAATATGATCCCTAGAAAGGGCAAGTTCAAATAATTTTGCATAATTGCTGGCATCCTTGAAAGAAATGTTTTCTTGGTTGTCGCAGAAACCCAAATGCTTGCACACCTGAGCAGCAGATATGGATCCCGACTCAGGAGGGATTTCGGCAATTCCTCCTGCTTCGTCTTGGCTTAAAGCTGCGTGGAATAGACTTTTTTCTACGTCTGGAGAGTTGCTGGTCATAGATCAAAATAAGAAGTGTCTGCTGAATCAGTTGTCAATAGGGCTAGAAACGAGCTGAGCCAAGCTCGGCTCGGTCGTATTGCGAGCTCGGAGATCAGGCTCAGCTCGGCTCGTTCAGGCTCGCGAGCCACCACACTAACTCCAATTTAGAGCATAAATTGTATATTTTATGATATATAAAGTAAAAAAATGTACCAAAAATTTAGGAACATATTTTAAACTATATCTAGCATTAGATCCATAAAAAAATAAATCAATAACATAGTAATGTAATAGTGTCACAACATAGCACTATATGATATGGCAGGCTTGCGAGCCAGCTCAGGCTCGACTCGCTATTTGAGCGAGCCATAAAAGTAGGCTCGGCTTGGGCTTGTTCAGGCTCGCGAGCCTCTTCGAGCAGAGCCGGGCTTGAGCGAGTCCGAGCTTGCTCGCGAGCCTAGAGCTTTTTCCCCAGCCCTAGTTGTCAACTTACAAATTGCTCAACTGAAAACGGAAGACCTCACAGATGAAAGAGATCACCTGAGCCAGCTTTGTTGTAATTTTCAAAACTTGCAAAAGCGATTGCTTCAGTTTGGCCAGAAGATGTTGCAACGAGCTAGAGAGGACCTTCTCCTCTGTTGGAGCAAGGTCCCAGGCAAGAAATATTTTTGATGGTGATATTGTTGGAGTCATGCGGTGGATTTTCAGTGAAGTTCAAGCGTTTAAAGGCATCCTCTCAACACAAGGGGATTACTGCGCATGGATAGGTGCTCGAAGCATTTCTTCTGTCTTATTAAAAGCTGGATGTGGACACATGAAGACTTGCACCGACCCCAACTTTGAAGTACCTGTGGATAGTGTTAGAAGGTCGACTGTCGAAGCTTCGGAGTGGGGGAAGAAATTTTTATCTGATATATGGTCGAAGGGTGGAAAAGAAATTGCTCTTGAAGAGTCAATGAAAAACAGGGAGATGGTTTGTGTTTACTAACTAATGTTTGGTCTATGTCTGCAAGACGTGCATACTTTCTAATGTCCGAATTACTGCAGGCGCGAAAAGCAGCTGAAAAGATCGTCTTTACTTTTGTTTTGCTTCTTTGAACTACTTCGTACGTGTGTTGATGATTCTTGTCTTCTCTGACTTTATAATGGGAAGTTTTCACTTCAGAGGCCAAAATTGAAATTAAGCAAACCAAAGCTGAAGTTGAAGCGGTTGCCGTTGAAGCAGCGAAAAAAGCTGCGGATGATATTGTTTTAAAATTTTGCGAAACATTTATGACGAAGTGATGCGAGAACACTAAATGCCCGAGAGAACTTTTATTGTGTTATTTGTGATGCAGAGAGGATGAACACTCGAAGCTCTCCGCGTTTTTTGAGTTGAAGGCAAAAAACACATTCCATTCTTGTCACATGGTACAAAGGCGACACTCTTCGTAGCTATGTCCTTCGACATATATTAGATTTCTAATTGCATTCCCTTAGGAATGATACCTTCGCGCTTTAGCTCATCGAAAACATGAGCGTTTTCATTTCCTTTAGAAACGAATTCGAAGCATTTTCAACTTTATTAGATGATTTGAATCGAGCTCTGCATTCTCTTAGAAATGACTTTAGAGCTTTTTCACCTTTACTAGGTGATCACACTTGAGCTCTGCATTCCCTTAAGAACGATTTCAGAGCTTTTTTCATCTTTACTAGGTGATCACACTTGAGCTCTGCATTTCCTTAGGAACGACTTCAGAGCTTTTTCATCTTTACTAGGTGATCATAATTGAGATCTGCATTCGCTTAGAAACGAGTTCAGAGCTTTTTCACCTTTACTAGGTGATCATACTTGAGTTCAGCATCTCATTAGGAACGACTTTGGAGCTTTTTGTTTTTGTTCAAAGTTGGACTGTAATACTGTGATATCCTTGCCCCTGGGATGGTGATATCCTGGCCCAAGGCTTAGGGTGTGTTTGGTTTGGCTTTTGACTTTGGCTTTTGCCCCCTAAAAGCCAAAAGCCAAACCAAAGGGCTGGATCCAGGAAGCAGCTTTTTCTAAAAGTCGACTTTCTCGCAGTGCAAAACTAAAAGCACCCCTGGACCTGCTTTTAGTGGCTTTCGGATGGAACTGTGAAAACATATATCGAAGAAATATTAACGACTTTTAGTGGTTTACACCAAACATTTTTTAGCTTTTTAACAGCTCACAGCCCACAACAGCTTTTTCCACAGCTTACAATCCACAACAACTTTTTTCACAGCCACAACCTAACCAAACAGACCCTTAATAGAATTAATAGAGTATCCATACCAACAAGATGCATCTTTTTTCGGAAGCCTATCTCGAAAGAACCTCCAAGTTAAGCGTGCGTGACTTGGAGCAATTTGGGATGAGTGACCGACCGGGAAGTTTTCTCGGGTGCACACGAGCGAGGACAAAGTGTGCACAAAACACTCGTGTTGGTCTGTGGGGACAATATATGATCCTAGGAGCTGCCAGGAGTAAGTACCGCCGGTCCAGGGATTGGACAGGGTGTTACAAGTGGTATCAGAGCCGACCCTCGCGGTTTCACGGGCGTGTGTGGGTTAGGGGTTCGGGTATATGGCGCATGTGGACCCGGAGTGGTCACATGGCATGGGTATATGACGACACTAGACACACATACGTGGCTAAGAGGGGAGGTTTCTGGATTGGGGTTGACCGACGAGGACGTCGGTCCTCTAAGAGGGTGGATTGTGATATCCTGGCCTTTGGGATGGTGATATCCTGGCCCAAGGCTTAATAGAATTAATAGAATATCCATACCAACAAGGTGCATCTTTTTTTTCAGAAGCATATCTCGAAAGAACCTTCAAGTTAAGCGTGCTTGGCTTGGAGCAATTTGGGGTGGGTGACCGACTGATAAGTTTTCTCGGGTTCGCATGAGTGAGGACAAAGTGCGCACAAAAGACTCGTGTTGGTCTGTGGGGACAATATATGATCCTAGAGAGCTGCCAGGAGTAAGTAGCGCCGGTCCAGGGATTGGACGGGGTGTTACAAATACTTTCTGTCACTGCACTCGAAGGTGCCAACATATTATTACATGGAATTGCAAAATATGTAGAGGGTAAAGTTTGCAACTAAACGTAAGAGTAAAAGTGTTTCTTGGTGGCTTCAGGTTTGCTTACCTAGCCCCTTAGGGTCTTAGTATATATGCTTCGTCTCCGGCAGATCGTGTATATATGGTTGTGCAAAACATTGTTTTGCAATGTAGACTGCATTGCTGACAAATTGAAATTTGAAATAGGAGATATGATTGGTAAGCTGCCGAAGACAGCCTAACCAACAATTTTGATGTTTCTAGCGCTAAGGTGCACTATTTGTAATGTCTTTATATGAGGGCTATGTTTTGAACAGCTTGTTGGATGATATTGCTTTGCCTTTCTGATTATGTATTTGCATATATTGCTTGCAACTTCTGTATAGGAGTTGTGGTCTTATTTTTTATGAAGTGCAAGTTAGTGCTACATATATCAGGCAATGATCATTTAACACAACATATACTTCTATTGATGTATATGTTGATTCATCGTTGTTCTCACTGTGCTTCCTTTATTACACATTGTTTCATTTATTATCCAGTTTGCAGTTTGACTGGCTGTGTAGTTGGTTCTTGGATATAGCTGCATGATTTGATCTTTGACTATTCTTTCTGTGTATGCAGGGGCTACAAGCGTTTCTTCAAACGAACTGCCCTAGAAACATCAGACTATCTTAAAGATGATTGCCTTTTAGTGAACTGCACTGTTGGCGTTGTTCAATCACATACTGAAGGACCAAAGATATACACAATTCCAGTACCGCGGTCCAACATGGCTCTACATATTGGTCAGCTATTGACAAGTGGAAAGAGGACAGACATTGCATTCGAAGTTGATGGAGAGATGTTTCCTGCCCACAAGGTGATTCTTTCAGCCCGGTCTCCTGTTTTTAGGGCACAACTTTTTGGCCCAATGAAGGATAAGGACATGAAGTGTATAAAGATTGAAGACATGGAGGCTCCAGTATTCAAGGTGACCCTGTTTCCCTGTTTCACTTGGTTGTCTTCTTTGGTTTTTGTACTGCCATGTCTTGGGGCAATCTCTCCCATGCTACTATCTGTGTTATATTTAGTTAAAAATAAAATACAGGTAGCCATCAGCAGTATATAGTACCTCCCATCACTAAAATATGGTGTTTCAGACACAAAAGATAGGTAAAATACAGGTTGATTATATTGTCTGAAACGTACCTAATTGACTGTAGGTTGTATCAAGTATCAACATGCAGAACATAGACATGGTTCAATTATGTCCCAAGCCCCTACCTTGCAAAAATTGGGAAATCTGTACACAAGCAATTAAAATATTTCCTTTTTATTGCATTGGAAATGTCTAAGGAAGCAAATAAATCTGATCTCTGTTGATTTTCTGTTTGATAGTTGCTACTCCCTCTGTTCCAAATTATAAGTCTGTCTTGAATTTTCTAAGTACATAGTGCTATGCACCTAGACATACGCTATGTTTAAATACACGGTAAAAACTATGTGCCTAGAGAAGGCAAAACGGATTATAATTTGGAATGGAAGGAGTACTAGCTAATGTTGCATGATGTGCACCGTTTTTAGGATATTCCAATGATTCAATGTGCTTCTAGCAAGCATTTCTGAGTTTCCCTAGTACTTATAGTTAGGGCCTGTTCGTTTTCATCTCAATCCAAGTGGATTGGGTGGGTTTGATATTTGAATTCTTAACAAGTCAAAATTCTTTGTCATTATTTGTCATCACATCCAATCCATGTGGAATGAGAATAACCAAACAAGGCCGTAAGTGGTCAAGTTCATTCATCTAGTCTAACTTGCTCCATTACATGGTACTCCCTCCATTTCTCTTTATATAAGGCATACTGCCATACACACATTTCAAGATTCAAACCACATAATTTTCGGCCAATAATTAACATAACAGGATGTAGATTTTTTATTCAGAAGTGATATCACTAGATTCATAATTTCATGTTTGAAAGTACCATAGTATATGGTTAAGCTTATGTTGCTACAAAATTATATCATAAAATAAATTATAGGCCCAAGTTAAATTTTGAGTGCATTCTTAATTGGTGAGATGTATGTTCACTAAAGTTTGCTTTTGCATTTCCTTTGCTGTCAGAAGCATGTTGCATCGATTTTCCTGCTTGTCAATGTCTAGCAGTTATTTGTTGACTTTGAGTTTATACATATTGGATTTTGCAGGCCTTGCTCCATTTCATGTATTGGGATGAGTTGCCGGATATTGAAGAGCTTACTGGTGTAAATACAACTTGGGTATCCACCTTGATGGCTCAACATTTACTAGCTGCTGCAGACCGTTATGCATTGGAGAGATTGAAGTTGCTCTGTGAACTTAAGCTGTGTGAAGATGTTGCAATAAATACAGTGGCAAATACTTTGGCACTGGCTGAACAGCACCACTGTTATCAGCTAAAAACTGTTTGCTTGAAATTTGTAGCTCTGCCTGAAAATTTGAAAGGTAAGTGCAACATTTCTCTATGTTCACTTGATTTTAATATTGATTGCTCATGGAAGATGTTAGCTCTAGAAGGTCAAATTGAGTATGTATCTGCTCTAGTTGCTATTTAATTTTATGATCATATATTGGTCAGACTGATTCTAGGATCACCATTTTGCTGAAAATCTGCAAGTGTAGCAATACTTGTCTGCACTGGTCTTTGAAGGCTTAAAACTTAGGAGAGTTCAGAGGCCTATGACACATAATTGACTGGTTAGATTCTGTGCACTGTAGCATAAGTTATACTGGGACACTTCCAATTTCTTCTTAATCTGATGCTGATGATGCAAAGATATGACAAGGGCGCATCACAGTTGTCATGAGTAGAGAAGTTCTGGCTACAATTTGTTGAGGGCTTAAATTCTGCCAACCATTTCTGGTTAAATGTTCTTGTTTGCTCTATAACATTGTCCACAAGATCTTACTTTTTTTGTGGGTGCATGGGTGTGGGTCCAGTGATTCTAAATTCCATGGTGTTTTTAGTGATTCTAAATTCCATGGTGTTTTTCTAAAATGTGAAACATGTGGGTTCTTTTGAAAAAAAAATGAATGGACAGTTTGTCTTGAGACAATGAGTAATGAGTAAAGAGCTTGTCAGAAAACCTTTCGTTAGTCATACCTGTTTATCGCTTATTTGGCTGGATAGTAGCTGATCATATCATTTGTTATGTGGAATGCTTGCTGCAAAAATATATTGCTTAGAACTGTTCATCTTGTATTGTGGTCAGTATCATTATTATGTCATGTATGGTTTACTGGCATATCAGTAGATGAAGCACATGCTTTCATATATATGAACATCTGCTTAGCCATGTTCTTTTTCTTTCTTTGTAGCTGTCATGCAAACCGATGGGTTTGATTATTTGCAACAAAGCTGCCCATCCCTCCTGACCGAGCTTCTCGAGTATGTGGCCAAGGCAGGAGAGCACTCCGTGAGCCCCTGCTTGTATTCAACTGAAGTCCTTGACGGTGGTGATGCCAATGGGCGACGCGTGAAACCAAGGATCTAACGGTTGGAAGAGGAGTTCCTCGTGCCCATTTTAAGTTGTAAAGTGTTTCGAATGACGGGTGCTTCTGTGGCCGTGCCATATCATGCATGTTGTAGCGTGTGGGTTTATGTGTGTGTGTTGTGACTTCCATCCCTCTCCCCAGCCGTATTGATGGTACTGTGGAGGGTGTTGTCGCTAATATATACCCTACTGACTTATGTATTGCATCGCTGTTTCAAAGCAGTCTGTCATCATAAGTGCACACAGGTGGAATAGGGCGAGGATGGTCTGGTGCAAATGTGAAATAATGGCACAGATTGTGTATGTGTTTGTCCTGTTTTTCAGAAGTTTTACCTTGCGGTAGGCCAGATTTGTCGATTCTTAGTCGTCTGTATTTGGCTGTATTCAATTGAAATTGTGAAATGTATCAGTTGAAGTTATGTGTAGACATTCACTTCCATACCTCTCGAATACCCGTTTGGATTGCCTTTTTTTACCTTTGTGAAATATTCGTTTGATTCGTGACAGGAAGTTAAATGATGATGAAACGGCAGGTGGCAGAAGCTGCAAAAAACCGAAACAAATAGGGACATCTGTTCTCATTGGGAACAGGCAGTTTTTGAGAATCTAGATTGTGCACAATACCCAAGAAAATTCAACATAATTTTCATAATAGAGATTCTTTCTTACATCACATTATCATTATCCAAGAGGGACATCGTTTGGGAACAGGCAGTTTTTGAGAATCTAGATTGTGCACAATACCCAAGAAAATTCAACATAATTTTCATAATAGAGATTCTTTCTTACATCACATTATCATTATCCAAGATAGGGAATCTAAAGTGTTTGGATCCATAACAGATAAAATTTATCTAATTATAGAATTTGTGAGTAACCAAACACGGTCTTATATTGACGGCCGCCGCCTGTACTTTTGCTGCTGGGTTTCTTATATTGACGGCCGCCGCCTGCACTTTTGCTGCTGGGTTTCTTGCTCAGGATCGTCGCAGCAGGGCGATCCCTTTTGCTTGGAACCTGATAACTGCTCGCTAGTCGAGCAAACAATTCCAGGGGTAATTTTTTCCACCCCATCATTTAGTTTATTCTGTGTGCCTTCCTCATAGATGCATGCTTACTTTTATATGTAATCAGCTACTGAAAGAAGCAGCAAACTCAAAACAAGTAATGAAATGGTTAGACTTCAGTATAGTGCACAGCTTGCTTGCTTGCTGGTGTCTGCTTGTTTGGATGTAACTTACGTCATGGAATCAATCACAATCACATAAAATGATGATTCAATTTGAGAAAACAGAGATCTACCCCATTCGATATCCGAACAACCTATGGACAAACCTTATGGAAGTTTTTCCCAGCAAATATTCTTCATTCCCTGGAAAATATCTTGGTTTGCCTCTTCACTACAGGAACGTTAAAAGGATTGAAGTTCAACCTCTTATCGACAAAATAAGGAAAAGACTTGCTGGTTGGAAAGGTAGGCTGCTCTCCAAAGCGGGGAGAGAAACCTTGGTTAAGTCGGTTCTGTCTGCTCAACCGTTATATCATCTGACTGTTTTTCCAGCCCAAAAATGGTTGCTTCGACATATTGATAAAATCAGAAGAAGTTTTCTATGGAAAGGGGAAGAACCGGAATTTTGCAGTGGGGGACATTGCTTGGTCAATTGGTCGGTGACTTGCTTGTCAAAGAATAAAAGGGGGCCTCGGGATCCTAGATTTAGAGCATTTTGCAAGGGCTCTAAGGCTTAGATGGCTCTGGTTTAGATGGAGATACAAAGATAAAGCGTGGACTGGTCTCCAACTGCCTTGTGATAGAACAGACGTCGACCTTTTTCATGCCTCCACAACTGTGACCATTGGTGATGGGAAGCTGGCTGATTTCTGGAGATCTAGCTGGATTGAAGGTCAGGCGCCGAGGAACATCGCACCAAGCTTATACAAGAAAGCAACAAGGAAAAACATAACTGTATACAAAGCTGTTCTCCCATTGATCAAGGGGAGGAGGTAACAAAATTCGTTTCCCTTTGGCAAGCCATTAACAACACGCATGGCCTCAATGATTCTGACGATACAAATTCATGGAGATGGACGGCCGATGGGCAATATACAACAAGTAGCGCCTACCAGATTCAATTTGCAACCAATTTTAGCAAAATGAAGATCTGTCCAATCTGGAAAGCAAAAGCTGAGCCGAAATGTCGCTTCTTTGCGTGGACTCTTTTACACAAAAAGATGTTGACTGCTGACAATCTTCAAAAAAGGGGATGACCATCGAACTCGATTTGCTGCTTATGCAACTCGTCACCGGAGACTTCGGTTCACCTGTGCAAGGACTGCACCTTCACATAAAAAGTGTGGGACAAGATAATGAACTGGGCCAACCTCTCATTCTTACAAGGAACTCAGAATTCAGGATCGCTATATACATGGTGGAAAAGTCTGAGGAATCGCTGCAGTAAAGATACAAGGAAATTTTTTGATGGCCTTATGATATATTTTTGGTGGCACATTTGGTTGGGGAGAAATCGTCGAGTGTTCCAAGGGCAGCAAAGAGACATTGAGCAGGTTGCCTTCTCAATCAAGGAAGTGTTTGAAAGCAGTGCATCTCTCCCGCACTCATTTGGAGGCTAGTGGTCTGAACGCATCAATGGATTTAAATAGGACAAGGGGAGTGGAGTTAGTTTATGGGGTTGCATTTAGTTGTAGCTTGTTTTTGTAAATAATGGGGTGCAGTGGTTTTGGGGGCTTTGCTGTTATCTTGTGTAATGCAGAGTTTGTATTTTTTCCCTCTTCTAATATATTTGCGTGGCAAAGCTTTTGCCACTTATTTCAAAAAAAAAAAAAAATAGCTTCTAGCTTTCTCTTATTACAGTTGTGGAAATATTAGCATGGTTCTTGTTAACCATTACTTAATTCTTCTAGATGTTTGTTGTACACTTGAATGTCACCTTAGACAATGGAAAATATTAGTGTTCTGTTTTATAGGTGTTTTGCCCTGGGCGCTTGATTTGTGTTAGATAAGATCATGTGACTCTATTTCTATCTCCTTTTCTTGTACCCTGTACTTGAACAACACATAATAGATCTGTTTTTCCGTGATTTTTTTCCTCTATATTGGAGGAGTTTTTTCCACGGTAAACTCTGTGTCACCTTTTTCCTAACTGTGATCCTAACAATTGATAGAGCTAGGGTTTAGACACGTTATTTCGCACAGCCGCCGCCCATTCTTCGTTGCATGTGGAAGTTACCGCCGCCGGTTATTTGTCTTGTGATCGATCTCTGCATTGATTTCTACATCTCGTATCCAGTCTGCTGTGTGGTGCGCTCATCCAGGGCTATCTCCACTCTTCTGCGGATCTCGCGTCCTGCTCGATCTGCGAGTATCTCGAGTCGCCAAGGGCCATTGTAGCCCCGTGCAATTTGACGTGATAGGTCCTATCATAACCCCTGCGATTTGAGGATTGCTTGAGCAAAGGTGATTTGCTACGATTCGCATGCAAGGGACGACAAGCTTGTGCAGAAATCTTTCCATGGTCACCCGCGTGAAGACTGATCATTGGTGCTTGTGCTGATTTGATTTCTCACGCAAGGAGTCAAGAAGCAATTACTTTTCTTATTCCTTCGCTTCGTGCACCCACTAAATTGCACACAGTTTTCTGTTTTGCTTGGGATTATTTATTTCGGATTATAAATGTCGGCTAAAATTGATATTTCGAAGTTTGATGTCAAAATCAGTTTTGCTATTCGCCAGATTCAGATGAAGGTTGTTCTTACTCAGTTATATGTACGAAAGACATTGTAACCGCGACCTACTGATATGACTGATGATAAATGTGAAGATCTTGATGAAAAAACTTTGTTCGCCTTACAACTCAGTTTATTTCCTGATGTTCTGCGTGAAGTAATAAATGCAAAATCTGCAGCAGAATTGTGAAAGAAATTGGAGGAGCTATATATGACCAAAAGTCTTGCTAATAAGCTCCGTCTCAAAGAGCGCCTTTATATTATTCGTATGGCGGAAGTTACATCTATTCAGTCACATCTTAATGAATTTAATTCAATTATTGTGGACTTTGACAGCCTTGATGTGAAGATAGATGATGAAGATAAGACAATTTTGTTGGTAGTCTCATTGCCCTCTTCTTTTAAACGCTAGGTGAGAGCCCGTGCGTTGCAACGGGAACATATAATAACATAATAACTTATATATATAATGTGTCTTATATTATTATAAGAAAATGTTTTATAATCCATTTGTAATCCTAGCCATACATAAATTTTGTTATTTTAATTTAGTTGTTTCACTACTCCATTGCAACCATAAGTATCATGCGGACTTCGATATATGCCACGGTTAATATGGTCTCATCATTGAAGAGCACGTGCCACACCTGTCGGTAGAAGTTCCCTCGTACATTGTCAGTCATCAGGTACGCACCACCATACACGCTTGCTTAAACAAAAAGGCAAGTGTATGTGTTTGCGAAGAGAATTAAAGGCAGGTCGGCACAAAAGCTACCCCGACGATGGCGAGTGGTCATTGCTGTCGGTCCTCCTCTGCGTCACGTGTGGTGCCAAGATGACGCCATAGTCCTTGATATAGTAGTCGTCGAACGCGCACGACATGGTGAGTACCGATGACTCTTGGCTGGGCTGCCAAACGAAGTGCACCCCGGGCTCATCAGCGAGGTAGTACACCTAGCCGTTGCACCATCGGATGTGCTACTCCTCTACATACATCTTGTTCGAGGACACTCACACAACGTCAACAATGGTCGTCGTCCCAGCGCACAAGAATTCATGGCCGGTCAGTAGTGACTTACGTGGCAGGTTGAGCTTAAGGTGGATGATGAGCTAGACGGCGTGACGGTGCCGTTGTCGGATGCGGTGCCCAGAACAACCCGAGAGTCGCCGGCGACGACCATGAGGTCCCCCTGTTTGAAGATGGATAGCGTGGTACAGCCGCTCTGGACCGCGTCCAAGCAACGGCTACGCTGGAGCTTGCCGAACACAACGACGCATGAGGCCACGTAGTACTGCTTCTAGAGGTCGAACTGGCAGTCGCCAAGCTTCTTCTCGTCGTCGATGAGCGATGCCAACACGAGCGCCTCCTGCCAGTGGTGTTTGTTTGGGGTTTCCAAGTAAGAAACATGGATTCATCTTTGGCGTTGATTTATGAAAATGACTCACAAGTTAGATCCATAGAAAAATATTACGGAGAATAAATGTCACACATATAAAAAAGGAATTTAAGTTGAAAACATTATTTAAACAAAAAAAATTACATGCAAGGCTCTTCTTTAAATACTACTCCCTCTATACAAAAATATAATTCAGGAATCTCGTTGATAATTATCTACTACTACATATTGTGCAAGGGTAGCAGGTGGGCTTTGAGAGAGATGTAGTAGATATTTTTAGTGTAACAGATATTGATATAAACATACATGTGGTGTAGTGGTAGCTACGAGCACATTTACTTAAGGGGTCAGGTTCGAAGCCCATTGGGGCCACATTTGTGTTTTTTTAATTTAATTTTAGCTAGGTGTGGGATGCACGTGTGAATGGGAATGAGCTTTGCGGGGAGGGGGGAATGAGAAAGACAGTGCGGGGAGGGGGGAATGGGAATGACAAAACACGAAACGACAGCTGGGAATGGGAATGGGCTTTACGGGGAGGGGGGAATGGGAATGGCAGAACACGGAATGACAGCCTACCCCTTATGGTCTTAATAAGTAGTAGAGATTTTAAGGAAATTATGCTTTATGGTAATCATACTTCAGTGTCCTTTGAGAATGTTAAGTCAAATTTGTTGTCCAAAGAAAAATTTGATGTTGATTCTTGTTCTGAACCCAAAGGTGAAGGTTTAATTGTTTGGGGATCTCGATATCATAAACCCAACCTTTATTGTCATTATTGCAGAAAAAATACCCATCATATTTCTCGATGTCCCAAGGTGAGAAATAAAGAGGAGAGAAAGAAAAAAGAATTGGATAAGTCTTCTACTGAAGTCAGTTTTGTTGAAACTTTGGATAGTGGAGAAGCTCTATTTGTTGCCTCTGTTGAAAAGTGTTCTTCTTGGATTCTCGATTCCGCTTGCACTTTTCATATTTGTTCGCATAGAGATTGATTTTCTGATTATGTCCAGTCTCATGCTGGTGAGGCTGTTATTGGAGATGGATCCACATGTGAGATTACTGGAATCATCTCTATTTATATCCAAGTTCACGATGGCAGTATTAAGAAACTTACCGATGTCCGTTTGTTTCAAAATTGAAGAGAAATCTTATTTCTTTGAGCACTTTAGAAGCAATGGGATTCAATTTTGCTGCTATTAATGGTGTTATTAAGGTTTCTTGTGGCAACCGTAATATTTTGAAGGGCAACCATTTGAATAATCTCTATTACTTGCAATGTTCAACGGTTGATGTTGAAGCTGTTTCTATTGCGTTACAGAAGAGAGGTTATTTTGATGATACGAAGTCATGCTCGAGTTCTAAGTCTAATGATTTCTTAGACTTGATTTATATTCAAATTTAGCATCCTAGTGGTGTTTGGGGAAACAATTTTATAGATTTAGCGTTAAGGGGAAATTTGTTAGATAAGATCATGTGACCATATCTCTATCTCCTTTGCCTATATAAATAGACCCCTTGTACCCTGTACTTGAACAACACATAATAGATCTGTTTTACCGTGACTTTTTTCTCCTCCACATTGGGGAAGTTTTTCCACGTTAAACTTTGTGCCTCTTTTTTCCCACCTGCGATCCTAACAATCTATGTTTGCGGTTTTTGTGCAAAATAAAATATAACATCAAATCTGTTAATGCATCTGATTACTGGCCCTTTCGAATATTACAAACATTTTGACAAAACGTCATGTTTATTAACATATGAGAGCTCCTTCAGCTCTACATGACCGATATTTCTGGAGGTGGTTGTTAGTATCACTGGTCTTCTTTTATTTGGGAAGTTGTTAGAACCTTTATGGGGTTCAAAAGAGTTATCAAAGTTCATCTTTATTGTCAATTTCTCAGCTTCTGCTTGTGTCTCCGTGACCGCTATTAAAAAAAACTCGACATACATGGTAAGACTGCCCCACAATATTATATTAAGACTTCATGACCACTATTGTGGTGTACTATATAACTCAGTAAGAGATCTACCTGTAAGTACTGTTTTTCTCTTATCTCTACAAATAAGTAGTTTGATTTTTTTTTTCTGGCTACACAATGGATTCCATCCCTTGTTGCATTGATCTGTGTTGTTGTAAGCTTCTCCGGTAGTGATGACTTGATGTCTTACCTCCCAGTTCTGTTGTTTGGCATTTATATGAGCTGGATCTACCTCCGCTACTTCCAGAAGAGACTTGAGACTGGCCTGAAAGGAGATCCAAGTGAGTAGTTCTCTTTCTCAAGCTGGGTCATTGGGTGGTTTCATAACACATGACTCTGTTCTGTTGGGACTTGCCAGTTGCTAGTTGCGTGCAACCGTGGTTCTATTCTGCCAGGCATAATGTCTGTTTGCCTCATTGTAGATGTAGAGAGAGGGGTCAACTAGCGCTGGAGCAAAGATTAGCCGAGAAGCTGGCTGCAGTCACAAGTTCAGAGCCAGAGGGTACATCACTTGATGCTGCTGACAAAGCTTGAGTCTTCTATGCAATGAACAACGAGCGGTGCAGTCTGTGAATTCCTGCCTGTCGATTCGTTGCCAGGCTGGCAGGCTCACTCGTGTTGTCAACCCATATTAATGCAGCTCGCGGCTACGTGCATCCATCTAGCAAAGATTCGTTTGACCGATGCATGCACGTCACCTAGCTAATAAACTCGTCAACGCCAGACTATAAATGGCGTGCGGCACGGTCTGACCCGGCACGGCCCGTGTTCAGCACAGCCTGTTTTAGGCACGGCCCGTCAGACCCATCTAGCAAACCATGCTGTGACAAATGGGCCTACGTGCCGCAGTAACGACCCGTCACCCTGCTAGCCGTGCCGGACCAGTCTGGTGGCACGTTGGTCCATTTGAGTATATCTCTACTAACTATTAAGCGCTTAGTGTAGAACGCCCCCACCCCTCCTCCGCCAGCCCGACCTCCAGAAACCCCGCCTCCGCAAACCACCGCGGGAGATCCCTCCGTGAATCTCGCCACAGCTGTCGCAACCGCCGCGAACCACCCGCCGCATGCCGCACGCCCAGCCGTAGAACCCCGCAGCCGCCCCCGAGCAAACCCCGCCGCGTCCCCGAGCAATCCCGAGCAAGCCGTTGATTTTCTACTCCCCCGCCGCAATCCGTCCGTCGTGGCCCCGAGCAATCCCGAGCAAACCCTACCTGAACCCACACATGCCGCGACGGTCGCGACTGCCGAACACTCCGCTGCAAAACCGTTCGCCCCGAGAGCACATCGCGGCGGTGAAGAAGGATGCGTTCGGGTGGCCGCTCTGGCTCTCCGAGGCCGCTGGCGATGCGCTCTGCGGCTGGGCGCCCCGCGGTGCCGACGCCTTCCAGAAGCTCGAGAAGGTGAGGGCAATCCTTTCCCGCCGCGCGCCGCCTGTGCTTGCTTCTTGTTGTTGCTTCAACAGTGGTAGCAGTAGTTAATTACAGGAGAAGCTCGGCCTTTTCATGGGAAGTCAACTTGCATGTGTTCGTACTGAATTGGAACACCTGTCAATGCTATCTTGCGTGGTATTTTCAAAGAAGCGAGTTGCCGTGGTTTTTTAATTAAAACAGTGGGCAATGTGCAGCAATGTGGCCCTGCCAAACAGATAAACAACAATGGGAGACTAGAAAGCAGCAGCATGCAAACACACTATAAGTCGTTATATGACTGCAGTTGGCATAGCCAAAATTTACTAAACTTGTAGGGTAACAAAGATAATTCTAACAAATAGAGCATGAGAAGGAAAAATGAAAGACTGACAAACGCTGCAACCAGCGTACCCCATTGTCGGGTAAGGTTAGCCATCAAGCAGCTGCAGAGAGCAACATGGCAAAAATATGTATGATTCATTGGACCAATAGCACATGGTGCTGTCAAGCTCAATATTCAGTAGAATCAGAAGCTATCCACAAATAAGCCCTGGTATCCGCTCATGTGTTATTTCTCAGCTAGAGACCAAATTCACTGAGTACAGATTTGCACATACAATTTACTATCAAGGAAAATACATCTGATGACAACCACTAGGTTTCCGCAGTATACATGTCTCGATGATTTTCATTAAAAATGTATAATTTACGATATTTCTTCCTCTACTACATTCGTGTAGATCAGTTCGGGCACGTACAGCAACGTGTACAAGGCGATCGAGGTGGCGAGCGACCGCGTGGTGGCGCTAAAGAAGGTACGGGTGGACGTCGTGTTTGTTCTTCGACATTTGCCTGATGGATCGATGAAAATCGTTATCATAGTCAAGAGATCTCACTACAACCAAGGATGTCCGGATAGCGAGGATTGCTCTAGCACCATACAAGGCAAGAGAGGATCTGGACTCCATGACTTATATTTCAGGCACCATTTATTTTAAGTGGGGTTCCTCTGGTTTTGGGAATATGTTTAGTCTTTTGATAAAATCAAATTTGTCTTGTTTGCACTAAATACTAATCATTTCCCATTTGGTTGTTTAACTCATTGAACTTGTGCAAGAAAATAGCTTGATACCCCCCTTCCCTGGTGAGATGGACGACATCTGCGCCGTGTCCCTCGGAGATCACATTCCATCTTCGAGACCGAGAGGAAAGTGGACGTCAATCCATTCCATCGGCGCCCTACATTCCTTACGCGATCCATTCCATCCCGAAATTTGTGGCACCGCTCACCCATTGGCAGCAAGTGTATTATCGCGAAATTGTTGTCTGGGACAGCAAGAATGCCATAAGGAACCACGGACAATCGTGCGGTGGTTAACTGGTTATGGATAATGACAATGGCGATGTGGATGACCTGGGTTCAGGGTGGTTTGAAGTGAAAAAGGTAATGTTCTTCTTTACCTGTCTTATTTTGCTATGATCATCATTTTTCCGTATGTTACTGCATTGTCCTAGGCTCATTCTTACTGTTGTTGTTAACTCATCATACACAAAATTTATAGAAACATCGGTCCAGCTCAAAATACACATTGCAGAGTCTGTAGGTGTTTTGTCCAATACTCTTGTCAAGTTTGGAGACTTTGATGAAGTTCCAGGTGTATCATTACCTTCAGATTCATACAGAGACAATAATACGTCTAGACGGCACATACATACTGAACATGTTGCACATTTAAAAAATGTGCAAAAAGATGCAAGTGAACTCAAACCGGAGACAAACACTTGTACTATGATTGATGAGGCATCTCCAATTATGGTACAAGGAACAGGGACACCCAATCATGATAGTGGTTTGATAGCCTCAGTTGATTCTGTTACCCTATCCTGCTCCAAAAATGATCATGAAGTTCCAGTTACATCTTCATCTGTTCCTGTTGCTTCCATGGAATGTAGAACGTTACTTAATGATGAAGCACTAGCTTCTGCAGATTTTGGATCTAAAACTGCTGAGATCAAAGAAAGATTCAGGCAGAGGCTATGGTGTTTCCTTTTTGTGAATCTGAATAGGGTTGTTGATGAACTTTACCTCCTCTGTAAACTAGAATGTGACATGGAACAGATTAATGAATCCATACTTGTCCTTGAAGAAGCTATTTCTGATTTTCAAGGACTTAAATCCAGAGCAGAGCATTTTGATAATACCAAAAAATTTCCTGGTGTACCAAAGGAGGGCATGCCAGTGGCTGTGAAAGCTGACCATAGGAGACCTCATGCCTTGTCTTGGGAGGTCTGTTTTCTCACTAGGCATCCTGATTTCTTGTGTTTTATTTTTCACTTCCGTGCATTATGATTCATTGACATACTACATCAACGTAGCATCTTGCACAACATGTGTATTTATATGAATATTGAATGTTATCTTCACTTTCGCTTAGTTTATATATATTTTAGAATGGAGCATGCTCTTCTTCATGAAATACAAGGGTCACTTGCTATGCCAGTTTACGATCCCAGCAAGGGTTCTTGTTGTGCAGTTCTTGAACTTGTCACAAACAAGGAGAAACCTAATTTTGATGCAGAGATGGACATAGTCTGCAATGCCTTGCAGGCAATTTCTAACTTGTTTGACTCGGGATATTTATTTAGTGACATCAATGCTTAATGTTAAGTTGAAGTACTCATAAGTTAACATTGTATTATATATTTCCGTTGCAACGCACGGGCACTCACCTAGTATTATATAATTTAGCAAAAAAATGTGTAACTATGGGGGTTTGAAAACACAAAAGTGTATGAGAGACATAAACACACCCATCTAACCAATGAAGCTACAATTTTATTGCATTGTATGTTGAATTCTTATATTTAATATATGTAAACTATTATTTTTAAAATAAAAAATGTAACCGTATCGTGCCCGTGCCCGTGCCAGCACTACGGGTCGAGATGGTAGCTCAGGCACGGCACTATAGCCGTGCCGTGCCAGACACTGTCACTATACTAGGCGTGTCGAGTCGTATCTGGACCGTGTTTTTTCATGTTATGTGTGGGCTGGCCTATCGTGTTAGTGGCAAATGTATCTATATATGCCAGACCACCATGCATGATGCGTCATGAGCACACGGAAGCCACAATACTAGTCATGCATGCATGTCGTCGTACGTGTATATATACACCAAACCACGCCGTGGTTGTAATAATCCCTGGACGCGCAGAAGAATCTTCTGCTGCAGCTGCTCGGCTGCTGCCCACGACGCCGACGAGCCTGGCAGCATGGACGCCGGTGTCCCGGACCATCATCACCGTAGACTGGCGCGGGCGAGCCGACGTCAAGACGGTGCAGTCGGCGGTGGACTCCGTGCCGGACGGCAACCGCGACTGGATCAAGTTAGATCCATGTCATGGCCGCGACCTACTGGTTCGTGGTTCGTCTGGAGCTTTTGAACTGCTGCTGTGCTGTGATGGTGGAAATTAGAAAGAATTGAAGAGTACTGTTGACGTCTTTTTGGAGCGCCAAACACTCAACAAGAACCGTGGCGGTGCCCTCTGCACAGGGGCGGACGGTCCGCGCGCAGGGGCCGGACGGTCCGCGGCCTGGTGCGAGGCGCGGTGGTGCTCTCTGCGCAGGGGCGGACTGTCCGCGGCCTGGGGCCGGACGGTCCGCGGCCTGGTGCGCGGCTAGGGCTCCTGCCTGACGACCGGACGGTCCGCGCCCTGGGGCCGGACGGTCCGCGCGTACGCAGGGACGGCGGAAGATCGCCGACGGCGCCTGGATCTCGCTCCCGGGAGGGACCCCGTCGGGGAGTAGAGATCCTAGGTTGTGTCTAGGCTCGGGCTGGCCGACCTAGACTCCTCTAATCGACGTAGAGCCGAAGAGAGACGAAGAATTTGGGGATTGGATATCTAAACCTAAACTAGACTAGAACTACTCCTAAGATAAAATGCGAAATAGAAGTTGTATTGATTCGATTGATGATGATTAATCGGCCGTATACCTCTCTATTTATAGAGGAGGGGGGCTGGACCCTTTACAAACTAATTTCCGAGCTTATCCCATGATTTTAGCTAACAACCATAGCACAAAACTCGGAACCCTAATCTGTTCTGCGCCCGCGCGGACCGTCCGGCCCACAGGCGCGGACTGTCCGGACCGCGGACCGTCCGGCCTCAGGGCCGGACCGTCCGCGCGCTCAATTTGGTGCTCAACATATGCCCCCCTGCCTTTTGGTGGAGCTGAGCGAACCAAAAGCAACTAACTCGATGTTATCACATCGGTTTTCTTAGGCATCTTGCCACTTACTAGGATGGTACGCAGTGGCCTTGGTCTCGATGGTTGACTCAACGGACGTGATCCCTTTAGATTTGATCGAACTGTCAGTCCCAACATCGCCGAGCGTCATACTGGTCCTGACCAATTCGTCACATTGCCTTCCTAATTCTCTAAGTGTTCTGGCGTAGCTCCGTAGTCGACCAGGTCTTCTCCTTGCAGGTCGTCTTCCTCCATGGGCGTCGGTACATCGTCGGAGGTGTCATGGTTTATTGCAGATGAGTCGGCCTCAGGGGTCGGACGGTCCGTGCCCTGTACGGTTGGTCCGGTCTTTATAGTCGGACTGTCTGCTATACCTGCAAAGAGCTGCACAGTTGCTGTTTTATTTTCTGTCTTTATGGCCGTTTGATTTTCCTCAACGGCCTTTGGTCTCCATCTCTTTTGTGGTGGCAGATATTGCGGATGTGTGTCATTGAATATTTTTTCCGCCTCCTTCTCCTGATTCTCCTTTGCCCTAAGGCGCTGTAATTTTCGCTTTTGCGATCGTGTCAATCCCGATGGGCACCATCGGGGCATGGAGTATTTTGGATCGGCTATTTTATTGACAGTCGTACTTTCTTTTTTGTTTGTGTTGGCCGATTCACCAAAAATCATCGGCCCTTCGTTATTTTGTTGTACGACGACATCTGTCGTTCCTATTTTAATGACATCTTCCTTTTTCGTACTGTTGGAGGTTGTAGCCGTATGCCCCCTTGCCGGATTAGTCAGCCTTTGGGGCCGAGTTGTTCGGCAATCTTGCTGGGCATGTGCTCGTGGACCGGATTGAGGGGCTCTCAATCGGTCTTGTACTGGAGGTGTCAACCTATTGAATACAGATGTTTGGGGTGCCCCCCAAGCGGGGTACTGTGGCATCCCAAATGAGTATGGTGGCATGCCCCACATTTGATTTGGGACATATGGTGGAGGTATGTATGTGTATGGATATGGCATAGGTGGATATGGTGGTGGAGGTGTCCATGCAGGTACGTTAGGTCTTAATTGAACATTATGACCTCCCGTCTTTTCTGATTGGTGTGGTGGTCCAATCGGCCTAACCTGCCGTCGCACCTGGGTGGGTAAGCGAGGTCCCTTTGGTGGCCGGTCGCTGGGGCCAGCCTTCTTTTTCACATATTTAGACAATAATTGATCAAAGGTCGGGCTAGATTTTACCAACCGACCAGTTGCCTTGAACGTGTTAGTTTTCCACGTACCTATTTCTGGTCGTCGTGGTTTGAAGGTACGTGGTCGCCGCGGCTCTTCGACGTTGCCGGACCGTCCGTCGGAACGCTTCGGACCGTCCGGTGATGTTACGGACCGTCTGCGCCTAGACACCGGACCGTCCGCGATGCGTAGTATGGGTTCTCGCGCATATCCCTTTGTCTGTGCTTGCCCCCCAGCGCTGGAGTTTGTGATGGTTACCTTCAGTGTCTCCCCTCCATCAGGAGTCTTCTCGGCCATCACTTTCCTGCAAGAAATTTTGTTGTTTCCATCGGCCTCCCGTGCGTTGCCGATGATGACTTCTTTGTCTTTGCCCTTATCGGCTGTGTTGGGCCGAATTAGGACCTTTTTGCCATTAAAGTCGATCACATTCATTGGGAAGGTCTCCGTGTCCTCCTGAAATTTCAATCGTCCCTCATTAATGGCCGATTGAATTTGTCGTCGGAACACATTACAATCATTAGTGGCATGGGAAAATGAGTTGTGCCACTTGCAGTATGCGCGACGCTTTAGTTCGTCGGCAGGTGGAACGATATAATCAATTTTAATGTTACCATTTTTTAGTAATTCATCGAATATCTTATCACATTTGCCGACATTAAATGTAAACTTAACCTCTTCCTGTCGTTCCTTTTGAATTGACTGCAAGGAGTAGCAAGCCGAAGATTTGGCCTGCTCGGGCCAGACTATTTCGGCAGTGTAAACTTTCTTTGGTTCATCGTCCGAACTACTTTGATTGTGTTCTACTATAGGGACATTATGATGAACCGTTCTGACTAGTTCTTTGCTTCGGCTTTCACAAGCCGAAGCTCTCTGATGTAATTGTGCTAGAGTAAAGAACTGGATGCCTTCTAATCTCTCTTTTAAATAATAGCGCAATCCATCAAAGGCTATTCCCGCCAGTTGTTTATCTGTTAAATGAATTTGAAAGCATCGGTTTCTCGTATCCTGGAATCTCCGGATATAATCACTAACCGATTCATCCCTTTCTTGTCGTAGGGTCACTAAGTCTACTAAATCTAGCTCATAATCACCAGAGAAGAAATGTTCATGAAATTTTTGCTCTAAGTCTCCCCATGACAAAATGGAATTAGGAGGGAGCGTGGCGTACCATGTGAATGCAGTCCCTGTTAAGGATAATGAAAATAAACGCACACGGAATGCTTCGGTGTCGGCCAATTCTCCTAATTGTGCTAGGAACTGGCCTATGTGCTCACGCGTGCTCTTCCCTTGGTCACCCGAGAACTTTGCAAACTCGGGTATCCTGGTTCCCTGTGGGTATGGGTGGCGATCAAATCGGCTGTCATAAGGCTTCCGATATGATTGCCCCCAAGGGATCATGCTTACTCCGAGCTTATCTCGGAACGCCCCGGCTATTTCTTCCCTCACTATACCAATTGCAGCCGGTGCAAGACCACCGGCTCTCTGGTCAAACATAGGTGGGGTTGGTTGCATGTTAGTATGTTGTCGTTCCCCCCATTGGTTTGAGCTACGTGGTGCATTTCCATTTGCCCTATATGGCTCATATGTTTGATCGTTTCTTTCCGGCCTTCTAGGTGGGGCCGGAAAGCTTTCCTGGGCTCTGGATCCTGAATTAATGGGCTGGTGCATTGCATAGCGCGATGGGACGTGTCGCTGGGACGGGTGAGGATTCAGGTAACAATCCTCCTCAAAAAGGTCATGCGCGGACTGTCCGGACATTGGCCCGGACCGTCCGTGATTATATGCGGACCGTCCGTCATTGTATGCAGACGGTCCGACTTGGTAGTTTAGATTTTGTGCCGTATGTGGTGGCTCAGGCGCATATCTAGGTAACTCATTAAAAATAGGCCCGACTATTGCTGGCCCGGACGGTCCGCGCTCACGTGCGGACGGTCCGGGCATGTGCAGATCGGCTGATTTGCTGCCGATTTGCGTCTGCTCAGGGTACGTGTCCATCGGCATCCCATAAGGGGGTTGTGACTGGTCGTGACAACCTTTAACCGATGTATTACGTGTATTATCTCCTAATTCAACCTCGGGTGAAGGAAAATTTGCTATACTAGATTTATTAAATGCACGTACTAGTCTCCTACAATCGTTTTGCATAACCCCTATGATATTTTGCATCTGTTCGCGCTGTTCATCTACATAATTCTTAAGAGATTGCAGCTCGTTTGTATTACTTACATTGGGGATGTCTGGCGTGGGTTGGAGCGAAGCCGGATCCGTCGCCCAATGTCGAACGACTTTGTTGTTCCTGTCCACTTTGAAGTCGGCCAGGAACCTCGCCTTTGCTTCTTGGATCAGCCGCTCCTGGCGCTCCTCGAACAGGAGCTGTTCTTCAGCCGGCAAATTTTCCCATATCGGTGTGATGATATTGCTGGTGGAAACTTCGGAGCTATCCTTTGAACCGGCCATTGAGGGCCGATTTGATGAGCTTAGATGTGTTATCCCCAGCGGAGTCGCCAAAAAGTATGTTGACGCCTTTTTGGAGCGCCAAACACTCAACAAGAACCGTGGCGGTGCCCTCTGCACAGGGGCGGACGGTCCGCGCGCAGGGGCCGGACGGTCCGCGGCCTGGTGCGAGGCGCGGTGGTGCTCTCTGCGCAGGGGCGGACTGTCCGCGGCCTGGGGCCGGACGGTCCGCGGCCTGGTGCGCGGCTAGGGCTCCTGCCTGACGACCGGACGGTCCGCGCCCTGGGGCCGGACGGTCCGCGCGTACGCAGGGACGGCGGATGATCGCCGACGGCGCCTGGATCTCGCTCCCGGGAGGGACCCCGTCGGGGAGTAGAGATCCTAGGTTGTGTCTAGGCTCGGGCTGGCCGACCTAGACTCCTCTAATCGACGTAGAGCCGAAGAGAGACGAAGAATTTGGGGATTGGATATCTAAACCTAAACTAGACTAGAACTACTCCTAAGATAAAATGCGAAATAGAAGTTGTATTGATTCGATTGATGATGATTAATCGGCCGTATACCTCTCTATTTATAGAGGAGGGGGGCTGGACCCTTTACAAACTAATTTCCGAGCTTATCCCATGATTTTAGCTAACAACCGTAGCACAAAACTCGGAACCCTAATCTGTTCTGCGCCCGCGCGGACCGTCCGGCCCACAGGCGCGGACTGTCCGGACCGCGGACCGTCCGGCCTCAGGGCCGGACCGTCCGCGCGCTCAATTTGGTGCTCAACAAGTACATTTTACAGCAGCAGCTGATGCTGCTGAAGCGATGAGCTAGCATCCAGCGATTAATGCAATTTGTCTGCATGCATCCCAGGGAGAAGGTGAGCATCCAAAGCAGAAAGGCTACATTCTTCCGGAGGGTGACGGCTTGGCCGTCCGGCACGCCCGACACCGTTAGAAAATCGGATCAAATCTTCCAAGCCCGTGTACTTGTTTCTCTGACCGAGCTCGGGCTGATGCAGGCTTGTTGGAACCAGAACACCGACACATAACGTATACACACGGCGCGCCCACTCAGGTTGTCGAGCCGCGACACACGCGCTCACACGTATAGCAGCAGGCTTTAGGTCCTTTAGGCCAACACTCCCCAAAAAAACTAGCCAATTAGGGATTACACCATCAACCATATAAATCATGCTTTCTCACTCTCACCATATAATGTGGGATTATTCCCAACAATCTCCCCCTCATGTATTGTGAGCCGAGATTTATCTGAGAATGCACAGGGCCAGCCTACAAGGGAAATGACCTCAACATTTCCTATAATCGATTTTGGTGTTTGATGACCATCACAAATCTTATGGACTAACTAGTTTGCCCAGTTGATCATTTATCAGGTGGATAAGTTTATCTACAACTATTTTAAGATGACTGTCCGGAATACCGTAGATTATTTCAGACAGGAGAAGCTTTTTGGAAAAACACCTATGCACGGACCGTCCGGGCCCTTACGGCGGACCGTCCGTGACTCCAGGGTGAGCCTCAGACAGGAACACTGCAAAAACACATGTTAACACTACTGACCGTCCGATAGAGAAGCGAGCACCGTCCGAGACCAAGCGCGGACCGTCCAACCTCAGACGTGGACCGTCCGGTCGTTGAAAGACCAGAAACCCCCGAAGGTGACGGGTTCGGTAAAATTCATTTTTAGCGTCCTTGCGGACCATCCGGGGTGCACGGACGGATCGTCGTGACGACGCATTAAATGCTCTAAAGCCGTTGATATAGCCGTTACTGCTGACCGTTGCGATTTCAGTCGTTGATATGCAGGGGCAGACCGTCCGGACCAGGAGGGTGAATCGTCCGCGGTCGACAGAATTGGAGCAACGGCTAGGAAGTGGTTGGAGGCTATAAATACAACCCCAACCACTTCCATTCACAAGATCCAAGCATTCCACTCATACATATTTAATACAAGAGCTAGCAATCTATTCCAAGACACATTCAAAGCTTCCAATCTCTTCAAGTTTCCCAATTGTGACAAGTGACCATTAGTGATTAGTGACTTGAGAGAGTATGATCTGTGTTTCGTTTGTTGCTCTTATTGCTTGATTTTCATAATCGTGCTTTCTTCTTCGCCTTCTCAACCTTCTTAGTGAATTGTAAAGCAAGCAAGAGACACCTAATTGTGTGGTGATCCTTGCAGGGTCTTAGTGACCCATGTAATTAAGGAGAAACACTCAACAGGTCTAAGTGACCGATTGAAAGAGGAAAATGGTTGGAATAGACTCGGTCTTTGTGGCCTTCTCAATGGGGACTAGGTTTTTTGGAACCAAACCTCAGTAAACAAACCGTCGTGTTCATTTGTGTTGATCTTCATTCGATTTGTTTATCCCCTCTCTCTCTCTCTAAGTTCCCTTGCTTATATTGATTTGAGTTTGCTCCTAAGGTTATCCGTATTGATTGAGCAACTCATAACAAGGAGAACCATCTTCCGCACTCCGAATTATTTATAACACTAACCCCGGGCATAGTGCGTGTTTAAAGTTTATAATTTTCAGGTTTCGCCTATTCACCCCCTCTAGTCGACTTTCACAACCTAGCTCTGATACCAATTGTTGGAACCGGTTCATCGACATATGGCGTGTCCGTTGGGGCCGCCCGCACATACGGCGCGCCCACTTAGGCTGTCGGGCCGCGACACACGCGCCCGCACGTATAGCAGTGGTCTTTAGGTCTCTTAGACCAATACTCTCAAAAAAACTAGCCTATTAGAGGTTGCATCCTCAACCATATAAACCATACTTTCCCACCCTCACCATACAATAATGTGGTACTATTCCCAACAGGGTTTAAACTAGTCGGTCCGATCCGATAAACACGGAAAAAAACGGCTTGAAAAGCGGGCTAAGCGGGTCGGTAAGTACGATTTAGTGAAAAAAAAAACGGCTTGAGGGGCTAAAAAACGTGCTTCCAGCCGGACATTTGACGCGCACGCGGTGGATGCCGACGTAATGGGCCGCCCCAACGTGACGGCGGACGATCAGTCGCCGACTTTCCAGATCGCCACCTTCACCGTCCTCGCCGACAACTTCGTCGCCAGGCATCGCCTTCAAGGTGCGTACCGTACGTACGCACGGCCGCACTGGACGTACTTCCCTGATCTAGCTTCTTCGTCTTGATCGTATCCACGAGCTAATAGCCTCCTCTCTCGCCGACGCGACGATGCGTGCAGAACAAGTACAGGGCGCCGGACGAGCAGCTGAGCAAGGATGGCGATGGCCGCGCTGGTCGGCGGCGACAAGAGCGCCTTTTACGGCTGCGAGTTCCACGGCTTCCAGGACACGCTGGGCGACTTCCAGGGCCGGCACTACTTCCGCGTGGCTGCCTGGTCCGGGGCGCCGTCGACTTCGTCTTCGGCTTCGGCCAGTCCATCTACGAGGACTGTGCGCTCGTGTCGGACATGTTCCCCAGGCCGCAGCCCGGGACACGGCTGGGTGACCGCGCACGCGCGGGCGGGCGCCGTGCTGGGCGTGGGCCGTCGTCACCAGCAGGGCCAGACCTACCTCGGCCGCGCGTGGAACGCCTTCGCCGCCGTCGTGTTCTACCGCACGCACATGGACGGCGTCGTCGTGCCGCAGGGGTGGCAGCCTGGCAGGCCTGGAACGCCGCCGGCGACGTGTGAGCGGATCGGAGCACTGCATGCATCGTACGTGCATGCTACTTCTGCGTCGCCATGCTACTGTTTGGTTTTTTTTCCAGCTCGAGCGTGATGTTTGCAGAGGTCGAGTGCACAGGGTCGGAGATGCGCGGAAGAGTGGATTGGGAGAAGCGTTTGAGCGAGGAGGAGGTGCAGAGATTCGTGGACAATGGATGGCTGTCAGACCAGCCATGTCCCATGGGTTGATTACTCATCTTCTGCATGATGCATTGCAAATTAAACGGGCCGTGATGTGAGTTGTCACAACTCGTGCGTGGTCCCGAAATGAGAAAAGTTGAATTGTAACCTCTGCTGGTTGGAATACGGTACGTTAAGTTCATTTGAAATTTATAAATAGGACAATTTCCTAAACTAATTTTGAAGACAAACCGACGTAAAACTATTTTCAAATAAATTCCACTCTAACTGTTTAAAAAGAGGTCTGATTGCACGCCTATGCATCTGAACCAAAATGACTCATGATCTAATTCTTTAGAACATGTATGCGTGCCCGATGGGATAAAAATATGTATATTATTAAAAACTGTAAAATACATCTACCCTTAATAATATAACCTGCTTTAGTGCTACGATCCCTTTAGCGAAAAGCAGCGAACATACTCTGCATTGCAACATGAGACGAAAGAAGATCCATATCCATATGTTAGGGAAATAGAGGACCATGACTCTTTTATCCGCTATGCACTATGTGTTAGGGCATGCCCGTTTAATATGTGGTTTCTTGAGGGGTTTTAAGTGGCTAAATAAAAAAGTATAAGAGAATGTCTCTTCATACAAAGCCCATCCCTACATGACTCTCCCCTATATCAATATGTATAGAGAGTAATGAAGAGACAATGATGGAGAAAGATGAGGGTACAAGAGAAGAGGAGGAACCCTCATCTTTCTCTTAGCCTATATGGCCACTGTCTGCCACTGATGTGTGATGTCACATCTCTCATGTCTTCCTCGTCTTTGGTGGCCTATCCACTACTAGATCTTGCAGATCTCCACTCGTCCTCCTTACCTCTCATCATCTCATACTCTTGTCTTCCTCCTGACCTCTCGATATTGCTCAGTGTCCACCACCGGTTGATCTTATTTCTTACCATTCGTCGGGATGGTGCTCCTGTTGTAGCGTGTATTAATCTCCACCTCTCCAGCTCTAGGCTCTGGCTGTGCAGGTAAACACTAAACGATAACCCTATATCCTATTCTTCAATTCCTAACACGAACCCTAATCCCTGATCAAGTCTTGTTTTTGGTCTGCTTTTGGTCACAAGTCGTTGGCCAATGCTTGGTGTGTCGTGTTGGTGTCACACATGCCATTGAGGTATACCATTGGAAGGGAAAGGACGATAAGGTTTGGGGGCAATGGACAACGACAACGGTGTCTACCCTAGAATCATCAATGAAGAACTCAATGTGTGCATGTTGACCCTTGATGACATCAACAATGTGGGCGACGATGTTGCTACCTTGTTCAGTAGTAGTGCACCTTTGATCATCTCGATAGTGCTAGCTAGTGATGATGTAGCTCTAACGATCATGAATCACTCATGTCTAGTGCCATTGGTAAGCGTTGTTGATCTACTATCTAGGAGGACTTCATTGGAGTATTTGAAATTATGCATGGCAAATCTCTGTGTGTTACTGGAATTAGCAAGTTATGTAAGTCTACGTTGTCTTCCCATTATAATGGTGGCACTAGCCATTTTCTTAGTCAACAGAAGTCATATAAGAAGAAGTTTGATCATGCCGCTATGGTTTATAATAGGCTTGTTTTGAACCCTAATGGATCTATTAGAAACTAGGAATACAAACATGATGTTGCTAGGGTTGAATTATGTTGTTTGATTGTTAAACTTGATCTTCCTTTAAGAGTAGGCGATATTGATGACTAGGAGGAGGAGGAGGAGTATATACAACGTGCTCATAACTCTAGATTTGCTAAAGTATCTAGATTTACCATAACTTGTGATCTCGTTAAGCTATACAATGAAAAACATGCCCATCTTAAAAATGTTGCTTTGTTTGGTGTATCTTCTATTGCTTTGGCTTCTGGTATATGGTTTGGTAATACTAAGTAAGATTACATTACTATTGTTACTTATTTTATCAATGCTAATTAAGAACTTAAGAAGTTTGTGATAGGGTTTAAATTGATTGAAGTGTATCCTTCTGTATGAAAATTATTGAATGTATTGCTGGTGAAATTAAGATTTGGGTTTGTTTGACAAAGTTTTCTCTGTCAATTTAGATGATGCTTCTTCTGATGCATCTACTATGCTTACTTTATCACCTATGTTTGATGGTTACATAGGTGTTGATCTTGATCCCTAAATTCTAAACCCTAATTGAGTAGACCCTAACGCAAATACTTATAATGTTGTGCATTCGTGCTGTACTTGCCATATAATTAATCTGATTTTCAAATATACCTTATAGAGTCTTAAGCCTTCCATAGAGATCTTCAGAAATACAATTAACTTTTTAAATCATTAAACCAACACGTAGCTTTACTCAAAAACTACTGCATTGTTATGGGCGTGTGTCCTCATAAATTTGGTTTGGATATATGTTAGATGAAACTTAACATATCTTATGATAAAGCATCTAATGCCATATATGAGTGTCTTTTTTATGTTCATAAATACTCACTATGGTTATCAACTTATGAGTGAACAATGTTGTTGGATAGGTTCTAGAGTTCCTTGAATTGTTCTACGTTTCAATTGTTGATCTATCTAGTGTTTAGTACTGAAAGGGAAATGTGCCCTTGGGCCATTTCTAAAGTGTTTTGGTGATTAAGTGCCCAACACCTATTCTTTAAGTGTTAATTTGTGCCAAATATTGAAGAAGTGCAAATCATGTAACAAGGTACGTTTCTAGACTTAGTACATTGATTTGGGTACTAATGTATTGTGTCTAAGTGCTAGAAACAGGAAAAAAGCAATTGAAAAAGAGTTCCAACTCCTGCTCGGTCTGGGTGCACCGAACTGTTCGGTGGTGCACCGGACAGTGTCCGGTGCGCCAGACCAGTCTCGGTGAACAGGCCACTCTCGGGACTCGACGGCGGTGTACGACTATAATTCACCAGACTGTCCGGTGGTTCACCGGACTGTCCGGTGAGTTGTTCGCGGCGAAGTCGTCGCTCTCGGGAGAAGTTCAACGGCGTACGACTAAAATTCACCAGACTGTCCGGTGAGCCAACGGTCGACTATGCCAACGGTCGGCCGCGCAATCTTCGCGCGATGCGTGGGCGCGCCAACGGTCGGCAGGGGGCACCGGACTGTTCGGTGTGCACCGGACAGTGTCCGGTGCGCCAACTGCCACGAGTCTGCAACGGTCGGATGCGCCAGAAAAGGAAGGAGATCACGCATCGGACAGCTACAGTGACTGTCTGATGGCGCACCGGACTGTCCGGTGCGCCACCCGACAGAAGGCAAGATTAGCCTTCCAAGATTGCCTCCAACGGCTCCTAGCTGCCTTGGGGCTATAAAAGGGACCCCTAGGCGCATGGAGGAGTAACTCAAGCATACTTTGAGCATTCTAAGTCTTCCACACTCCGTTCTAGTTGTGAACTGAAAGGGAAATGTGCCCTTGGGCCATTTCTAAAGTGTTTTGGTGATTAAGTGTCCAACACAAATGCTCTAAGTGTTAATTTGTGCCAAAGATTCAAGAAGTGCAATTCGAGTTACAAGGTACGTTTCTAGACTTAGTACATTGTTTTGAGTACTAACATATTTTGTCTAAGTGCTAGAAATAAGAGAAAATGGATTAGAAAGGAGTTGGCTGTGTACAGCCAACTGCTGCTCGGTCTGGGTGCACCGGACCGTCCGGTGGTGCACCGGACAGTGTCCGGTGTGCCAGGACCAGTCTCGGTGAACAGTCCGCTCTCGGGACTCGACGGCGGCGTACGGCTATAAATCACCGGACTGTCCGGTGGTGCACCGGACTGTCCGGTGAGTCGTTCGCGGCGAAGTCGTCGCTCTCGAGAAACGTTCAACGGCGTATGACTAAAATTCACCGGACTGTCCAGTGAGCCAACGGTCGACTGCGCCAACGGTCGGCCGCGCAATCCGCGCGCGACGCGTGGGCGCGCCAACGGTCAGCAGGGGGCACCGGACTGTCCGGTGTGCACCAGACAGTGTCCGGTGTGCCAACTACCACAAATCTGCAACGGTCGGATGCGCCAGAAAAGGAAGGAGATCACGCACCAGACAGCTACAGGGACTGTCCGGTGGCGCACCGGACTATCCGGTGCGCCACCCGACAGAAGGCAAGATTTGCCTTCCAAAGTTGCCTCCAACGGCTCCTAGCAGCCTTGGGGCTATAAAAGGGACCCCTAGGCGCATGGAGGAGTCACCTAAGCATACTTTGAGCATTCTAAGTCTTCCACACTCCGTCTCCGCGCACTTGATTGACTTTGTTAGTGATTTGAGCTCTGTTCTAGTGGTGAACTTGTTGCGATTCATTTGAGATCAAGTCTTGGCTGTGTGTGTGTGCGTATTGCTGCGGATTTGTGTGTGTTGCTTCCCACCCTTACTCTAGTGCTTTCACTTTGATCTTTGTTGTAAGGGCGAGAGACTCCAACTTGTGGAGATTCCTCGCAAACGGGAAAAGAGATAAGCAAGAAGAACACCGTGGTATTCAAGTTGATCATTGGATCACTTGAAAGGGGTTGAGTGCAACCCTCGTCCATTGGGACACCACAACGTGGAGGTAGGCAAGTGTTATACTTGTCGAACCACGGGATAAACTCGTGTGTCTTGTGTGATTGTTTTTCTGTGATACTTGTGTGTTCGCAAGAGCTCGCTACTTAGCTATTCTAACACTTAACCAAGTTTTGTGGCTATTAGTTGTTGAATTTTACAGGATCACCTATTCACCCCCTCTAGGTGCTCTCAATTGGTATTAGAGCGTTCTCTTCACGAAAGGGACTAATAGCCCGAAGAGATGGATCCTAAGGGAAAGGGGATGGTGGTCAATGATAAGGAGAAGGAGTCCATCTTCAACGAGCCGAGGGACGACAAGCCCACTGACTCTGGCTCGAGTCATAAGAAGAAGGACAGGAAGAAGAAGGGGCGCATTAAGAAGATCGTCTACTATGACAGCGACGAGTCCTCTTCTTCCCTAAGAGACGACGACTACGACGAGAAAAAGAAACCGGTTAACTCAAACTTTTCTTTTGATTATTCTCGTATTCCATATAATTCCAATGCCCATTTGCTTTCTATTCCTCTTGGTAAACCTCCACACTTTGATGGAGAGGACTACGCTTTTTGGAGTCACAAAATGCGTAGTCACCTTTTCTCTCTTCATCATAGTATTTGGGAGATAGTTGAGAATGAAATGCAATTTGATAGTACGGATAACCCTTTGTTTATCAACGAACAAATTCATAAGAATGCACAAGCTACCACTGTTTTGTTAGCATCATTGTGCAGAGACGAATACAACAAGGTGAGCGGCTTGGACAGCGCCAAGCAAATATGGGACACCCTCAAGATCTCGCATGAGGGGAATGACGCCACCATGATCACCAAGATGGAGTTGGTGGAAGGCGAGCTAGGAAGGTTTGCCATGATCAGGGGAGAGGAGCCGACGCAAACGTACAACAGGCTCAAGACCCTGGTCAACAAGATCAGGAGCTATGGAAGCACGAGATGGACGGACCATGACGTCGTCCAACTTATGCTCAGGTCTTTTACTGTCATTGACCCTCATCTTGTGAACTTAATTCATGAGAATCCTAGGTACACAAAGATGATGCCCGAGGAGATACTCGGAAAGTTTGTGAGCGGGCGTATGATGGTCAAGGAAGCAAGATACGTTGATGATGCATTGAATGGCACAATGCCCATCTATGAGCCCCAAACTGTTGCACTCAAGGCAACAAGCAGCAGCAGGGAGGCGCTACCTAGCAAGGTGGCACAAGTTGGAGCTGCCGGGCTAAATGAAGATGAAATAGCCCTCATCATCAAGCGCTTCAAGACGGCGCTAAAAGGATGCAAGGAGCATCCCAATAAGAGCAAAGCAAAGGGAAAGCGCTCCTGTTTTAAATGTGGTACGACTGGTCATTTCATAGCAAATTGTCCCGATAATACTAATGACCAGGAACAAGAAAAGAGCGGGAAGAGGGAAAAGAAGAAGGCCTACAAGAAGTCGAAGGGCGAGGCGCACCTTAGCAAAGAGTGGGATTCGGATTGCTCTTCGTTAGACTCCAATGACGAAGGACTCGCCACCTCAGCCTTCAACAAGTCATCTCTCTTCCCCAACGAGTGCCACACCTGCCTCATGGCAAAGGAGAAAAAGGTAAGCGCTCGAGATACTCCTAAGTATACTACTTCAAGTGATGATGACTCTAGTGATGATGAAGTAGATTACACAAGTTTATTCAAAGGTTTAGATAGAACTAAAGTTGATAAGATCAATGAATTAATTGATACTTTAAATGAAAAGAATATACTCTTAGAAAAGCAAGAGGATATCTTGTATGAAGAGCATGAAAAGTTTGTTAGTGTACAAAAATCTCTTGCTTTAGAAGTTAAAAGAAATGAAATGCTTTCTTCTGAATTGTCTGCTTGTCATGAAACTGTGTCTAATTTAAAGAGCATTAATGATGATTTAAGTGCTAAGTTAGAAGAAGCTAATAAAACTAGATCTTGTGTAGAACATGTTGTGATTTGTAATAGGTGTAAGGATATTGATGTTGATGCATGTGTTGAGCACCTTACCTCTATTACAAAATTAAATGGTGAAGTGGCAAGTCTTAATGCCCAACTTAAGACTTGCAAAAATGACTTTGATAAGTTAAAATTTGCTTGGGATGCCTACACCGTTGGTAGACATCCCTCAATTAAGGATGGACTTAGCTTTCAAAAGGAAGCCAAGAACTTAACAAGTCAAAGGGCTCCCATTTCCAACAAGGAGAAAGGGAAGGCCCCTATAGCTAGTAGTAGTCAAAAGAATCATGCTTTCATGTATAATGATAGAAAATTTTCTAAAAATTCTCATTATAATAGGAGTTGTAATGCTTTTGATTCTCATGCTATGATTGCTTCAAGTTCTAACTTTATGGTAGGCCTAGGAGAAACTTTGTGTCTCATGCTCCTAGGAGAGTATGTAATAAACCTACCACTATTTTTCATGCTTGCAACACTACATATGTACTTTCATGTAAAAATGAAAAAGTGGTTGCTAGAAAGATGGGGTCCAAATGCAAGGGAGACAAGACTTGCATTTGGGTCCCAAAGGCTATTGTAACTAACCTCGTAGGACCCAACAAGAGTTGGGTACCTAAAACCCAAGCCTAATTTGCCTTGCAGGTTTATGCATCCGAGGGCTCAAGCTGGATTATCGACAGCGGATGCACAAACCACATGATGGGGGAGAAGAAGATGTTCACCTACTACGTCAAGAACAAAGATTCCCAAGATTCGATCATCTTTGGAGATGGGAATCAAGGCAAGGTTAAAGGACTAGGGAAGATAGCTATTTCATCCGAGCATTCTATTTCAAATGTGTTTTTAGTTGAATCGCTCGGCTACAATTTATTATCTGCCAGTCAGCTATGTAACATGGGAAACAATTGTCTATTTACCAATGTAGATGTGTCTGTCTTTAGAAGGAGTGGTGGTTCATTAGCTTTTAAGGGTGTACTAAACGGCAAACTCTACTTAGTGGATTTTTCGAAAGAGGAGGCTGATCTAGATGCATGCTTAATTGTTAAGACTAGCATGGGCTGGCTGTGACATCGCTGTCTAGCACATGTTGGGATGAAGAACCTTTATAAACTTCTAAAGGGAGAACATGTGTTAGGTCTAACCAATGTATTTTTCGAAAAAGATAGACCTTGTGCAGCTTGTCAAGCAGGTAAACAAGTGGGAAGCGCTCATCACAACAAAAAAGTGATGACCACATCAAGACCTCTAGAGCTACTTCACATGGACCTCTTCGGACCCGTCGCCTACCTCAGCATCGGGGGAAGTAAGTATGGTCTTGTTATTGTTGATGATTTTTCCCGCTTCATTTGGGTATTCTTCTTGCAGGATAAATCAGAAACCCAAGGGACCCTAAAGCGCTTCCTAAGGAGAGCTCAAAACGAATTTGAGCTCAGGGTGAAAAAGATAAGAAGCGACAACGGGTCCGAGTTCAAGAACTTACAAGTGGAGGAGTACCTTGAGGAGGAAGGAATCAAGCACGAGTTCTCCGCTCCCTACACACCACAGCAAAATGGTGTGGTAGAGAGGAAGAACAGGACACTTATAGACATGGCGAGGACGATGCTTGGAGAATTCAAGACGCCCGAGCGGTTTTGGTCGAAAGCTGTGAACATGGCTTGCCACACCATAAACCGGGTCTACCTTCATTGCCTCCTCAAGAAGACATCGTATGAACTTCTAACCGGTAACAAACCCAATGTTTCATACTTTCGTGTATTTGGGAGTAAATGTTATATTCTAGTGAAGAAAGGTAGAAATTCCAAATTTGCTCCCAAAGCTGTAGAAGGGTTTTTGTTAGGTTATGACTCAAGTACAAAGGCGTATAGAGTCTTCAACAAATCATCGGGTTTGGTTGAAGTCTCTAGCGACGTTGTATTTGATGAAACTAATGGCTCTCTAAGAGAGCAAGTTAATCTTGATGATGTAGATGAAGATGATGTTCCAACGAACGCAGTTCACACCATGGCGATTGGAGATGTGCGACCACAGGAACACCAAGAGCAAGATCAACCTTCTTCCTCAACGATGGTGCATCCCCCGACTCAAGATGATGAACAGGTTCCTCAAGAGGAGGCGTGTGATCAAGGGGGAGCACAAGAAGACCATGATATGGAGGAAGAAGCACCACGGGCCCCTCCAACCCAAGTCTAAGCGATGATTCAAAGGAATCATCCCGTCGACCAGATTTTGGGAGATATAAGCAAGGGAGTAACAACTCGCTCACGTCTAGCTAATTTTTGTGAGCATTACTCGTTTGTCTCTTCTATTGAGCCTTTCAGGGTAGAAGAGGCCTTGCAAGATCCGAACTGGGTGTTGGCCATGCAGGAAGAGCTCAACAACTTCAAGCGAAATGAAGTTTGGACCCTGGTGCCACGTCCCAAGCAAAATGTTGTGGGAACCAAGTGGGTGTTCCGTAACAAGCAAGACGAGCACGGGGTGGTGACACGAAACAAGGCTCAACTTGTGGCAAAAGGTTATGCCCAAGTCGCAGGTTTGGATTTCGAGGAGACTTTTGCTCCTGTGGCTAGGCTAGAGTCTATTCGCATTCTATTAGCCTATGCCGCTCACCACTCTTTCAGGTTGTTCCAAATGGATGTGAAGAGCGCTTTCCTCAACGGGCCAATCAAGGAGGAGGTGTACGTGGAGCAACCCCCTGGCTTTGAGGATGAACGGTACCCTGACCATGTGTGTAAGCTCTCTAAGGCACTCTATGGACTTAAGCAAGCCCCAAGAGCATGTCATGAATGCCTTAGAGATTTCCTAATTGCTAATACTTTCAAGGTTGGGAAAGCCGATCCAACTCTTTTCACTAAGACTTGTGATGGTGACCTATTTGTGTGCCAAATTTATGTCGATGACATAATATTTGGTTCTACTAACCAAAAGTCTTGTGAAGAGTTTAGCAGGGTGATGACACAAAAATTTGAGATGTCGATGATGGGCGAGTTGAACTACTTCCTTGGGTTCCAAGTGAAGCAACTCAAGGATGGTACCTTCATCTCCCAAACGAAGTACACGCAAGACTTGCTCAAGCGGTTTGGGATGAAGGGCGCTAAGCCCGCAAAGACACCAATGGGAACTGACGGACATGTCGACCTCAACAAAGGAGGTAAGTCCGTTGATCAAAAGGCATACTAGTCTATGATAGGTTCTTTACTTTATTTATGTGCTAGTAGACCGGATATTATGCTTAGCGTATGCATGTGTGCTAGATATCAATCTGACCCAAGGGAATGTCACCTTGTGGCCGTTAAGCGGATTCTTAGATATTTAGTTGCTATGCCTTGCTTCGGGATCTGGTATCCAAAGGGGTCTACTTTTGACTTGATTGGATATTCAGACTCCAATTATGCCGGGTGCAAGGTTGATAGGAAGAGTACATCAGGGACGTGCTAATTCCTAGGAAGGTCCCTGGTGTCTTGGAGTTCAAAGAAACAAACTTCCGTTGCCCTATCCACCGTTGAGGCCGAGTATGTTGCCGCAGGACAGTGTTGCGCGCAACTACTTTGGATGAGGCAAACCCTCCGGGACTTTGGCTACAATCTGAGCAAAGTCCCACTCCTATGTGACAATGAGAGTGCAATCCGCATGGCGGATAATCCTGTTGAACACAGCCGCACTAAGTACATAGACATCCGGCATCACTTCCTAAGAGACCACCAGCAAAAGGGGGATATCGAGGTGTACCATATTAACACCGAGAACCAGCTAGCCGATATCTTCACCAAGCCTTTAGATGAGAAAAGGTTTTGCAGGTTGCATAGTGAGCTAAATGTCTTAGATTCGCGTAACTTGGATTGATCTCTAGCATACATGTGTTTTATGCCTTTGATCATGTCATTTATGCAATTCAATCTATTTTGTTCATTTGTGGTGCTCAATTTGTAAACATGATCCCCGGACCTCACAAGTCCATTTGCAAGTGATGCACTTATTTAGGGGGAGGCATTCTACAACTTGACCCTTTGAGACTAACCTTTGTGTTTGAGTTCCTGATTTAGTCTTGTCGGTGTTTCGGCCCGGGGGACCCTCAACCGAACCGACTAGTGAATTTTGTGTCGCGTGTCCCTGCCCAGATGGATTGATGCAAGATGAAACACAAGAGGGGGGATGAGGCTTATATTATCTTGCATCGGGGTGCTTGCAGTAGGGGTTACAAGCTTCGTGAGAGAGGGAACGGGTCCCAGGTCTCTTGAGAGGTCTAGTGTTGCGAAGAGGAGTTCGATGTTTGAGCGAGTCCGTCTCCGTCATCCCCGCGATAGTCCTAAAACATGGCTGGAAGAACATCTTTAAAAAGACCGGTAAGCGCGGATCAGAGTTAAAAACCTTGTCTGCCAAGGGACGTGATCCCGTCTCGCCCGAGCCCAGCCTCGGGCAGCAGCAGTAGCCCCGTACAAATTCACGGCTCGCCCAAGGGTCCCCCCAGGCGGTGGGCGCACCCCTGACTCGCCTGAGGTAAAGCTCGGGTAAACTTTGTCGTATAGCGGCCTCGGCCAAACCACCTTGCCACCGACCGTATCACGTGCGCATTTAATGCGAGGATCGCCTGACACCTTATCCTGACACGCGCGCCTCAGTTGGCAAGGTCGAAGTGACCGCAGTCACTTCACCCTTTTACTGACCGTTCTGACGGGATGACAACACTATTCACCCCGTTCCCACCATTGTGCCAACCACCAAGGTAAGACTAACAACAGTAAGTCACCGCCTCTCTCGAGTTTAGGCTCGAGCGCCATAGGGAGCTCTGCCTCGCCCGACCCCAGCCTCGGCCTCAGGAGGGGTCGTCACCACGTTCGGCCTAGGCCTCGGCCTCAGCTCCTGCCTCGGGAGGAGGTCTCCGCCTCACCCGACCTAGGCCTCGGCCTCAGCTCCGGTCTCGGGAGGAGGTCTCCGCCTCGCCCGACCTAGGCCTCGGCCTCGGGAGAGGTCACCGCCTCGCTCGAGACGGCCTCGGACCGACTACGTGAGCAGGGAAACCAACATTATCCTACCCCTAGCTAGCCACCTCAGGCTACGAAGGAACAAGACCGGTGTCACATCAAATTACTCCAGTAACAGGTAATGATGATCCCTGGCATGCGCTCATGACGTCGACTATCCTCAAGCTCTCTACAAAATCAAAGGAACGTCAGCTGAACCTAGGGCTGTACCGCCAGCCACGATTCTACAGGGCTCAAGCACTTCTTCGTCGGCCACGATAGCACACAACTACACGCCCATATGTACAGCTGGATCACCTCCTTGTATCTATAAAAGGAGATGCCCAGGGCCTTCCCACGGGATGGCGGGGACGCGGAGACGGACTCGCTCAAATATTGAACTCCCCTTCACAACACTAGACCTCTCAAGAGACCTGGGACCCGTTCCCTCTCTCACGAAGCTTGTAACCCCTACTGCAAGCACCCCGGTGCAAGATAATATAAGCCTCATCCCCCCTCTTGTGTTTCATCTTGCATCAATCCATCTGGGCAGGGACACGCGACACAAAATTCACTAGTCGGTTCGGTTGAGGGTCCCCCGGGTCCAAAACACCGACAAGTCTCAAAAGTGGATTGAAAGGGAAAGGTGAACTCGGACCATGCAAAGACTTCCACTGCACTCCGGTAATAACTCCAAGTTCATATCTATGCTCTTATTGCCTTTTTTTCTCTTAATTGACAATTTTGGTGAGGCAATGGGGTTAAGGGGCCAAGAATGATCCTGTTTTGGTGCTTAATGCCAAATTGGGAGAAATTAAGGCCAAAGCAAATGGATCAGCTACTACTTGTGAAATTTCAAAAAGAGTAGAGTTAGAACTTTTTGATTTGGAAAATACTCTTTTTGTCAAAATTTGAGCTCTTGTGGGGAGAATGTCTGATTATGGGAAAAAGGGGGAGTTTTTGGATCTTTGATCAATTTCTCTTGGAATACCTCTCTTTATGCCTCAACAAGTGTGTTTGACTAAGAGATAGCAAATTGAATTTGATTTGCAAAAACAAACCAAGTGGTGGCAAAGAATGATCCAAATATGCCAAATTTGAATCGAAAACAATTCTTGTTCTCAAATGCATTGATGTTGCACTTCTTTTAGTTGCTTTTTGATGTCTTGGCATAAATCATCAAAAATGGGGAGATTGAAAGGGAAATATGCCCTTGGGCCATTTCTAAAGTGTTTTGGTGATTAAGTGTCCAACACAAATGCTCTAAGTGTTAATTTGTGCCAAAGATTCAAGAAGTGCAATTCGAGTTACAAGGTACATTTCTAGACTTAGTACATTGTTTTGAGTACTAACATATTTTGTCTAAGCGCTAGAAACAGGAGAAAATGGATTAGAAAGGAGTTGGCTGTGTACAGCCAACTGCTGCTCGGTCTGGGTGCACCGGACCGTCCGGTGGTGCACCAGACAGTGTCTAGTGCGCCAGGACCAGTCTCAGTGAACAGTCCGCTCTCGGAACTCGACGACGGCATACGGCTATACATCACCGGACTGTCCGGTGAGTCGTCCGCGGTGAAGTCGTCATTCTCGGGAAACGTTCAATGGCGTACGGCTAAAATTCACCGAACTGTCCGGTGAGGCACCGGACTATCCGGTGAGCCAACGGTCGACTGCGCCAACGGTCGGTCGCGCAATCCGCGCGCGACGCGTGGGCGCGCCAACGTTCAGCAGGGGCACCGGACTGTCCGGTGTGCACCGGACAGTGTCCGGTGTGCCAACTGCCGCAAATCTGCAACGGTCGGATGCGCCAGAAAAGATAGGAGATCGTGCACCGGACAGCTACAGGGACTGTCCGGTGCGCCACCCGATAGAAGGCAAGATTTGCCTTCCAAAGTTGCCTCCAACGGCTCCTAGCTACCTTGGGGCTATAAAAGAGACCCCTAGGCGCATGGAGGAGTCACCTAAGCATACTTTGAGCATTCTAAGTCTTCCACACTCCGTCTCCGCGCACTTGATTGACTTTGTTAGTAATTTGAGCTCCGTTCTAGTGGTGAACTTGTTGCGATTCATTTGAGCTCAAGTCTTGGCTGTGTGTGTGCGTATTGCTGCGGATTTGTGTGTGTTGCTTCCCACCCTTACTCTAGTGCTTTCACTTTGATCTTTGTTGTAAGGGCGAGAGACTCCAACTTGTGGAGATTCCTCGCAAATGGGAAAAGAGATAAGCAAGAAGAACATCGTGGTATTCAAGTTGATCATTGGATCACTTGAAAGGGGTTGAGTGCAACCCTCGTCCATTGGGACGCCACAACGTGGAGGTAGGCAAGTGTTATACTTGCCGAACCATGGGATAAACTCGCGTGTCTTGTGTGATTGATTTTCTGTGATACTTGTGTGTTCGCAAGAGCTCGCTACTTAGCCATTCTAACACTTAACCAAGTTTTGTGGCTATTAGTTGTTGAATTTTACAGGATCACCTATTCACCTCCCCCCTCTAGGTGCTCTCATGAACTCGTCGTGCTTCATTTTGAGCTCAAGTCTTGGCTTGTGTGCGTGTGTATTACTGTGGATTTGTGTGTGTTGCTTCCCACCCTTACTCTTGTGTTTCACTGTGATCTTTGTTGTAAGGGCGAGAGACTCCAACTTGTGGAGATTCCTCGCAAATGGGAAAAAGAGATAAGCAAAGAAGAACAACGTGGTATTCAAGTTGATCATTGGATCACTTGAAAGGGGTTGAGTGCAACCCTCGTCCATTGGGACGCCACAACGTGGAGGTAGGCAAGTGTTATACTTGCCGAACCACGGGATAAACTCGCGTGTCTTTTGTGATTGTTTTTCTGTGATACTTGTGTGTTCGCAAGAGCTCGCTACTTAGCCATACTAACACTTAACCAAGTTTTGTGGCTATTAGTTGTTGAATTTTACAGGATCACCGATTCATCCCCTCTAGGTGCTCTCAATTGGTATCAGAGCCGTTCTCTTCACGAAAGGGACTAATCGCCCGAAAAGATGGATCCTAAGGGAAAGGGGATGGTGGTCAATGATAAGGAGAAGGAGTCCATCTTCAACGAGCCAAGGGACGACAAGCCCACTAACTCTGGCTCAAGTCATAAGAAGAAGGATGGGAAGAAGAAGAGGTGCATCAAGAAGATCGTCTACTACGACAGCGACGAGTCTTCTTCTTCCCCAAGAGACGACAACGACGAGAAAAAGAAATCGGTCAATTCAAATTTTTCATTTGATTATTCTCGTATTCCTTATAATTCCAATGCTCATTTGCTTTCTATTCCTCCTAGTAAACATCCACACTTTGATGGAGAGGACTATGCTTTTTGGAGTCACAAAATGCGTAGTCACCTTTTCTCTCTTCATCCTAGTATTTGGGAGATAGTTGAGAATGGAATGCAATTTGATAGTACGGATAACCCTATCTTCATTAACGAACAAATTCATAAGAATGCACAAGCTACCACTGTTTTGTTAGCATCGTTGTGCAGGGATGAATACAATAAGGTGAGCGGACAACGCCAAGCAAATATGGGACACCCTCAAGATATCGCATGAGGGGAACGACGCCACCATGATCACCAAAATGGAGTTGGTGGAAGGCGAGCTAGGAAGGTGTAGCACCTAAAATTCTATCTTGGGAAATGACTTCCAATAACAATTTTATTCCTTTATAGAATATATCTCTCTAAACTAAACACATAATGATAACCAAGAATTTGGTAATCAGGATTTATATCCAAAACTTAAAACTAAAAGGTTGGAGCAACAAATAAAAGTGAGACTTCCAAACTATTTACTATTAACTTTATAAACTATACAAATAATACGCCTCTTAAAAATATAATTGTACTAAAACAATTCATGGGAGATTATGTATTAACTTCTCTTAAGTATGTAATGGATATTATCTTTTCTAAATGTGCATTCAAAGTAATGTTCTCTAAGTAAATAAATAAATACCATGTGTATATTCCATTATTGAAGTGTTCATCTAAATAATAATAATAATAATATATATAAAGAAAGAAGGAATGCATCATGCTAGAATTTTGGATGTGCATTTAAAAACAGATTTGAATTCAACTTTGAAAACTAGAAATGAGAGATGGAAATGAACAAAAGAAAGAAAAACAAACAAAACAATTCTACCTCGCTTGGGCCGAAACTGCCACATGCGGCCCATCCCCCTTGCTCCCGCACAGCCCAACCATCCACCAAAGCGCCGACACGCGGGCCCCACCATTCAGCCTCACGCATCCGTCGTGTGCGTGCCAGCCCTGGTTTCTCTGACGCGCGGGCCCTGGTCGCAGGTCCTTCACTCATACTCGCGCAGACTATCGATCTGTGCGCCTGGCGCCACTGGCGTGTGGGACCGGGTTGGCTGGGTCGTCTTCCCCCTTTTCTGCACGCTCCATGAACGGAATCCGCGCGTTCTTCGCCGCCGGGGATCTCGGTTAACGGTGTCGACGAGATTCTCGGCCATGGCCTCCTTGCACGCGGACTCTGCCTCAGTATAAAATCCGGCCCCGCTTTGCCCCTAGCCATAGTCATCACGGGTGAAATCCCCCCCCATAAACCAAGCTCGCGGGGGAACTCGTCGGTCCGCCGTGGAACCACATCCATACTGTCGCTCGGGATCCGATTGCTCGCCTTGGGGAATCACCATGCTGGGGGGAGCTCTGGGTGCTCTCGGACCAGGAGAACTGCCGCTCGAAGGATCGGAATTCCTCACCGTACCTGGAGCTCCGCCGCATACCGCACCGCGCCGTGGACAGCTTCAACGGCCCCCCCATTCCTAGTAAGCGACCCACGACCGATTTCGCCTTTTGCTGGACATCGCGTAGGACTAGACTCGTTCGGTTTGGCCCAGTGGGGCACGAGAACTTCCGTGGCCGGCCATGGCGCCGCCGCATTGCCGTGCAACGCCGCCATTCGCCGTGGCCCCTTCGTTCCGTTGACCTCCATCTGCGGTACGTGCTCTAATCGAGTTCGCCATCATCCCCTCTAGGTTTAGCACCGACCAATTTTAGGTTAGGGGCGTCCGGGCATCAGATTGCGCGTCCGCCGGCGAAGCTCCGCCGTGGGTGGGCTGCGCTGCTGCCCAGTCCGTCGTGGGGAGGAAGACAGGGTCTCCGGTCGTCGATCTCTTAATGGAGGGCCACAATTAGAGGATGGGGGGTATCAGTTCGTGACCGTTGTGGAGCCGTTGGATGGGGATCGTCCGCGCCACGATTTCGGGTCCCTGTTTTAAATCTGTGCCGTCGATTTCAAATCGTGTGGCTGTTGATCCGTACCGGTTCGGGCGAGGTTGATTTAATCTGGGTCGTTCGCGCGAGATCCAGCGGCCAGAATCTATCTGTAACCCTTTGGCTGTTGCTTTTTGCTAATGGGACCCCAGGGAAAGACATAATAACCCGCCGTCCCTCGCTACTGTGCTCTGAGTCTCGGGTTTCTTGCGCTGAGGCCCCTGCACTTTATAATAATAATGCGCGCAGTCCAGTGACATAGGAAATTGAATAAATTAATACAGAAAATGCTTTTCTAGTATAAAAATAATTCTAGATCTTGTTTAATTCCTAGAAAATTCATACTAACTCCTTTTTAGTCCATTCCAGTTCCTATAATTTTGTAATATTATGGTTTATCATATAGTACCACTGTTTTCACCTGAAAGTCACATTAAAATTTATATTCTAATTAATCCTATATCAAATACATAAAACCTTAGAAAAATCATAACTCCTTCGTTTTAACTCCGATTTGATCCGTTCAAGTTGCGTTAGTCTCGTACAAGCGCGTAGATTATTATTACGCAATTTATTCTTGTGTTTGGTGTGATGTTAATTTTGCCTACATATGTTTGTCTGTATTGCTACGTTTAGCGTGAGGTCACGAGTCACCTGAAGATCATCCTGGTACCTGGAATCTCAAGTCTCAGGCAAGTTGTGCCCTTGATCACTTCTTTTTACCCACTCATGTTCTAATTAATCATAATGATCTGCATAGGTTAATTTTGATGGGACCCAATAGGTTACCCTAGTTTGTCTATCTTTATACCTTGTTTACCACTGAACTTTTTGGGTAGTACTTGCTAGTGCTTTATGTGGTTTTGGGTATGAAGGTACATTATTCATGATCACACTTTTATTATATGTTTATTATTACTGTTCATGATAAGATCATTATGTTAATTGGAACATGGAGCGACCACCCGGGAAAACAGTGCTACCACAAGGGAGGAATGGGACCCCTTGGCTGATTAATTAGGAAAGCTAGTGGAAGACTACCTTACCCGAAAGGGGCAAGGGAAGTAGGGGAGTGGTCAGTGTAGGGAGGCCCTCGGGAGGATTTTGCTGCGTTGGCAGTCCTGCAAGGGATTCCTGCTAGGAAGGCCCTCGGGAGGATTTTGCTGCGATGGCGGTCCTGCAAGGGATTCCTGCATTGGAGCTTCCTATAAACTGTAGCGGGTTTTCTGAAGCTAGTGGAACTTTGTAAAGGCCTCGTAGTGTTACCCTGCCTCGCCTCCTCGGTAGAGGTGTATGGGAAGTCGCGATCCCTTGGCAGATGGGTAACATGACTTGTGGGTAAAGATGCGCAACCTCTGCAGAGTGTAAAACTGGTATACTAGCCGTGCTCACGGTCATGAGCAGCTCGGACCCTCACATGATTAAATTATGGAACTTAAACTCAATTTGTCATATGCATTGCATCGCAGGTGAAGTTGTTACTTTTGTTCTACTATTTAACTGGGTTGGTATTTACTTATACTTAGTAACTGCTAATAAAATTTTGACCAACTTTAAAAGCAATGCTCAGCTCTAACCATCTTCTTTGGTAAGCCTTACACTTCACGTGAGCTCCCACCTTTGGCGAGTTCATGCACATTATTCCCCACAACTTGTTGAGCGATGAACGTATGTGAGCTCACTCTTGCTGTCTCACACCCCCCCCCACAGGTCAAGAACAGGTACCACATGATGAGGCGCGTGGAGGATGCTGCGATGTGTTCATGAGAGGTCTAGGTCGTCGTCTCCCAGTCAACTTTGGGTTGCTGGACCGTTGTCTCCTTATAATGTAATTATTTATTTTATATAGAACTCCTGTTATATATAAAGATGTGACATTCGATCCTGTGCCACTATACATCATATGTGTGAGACTTGGTCCCAGCATACCTGGTGTTTATGTTCGCGCCCGGGTCTTGGTGCCCCGAAACTCGGGTGTGACAGAAGGTTTGCCATGATCAGGGGAGAGGAGCCAACTCAAACATACAACAGGCTCAAGACCCTGGTCAACAAGATCAGGAGCTATGGAAGCACGAGATGGACGGACCACGACGTCGTCCGACTTATGCTCAGGTCTTTCACTGTTATTGACCCTCATCTTGTGAACCGCATACGTGAAAATCCTAGGTACACAAAGATGACGCCCGAGGAGATACTCGGAAAGTTTGTTAGCGGGCATATGATGGTCAAGGAAGCAAGATATGTTGATGATGCTGTTGGAACTTGCTCTCCGTTGCAAGGGGATCCAACAAGGGTGAACAGTGATGTCAACAGGGCACTCGCGCTAGATGGCAAAAGCTCTGTTAATCTGGCCTCTCACGGGCACTTGCAGGGGTATTTATAGGTACCTGAGCGCGCAGCACCTTGAGCTAAGGACGCATGTGCCCTCAGCTACCTAGGTTATCCCTAGAATATTCCCGTAAAGCGGGGTTACAGACCGTAATTACAGGAATGCTTTTACAGATTAGGCCCGTAACACACGGCGGCCAAGCGGGGCCCGTTACAACGGGCCGGATTGCACGTGGGCCTCCGAGCTGGACGAGGCCGCACCGTGGGATGCCCTTCGTCGCCAGTCTTCGTCTGGTGCGGAAGAAGCGAAGGGTGTCCCTGCCTGTTTTGTTTCTGTTAGTTCAGCTGCTGCAGCGAAGGCTTCGAGCGAAGGGTGGCGCCTTTGCCTTCGCCCCAACATTTGCCCTCCGAGGGACCAGTTCGACAAAGTCACCTGGTGCCGAAGACGTCGTTAGATGGCGGAGACGCTGCCCTCGCTCGAAGTGGTTCCGCGGGGGTTTTTGATATGACCGTTGATTGACGGCGTACTGTTGGATTGCGGGTTTCCCGAAGCGCCGCGCCCTGTTGGATTGCGGGTTTCCCGAAGAGCCGCGCCCTGTCTATAAAAGGGGGCGGGGGTCGGTGCTTTTTGAACTTCACCTTCCGCGCTCCACGAAAACCCTAGCCGCCCTTTCCGCCGTCTTGCTGCTCGTCTGCCCGCCGTGCTCTTGTTCGCCGGAGATCTGGCTCGAGTGAAGCAGACCACCCGCCGCCGCCGACGGTACGTAGCGATGCCATCCTCGTCTTCTTCCGCTGCCGCTACACCGCCGGCCGTTCCCTCGCCGCCGGCCGCCGCCTCGTCTGAGGAGACGCTGAGTAGTTTAATGGCGGAGGAGTTGCGCGCCGGCGATTCTGTTGATTTTGGCGTATCGCGGATGTCGTCGGCCCGCGTGCAAGATATGCAGCGGTTGGGTTACTTTGGCGGCGGAGTTGGTCGAGTCCCGGGGACGGAGGAAGTCCCCGAGCCAGAGGGCGAGTTGGTCGTTTTCGAGGCGTTCTTCGCCGCCGGGCTCCGCTTGCCTGTGCACCGATTTGTTGGCGAAGTCCTGCGCAGGTTCAACGTTCAAATACATCAGCTGACACCGAATGCCATAGTGGCTCTGTCGAAGTATGTCTGGGCGACGACTTCGTACGGCGGACAGCCATCGGTGGAAGTTTTTGCGAAGTATTATTGTTTGCATTGGCAGAAGAGGATGATTGGAGGCGAAGTTGCTCAGTTTGGATCCTGCACATTCACGCCGAAGACCGGCAAAACCACGATGCAGGTAGTCGAGTTGGTTCCTTACGCCCGCAACAAGTGGGGCAACTGGAATGAATTTTGGTTTTACGTCGCTGAGGGTACCGTCGAAGGCCACGAGGGACTCCCCGTGTCCGCGATGTGTTCTCATTTTTACTCAGCGTACCCGCCCTTTGAAGTGGCGAAGGATGATGAGGACGAAGGGGCTTTTCGGTGCGCCGCCGGCCTGAGCAGTGGGCGCGACTTGGTTGAAGAATTTGTGGCGTACGGGGTGTGGCCATTGGCGCATGGCTGGGCGTTGGGCGAAGTATGCCCTCGCCAGATTCCTTTTCATGGTGGAAGGGTGGTGCGGAGTCCCGCCTTCGCCCTGAAACTGCAAAACCGCGATCCGGCCGCCGTTGTGCGTGAGGCGGAGGATGGGGCGGTGCGGCTTGTTGGACGCTACGTGCCGAGGACAGAGGGCCAGCGCAGCTGGGATATCCGCGGGTCGAATGACCGCTTGAACAGGGTTTTTGAATTAAATCAATTGCCATATGACGGCTACCCTGGTCAAGACGATGTGGACCGCCGTGGGAAGAAACCGGCGGTGGAGACCGGAGACGACCCTGAGCCGGCGGCCGCCCCATCCTCTAAAAAGAGAAAATTAGGTACTGCTATGGGAGGACTTGGGGCTTCTGATCGTTTTGCTAGAGAGTTGATGAGGACGTGCGCGGCCCCGGGGGAAAGGATGTCTTCGCCCGAGCTCCGGGAGTCTTCGGCTCGGATGCTGAGGGTTACCGGGGGTCGTTGGCCTAGGAATGTTCCTGTCCCCCGCGCGGCTGGCGAGGATTTTTTTACATCTCGCATGGTTCGTGAATGGAGGGTATTTCCTTACGGGCGGAATATTGCTGCTGTTGTGTCAGCAGTGATGGACAAGGATCGCCAGGGAGCTGCACAAAAGCGCCAGGCGGCTGTCAGGCTCGTTGAAGCCAGGCCGAAGAGGCAGCGGGGGGCTGCGAAGGCTGCGGCCCCCGGCGGAGGCCGGCCGCCGCTGGCGGCGAAGTCGGGCGTCCCTGCATCTAGCAAGGCGCCGGAGGCAGCGGCAGGCGCCGGAGGCTCGAAGTCCGCGAAGGCGGTGCCGCCGTCCAGCGGAGTGGCGGAGGTCGCGAAGGCGGCCCGAGCGTTGCCGTTGGCGGGCAAACGTGTCGCCGACTTCGCCACCGATATTAGTGTGGACGACTATCTCGGTGGTAAGTCGTTGGCTTTATTTTTATTTATTTATTTTTTATTGGTTCGTTGGTAAGTTGCAGGGTTGGGCGAAGGCCAACTTGCTATGGTTGCGCCTGGCGCGGCGACCACGACGGCCGCCGCAGTGCCGAAGGCGAAGGGCGGGGCTCTTAGCGCCGGAGGCGAGGCGTCGGCCCTCGCGGTTGTCATGGATGAGGCGGGCGCTGCGTCCCGCCGGCTGACGGAGGTGACGGAGGCGCTACGTCAGGTCCGCTGAGTTGGACTTCGTCCCCCCCCCCTTTTTTTCCGGCTTGCTGGGGCCGCGGTCTTACGATTGCTCTGCAGGTGGCTGACTTCGCCAGCCGCACTGCGTCGGGGGCCCTCACGGCAGCTGTGGCTGCCGAAGTCGAAAGACTTCGGACACAACATGCTGACGCCGTCCGTGAAAAATCGGCCGCCGACAGCAAGTGTCGCAAGCTGGCGGACAAGGTGGCCACACTGGAGGACGAGAAGGCCGCCCTCCGGCGCCAGCTGGCGGGGGAAAGGAGGGAGACCAATGAGGCCCTTGTCAAGGCGCAGGCTGCGCAGGCGGAGGCCAACCTGGCACGGGCGGAGGGCAATCTTGCCAGGGAGCGCGCCGAGCAGCTGCAGGAGTGGCTCACCGCCCTGGAGAGCCGCGTGAAGGGGGCCGAGGCCGCGGCACGAGCGGAGGCAGAGCGGACGCGCCAACTGCTTGTAGATACATACCGTGGCCTGGGCGCGGGGACCGGTGAATTCGAAGTGCCGGACCGAGAGCCCGGACTTCGGTGCCTGGAGTGGGTACAAGAGGAGTTGCAGGCGCTCCCCACTGTCGTGGAGGGGTTTATGGCGTATGCCTCCCTGGTCACCTGCGAGGGGGCGATGAACGCGCTCTCCCGTGAAGGGTGCCGGCACTTCGAGGTCTTCGACCAAGTCGAAGAAGATTTTGAGCAAGATATCTTCAAGGTTGAGGACCCCGTAGTGAAGGAATCCGCCGGAGCTATCTTCGACCGGCTGTGGGGTCCACACGGTCGCGAGGTGGTCAGGGAGCGCGCCGAGACGGCGAGGGCTCAGGTAACGTTTTCGCTTGTTTGGTATTTGTTGGACGTGGGCTGTGTGTGTGTTTGATGAATTTTGTGTGTTTTGGCTTAGGCGGCGCGTGGCGAGAGGGTCGACGACTTCGGGGCGCTGAACAGCATGCAGACTGACCCGGAGTCGACCCCGGCGGAGGCCGTGTCTGGGGTCGCCCTGGAGCCGACCCCGGACGCATCCGCTGCGGCCGGCGAAGACCTGCCCCTAGAGGTCGCCGAAGGCGCGCCTGATGCTTCTGCAGCTGCAGCGCCGAGTGCTGAAGATTCCGCAGCGGTAGCGGCGGAGATAACAGCGGGAGCAACGGCGGAGCCAACGGCGGAGGCTCCCGCAACGTCAGGGCCGTCGCAGGTGGCGTAGTGGGTGTGGAGGGTTGGGGAAATTTGTACATGTTACTGAATTTTGGTTGCTGCGCAGGTTCAAGATTTTGGGCCTGTGCACACAACCGCTACTACTAAATTTTTGGCGGCTTCGACCGCGGAAGATGGTAATGAATGTGGTGGGTCTGCATCTGAGTTTTTTGATTGTGCTGACTCTGGGAGCTCGATTGAGTGGACTGAGGAGTCGTCGGAGGACTTGGACTACTTCGCGGCCTTGGATGTGGCTGCGGCGGAGGCTTCGCCGCACGCCGCGGACGCAGGAGATGTGCCAGGTCCTAGCACCGGGTGACGGCGACGAAGGGCAGTTGCGAAACGTAGAGTTAGTGGGGCGGAGGGGGCTCGGCTTTGTGTGAGTGGGGCTGGCCGGCAGGAACTGTTGTCTTTGCCGGCCGCCGAGAATACAGGTGAAGGGGAACTGCGAAGTCTTTTTGCGGGTGAGGAGCTTAGGATAATGTTATTTAATTATAGGGAGATGGGAATTATTCCTAAGGTTGAGCCGATGTAGAGTGTGGTGCCCTCGCTTGTATATGTAGAGGCTTGTATGATGAAATTGTGTGCCCTCGCTTGCATATGTGTGCGAAGGCGTTGTGTACTTTGTCTGGTTTGTGTTGTTGAGCTGTGTTGGTGTGATTAAAGTTGGTCTTGGCGTGGACGGTTTGATGTTGTCGTTTCTGCCTTTGTTGTGCTAGTCCGGTTGCACCCTTAGGTGTCTTCTGTACGGACAGTCTGTGCGGTAGGCTTCGGTTTTTTCGCACTTGTTGTGCTAGTCCGGCTGCACCATTGGGCGACTTCTGCGTGGATAGTCTTCGCGATAGACTTCAATTTTTTCGCACTTGTTGTGCTAATCCGGCTGCACCCTTAGGCGACTTCTGCGCGGATAGTCTTCGCGATAGACTTCGGTTTTTTCGCACTTGTTGTGCTAATCCGGCTGCACCCTTAGGCGACTTCTGCGTGGATAGTCTTTGCGATAGACTTCGATATTTTCGCACTTGTTGTGCTAATCCGGCTGCACCCTTGGGCGACTTCTGCGCGGATAGTCTTCGCGATAGACTTCGGTTTTTTCGCACTTGTTGTGCTAATCCGGCTGCACCCTTGGGCGACTTCTGCGCGGATAGTCTTCGCGATAGACTTCAATTTTTTCGCACTTGTTATGCTAATCCGGCTGCACCCTTGGGCGACTTCTGCGCGGATAGTCTTCACGATAGACTTCAATTTTTTCGCACTTGTTGTGCTAATCCGGCTGCACCCTTAGGCGACTTCTGCGCGGATAGTCTTCGCGATAGACTTCGGTTGTTTCGCACTTGTTGTGCTAATCCGGCTGCACCCTTGGGCGACTTCGGCGCGGATTTGTCGCACGCGAGGGTGGCTAGCGCTTAGCCTCGCGGTGACCCCGTGTTGGTCGAATGTCGAAGACCGTCGTCGCGGTCTTTTTCGACGCATGTCTTTGCGGGGGATTTTTCACACATATATTACATGGCTCCGCCTCGTTAAAAACCTCACCCCCCGGGAGGAAAAGAGTGCGGGCCGGTACAAGATTGTTTTTGCGAATTACAAGGGCGAAGACAGCCCTGAGGAATCAAACAAAAAATTTGCGGAGGTTGTCGATGTTCCAGGAGTGCTCCAGGTCCTCGCCGTTTGGCGTTGTGAGCCTGTAAGCGTTGGGGGAAGCTTTTGTCTTGACTATGAAGGGGCCCTCCCACCTGGGCTCCAGCTTGCCCTTGGACTCCGTCCGAGCTGTTCGAACGAGTACGAGGTCCCCCTCGCTGAACTCCCTCGGGATGACTGAGTGGTCGCGCCATGCTTTGGTCTGGGCTTGGTATTTGTTCAGGGCCTGTAGGGCGAAGACTCGGTCTCCGTCGATGAGATCCTTCGAAGTTGGCTCGTCCACATCAGGGACGGCTGACGGAACTGTTCGCGGGGACCCGTGCTTTATTTCTTGCGGGGTCATGGCCTCCGATCCGTATAGAAGGCGGAAGGGAGTAAACCCGGTCGCCCTGCACTCAGTCGTGTTTAGTGCCCAGACTGCCTCAGGTAACAAATCGGTCCATCTGCCCTTTTTTTCATCAAGGAGCATTTTCTTAATAGCTGTGAAGATTTTCCTGTTGGCGCGCTCCACGACCCCGTTGGACTGCGGATGATAGACTGAGGCGAAGGCGAGCTTGGTGCCAATGGAGAAACAAAAATCCTTGAAGTCTTGGTTGTCAAACTGCTTGCCGTTGTCGACTGTTAGTTCGGACGGTACTCCGAAGCGGCAAACGATGTTCTGCCAGAAGAATTTTTGGGCAGTCTTTGATGTTATTGTAGAAACAGCCCGCACCTCGATCCATTTGGTGAAGTACTCGACCGCGACGAAGGCGAACTTAAGGTTCCCCTGAGCGGTGGGCAGGGGTCCGACAATGTCGAGGCCCTAGCGCTGGAGAGGCCATGTATGGGCGATCAGCTTTGTATACTGCGAGGGGCCGCCTGACCGAGGAGAAAACTTCTGGCAGGCTTCGCAGGACCGTGTGACCCGATTTGCGGCGCAGATCATTGCGGGCTAGTAAAAGCCCTGGCGGATCACCTTAGCAGCTAGGGCCCTCGGCCCTGCGTGTGATCCGCACGTGCCACTGTGGACTTCACGTAGAATCTGCATGCCTTCGGCTTCGGTGACGCACTTAAGCATTGGCTGACTGACCCCTTTTTTGTAGAGTTGGCCTTCGATCAGTGCGAAGTCTCGGCTTCGATGTCTGAGACGCTTGGCCTCACTGATTTCGGCTGGATGATAATACCCCTGCAGGAACAGGGTTATGGGTGCCCGCCAGTCTTCGGTCATGATAAGGTTGACTGTGCGGTGGCCCTCGCTGTCATTGGTTATTTGGAGCCCTTCGGGGCTCCGGACTGCTGGCATGCCGATGACATGAAAGAATACGTCGGAGGGTAGAGTTTCGCCCCTGGCGGCGGCCTTGGCCAATGCGTCGGCCTCCTCATTCTTGGCCCAATCCACATGCTGCAAGGTGAACCCCTTGAACTGCCTCTCGAGACTTCGGATGGCCGTGAGGTACTGCATGAGCGCGGGGTCCTTGGCTGCATAGTCTTTCTCGACTTGGCCGGCAACTACCTTGGAGTCTGTTTTGATGATGCAGGTAGTGACTCCGAGGGCCCTTAGCTTGCGGAGGCCGAGGATGACTGCTTCGTATTCTGCTATATTATTTGTGCATCTATCGGATTCCAGATTGAAGTTGAGTCGTGCTGCATATCTGTGCTTGACCCCGACTGGTGAGGTGATGACTGCAGCGACGCCTGCCCCCGCATGGCACCAAGCGCCGTCGCAATGGATCGTCCAAGTCTTCTCTGCGGACGGATCTGGCTGTGTTGTTGGCCCAGTCCAGTCGACGACGAAGTCTGCCAGGACTTGAGACTTGATAGCTGTTCTGGGCTCGAAGCAGATGTGGTAGCCGGAGAGTTCGGCCGCCCACTTGGCAATCCTCACCGACGCCTCCAGGTTTCTGAATAATTCGCCGAGCCCCCTGTTTGAGGTGACTCGGACCTTGAATGCTTCGAAGTAATGGCGCAGTTTGCGCGATGACATGACGACTGCGTAGGCAATCTTCTCCAGCTCTGTCATGTTGCACTTGGACGGTGTCAGCACTTCGGAGACATAATACACGGGGCACTGCCGGACCACGCCCTCGACAGTTTGCTCCTGCACTAGAGCCGCGCTGACTGCGTGTGGCGAAGCCGCGACGTAGAGCAGCAGGGGGAGCGAGGGGTCGGGGCTGGTAAGGACGGCCAACTCTGTCAGGTACTGTTTTAATGAGGCGAAGGCCGTCGACTGCTCTGGTCCCCAGGCGAAGTCTTTTGCACCACGGAGTGTCTTGAGGAAGGGGAGACTTCGCTCGGCGGACCTGGAGATGAATCTGTTGAGAGCGGCCAATCTGCCTGTCAGGCGCTGGACGTCCCTGACGGACTGCGGAGGCGTCATGTCCAAGATGGCCTGAATCTTGGTTGGGTTGGCCTCGATGCCGCGGTGTGATACCAGGTAGCCCAATATTTTGCCTTGGCGAACGCCGAAGACGCACTTTTCTGGGTTTAGGCGGAGTTGTGCGTCTCGCATGTTCGCGAATGTTTCGGCGAGGTCGGCGAGGTGGTCCTCCTTGCTCTTGCTGGCGACGACGATGTCGTCTACATATGTGAATATGTTTCTGCCAACCTGCCCTTCGAGCACTGTTTTGGTAAGCCTGGAGAAGGTGGACCCGACGTTCTTGAGTCCCTCCGGCATTCTGATGAAGCAATATGTGCCGAAGGGTGTTATAAAGCTGGTGCTGGCCTTGTCTTCTTCCTTCATGTATATCTGGTGGTAACCGGAGAAGCAATCGAGGAGGGACATGACCTCGCATCCGGCCGCGCTATCGACTATTTTGTCGATCCGCGGCAACGTGAAATTGTCCTTTGGGCAGGCTTTATTGAGACTGGTGAAGTCGATGCACATTCGCCACTTCCCGCTCTTTTTCTGCACCATCACGACATTGGAGAGCCATGTGGGGTAAGCTACCGGCTCGATGAATTTGGCCTCCAGGAGGCGGTGCACCTCTGCCTTGGCGGCCTCCGTCTTTTCGTCGGACATCTTGCGAAGCCGCTGCTTTTTCGGCCGTACCGAAGGGTCGATTCCCAGACTGTGCTCAATTATTGAACGGCTGACCCCGACCAGATCGAGGGCTGACCAGGCGAAGACATCTTTGTTCTTGGACAGGCAGCAGAGGAGCTTTTCTTCTTCATGCGAAGTAAGGTCTTCGCTGATAATGACTGTCTGCCTGGGCGTGGCCTGGTCGAGGGGGACAGTCTTGGTCCCGTCGTTGCTCTGCAGCTGCGCCTTGTCGTGTTGCTTATTGGTTGGGCTGGCAGGCGCGGGGTCCTCGCTTTGGGCCGTGAGGCAGTGCACGTTTCTTTGACCGGGCACGAAGTCCCGCTCTATGTTACGCGCAGTCTGTTGATTGCCGAAGACTGTGATGACGCCTAACGGACCTGGTATCTTCATACATAGGTACAGTCCATGAATGGCTGCTTCAAACTTATTGATGGAGCCCCGGCCCATGATGGCATTGTAAGGATATACCATGTCCACAATGTCAAAGGTTATTTGCTCGCTTCGGGCATTGGGTGCTACACCGAAGGAGAGAGGCAGCTCTATTTTGCCGACGGGGAAGGTGCCCTTGCCGCCGAAGCCATACAACGGGTTGTCCGAAGGCTTAAGCAGGCTGTGGCTTATGCCCATGCGATCGAAGGCGTGGAGGAAGATGATGTCCGCCTGACTGCCGTTGTCAACGAGGACCTTGTGCAGGTCCCAGCCTGCCACGCTGCAATTGATAACCATGGCGTCGCAGTGGGGGGCGCTGCGCAAGTCGACGTCCCGTGCGTCGAAGGTTAGCGGTATGTGGGACCACTTTGTCTGCACGACTGGGCCCGTGACGGCGACATGGTTGATGCTGCGGTAGTGGTCCCGCTTCTGCCGCTTGGTGTGGAAGTCGGTGCTGGACCCCCCAGTTATCATGTGGATGACTCCGCGATATGGTTGATCGGCGAAGTCTTCCTGCTTTGGGGCATGGGGGATGTTTTGATGTTGCTGGTGTGGTGGTGGGGGTGGAGGAGGTACGATTTGTACTTCCTGATGGTGTTGGTAAGCGTGGTGCGGTGGATGCGAGGCGGGAGCGTGGATATATGGTGGAGGGGGTTGCTGGTAATTGTGCGCGACAATTCTGGGGTTGTCGGCTGGCTGCGCCCGAGCCATTCTGTCTCTGGTAGCCTTCGTTTCGGGGCAGTCTTTGGTTTGGTGGGCGCAGTCTTCGCCATGGAAGAGGCAGTAGAATCGGCGCGGCGGCTGCGCACGCCCTCGGCCCCTGCCACGAGTGCCGTTTCCGCGGCCCTGGGGGGGATATTCCTGGCGATGAGGGGGGTCAGCAGCGGGATGCTGGTTGGCGATGTTGTGCACTTGCTGCTGATTGCGGCCGTCTCGACCGGAATCTGGCTGCGGAGTCCTTGTCCACGTGCGGCTGGACTGTGGAGCATCTTTTGGCTTCCTTTGGGACTCAATCTTGCGCTGGTGGAGCTCTTCGGATCTGGCGTACTTTTCAAACAGCTGATATAACTCTTGGAGGTTCTTTGGCGGATCTCTGATGCAGTGGTTGTAAAGGACGCCGGCGCGAAGGCCACTGATAGCATAGTGGATGGCAATCTGGTCATCGACTGAGGGCAGCTGTGACTTGAGTGTTAGAAATTTGCGGTAATACTCCCTCAGGGTCTCCTTTTCTAGCTGCTTGCAGAGCGAAAGTTCGGCCAGGGCGTCGGTATCTGGGCGGTACCCTTGGAAGTTGAGCAGGAACTTGTCCCGGAGACTTCTCTAGGAATCAATGGACAGCGGAGGCAACCTGGTGAACCAGGTGAGTGCGGGGCCCTCGAGGGCGATGATGAAAGACTTCGCCATTGTGGCGTCGTCCCCCCCCGGACGATGCAACGGCGACCTGATAACTCATTATGTATTGAGCTGGGTCGGTGCTGCCGTTGTACTTGGGATAGGTCCCTGCCCGGAAGTTAGTCGGCCACGGCGTCACTTGCAGGTGTGGCGCCAGGGGACTTCGCTCATCGAGATAGTTGACCCCTTGGAATGGCGCGGCGTGCGGGAAGGTGTGGTCGCGTTGGGGGAAACACGGGTCCTCCGGTTGCGCGCGGTGTTGCAGGGGTGGCCCATGGTGCAGGCCGGGGTGGCCTTCGCGCGTGTCTTCGAGTTGTGCGCGCTGCTGGAGGGGTGACTCGTGCTGCAGGCCGAGGTGGCCTTCGCGCTGCATCAGCGCAATCTCCCACTCGAGTTCCTGGGCCTTGTGCTCTTCGTCGCGTATCATTTGCCGCACTTTGGTTAGTGCGGACACACACTGGCGCTTGGCCTCCAGTATCTCCTTCTGCCTCTGGAGATTGCGGTTCTTGAGGCGCAGGGCGCGTAGCTGTAGCTGTTCTTCTGCTGAGACGCCGAGGATTTCACCGTCCTCGGCGAGGTCCGCGCCCTCCGGTGGTGCGAAGCCTGAGGGTGGCTGCGGTTGTCCCTCGGGGTCGCAGGTGCGGAGGGTGTCGTCTTCGCATGCGCGAGGGACATCGTCTTCAGTGGCCTCTTGGTGGGTGGATTGGGTGAGGGCGAGGGCCTTGCCCTTTCTTGCGGCGAGCAGTGCTGCCTTCGCAGCCTCGTCAGCCTTCGGGTTAGCTCTCTTGGGTGCCATCGTGGGTGGTTTTCTCGTAGCACGAACGATGGGCGCCAAATGTTGGAACTTGCTCTCCGTTGCAAGGGGATCCAACAAGGGTGAACAGTGATGTCAACAGGGCACTCGCGCTAGATGTCAAAAGCTCTGTTAATCTGGCCTCTCACGGGCACTGTGCAGGGGTATTTATAGGTACCTGAGTGCGCAGCACCTTGAGCTAAGGACGCATGTGCCCTCAGCTACCTAGGTTATCCCTAGAATATTCCCATAAAGCGGGGTTACAGACCGTAATTAAAGGAATGCTTTTATAGATTAGGCCCGTAACACACGGTGGCCAAGCGGGGCCCGTTACAACGGGCCGGATTGCACGTGGGCCTCCGAGCTGGACGAGGCCGCACCGTGGGATGCCCTTCGTCGCCAGTCTTCGTCTGGTGCGGAAGAAGCAAAGGGTGTCCCTGCCTGTTTTGTTTCTGTTAGTTCAGCTGCTGCAGCGAAGGCTTCGAGCGAAGGGTGGCGCCTTTGCCTTCGCCCCAACAGATGCATTGAACGGCCCAATGCCCATCTATGAGCCCCAGCCCGTTGCACACAAGGCAACAAGCAGCAGCAGGGAGGCGCTACCTAGCAAGGTGGCACAAGTTGACGCTGCCGGGCTAAACGAGGATGAGATGGCCCTCATCATCAAGTGCTTCAAGACCGCGCTAAAAGGACGCAAGGAGCATTCCAGCAAGAGCAAAGCAAAGGGAAAGCGCTCCTGCTTTAAATGCGGTAAGACTGGTCATTTTATAGCAAATTGTCCTGATAATGCTAATGACCAGGAACAAGAAAAGAGTGGGAAGAGGGAGAAGAAGAAGGCCTACAAGAAGGCGAAGGGCGAGGCGCACCTTGGCAAAGAATGGGATTCGAATTGCTCTTCTTCCGACTCCGACGACGAAGGACTCGCCGCCTCGGCCTTCAACAAGTCGTCTCTCTTCCCCAACGAGCGCCATACTTGCCTCATGGCAAAGGAGAAAAAGGTAAGCGCTCGAGATACCCCTAAGTATACTACTTCAAGTGATGATGACTCTAGTGATGATGAAGTAGATTACTTAAGCTTGTTCAAAGGTTTAGATAGAACTAAAATAGATAAAATCAATGAATTGATTGATGCTTTAAATGAAAAGAATAGACTCTTAGAAAAGCAAGAGGATATTTTGTATGAATAGCATGATAAGTTTGTTAGTGTACAAAAATCTCTTGCTTTAGAGATTAAAAGAAATGAAATGTTGTCTTCTGAATTATCTGCTTGTCATGAAACTGTGTCTAGCTTAAAGAGTATTAATGATGATTTAAATGCTAAGCTAGAAGTAGTTAATAAATCTAGTTCTTGTGTAGAGCATGTTGTCATTTGTAATAGGTGTAAGGATTTTGATGTTGATGCATGTGTTGAACACATTACTTCTATTACAAAATTAAATGGTGAAGTGGCAAGTCTTAATGCCCAACTTAAGACTTGCAAAAATGACTTTGATAAGTTAAAATTTGCTAGGGATGCCTACACCATTGGTAGACATCCCTCAATTAAGGATGGACTTGGCTTTCGAAAGGAAGCCAAGAACTTAACAAGTCAAAGGGCTCCCATTTCCAACAAGGAGAAAGGGAAGGCTCCTATGGCTAGTAGTAGTCAAAAGAATCATGCTTTCATGTACCATGATAGAAAATTTTCTAGAAATTCTCATTATAATAGGAGTTATAATGCTTTTGACTCACATGCTATGATCGCTTCAAGTTCTAATTTTAATGATAGGCCTAGGAGAAATTTTGTGTCTCATGCTCCTAGGAAAGTGTATAATAAACCTACTACTGTCTTTCATGCTTGCAACACTAAGTATGTACTTTCATGTAAAAATGAAAAAGTGATTGCTAGAAAGATGGGGTCCAAATGCAAGGGAGACAAGACTTACATTTGGGTCCCAAAGACTATATTAACTAACTGTAAGGAAAATGGACCCCGGGCCTTTTGGCTAATTGAGTTTTGGTGTTTGATGAACAACACAATCCGTGAACTAATAAGTTGTCTAGTGTTTGTGTTTGTAGTTCACAGGATGCGAAGAGAATTGGACCAAGGCAATGAGGATGCAACACCTCAAAAGAAGACATAAAAAGATGCATAGGAGTCCAAGACTCAAGAACAAAGAAGCCCGAAGAAATCAGCGAAGAAATCCAAAGAGAAGGGCTGTCAGCTAGCGCCTGGTGGCGCACCGGACATTGGTGTCCGGTGTGCACCGGACTGTCCGGTGAGGCACTGGACAGTCTGCGCAGAGAGGCCGCAGACAGGCGCTCTCTGGCTGTAGCACCGGACTGTCCGGTGTGCACCGGACTGTCTGGTGTGCCAACGGGCAGAAGGCAACGGTCGGATCCAATGGTCGACTGCTACAGGCGCGCAACGGTCGGCTGACGTGGCGTGCACCGGACATCTACTGTGCAGTGTCCGGTGTGCACCGGACTGCCGGTGCACCCGACGACAGAAAGCTGCTGCTTTCTGTCCAACGGCTAGTTGGGGGCTTGGAGGCTATAAATACCACCCCAACCGGCCATTCTCAAGTGTGAGAGCCCAAGCAACATACCAATACACATAGTGCATATTTCCAAGAGCTCAAACACCCAAGTGATTAATAGAATCACTCGGTGATTAGCGTAGGTGCTTTGCGAAGTGCTTATGTTAGTTAGACCGCTTTAGCGCTTGCTCTAGGTGAATCCTAGTTAGTTGAGTGAGTTTTGTAAAACCACACAACCCCTCGGCTCTTGCGTGAGTCGTTGTAATTGTACCGAGTGGGGCGAGAGTCTTGCGAGACCGTGACAACCGCGTTTGTGTCACGGACGCCACCGTGTACCGGAGGGAACGAGGCCCGCGGCGTTTCGGCCGGAAGCTCGATAGTGGAGACGGCGGGGAGCGTCCGAGAGGAGCCGGAAGCAGAGCACCACTTGCGCGTGGAGAAGGCCCGCGACTCTCTACGGAGTTACTCGACCGTGGTGCTTGGCCCTCGCGTGGGCTTCCCTTTGCGTAGGGGCACCAACGAGGATTAGTCGGGACCTTGCGTGGTTCCGGATACCTCGGTAAAAATACCGGCGTCATCCACGAGAGTTTGCTTCTCTACTTAGCTCTTTACATTCCGCATTTATATTAAGCATTTAAGTTTCAATCTTGTAGTCATACTTATTTAGTATAGATTGAAACTTAGCTTTTTGCGGTAGAGATAGCAACACTTAGACAAAACCTAGTTTGCACATTCTAGTTTTGATTATTTGCATAGGTTTTGCTCTAGAGATTTAATTGTGGCCTAGTTTAGTAAAAGTTTTAGAAGTCCTAATTCACCCCCCCTCTTAGGCGTCACCCGTTTCCTACAAGTGGTATCAAAGCCGGTTTGGCTCATTTGAAACGCTTTAGCTTCACCGCTAAAAGAGCCGACGCTTTTTAGAGGAAGGGATGGATACCCATAGGCCACCACACTTCGACGGCACTAACTTCCCATATTATAGTGCTAGAATGGCTTGTTACCTAGAGGCTGTTGATCTAGGTGTTTGGAGAGTCACTCGTGACGGGATGAAACCCCTCAAGAATCCCGAGAAACCCACCACGAGTGAGGAAAAAGAAATTCATTTAAATGCTAGAGCCAAAAATTGCTTGTATGAATCTCTTAGCATGGATATTTTTAATCAAGTATTTACCTTGAAAACTGCTAATGAGATTTGGCTAAAATTGCATGAGCTCCATGACGGCACATCCAATGTCCGTGAGCAAAAACATTGCCTAGTCTTAAATGAGTATAATTCTTTTGCCATGAAAGATGATGAGCTTGTTAGAGACATGTATTCTCGTTTGAATCTAATTATCAATGAGCTCAATTCTATTGGCATTAATAAGCTAGGTGATGCGGACATTGTGAGGAAGATTATCTCCCTGCTACCACAACAAAGATATGGGAGCATCATCACCATCCTTCACAACATGGAGGATTTGAGCAACATGACCCCGACCATTGTGATTGGGAAAATCGCGGCCTTTGAGATGTCGCGAAAAATGAGTCGGGGAGAGGAGCCAACTTCCTCAAGGCCATATGCTTTTGCATGTGATGAAAGGAAGGGCAAAAAGAAGGCTCCCACTCCAAGTTCCTCAAGTGAAGAAGAGGAAGAAGAAGAAAGTGATGATGATGAAGATAATCAACCATGCACATCATCCTCCGAGGACGAAGAAACAATCCGACGCGTCGGAAAGGTAATGAGGATGATCCGCAAGATTAATCTAATGGGTGTGCCCCTGCAGGTCGAGGATCTTCTCTTTAACATTTGAAAGGGAATTAGGCTTACACCTAGTTCCTAAATAATTTTGGTGGTTGAATTGCCCAACACAAATATTGGACTAACTAGTTTGCTCGAGTGTATAAGTTATACAGGTGCAAAAGGTTCACACTTAGCCAATAAAGAGATCAAGTGTTGGATTCAACAAAGGAGCAAAGAGGCAACTGAAGGCATCTCTGGTCTGGGGGCACCGGACTGTCCGGTGTACACCGGACAATGTCCGGTGTGCCACCAGTGCACCAGAGGACTCCGACTTCAAACTCTTCGCCTTCGGGATTTCTCGGGAGCCGGCGCGCTATAATTCACCGGACTGTCCGGTGTGCACCGGACATGTCCGGTGCTCCAAGGAAGCGCGGTCTCCGGAACTCGCCAGCCTCGGGTTTGCGCGGCAGCCGCTCCGCTAAAATTCACCGGACTGTCCGGTGTGCCAGCGGAGCAACGGCTCTTTGCGGCGCCAACGGCTCCCTGCGGTGCATTTAATGCGCGCGCAGCGCGCGCAGACGTCAGGCTCGCCCATACCGGTGCACCGGACATCAAACAGTACATGTCCGGTGTGCACCGGACACCCAGGAGGGCCCAGAAGTCAGAAGCTCCAACGGTCAGAATCCAACGGCAATGGTGACGTGGCGGGGGCACCGGACTGTCCGGTGTGCACCGGACTGTCCGGTGCGCCATCGAACAGACAGCTTCCAGCAACGGTCACTTTTGGTGGTTGGGGCTATAAATACCCCAACCACCCCACATTCATTGCCATCCAAGTTTTCCACTTCTCAACTACTACAAGAGCTCTTGCATTCAATTCTAGACACACCAAATAGATCAAGTCCTCTCCAAATTCCACACAACACCATAGTGACTAGAGAGAGTGATTTGCTTGTGTTCTTTCGAGCTCTTGCGCTTGGATCGCATTCTTTTCTTTCTCACTTGTTCTTGTGATCAAACTCAATTGTAACCAAGGCAAGAGGCACCAATTGTGTGGTGGCCCTTGCGGGGAAGCTTTGTTCCCGTTTGATTGAGAAGAAGAGAAAGCTCACTCGATCCGTGGGATCGTTTGAGAGAGGGAAGGGTTGAAAGAGACCCGGCCTTTGTGGCCTCCTCAACGGGGAGTAGGTTTGCGAGAACCGAACCTCGGAAAAACAAATCCGCGTGTCACCTCTTATTTGCTTGCGATTTGTTTTGCGCCCTCTCTCGCGGACTCGATTATATTTCTAACGCTAACCTTGCTTGTAGTTGTGATTATTTTTGAGATTTTCAGTTTCGCCCTATTCACCCCCCCCCCTCTAGGCGACTATCAATTGGTATCAAAGCCCGGTGCTTCATTAGAGCCTAACCGCTCGAAGTGATGTCGGGAGATCACGCCAAGAAGGAGATGGAGACCGGCGACAAGCCCACTACAAGCCAAGGGAGCACTTCATCGGAAGAGTCCCGCACCAAGAGAAGGGAGAAGAAGAAGAACTCCTCCAAGCGGAAGGAGAAAAGATCTTCCTCTTCTCACCACAAGGAGAAGAAGGAAAAATCTTCTTCTCACAAGCCGCATCGGAGTGGGGACAAGCACAAGAGGATGAGGAAGGTGGTCTACTACGAGACCGACACTTCATCGACATCTACCTCCAGCTCCGACGCGACATCCGTCACTTCTAAACGCCAAGAGCGTAAGAAGTATAGTAAGATTCCCCTACGCTACCCTCGCATTCCTAGACATACACCTTTACTTTCCGTCCCATTAGGCAAACCACCAACTTTTAATGGTGAAGATTATGCTATGTGGAGTAATTTGATGCGATTTCATCTAACCTCTCTCCACAAAAGATTATGGGATGTTGTTGAGAATGGTGTACAGGTACCATCCGTAGGGGATGAGGACTATGACACGGATGAAGTGGCCCAAATCGAGCACTTCAACTCCCAAGCCGCAACCATTCTCCTTGCCTCACTAAGCAAGGAGGAATACAACAAGGTGCAAGGGTTGAAGAACGCAAAGGAGATTTGGGACCTACTCAAGACGGCGCACGAAGGTGATGAACTCACCAAAATCACCAAACGGGAAACGATCGAGGGGGAGCTCGGTCGCTTCCGTCTTCGCCAAGGGGAGGAGCCACAAGACATGTACAACCGGCTCAAGACCTTGGTGAACCAAGTGCGCAACCTCGGGAGCGCAAAATGGGATGACCACGAGGTGGTTAAGGTTATTTTAAGAGCACTTATTTTCCTTAACCCCACTCAAGTACAATTAATTCGTGGTAATCCTAGATATCCACTAATGACCCCCGAGGAAGTTATCGGGAATTTTGTGAGTTTTGAATGCATGATTAAGGGCTCAAAGAAGATCAACGAGCTTGATGAGCCTTCCACATCCGAGGCGCAACCGGTGGCCTTCAAGGCAACGGAGGAGAAGGAGGAGTCTACACCAAGTAGACAACCGATTGACGCCTCCAAGCTCGACAATGAGGAGATGGCCCTAATCATCAAAAGCTTTCGGCAAATCCTCAAGCAACGGAAGGGGAAGGACTACAAATCCCGTTCCAAGAAGGTTTGCTACAAGTGTGGTAAGCCCGGTCACTTTATTGCAAAATGTCCTATGTCTAGTGACAGTGACAGGGGCGACGACAAGAAGGGCAAGAGGAAAGAAAAGAAGAAGTACTACAAGAAGAAGGGCGGCGATGCCCATGTTTGTCGGGAGTGGGACTCCGACGAAAGCTCAAGCGACTCCTTCGACGACGAGGACGCCGCCAACATCGCCGTCACCAAGGGCCTCCTCTTCCCCAACGTCGGCCACAAGTGTCTCATGGCCAAGGACAGCAAAAAGAAGGTAAAATCAAGGTCCTCCACTAAATATGAAACATCTAGTGATGAGGATGATGATAAAAATGAAGAGGATAATTTGCGCATTCTTTTTGCTAACCTCAACATGCAACAAAAGGAAAAATTAAATGAATTGATTAGTGCTATACATGAGAAGGATGATCTCTTGGATTCTCAAGAGGACTTCCTTATTAAAGAAAATAAAAAGCATGTTAAGGTTAAAAATGCTTATGCTCTAGAAATGGAAAAATGTGAAAAATTGTCTAGTGAGCTAAGCACTTGCCGTGAGACTATAGACAACCTTAGAAATAAAAATGCTAATTTGTTAGCTAAGGTTGATTCTCATATTTGCAATGTTTCAATTCCAAATCCTAGAGATGATAATGATGATTTGATTGCTAGGATTGAAGAATTGAACATTTCTCTTGCTAGCCTTAGAAATGAGAATGAGAAATTAATTGCTAAGGCTAAGAATTTTGATGTTTGCAATGCTACTATTTCTGACCTTAGAACTAAAAATGATATGTTGCATGCTAAGGTTGTTGAACTAAAATCTTGCAAACCCTCTACATCTAAAGTTGAGCATATTTCCATTTGTACTAGATGTAGAGATATTAATGTTGATGCTATCCATGATCACCTAGCCTTAATTAAAAAACAAAATGATCACATAGCACAACTTAATGCTAAGATTAGAGAGCATGACTTAGAAAATGAAAAATTTAAACTTGCTAGAAGCATGCTCTATAATGGGAGACGCCCTGGCATTAAGGACAGCATTGGCTTCCAAAAGGGAGACAATGTCAAAATTAATGCCCCTCCAAAGAACTTATCTAACTTTGTTAAGGGCAAGGCTCCCATGCCTCAGGATAACGAGGGTTACATTTTGTACCCTGCCGGCTATCCTGAGAGCAAGATTAGGAAAATTCATTCTAGGAAGTCTCACTCTGGCCCTAACCATGCTTTCATGTATAAGGGTGAGACATCTAGTTCTAGGCAACCAACCCGTGCCAAGTTGCCTAGAAAGAAAATTCCTAATGCATCAAATGATCATGCCATTTCATTTAAAACTTTTGATGCATCTTATGTTTTAACTAACAAATCCGGCAAGGTAGTTGCCAAGATTGTTGGGGGCAAACACAAGGGCTCCAAGACTTGTGTTTGGGTACCCAAAGTTCTCGTTTCTAATGCCAAAGGACCCAAAACCGTTTGGGTACCTAAAACAAAGAACTAAACTTGTTTTGTAGGTTTATGCATCCGGGGGCTCAAGTTGGATACTCGATAGCGGGTGCACAAACCACATGACAGGGGAGAAAAGGATGTTCTCCTCATATGAGAAAAACCAAGATCCCCAACGAGCTATCACATTCGGGGATGGAAATCAAGGTTTGGTCAAAGGATTGGGTAAAATTGCTATTTCTCCTGACCATACTATTTCCAATGTTTTTCTTGTAGACTCTTTAGATTACAATTTGCTTTCCGTATCCCAATTGTGTCAAATGGGCTACAACTGTCTATTTACTGATATTGGTGTTACTGTCTTTAGAAGAAGTGATGATTCAATAGCATTTAAGGGAGTGTTAGAGGGTCAGCTATACTTGGTTGATTTTGATAGAGCTGAACTCGACACTTGCTTGATTGCTAAGACTAACTTGGGTTGGCTTTGGCACCGCCGACTAGCCCATGTTGGAATGAAGAATCTTCACAAGCTTCTAAAGGGAGAACACATTTTAGGACTAACCAATGTTCATTTTGAGAAAGACAGGATTTGTAGCGCATGCCAAGCCGGGAAGCAAGTTGGTGTCCATCATCCACACAAAAACATCATGACTACCGACAGGCCACTGGAACTCCTACACATGGATTTATTCGGCCCGATTGCTTACATAAGCATCGACGGTAGTAAGTATTGTCTTGTAATTATGGATGATTATTCTCGCTTCACTTGGGTATTCTTTCTGCAGGAAAAATCACAAACCCAAGAGACCTTAAGGGGATTCTTGAGACAGGCTCAAAATGAGTTCGGCTTAAGGATCAAGAAAATTAGAAGCGACAATGGAACGGAGTTCAAGAACTCTCAAATCGAAGGTTTCCTTGAGGAGGAGGGCATCAAGCATGAGTTCTCTTCTCCCTACACTCCACAACAAAATGGTGTAGTGGAGAGGAAGAATCGAACTCTATTGGACATGGCAAGAACCATGCTTGATGAGTACAAGACACCGGATCGGTTTTGGGCCGAGGCGGTCAACACCGCCTGCTACGCCATCAACCGATTATATCTTCACCGAATTCTCAAGAAGACATCTTATGAACTCCTAACCGGTAAAAAGCCCAATATTTCATATTTTAGAGTTTTTGGTAGCAAATGTTTTATTCTTGTCAAAAGAGGTAGAAAATCTAAATTTGCTCCTAAAACTGTAGAAGGCTTTTTACTAGGATATGACTCAAACACAAGGGCATATAGAGTCTTTAACAAGTCCTCAGGACTTGTTGAAGTTTCTTGTGACGTTGTGTTTGATGAGACTAACGGCTCTCAAGTAGAGCAAGTTGATCTTGATGAGATAGGTGAAGAACAGGCTCCATGCATAGCGCTAAGGAACATGTCCATCGGGGATGTGTGTCCTAAGGAATCCGAAGAGCCTCCAAATGCACAAGATCAACCATCCTCCTCAACACAAGCATCTCCACCAACTCAAGTTGAGGATGAGGCTCAAGATGTTGAACAAGAAGACCAAGAAGATGAGCCACCTCAAAATGACGACAACGATCAAGGGGGAGATGCAAATGATGAAGACAAGGAGGATGAACAACCAAGACCGCCACACCCAAGAGTCCACCAAGCAATACAATGAGATCACCCCGTCGACACCATCCTCGGCGACATTCATAAGGGGGTAACTACTCGATCTCGTGTTGCGCATTTTTGTGAACATTACTCGTTTGTTTCCTCTATTGAGCCACACAGGGTAGAGGAAGCACTTCAAGATTCGGATTGGGTGATGGCGATGCAAGAGGAGCTCAACAACTTCACTAGGAATGAGGTATGGCACTTAGTTCCACGTCCTAATCAAAATGTTGTAGGAACCAAGTGGGTCTTCCGCAACAAGCAAGACGAGCATGGTGTGGTGACTAGGAACAAAGCTCGACTTGTGGCCAAGGGGTATTCACAAGTCGAAGGTTTGGATTTTGGTGAAACCTATGCACCCGTAGCTAGGCTTGAGTCAATTCGTATATTATTAGCCTATGCTACTTACCATGGCTTCAAGCTTTATCAAATGGACGTGAAGAGTGCCTTCCTCAATGGACCAATCAAGGAGGAGGTCTATGTTGAGCAACCTCCCGGCTTTGAAGACAGTGAGTATCCTAACCATGTTTATAGGCTCTCTAAGGCGCTTTATGGGCTCAAGCAAGCCCCAAGAGCATGGTATGAATGCCTTAGGGATTTCCTTATTGCTAATGGCTTCAAAGTCGGCAAGGCCGATCCTACTTTATTCACTAAGACTCTTGACAATGATTTGTTTGTATGCCAAATTTATGTTGATGATATTATATTTGGGTCTACTAACAAATCTACATGTGAAGAATTTAGTAGGATCATGGCACAAAAATTCGAGATGTCGATGATGGGGGAGTTGAAGTATTTTCTAGGATTCCAAGTCAAGCAACTCCAAGAAGGCACCTTCATTAGCCAAACGAAGTATACTCAAGATATTCTAAGCAAGTTTGGAATGAAGGATGCCAAGCCCATCAAGACACCCATGGGAACTAATGGGCATCTCGACCTCGACACGGGAGGTAAGTCCGTGGATCAAAAGGTATACCGGTCGATGATTGGTTCATTACTCTATTTATGTGCATCTCGACCGGACATTATGCTTTCCGTATGCATGTGTGCAAGATTCCAAGCCGACCCTAAGGAATCACACCTTACGGCCGTAAAACGAATCTTGAGATATTTAGCTTATACTCCTAAGTTTGGGCTTTGGTACCCTCGGGGATCCACTTTTGATTTGATTGGTTATTCGGATGCCGATTGGGCAGGGTGTAAGATTAATAGGAAGAGCACATCGGGGACTTGCCAGTTCTTGGGAAGATCCTTGGTGTCATGGGCTTCAAAGAAGCAAAATTCAGTCGCTCTTTCTACTGCCGAAGCCGAGTATATTGCCGTAGGCCATTGTTGCGCGCAATTGCTTTGGATGAGGCAAACCCTGCGGGACTACGGTTACAAATTAACTAAAGTCCCCTTGCTATGTGACAATGAGAGTGCAATCAAAATGGCCGACAATCCCGTCGAACATAGCCGCACTAAACACATAGCCATTCGGTATCATTTTCTTCGGGATCACCAACAAAAGGGGGATATCGAGATTTCATACATTAATACTAAAGATCAATTAGCCGATATCTTTACCAAGCCGCTTGATGAACAATCTTTTACCAGACTTAGGCATGAGCTCAATATTCTTGATTCCAGGAATTTCTTTTGCTAATCTTGCTCACATAGCTCATACATATACCTTTGATCATGTCTCTTTTATATATGCTATGACTAATGTGTTTTTCAAGTGTATTTCAAACCAAGTCATAGGTATATTGAAAGGGAATTGGAGTCTTCGGCAAAGACAAAGGCTTCCACTCCACTCTACTACTCATACTTCGCCGCCGCTCCGCATCACTCTCCAACTTTGGTATAATCCTCACTCATTTATTTTATGACCAAAGGGGGAGAAAGTACTTAATAGGGCTCTAATGACTCCGTTTTTGGCGATTCATGCCAAAGGGGGAGAAAATATTAGCCCAAAGCAAAAGGATCGCACCACCACCTAATTTTAAAATTGATGATTTTCATTTGATAAATTTCAAAATTGGTATCTCTTTGTGTTCTAAAGGGGGAGCAAGTAGTATCTTCAAAATTAATGTCTTAAAACCCTCTTGAACACTAAGAGGAGACTTTATTTGAGGGGGAGTTTTTGTTTAGTCAAAAGGAAAAGCATTTGGGACAAAGGAAGAAAATTTCAAAAACTTGAAAATGCTTTGCAAATCTTATTCATTTACCTTTGACTATCTTGCAAAAAGACTTTGAAAAGAATTTACAAAAGAATTTGCAAAAACAAAACTCTTGGTGTAAATGTGGTCCAATATGTCAAAAACAAAGAAACTATCCATGCGCATTCATGTAAGTATTTATATTGGCTCAATTCCAAGCAACCTTTGCACTTACCTTATGCAAACTAGTTCAATTATGCACTTCTATATTTGCTTTGGTTTGTGTTGGCATCAATCACCAAAAAGGGGGAGATTGAAAGGGAATTAGGCTTACACCTAGTTCCTAAATAATTTTGGTGGTTGAATTGCCCAACACAAATATTGGACTAACTAGTTTGCTCGAGTGTATAAGTTATACAGGTGCAAAAGGTTCACACTTAGCCAATAAAGAGATCAAGTGTTGGATTCAACAAAGGAGCAAAGAGGCAACCGAAGGCATCTCTGGTCTGGGGGCACCGGACTGTCCGGTGTACACCGGACAATGTCCGGTGTGCCACCAGTGCACCAGAGGACTCCGACTTCAAACTCTTCGCCTTCGGGATTTCTCGGGAGCCGGCGCGCTATAATTCACCGGACTGTCCGGTGTGCACCGGACATGTCCGGTGCTCCAAGGAAGCGCGGTCTCCGGAACTCGCCAGCCTCGGGTTTGCGCGGCAGCCGCTCCGCTAAAATTCACCGGACTGTCCGGTGTGCCAGCGGAGCAACGGCTCTTTGCGGCGCCAACGGCTCCCTGCGGTGCATTTAATGCGCGCGCAGCGCGCGCAGACGTCAGGCTCGCCCATACCGGTGCACCGGACATCAAACAGTACATGTCCGGTGTGCACCGGACACCCAGGAGGGCCCAGAAGTCAGAAGCTCCAACGGTCAGAATCCAACGGCAATGGTGACGTGGCGGGGGCACCGGACTGTCCGGTGTGCACCGGACTGTCCGGTGCGCCATCGAACAGACAGCTTCCAGCAACGGTCACTTTTGGTGGTTGGGGCTATAAATACCCCAACCACCCCACATTCATTGCCATCCAAGTTTTCCACTTCTCAACTACTACAAGAGCTCTTGCATTCAATTCTAGACACACCAAATAGATCAAGTCCTCTCCAAATTCCACACAACACCATAGTGACTAGAGAGAGTGATTTGCTTGTGTTCTTTTGAGCTCTTGCGCTTGGATCGCATTCTTTTCTTTCTCACTTGTTCTTGTGATCAAACTCAATTGTAACCAAGGCAAGAGGCACCAATTGTGTGGTGGCCCTTGCGGGGAAGCTTTGTTCCCGTTTGATTGAGAAGAAGAGAAAGCTCACTCGATCCGTGGGATCGTTTGAGAGAGGGAAGGGTTGAAAGAGACCCGGCCTTTGTGGCCTCCTCAACGGGGAGTAGGTTTGCGAGAACCGAACCTCGGAAAAACAAATCCGCGTGTCACCTCTTATTTGCTTGCGATTTGTTTTGCGCCCTCTCTCGCGGACTCGATTATATTTCTAACGCTAACCTTGCTTGTAGTTGTGATTATTTTTGAGATTTTCAGTTTCGCCCTATTCACCCCCCCCCCCTCTAGGCGACTATCAACATTGACAGGAAAAAGCAAAGGAAGAGAGGATGCTTCGCATGTGGGGAGAAGGGCCACTTCAGGGACAACTGTCCAAATATGGCCAAACCCAAAAAGGAGAGGAGCAAAGGCAAGGCGCTCACAAGTGTTAGAACTTGGGATGATTCTTCAAGTGAAGATGAACCTCCAAGGACGCGCAGCCACCGGTCCTCATCACGATCATCACGGTCATCACACAAATGCCTTATGGCAAGAGGTAACAAAAGCATTCCATCCTCTAGTGATGAAAGTAGTAGTGATGATGAAGGTGAGGGAAAGGCCTCTCTAGAAGAGCTTGCGGAAGCCGTAAACTTTTTCCAGGATGTTTGCACTAAGCAAAAAGCTCAACTTAAAACTTTGAAAAATAAGTTGGTTAGCTCTCAAAATGATTACAAAGGTTTGCTAGAAAAATTTGAAACTTTTGCAAACTTAAATAGTGAGCTATCAACTAAAATTGAGCTATTAGAATCTAGTGCTCCATCCACTGCTACCGATGATAGCCTTATTAAAAAGAATGAAAAACTTAAGGCTAAGTTAGCTAGCTCCCAAGAAGCTATTGAAAATTTGCTAGAGAAAATGGAAATTCTTAGCATACACAATAATGAGCTAACTACTAAGCTAGAAAACATTGGTAGCACCCCAGCAGCATCTTTAGTTGAAATACCTGAAATAATTAAGAAAGATGCTTCTACTTCCTGCTTTGATTTAATTGATGATTCTAACTCCTGCAACCAAGTCGTTGTTGAGAATATTGTTGAAGAGACATGTTCGGATGAGGTTGCAAAGGAAAATGAACAATTAAAGCAAGAAGTGGCTCGCCTTGGAAAGGCTTTGTATGACAAGAAAGGCAAAGCCAAACAAATCCGACCTCCACAGGATAACACCACTGCGGGAGTGAACAAGCCTGTAGAGGGAGAAACTGTGATTTGTAGGCTATGTCACAAGGAAGGCCACAAGTCTTTCCAATGCAAGGCGATGACCGGGGATAAACAAAGGCAAAAGCTCAAGCAAAAGCCATCAAGCAAAATCTCCAATACCTACATCAAAAAGGTGAACAAAAAGGATGCTACACCATATTTGATCAAGAAGAAAAAGAATGGAAAGGTGATAGCAATCAAGGCCAACAAGCAAGCCAACAAAGGAAAAGGGGCCAAACGCATCTGGGTGCCGAAGGAGATAATTTCAACCATGAAAAGCACCAAGAAGGTTTGGATCCCGAAAGGGAAGTGAGTGGACCGAAGGTCGTCGGGAAATTTGGAGACTTGGCAAAGTTGGGATGTATATCATGGGGTACATCATACTGGATCAAGTTTATTGCCAAGTGGGTTAGTGAAAATTTTGGACCCAAATTTCCCACCCATGACTAAGGTAACTAGTTTTATTGTATTTCTCGTTTTTAGATATGCGTATCTATTTACCTTTTATCCAGTTTACCTTTCTTGCCTAGTATTACATTTGTTATGTACTTTTGTTTAAAATCATGCATACTAGGAAAATCATATGGTAGGATTGCTTGTTCATATGCTTAAGCAAACCTACATGGCTTAAAATGTTTATTTAAGCACGGCACATAGCTTTTATATCACTCCATAGTAAATGATGCATCAATTGAAAATTTTGATTTCTACAAAGTGTATCATTTAACTTATATGTGCCAAAGTTTGGATTATGGATAATTTGCCCCTCTTGATGTCAAATCAAAGTGCATGTCTCCTACAAGTACTCAAAACTTGTATGCATACCTTTAGGGGGAGGTTACTCTATAATCTAACACTTTGAGACTAACACCTTTTCAAGTCTATTTCATGTGATAGTCTCATTGTAAGGAAAATGAAGTCCCCGGAGAAAGACAACAATCTTCCACTGCAAAATCTCCAAGAACTCTCATGTCTCTCTGAAAGGGAAATGTGCCCTTAGGCCATTTCTAAGTATTTTGGTGATTGAGTGCCAACACATGTGTTTAATTGTGAATTTGTGTACATGGATGAACAAGGTGCAAATCATGAAGTAAAGGTATGTTTCTAAGCCTTAGTACATTGGTTTTATGGACTAACATATTTGTCTAAGTGTTAGAAACAGAAAGAAGAAAAAGAGAAAAGGGGAGAGAAAGACTTGGCCTTGCTCGGTTTGGAGCACCGGACTGTCCGGTGTGCACCGGACAGTGTCCGGTGCGCCAGGCCGACTCCGCGCGAACTGGCCGCTCTCGGGAATTCGCCGACGGCGTACGGCTAAAATTCACCGGACTGTCCGGTGTGCACCGGACTGTCCGGTGAGCCAACGGTCGGCCAGGGCCAACGGTCGGCCGCGCAATCCGCGCGGGACACGTGGCCAGAGCCAACGGTCGGAAGACGGCACCGGACTGTCCGGTGTGCACCGGACTGTCCGGTGCGCCAACGGCTCTCAGATCTCCGCCGGTCTGCAACGGTCGGGAAGCGCTGGATAAGGAAAGAAATCGGTCACCGGACATGTCCGGTGTGCACCGGACTGTCCGGTGCCCCCGACGACAGAAGGCAAAGATGGCCTTCCTGATTTGCTCTCAACGGCTCCTAGCTGCCTTGGGGCTATAAAAGGGGCCCCTAGGCGCATGGAGGAGATATACAAGCAACTCTTGAGCATTCTTGATCATCCACACAAGTTCTTTGCGCATTCGTTTGTGATTCTAAGTGATTCGAGCTCTGTTCTAGTGTGAACTCTGAGATAGTCATTCGAGCTCGAGTCTTGGCCGTGTGTGTGCGCTTTTGTTGTGGATTTGTGTGTGTTGCTTCCCTCCCTTACTCTGTGCTTTCTTTGTGATCATATACTTGTAAGGGCAAGAGACTCCAATTTGTGGAGATTCCTTGCAAACGGGATAGTGAAAGGAACAACAAAACACCGTGGTATTCAAGTGGGTCTTTGGACCGCTTGAGAGGGGTTGATTGCAACCCTCGTCCGTTGGGACGCCACAACGTGGAAGTAGGCAAGCATTGGCTTGGCCGAACCACGGGATAAACCATCGTGTCACATCTGTGCTTGATCTTTGTGGTATTGTGTTTTGTTGAGATTTCACCTTAGCCACTTGGCAATAATCGTGCTAACGCTTAACAAGTTTTTGTGGCTTAAGTTTGAAGTTTTTACAGGATCACCTATTCACCCCCCCTCTAGGTGCTCTCAATTGGTATCAGAGCCATTCTATTCAAAGGGACTAACCGCCCGAATAGATGGATCCTAAGGGGAAGGGTATAGTGATCAACGATAAAGAGAAGGAGACCTTCGTCAACGAGCCGAAGGATGATAGGCCTACCGACTCCGGCTCGGGCCAAAGACGGAAGGAAGAGAAGAAGAAGAAGACCAGGCGCATCAAGGAGATTGTCTACTACGACAGCGACGAGTCTACTTCTTCCCAAAAGGACGAGGACCACAACGACTACAAACAAAAGACGGTTAACTCAAACTTTTCTTTTGATTATTCGCGTATTCCGCATAGCTCAAATACTCATTTGCTTCCCATTCCACTTGGCAAACCTCCTCACTTTGATGGAGAGGATTACGGATTTTGGAGCCACAAAATGCGTACTCACCTGTTTTCTCTCCATCCAAGCATTTGGGAGATTGTGGAAAGTGGAATGAAATTTGATAGCTCGGATAGCCCTATGTTTATTAATGAACAGATTCATAAAAATGCACAAGCTACTACTGTGTTGCTAGCATCTTTGTGCAGGGACGAGTATCACAAGGTGAGCGGCTTGGACAATACCAAGCAGATCTGGGACACCCTCAAGATTTCTCATGAGGGGAACGACGTCACCTTGCTCACCAAGATGGAGTTGGTGGAGGGAGAGCTTGGACGGTTCGCCATGATAAGGGGCGAGGAGCCGACGCAAACATACAACCGGCTCAAGACCCTCATCAACAAGATAAGGAGCTACGGGAGCACGCGATGGACGGACCACGACGTCGTCCGCCTAATGCTCAGGTCCTTTACCGTACTTGATCCTCATCTCGTGAACAATATTCGTGAGAATCCCAGGTACACGATGATGACGCCCGAGGAAGTGCTTGGAAAATTCGTAAGCGGGCGGATGATGATCAAGGAGGCAAGATACGTCGACGAGGCGTTGAACGGTCCGATCAACGAGCCGCAACCCCTTGCTCTCAAGGCAACACGAAGCAAGGAGGCGCTACCTAGCAAGGTGGCACAGATTGAGGCGGCTGGCCTTAATGATGAAGAGATGGCTCTCATCATTAAAAGATTCAAGATGGTGCTTAAAGGTCACAAGGGACAACCAAGCAAGACCAAAGCCAAGGGGAAGCGCTCATGCTTCAAATGCGGTAAGCTTGGTCATTTCATTGCTAACTGTCCCGATAATGAAAGTGACCAGGAAAAGGGGAACAAAAGAGAGAAGAAGAAGCAATACAAGAAGGCAAAGGGCGAGGCGCATCTAGGAAAGGAGTGGGACTCGGATTGCTCCTCCTCTGACTCCGACAACGAAGGACTCGCCGCCACTGCCTTCAACAAATCGGCTCTCTTCCCCAACGAGCGTCTCACTTGCCTTATGGCAAGGGAGAAGAAGGTGAGTACTCAAGACTCCACTTATGCTTCTTCTAGTGATAGTGAGTCTAGTGACGATGATGACATAGATTATTCTTGCTTGTTCAAAGGCTTAGATAGATCTAAGATAGATAAAATCAATGAATTGATTGATGCTTTGAATGAAAAGGATAGGCTTTTAGAGAAGCAAGAGGATTTATTGTATGATGAACATGATAAGTTTATAGAGGCACAAAAATCATATGCTTTAGAAGTGAAAAGAAATGAAGTGCTTTCTAGTGAAATATCTTCTTGTCATGAAACCATTGCTACTTTACAAAGTGTTAACCATGATTTAAATGCTAAATTAGAAGTAACAAATAAATCTAAGTCTTGTGTTGAAAATGTTACAATTTGCACTAGGTGTAAAGATTTTGATGTTAACACTTGTAGCAAACACTTAGTTTCAATTTCAAAACTAAAAGATGAAGTGGCTAGTCTTAATGCTCAACTTAAGACTAGCAAGAGTGAAGTTGATAAAATAAAATTTGCAAGGGATGCCTACACGGTTGGTAGACACCCCTCAATTAAGGATGGGCTTGGCTTCAAGAGAGAAGCCAAGAACTTAACAAGCCATAAGGCTCCCGTCTTCGTCAAGGAGAAAGGGAAGGCCCCTATGGCAAATAGTGCTAAAAAGAACCATGCTTTCTTATACCATGATAGGAGACATGCTAGAAATGTTTATAATGATTTTGATTCACATGTTTATGATTCTCATGCCATGTTTGCCTCTAGTTCCTCTCATAAGCATGATAGAAATATGAGTAGGAGAAATGTTGCGCATATGCCTAGGAGAAATATTGCTCATGTGCCTGGAAAGAATGTTATTCATGCTCCTAGGAAAGTAATGAATGAACCTTCTACCATTTATTATGCTTGTAATGCTCCCTTTGTTATTTGTAGAAAGGGAAAGAAGGTTGTTGCTAGGAAATTAGGGGCTAGATGCAAGGGAGATAAATCTTGCATTTGGGTCCCTAAAGATATTTGTACTAACCTTGCAGGACCCAACATGAGTTGGGTACCTAAGACCCAAGCCTAAATTTGCCTTGCAGGTTTATGCATCCGGGGGTTCAAGCTGGATTATCGACAGCGGATGCACAAACCATATGACGGGGGAGAAGAAGATGTTCACCTCCTACGTCAAGAATAAGGATTCCCAAGATTCAATTATATTCGGTGATGGGAATCAAGGCAAGGTAAAAGGGTTAGGTAAAATTGCAATTTCTAATGAGCATTCTATCTCAAATGTATTCTTAGTGGAGAGTCTTGGATATAATTTGCTATCTGTTAGTCAACTATGTCAAATGGGATATAATTGTTTATTTACAAATGTAGATGTGTCTGTCTTTAGAAGATGTGATGGTTCACTAGCTTTTAAGGGTGTACTAGACGGCAAGCTTTACTTAGTTGATTTTGCAAAAGAAGAGGCCGGTCTAGATGCATGCTTAATGGCTAAGACTTGCATGGGCTGGCTGTGGCATCGCCGCTTAGCACATGTGGGGATGAAGAACCTCCACAAGCTTCTAAAGGGAGAACACGTGATAGGTCTAACAAATGTTTATTTCGAAAAAGATAGACCTTGTGCAGCTTGTCAGGCAGGTAAACAAGTGGGAGGAGCACATCACAGCAAGAATGTGATGACCACGTCGAGACCCCTGGAGCTGCTGCATATGGACCTCTTCGGACCCGTCGCCTATCTAAGCATAGGAGGAAGTAAGTATGGTTTAGTTATTGTTGATGACTTTTCCCGCTTCACTTGGGTGTTCTTTTTGCAGGATAAGTCTGAAACTCAAGGGACCCTCAAGCGCTTCCTCAGGAGAGCTCAAAATGAGTTTGAGCTCAGGGTGAAGAAGATAAGGAGCGACAATGGGTCCGAGTTCAAGAACCTTCAAGTGGAGGAGTTTCTTGAGGAGGAAGGGATCAAGCACGAGTTCTCCGCTCCCTACACACCACAGCAAAATGGTGTGGTAGAGAGGAAGAACAGGACGCTAATCGATATGGCGAGGACGATGCTTGGAGAGTTCAAGACCCCCGAGTGCTTTTGGTCGGAAGCCGTGAACACGGCTTGCCACGCCATCAACAGGGTCTACCTTCACCGCCTCCTCAAGAAGACGTCATATGAGCTACTAACCGGTAACAAACCCAATGTATCGTACTTTCGTGTATTTGGGAGCAAGTGCTACATTCTAGTGAAGAAGGGTAGAAATTCTAAGTTTGCTCCCAAAGCTGTAGAAGGGTTTTTGTTAGGTTATGATTCAAATACAAAGGCGTATAGGGTCTTCAACAAATCATCGGGTTTGGTTGAAGTCTCTAGCGACGTTGTATTTGATGAGACTAATGGCTCTCCAAGAGAGCAAGTTGTTGATTGTGATGATGTAGATGAAGAAGATGTTCCGACGGCCGCTATACGAACCATGGCGATTGGAGACGTTCGGCCACAGGAACAAGATGAAGGAGATCAACCTTCTTCCTCAACGACGGTGCATCCCCCACCTCAAGACGATGAACAGGTTCATCAAAAGGAGGCGTGTGATCAAGGGGGAGCACAAGATGATCACGTGATGGAGGAAGAAGCGCAACCGGCACCTCCAACCCAAGTTCGAGCGATGATTCAGAGGGATCATCCCGTCGACCAAATTCTGGGTGACATTAGCAAGGGAGTAACTACTCGATCTCGATTAGTTAATTTTTGTGAGCATTACTCTTTTGTCTCCTCTATTGAGCCTTTCAGGGTAGAGGAGGCCTTGCTAGATCCGGATTGGGTGTTGGCCATGCAGGAGGAACTTAATAACTTCAAGCGCAACGAAGTTTGGACGCTGGTGCCTCGTCCCAAGCAAAATGTTGTGGGAACCAAGTGGGTGTTCCGCAACAAATAGGACGAGCACGGGGTGGTGACGAGGAACAAGGCTCGACTTGTGGCAAAAGGTTATGCCCAAGTCGCAGGTTTGGACTTTGAGGAGACTTTTGCTCCTGTGGCTAGGCTAGAGTCCATTCGTATCTTGCTAGCATATGCCGCTCACCATTCTTTCAGGTTGTACCAAATGGATGTGAAAAGCGCGTTCCTCAACGGGCCAATAAAGGAGGAGGTGTACGTAGAGCAACCCCCTGGCTTCGAGGATGAACGGTACCCCGACCACGTGTGTAAGCTCTCTAAGGCGCTCTATGGACTTAAACAAGCCCCAAGAGCATGGTATGAATGCCTTAGAGATTTTTTAATTGCTAATGCTTTCAAGGTTGGGAAAGCCGATCCAACTCTTTTCACTAAGACATGTGATGGTGATTTGTTTGTATGCCAAATTTATGTCGATGACATAATATTTGGTTCTACTAATCAAAAGTCTTGTGAAGAGTTTAGCAGGGTGATGACGCAGAAATTCGAGATGTCAATGATGGGCGAGTTGAACTACTTCCTTGGGTTCCAAGTGAAGCAACTCAAGGACGGCACCTTCATCTCCCAAACAAAGTACACGCAAGATCTGCTGAAGCGGTTTGGGATGAAGGACGCCAAGCCCGCAAAGACTCCGATGGGAACCGACGGACACACCGACCTCAACAAAGGAGGTAAGTCCGTTGATCAAAAAGCATACCGGTCAATGATAGGGTCTTTACTTTATTTATGTGCTAGTAGACCGGATATTATGCTTAGCGTATGCATGTGTGCTAGATTTCAATCCGATCCTAAGGAATGTCACTTGGTGGCGGTGAAGCGAATTCTTAGATATTTAGTCGCTACGCCTTGCTTCGGGATCTGGTATCCAAAGGGGTCTAACTTTGACTTGATTGGGTACTCAGATTCCGACTATGCTGGATGTAAGGTCGATAGGAAGAGTACATCGGGGACGTGCCAATTCTTAGGAAGGTCCCTGGTGTCATGGAATTCCAAGAAACAAACCTCCGTTGCCCTATCCACCGCTGAGGCCGAGTACGTTGCCGCAGGACAGTGTTGCGCGCAACTACTTTGGATGAGGCAAACCCTCAGGGACTTTGGCTACAATCTGAGCAAAGTCCCACTCCTATGTGATAATGAGAGTGCTATCCGAATAGCGGAAAATCCTGTTGAGCACAGCCGCACAAAGCACATTGACATCCGGCATCACTTTCTGAGAGACCACCAGCAAAAGGGAGATATCGAAGTGTTTTATGTTAGCACCGAGAACCAGCTAGCCGATATCTTTACCAAGCCTTTAGATGAGAAGACCTTTTGCAGGCTGCGTAGTGAGCTAAATGTCTTAGATTCGCGGAACTTGGATTGAATTGTAGCATACATGTATTCATGCTTTTGATCATGTTCATTCTGCATTATGTTGCTTATTATGGTGCTCAAGTTGTACAAACACTCCCTGGACCTCACAAGTCCGTTGCAAAGTGATGCACACATTTAGGGGGAGATGTGTTACAACTTGATCCTTTTTGACTAATCATTTGATTGAGCTTGGTTGATTTAGTCTCAAAGTAGAATTGAAAGGGAAAAGGTGGACTTGGATCATGCAAGACTTCCACTGCACTCCGATGAGGGGTAACTTACTCCAAGTCCATCTCATTAACTCTTATTGCCATTTGCTCTTAAGTGAAGATTTTGGTGAGGCAATGGGGTTAAAGGGCCAAAATTGATCCCGTTTTGGTGTTTGATGCCAAAGGGGGAGAAAATAAAGGCCAAAGCAATAAATGGATCAGCTACCACTTGAGAGATTTTGAAAATAGTAGAATAGAGTTTTTGATTTGTCAAAATTCTTAAGTTGTCTCTCTTGTCAAAAGTTGGCTTCTTGTGGGGAGAAGTATTGATTATGGGAAAAAGGGGGAGTTTTTGAAATCCTTGATCAATCTCTTTTTGAATGACTCTCTTTATGCTTAAACATGTGTGTTTAAATTAGAGATAGAGATTTGTGTTTGATTTGCAAAAACAAACCAAGTGGTGGCAAAGGATGATCCATATATGCCAAAATTGATTCAAAACAAATTTAAGTGTTATTTGAATTGAGTTTGCACTTGTTCTAGTGGCTTTATGTTGTGTTGGCATAAATCACCAAAAAGGGGGAGATTGAAAGGGAAATGTGCCCTTAGGCCATTTCTAAGTATTTTGGTGATTGAGTGCCAACACATGTGTTTAATTGTGAATTTGTGTACATGGATGAACAAGGTGCAAATCATGAAGTAAAGGTATGTTTCTAAGCCTTAGTACATTGGTTTTATGGACTAACATATTTGTCTAAGTGTTAGAAACAGAAAGAAGAAAAAGAGAAAAGGGGAGAGAAAGACTTGGCCTTGCTCGGTTTGGAGCACCGGACTGTCCGGTGTGCACCGGACAGTGTCCGGTGCGCCAGGCCGACTCCGCGCGAACTGGCCGCTCTCGGGAATTCGCCGACGGCGTACGGCTAAAATTCACCGGACTGTCCGGTGTGCACCGGACTGTCCGGTGAGCCAACGGTCGGCCAGGGCCAACGGTCGGCCGCGCAATCCGCGCGGGACACGTGGCCAGAGCCAACGGTCGGAAGACGGCACCGGACTGTCCGGTGTGCACCGGACTGTCCGGTGCGCCAACGGCTCTCAGATCTCCGCCGGTCTGCAACGGTCGGGAAGCGCTGGATAAGGAAAGAAATCGGTCACCGGACATGTCCGGTGTGCACCGGACTGTCCGGTGCCCCCGACGACAGAAGGCAAAGATGGCCTTCCTGATTTGCTCTCAACGGCTCCTAGCTGCCTTGGGGCTATAAAAGGGGCCCCTAGGCGCATGGAGGAGATATACAAGCAACTCTTGAGCATTCTTGATCATCCACACAAGTTCTTTGCGCATTCGTTTGTGATTCTAAGTGATTCGAGCTCTGTTCTAGTGTGAACTCTGAGATAGTCATTCGAGCTCGAGTCTTGGCCGTGTGTGTGCGCTTTTGTTGTGGATTTGTGTGTGTTGCTTCCCTCCCTTACTCTGTGCTTTCTTTGTGATCATATACTTGTAAGGGCAAGAGACTCCAATTTGTGGAGATTCCTTGCAAACGGGATAGTGAAAGGAACAACAAAACACCGTGGTATTCAAGTGGGTCTTTGGACCGCTTGAGAGGGGTTGATTGCAACCCTCGTCCGTTGGGACGCCACAACGTGGAAGTAGGCAAGCATTGGCTTGGCCGAACCACGGGATAAACCATCGTGTCACATCTGTGCTTGATCTTTGTGGTATTGTGTTTTGTTGAGATTTCACCTTAGCCACTTGGCAATAATCGTGCTAACGCTTAACAAGTTTTTGTGGCTTAAGTTTGAAGTTTTTACAGGATCACCTATTCACCCCCCCCCCCTCTAGGTGCTCTCACTCTCAAGCTCGCCATTGATCTTCAATTGGTATCTTTTGAGACTACATTCAGTATCATTTACATGTCTTCTCCAATATTTGATTAGACTATATTTCATATCATATGCTTCCATGTTGCTAAAAATGCATAAGTAGTTAACTCATATTCTGTTACCTATGCATAAGGGAAGTTAGTCTTTTCAAATCATGTCTTGCACCTCTAATTTTTCACATGCTTTTTCCTAAGTAGAGGATCTCTGTCAGGGGGAGTATTTCTTCATCTCTAAAAAGGGGGAGAAACTTCTTTCTAAAGAGAACACTCATTTAGGGGGAGTAATCTTTTGAGGACTCCTTCAAGTGGTATCATTCATATGGTTTATTTTAATATCCCTCTAGTGGTATCATTTGATAAAATTCTTGTTGAGGACAAGCTGTTAGTTACTTCCTACATGCTTTTAATGTCTTCCTTTTCGGTGGTTGATGCCAAAGGGGGAGAAGTTTAGGGACCAAAGCAATGAAAACTATATCAAACACCAAACACCACCAATTTAAAACTTTATATCTACAAATGGTTTTTCAAGTGGTTTTGGTTATTTGGTCCAAAAATAGGAAGTAAGTGAATTATGGAGTTAGGGGGAGGCTTAAGTCCATAATATCACATTGTGGGGACAATCATGCATCTTAGCAAGTAGATTGCATATTTTCATTCAAATTCTTGTATTATTTGCTTGCTTTGGTTGTGTTGTCATCAATCACCAAAAAGGGGGAGATTGTAAGGAAAATGGACCCCGGGCCTTTTGGCTAATTGAGTTTTGGTGTTTGATGAACAACACAATCCGTGAACTAATAAGTTGTCTAGTGTTTGTGTTTGTAGTTCACAGGATGCGAAGAGAATTGGACCAAGGCAATGAGGATGCAACACCTCAAAAGAAGACATAAAAAGATGCATAGGAGTCCAAGACTCAAGAACAAAGAAGCCCGAAGAAATCAGCGAAGAAATCCAAAGAGAAGGGCTGTCAGCCAGCGCCTGGTGGCGCACCGGACATTGGTGTCCGGTGTGCACCGGACTGTCCGGTGAGGCACTGGACAGTCTGCGCAGAGAGGCCGCAGACAGGCGCTCTCTGGCTGTAGCACCGGACTGTCCGGTGTGCACCGGACTGTCCGGTGTGCCAACGGGCAGAAGGCAACGGTCGGATCCAACGGTCGACTGCTACAGGCGCGCAACGGTCGGCTGACGTGGCGTGCACCGGACATCTACTGTGCAGTGTCCGGTGTGCACCGGACTGTCCGGTGCACCCGACGACAGAAAGCTGCTGCTTTCTGTCCAACGGCTAGTTGGGGGCTTGGAGGCTATAAATACCACCCCAACCGGCCATTCTCAAGTGTGAGAGCCCAAGCAACATACCAATACACATAGTGCATATTTCCAAGAGCTCAAACACCCAAGTGCTTAATAGAATCACTCGGTGATTAGCGTAGGTGCTTTGCGAAGTGCTTAGGTTAGTTAGACCGCTTTAGCGCTTGCTCTAGGTGAATCCTAGTTAGTTGAGTGAGTTTTGTAAAACCACACAACCCCTCGGCTCTTGCGTGAGTCGTTGTAATTGTATCGAGTGGGGCGAGAGTCTTGCGAGACCGTGACAACCGCGTTTGTGTCACGGCCGCCACCGTGTACCGGAGGGAACGAGGCCCGCGGCGTTTCGGTCGGAAGATCGATAGTGGAGACGGCGGGGAGCGTCCGAGAGGAGCCGGAAGCGGAGCACCACTTGCGCGTGGAGAAGGCCCGCGGCTCTCTACGGAGTTACTCGACCGTGGTGCTTGGCCCTCGCGTGGGCTTCCCTTTGCGTAGGGGCACCAACGAGGATTAGTCGGGACCTTGCGTGGTTCCGGATACCTCGGTAAAAATACCAGCGTCATCCACGAGAGTTTGCTTCTCTACTTAGCTCTTTACATTCCGCATTTATATTAAGCATTTAAGTTTCAATCTTGTAGTCATACTTATTTAGTATAGATTGAAACTTAGCTTTTTGCGGTAGAGATAGCAACACTTAGACAAAACCTAGTTTGCACATTCTAGTTTTGATTATTTGCATAGGTTTTGCTCTAGGGATTTAATTGTGGCCTAGTTTAGTAAAAGTTTTAGAAGTCCTAATTCACCCCCCCCCCCTCTTAGGCGTCACCCGTTTCCTACACTAACCTTGTAGGACCCAACAAGAGTTGGGTACCTAAAACCCAAGCCTAATTTGCCTTGCGGGTTTATGCATCCGGGGGCTCAAGGTGGATTATCGACAGTGGATGCACAAACCACATGATGGGGGAGAAGAAGATGTTCACCTCCTACGTCAAGAACAAAGATTCCCAATATTCGATCATCTTTGGAGATGGGAACCAAGGCAAGGTTAAAGAACTAGGAAAGATAGCCATTTCATCCGAGCATTCCATATCTAATGTGTTTTTAGTTGAATCGCTCGGATACAATTTATTATCTGTCAGTCAACTACGCAATATGGGATACAATTGTCTATTTACCAATGTAGATGTGTCTGTCTTTAGAAGGAGTGATGGTTCAATAGCTTTTAAGGGTGTACTAGACGACAAACTCTACTTAGTTGATTTTTCGAAAGAGGAGGCCGATCTAGATGCATGCTTAATTGCTAAGACTAGCATGAGCTGGCTGTGGCATCGCCGTCTAGCACATGTTGGGATGAAGAACCTTCATAAACTTCTAAAGGGAGAACATGTGTTAGGTCTAACCAATGTATTTTTCGAAAAAGATAGACCTTGTGCAGCTTGTCAAGCAGGTAAACAGGTGGGAAGAACTCATCACAACAAGAATGTGATGACCACATCAAGACCTCTGGAGCTACTTCATATGGACCTCTTCGGACCCGTCGCCTACCTCAGCATCGAGGGAAGTAAGTATGGTCTTGTTGTTGTTGATGATTTTTCCCGCTTCACTTGGGTATTCTTTTTGCAGGATAAATCAGAAACCCAAGGGACCCTAAAGCGCTTTCTAAGGAGAGCTCAAAACGAATTTGAGCTTAAGGTGAAAAAGATAAGAAGCGATAATGGGTCCGAGTTCAAGAACTTACAAGTGGAGGAGTACCTTGAGGAGGAAGGAATCAAGCACGAATTCTCTGCTCCCTACATACCACTGCAAAACGGTGTGGTAGAGAGGAAAAACAGGACGCTTATCGACATGGCGAGGACGATGCTTGGAGAATTCAAGACGCCCGAGCGGTTTTGGTCGGAAGCTATGAACACAGCTTGCCACGCCATAAACCGGGTCTACCTTCATCGCCTCCTCAAGAAGACCTCATATGAACCCCTAACTAGTAACAAACTTCAAGCGAAATGAAGTTTGGACCCTGGTGCCACGTCCCAAGCAAAACGTTGTGGGAACCAAGTGGGTGTTCCACAACAAGCAAGATGAGCACGGGGTGGTGACACGAAACAAGGCTCGACTTGTGGCAAAAGGTTATGCCCAAGTCACAGGTTTGGATTTCGAGGAGACTTTTGCTCCTGTGGCTTGGCTAGAGTCTATTCGCATTCTGTTAGCCTATGCCACTCACCACTCTTTCAGGTTGTTCCAAATGGATGTGAAGAGTGCTTTCCTCAACGGGCCAATCAAGGAGGAGGTGTACGTGGAGCAACCCCCTGGCTTTGAGGATGAACGGTACCCCGACCATGTGTGTAAGCTCTCTAAGGCGCTCTATGGACTTAAGCAAGCCCCAAGAGCATGGTATAAATGCCTTAGAGATTTCCTAATTGCTAATGCTTTCAAGGTTGGGAAAGTCGATCCAACTCTTTTCGCTAAGACTTGTGATGGTGACCTATTTGTGTGCCAAATTTATGTCGATGACATAATATTTGGTTCTACTAACCAAAAGTCTTGTGAGGAGTTTAGCAGAGTGATGACACAGAAATTTGAGATGTCGATGATGGGCGAGTTGAACTACTTCCTTGGGTTCCACGTTGTTAGGGCTATGCTTCGTCGCCGAAGATCCTGAAAGAGGAGATACCTTCGGTATATCCTCTCAAAAGCAGCGCCGAAGCCACCATCCATGAAGCTTCGGCACAGTAACATGTCTCAAGACGAAGGATCGCACCGACATAAAGATAAAATGACCGATTAGTCCATGAGAGCCTGTGTCGTAGTTGTAATCTTTTGTAAAGGACATGAATGTAAAATCTCACAGGCTGCGCCCTGTGCCTATAAATAGATGAACAATACCCCCATACTGTTCACGTTGACTTGTACTCGCTTGTGCATCACGCTTGGATTTTTTGCCTTCTGTCTAGCCGAAGGTATAAATGTAATTCAATATTATTCATATTCATTCATAATGATATAGTGAGAGAATATTAATGTTGTCAAATGACCATTTATGTCATCCCTTATGTTTCGTATGTTTCTTCTTTCATTAATATACATACTGTGATGATGAAGGTATGTCCTTCATGGCCTTCGTCTGAAGATCATTATGTCCTAAGGGAAATAATGCATCGAAGGACGAAGGACATTAACCATTAACATTTTCCTATGTTGCCTTATTATTAATTCATAGCATTTGAGAACAAGTCCCCAACACACGTGAAGCAACTCAAGGACGGCACCTTCATCTCCCAAACGAAGTACACGCAAGACTAGCTCAAGCGGTTCAGGATGAAGGATGCCAAGCCCGCAAAGACACCAATGGGAACCGACGGACATGTCGACCTCAACAAAGGAGGTAAGTCCGTTGATCAAAAGGCATACCGGTCTATGATAGGTTCTTTGCTTTATTTATGTGCTAGTAGACAGGATATTATGCTTAGCGTATGCATGTGTGCTAGATATCAATCCGACCCAAGGGAATGTCACCTTGTGGCCGTTAAGCAGATTCTTAGATATTTAGTTGCTACGCCTTGCTTTGGGATCTGGTATCCAAAGGGGTCTACCTTTGACTTAATTGGATATTCAGACTCCGATTATGCCGGGTGTAAGGTTGATAGGAAGAGTACATCAGGGACATGCCAATTCCTAGGAAGGTCCCTGGTGTCTTGGAGTTCAAAGAAACAAACTTCTATTGCCCTATCCACTGCTGAGGCCGAGTATGTTGCCGCAGGACAGTGTTGCGCGCAACTACTTTGGATGAGGCAAACCCTCCGGGACTTTGGCTACAATCTGAGCAAAGTCCCACTCCTATGTGACAATGAGAGTGCAATCCGCTAGCAAAAGGGGGATATCGAGGTGTACCATATTAACACAGAAAACCAGCTAGCCGATATCTTCACCAAGCCTTTAGATGAGAAAAGGTTTTGCTGGTTGCGTAGTGAGCTAAATGTCTTAGATTTGCGTAACTTGGATTGATCTATAGCATACATGTGTTTTATGCCTTTGATAAAGCTAATTTATGCATGTAAATCTATTTTGTTCATTTGTGGTGCTCAAGTTGTACACATGATCCCCGGACCTCACAAGTCCATTTACAAGTGATGCACTTATTTAGGGGGAGGCATGCTACAACTTGACCCTTTGAGACTAACCTTTGTGTTTGAGTTTACTTGATTTAGTCTCAAAAGTGTATTGAAAGGGAAAGGTGAACTTGGACCATGCAAAGACTTCCACTGCACTCCGGTATTAACTCCAAGTTCATATCTATGCTCTTATTACCTTTTTGCTCGTAATTGACCATTTTGGTGAGGCAATGGGGTTAAAGGGCCAAGAATGATCCCGTTTTGGTGCTTAATGCCAAAGGGGGAGAAATTAAGGCCAAAGCAAAATGGAACAGCTACCACTTGTGAAATTTCGAAAAGAGTAGAGTTAGAACTTTTTGATTTGTCAAAATACTCTTATTGTCTCTTATTATCAAAAGTTGGTCTCTTGTGGGGAGAATGTTTGATTATGGGAAAAAGGGGGAGTTTTTGGATCTTTGATCAATTTCTCTTGGAATATCTCTCTTTATGCCTAAACAAGTGTGTTTGACTTAGAGATAGGAAATTGAATTTGATTTGCAAAAACAAACCAAGTGGTAGCAAAGAATGATCCAAATATGCTGAATTTGAATCAAAAACAATTCTTGTTCTCAATTGCATTGATGTTGCACTTCTTTTGGTTGCTTTTTGATGTGTTGGCATAAATCATCAAAAAGGGGGAGATTGAAAGGGAAATGTGCCCTTAGGCCATTTCTAAAGTGTTTTGGTGATTAAGTGCCCAACACCTATTCTCTAAGTGTTAATTTGTGCCAAAGATTGAAGAAGTGCAAATCATGTAACAAGGTACGTTTCTAGACTTAGTACATTGATTTGGGTACTAATGTATTATGTCTAAGTGCTAGAAACAGGAGAAAAGCAATTGGAAAAGAGTTGGCTCCTGCTCGGTCTGGGTGCACCGGACTGTCCGGTGGTGCACCGGACAGTGTCCGGTGGTGCACCAAACAGTGTTCGGTGCGCGGTGCGCCAGACCAGTCTCGGTGAACAGGCCACTCTCGGGACTCGACGGCGGCGTACGGCTATAATTCACTGGACTGTCCGGTGAGTCGTCCGCGGCGAAGTCGTCGCTCTCGTGAGAAGTTCAACGGCGTACGGCTAAAATTCACCGGACTGTCTGGTGATCCAACGGTCGACTGCGCCAACGGTCGGCCGCGCAATCTTCGCGCGACGCGTGGGCACGCCAACGGTCGGCATGGGGCACCGGACTGTCCGGTGTGCACCAGACAATGTCCGGTGCGCCAACTGTCACGAGTCTGCAATGGTCGGATGCGCCAGAAAAGGAAGGAGATCGCGCACCGGACAGCTACAGTGACTGTCCGGTGCGCCACCTGACAGAAGGCAAGATTAGCCTTCCAAGATTGCCTCCAACGGCTTCTAGCTGCCTTGGGGCTATAAAAGGGACCCCTAGGCGCATGGAGGAGTAACCCAAGTGAAAGGGAAATAGGGTCAAAACCTTTTCCTATATGAATTTTGGTGGTTGAATTGCCTAACACAAATTATTGGACTAATTAGTTTGCTCTAGAAAATATATTCTACAGGTGCCAAAGGTTCACAACAAACTAATACAAAGATAAAAGAAAGGGTTCAAAACAAAGGAGCAAAGTATACCGAAGGCAGCCCTGGTCTGGCGCACCGGACAGTGTCCGGTGCACCAGGGAGGAAAAACTCTGAACTTGTCAGCTTCAGGAATTTGGAAGGCCGCTCCGCTATAATTCACCGGACTGTCCGGTGTAACACCGGACTGTCTGGTGTGCCATCAGAGCAACGGCTACTTCGTGCCAACGGTCGTCTGTAGAGAACAATAAATGCGCTACAGTGCGCGCCTGCGCGCGCAGAAGTCAGAGCAGGCGCCAGAAGGCGCACCGGACAGTCTACAGGACCTGTCTGGTGCACCACCGGACTGTCCGGTGGCCCAGTTGTCAGAAGCTCCAATGGTCGAACCCTAACGGTTGGGTGACATGGCTGGCGCACCGGACTGTCCGGTGCGCCCGTCGACAGACAGCCTCCCCAACGGCCACTTGGGTAGTTGGGGCTGTAAATACCCCAACCACCCCCACATTCAAGGCATCCAAGTTTCAGCCATTTGCATTCAATACAAGAGCTCTAGACTTCATTCCAAGACACAAACAAGAGATCAAATCCTCTCCCAAGTCCAAAGTTCATTCCAATCAAATAGCGACTAGAGAGAGCGACACTTGTGTTCTTTTGAGTTCTTGCGCTTGGATCGCTTTTATTCTTCTTTCTTTCTTGATCCTAACTCAATTGTAATCAAGGCAAGAGACACCAATTGTTTGGTGGTCATTGTGGGGACTTGGTGTCCCGATTGATTGAGAAGAGAAGCTCACTCGGTCTAAATGACCGTTTGAGAGAGGGAAAGGGTTGAAAGAGACCCGGTCTTTGTGACCACCTCAATGGGGAGTAGGTTTGCGAGAACCGAACCTCGGTAAAACAAATCACCGTGTCATCCATTCTTATTTGCTTGTGATTTGTTTTCGCCCTCTCTTTCGGACTCGTTTATATTTCTAACGCTAACCCCGGCTTGTAGTTGTGCTTAAGTTTATAATTTTCAGATTCCACCTATTCACCCCCCCTCTAGGCGACTTTCAATTGGTATCAAAGCCCGGTGCTTCATTAGAGCTTAACCGCTCGAAGTGATGTCGGGAGATCACGCCAAGAAGGAGATGGTGACCGGCGAGAAGCCCGCTACAAGCCTCGGGAAGGCTCCATCAAGGGAGTCCGATTCCAAGGGAAAGGGAGAATCACACTCCCACAAGTCGCATCGGAGTGGCGACAAAAAGAAGAAGATTAAGAAGGTGGTCTACTACGAGACCGATTCTTCGTCGCCATCCACCTCCGGCTCTGACGCGCCGTCCGTAACTTCTAAGCGCCATGAGCGCAAGAAGTTTAGTAATATCCTCCTACGCTACCCTCGCATTTCTAAACATACTCCATTACTTTCCGTTCCATTTGGCAAACCACCGGTTTTTGACGATGAAGATTATAATATGTGGAGTGATAAAATGAGGCATCACCTAACCTCACTCCACACTAGTATTTGGGACGTTGTTGAGTTTGGTGTACAGGTACCATCCGTGGGGGATGAGGACTATGATTCGGACAAAGTTGCTCAAATCCGGCACTTCAATTCACAAGCCACCACTATACTCCTTGCCTCTCTAAGTCGAGAGGAGTATAACAAGGTGCAAGGATTGAAGAGCGCCAAAGAGATTTGGGACGTGCTCAAAACGGCGCATGAAGGAGACGAGGTCACGAAGATAACCAAGAGGGAAACGGTCGAGGGGGAGCTCGGTCGCTTCATGCTCAATCAAGGAGAAGACCCGCAAGCCATGTACAACCGGCTAAAAACCTTGGTGAACCAAGTGCGCAACCTCGGGAGCACCAAGTGGGATGACCATGAAATGGTCAAGGTCATTCTTAGATCACTCGTATTTCTTAACCCCACTCAAGTTCAATTAATTCGTGGTGATCCAAGATACAAACTAATGTCTCCCAAGGAAGTGATAGGCAAATTTGTGAGCTTTGAATTGATGATCAAAGGCTCCAAGAAGATCATCGAGCAAGGCGCCTCCTCCTCCATACCCGAAGCACAACCCGTTGCATTCAAGGCAACAGAGGAGAAGAAAGAAGACTCTACACCGAGTAGGGTCCCCATCGACGCCTCCAAGCTCGACAATGAGGAGATGGCGCTCATCATCAAGAGCTTCCGCCAAATCCTCAAGCAAAGGAAGGGGAAAGATTACAAGCCCCGTTCCAAGAAGGTTTGCTACAAATGTGGTAAGCCCGGTCATTTTATCGCTAAATGTCCATTATCTAGTGATAGTGACAGGGAAAATGACAAGAGGGGAAGGAGGAAGGAAAAGAAGAAGTACTACAAAAAGAAGGGCGGCGATGCCCATGTTTCCCGGGAGTGGGACTCCGACAAGAGCTCTACCGACTCCTCCGACGACGAGGACGCCGCCAACATCGCCGTCAACAAGGGACTTCTCTTTTCCAACGTTGGCCACAAGTGTCTTATGGCGAAGGACGGCAAGAAGAAGAAGGTAAAATCAAAATCCTCCACTAAATATGCTACCTCTAGTGATGAGGATAATTCTAGTGATGAGGAGGATAACTTGCTTACTCTTTTTGCCAATCTTAACATGCAACAAAAAGAGAAATTAAATGAATTGATTAGTGCCATTCATGAGAAAGATGATCTCTTGGATAGCCAAGAGGACTTCCTTATCAAAGAAAACAAAAAGCATGTTAAGACTAAAAATGCTTATGCTCAGAAAGTAGAGAAAAATGAAAAATTAACTAGTGAGCTAAGTAGTTGCCATGACACTATCTCCAACCTTAGAATTGAGAATGTTAATTTGATTGCTAAGGTTGAGAAGTTAAATATTTGTGATGATTCAATTGTCATTTTATGCTTAGTCATAGATATTGAAAGGGAAATGGAGTATTTGGCAAAGAAGACGCTTCCACTCAACTCCATCGATATTTGCTGATATTCCTCATTGTTCTCCACTTTGGTATAATCTTCACTCATCTCTATTTATTTGCCATTGGGGAGAAATAAAAAGGGCTTGTATTTCATTCACAAGTATCAGTTTTTGGCGATTCATGCCAAAGGGGAGGAAGTATGAGCCCAAAGCAAAAGGACCACACCACCACTGAATTTTCAAAATGAAGTTTTTCAAATTGATATCTTATTGTGTTCAAAAGGGGGAGAAAGTAGTATCTTCAAAACTTGCAAAACCCTCTTGAACACTAAGAGGAGAATTTTATTTAGGGGGAGTTTTGTTTAAGTCAAAGGAAAAGCATTTGAAACAGGGGGAGAAAATTTCAAATCTTGAAAATGCTTCTTTTAATCTCATTCATGTACCTTTGACTATTTGCAAAGGTTTTTGGAAAGAATTTTACAAAGAATTTGCAAAATAAAACCCGTGGTGCAAATGAGGTCCAAAATTTTAAATAAGAAGAAAACCATCCATGCACATCTATTGAAATAAGTTTATTGGTTTCAATTCCAAGCAACCTTTGCACTTACCTTATGCAAACTAGTTCAATTCTGCACTTTTATACTTGCTTTGGTTTGTGTTGGCATCAATCACCAAAAAGGGGGAGATTGAAAGGGAAATAGGGTCAAAACCTTTTCCTATATGAATTTTGGTGGTTGAATTGCCCAACACAAATTATTGGACTAACTAGTTTGCTCTAGAAAATATGTTCTACAGGTGCCAAAGGTTCACAACAAACCAATACAAAGATAAAAGAAAGGGTTCAAAACAAAGGAGCAAAGTATACCGAAGGCAGCCCTGGTCTGGCGCACCGGACTTTCCGGTGTGCCACCGGACAGTGTCCGGTGCACCAGGGAGGAACAACTCTGAACTTGCGAGCTTAGGGAATTTGGAAGGCCTCTCTGCTATAATTCATCGAATTGTCCGGTGTAACACCAGACTGTCCGGTGTGCCATCAGAGCAACGGCTACTTCGTGCCAACGGTCGTCTGTAGAGAACAATAAATGCGCTACAGTGCGCGCCTGCGCGCGTAGAAGTCAGAGCAGGCGCCAGAAGGCGCACCGGACAGTCTATAGGACATGTCCGGTGCACCACCGGACTGTCCGGTGGCCCAATTGTCAGAAGCTCCAATGGTCGAACCCTAATGGTTGAGTGACATGGCTGGTGTTGAGGACTTGTTCTCAAATGCTAAGAGTTAAGAACAAGGCAACATAAAAAGTGTTAAGTGTTAAAGTCCTTCGTCCTTCGAAGCATTATGCCCCTTCGGGAAATAATGAGTTTCGGACGACGGTCACAAAAGACATACCTTCGTAAATATAACAAGTAATGATGAAGGATTCATATAAAGCACGAAATATAATATAGACATCATCATAGAATCATTTCTATTTTATTAACATGGAAAAATAGAAATGATTTCAAATTACAAATGTACCTTCGGTCTTGAGAGAAGGTAAAAAGTACAAGCGTGACGCAAAAGCAAATGCCAAGTCAGCGTGAACAGTACGGGGGTACTGTTCATCTATTTATAGACGCGGGACGCAGCCCTCGTAAAATTACATTCATGTCCATTACATTTGCCAATGACTTATGGAAATCTGACAAGGCCCAAGTAGTCTTTTCATCTTTAAGTCGGTTCCCCTCTCTGCTATCGCGACGAAGCTTCCCTGCGCACAGCTTCGGCTGTGCACCATCCTTCGTGGAGCTTGGTAATCAGCCCGTCCTCCATTTTAATCCTCCTTCATCTGGTTCAGGCTTCGTCCTGACCGTACTTCATGTTCATAATTCTGAGTCCGAAGATACCTGTTCACATAATCCACTTGGAAAACATTGTCAAATCATGTTTTTGAGGACCTTGAGAGCACCTAGAGGGGGGGGGTGAATAGGTGATCCTGTAAAAACTTCAAACTTAAGCCACAAAAACTTGTTAAGCGTTAGCACAGTTAATGTCAAGTGACTAAGGTGAAGTCTTCAACAAAACACAATACCACAAGAATCAAGCACAGAGGGACACGGTGGTTTATCCCGTGGTTCGGCCAAGCCAATGCTTGCCTACTTCCACGTTGTGGCGTCCCAACGGACGAGGGTTGCAATCAACCCCTCTCAAGTGGTCCAACGACCCACTTGAATACCACGGTGTTTTGTTGTTCTTATCTCAATCCCGTTTGCGAGGAATCTCCACAACTTGGAGCCTCTCGCCCTTACAAAAGATGTTCACAAAGAATCACGGAGTAAGGGAGGGATTAGCAACTCACACACAACACAAAGATCACAGCGAATACGCACACACAAAACCCAGACTTGAGCTCAAGAGGCTAACACACTAGAACAGAGCTCAAATCACTAGAATCTCAAACAAGTGCGCAAGATTGATGTGTGAGTGATCAAGAGTGCTCAAGGAATGCTTGGGTGCTTCCTCCATGCGCCAAGGGGTCCCTTTTATAGCCCCAAGGCAGCTAGGAGCCGTTGGGAACAAATCTGGAAGGCCATCTTTGCCTTCTGTCTCGTGGCGCACCGGACAGTCCGGTGCACACCGGACACTGTCCGGTGCCCGATTTGTTTCCAAAAACAGCACTTCTGACCGTTGCTGGCTGCTCCAGATCTGCGCTTAGTTGGCGCACCGGACATGTCCGGTGCACACCGGACAGTCCGGTGTTCCTTCCCGACCGTTGGCTCAGCCACGTGTCTCGCGCGGATTGCGCGGCCGACCGTTGGCCCTGGCCGACCGTTGGCTCACCGGACAGTCCGGTGCACACCGGACAGTCCGGTGAATTATAGCCGTACGCCGTCGGCGAATTCCCGAGAGCGGCCAGTTCGCGCCGAGGAGGCCTGGCGCACCGGACACTGTCCGGTGCACACCGGACAGTCCGGTGCTCCAGACCGAGCTGGGTCTTGGCTGCACACAGCCAAGTCATTTCTCCTCTTCTCTCTTCCTGTTTCTAACACTTAGACAAATATGTTAGTCCACAAAACCAATGTACTAAGGCTTAGAAACATACCTTTATCACTTGATTTGCACCTTGTTCATCCATGTACATAATTTCACAATTAAGCACATGTGTTGAGCACTAAATCACCAAAATACTTAGAAATGGCCCAAGGGCACATTTCCCTTTCAATCTCCCCCTTTTTGGTGATTTATGCCAACACTTCATAAAGCCACTAGAACAAGTGCCAACTCAATTCAAATGACATAAATTTAGGTGTTATTCAATTTTGGCATATATGGATCATCCTTTGCCACCACTTGGTTTGTTTTTGCAAATCAAACACAAATCTCTATCTCTAAGTTAAACACACATGTTTAAGCATAAAGAGAGTCATTCAAAAAGAGATTGATCAAGAATTTCAAAAACTCCCCCTTTTTCCCATAATCAATACTTCTCCCCACAAGAAGCCAACTTTTGACAAGAGAGACATCAAAAGAGTTTTGACAAACCAAACGCTCTATTCTACTATTTTCAAAAACTCTCAAGTGGTAGCTGATCCATTTATCACTTTGGCCTTTATTTTCTCCCCCTTTGGCATCAAGCACCAAAACGGGATCAATCTTGGCCCTATAACCCCATTGCCTCACCAAAATCTTCAATTAAGAGCAAATGGCAATAAGAGTTCATGAGATGGACTTGGAATTAGTTACCCCTCATCGGAGTGCAGTGGAAGTCTTTCATGGTCCAAGTCCACCTTTTCCCTTTCAATTCTCCTTTGTGACTAACACAAGCAAACTCAAACATATGGTTAGTCTCAAAGGGTCAAGTTGTAACACATCTCCCCCTAAACATGTGCATCACATTGCAACGGACTTGTGAGGTCCAGGGAGTGTTTGTACAACTTGAGCACCATAATAAGCAACAAAATGCAGAAGGGAACATGATCAAAAGCATAAATACATGTATGCTACAATTCAATCCAAGTTCCGCGAATCTAAGACATTTAGCTCACTACGCAGCCTGCAAAAGGTCTTCTCATCTAAAGGCTTGGTAAAGATATCGGCTAGCTGGTTCTCGGTGCTAACATAAAACACTTCGATATCTCCCTTTTGCTGGTGGTCTCTCAAAAAGTGATGCCGGATGTCAATGTGCTTTGTGCGGCTGTGTTCAACAGGATTTTCCGCTATTCGGATAGCACTCTCATTATCACATAGGAGTGGGACTTTGCTCAGATTGTAGCCAAAGTCCCTGAGGGTTTGCCTCATCCAAAGTAGTTGCGCGCAACACTGACCTGCGGCAACATACTCGGCCTCAGCGGTGGATAGGGCAACGGAGGTTTGTTTCTTGGAATTCCATGACACCAGGGACCTTCCTAAGAATTGGCACGTCCCCGATGTACTCTTCCTATCGACCTTACATCCAGCATAGTCGGAATCTGAGTACCCAATCAAGTCAAAGTTAGACCCCTTTGGATACCAGATCCCGAAGCAAGGCGTAGCGACTAAATATCTAAGAATTCGCTTCACCGCCACCAAGTGACATTCCTTAGGATCGGATTGAAATCTAGCACACATGCATACGCTAAGCATAATATCCGGTCTACTAGCACATAAATAAAGTAAAGACCCTATCATTGACCGGTATGCCTTTTGATCAACGGACTTACCTCCTTTGTTGAGGTCGGTGTGTCCGTCGGTTCCCATCGGAGTCTTTGCGGGCTTGGCGTCCTTCATCCCAAACCGCTTCAGCAGATCTTGCGTGTACTTCGTTTGGGAGATGAAGGTGCCGTCCTTGAGTTGCTTCACTTGGAACCCAAGGAAGTAGTTCAACTCGCCCATCATCGACATCTCGAATTTCTGCGTCATCACCCTGCTAAACTCTTCACAAGACTTTTGATTAGTAGAACCAAATATTATGTCATCGACATAAATTTGGCATACAAACAAATCACCATCACATGTCTTTGTAAAAAGAGTTGGATCGGCTTTCCCAACCTTGAAAGCATTAGCAAGTAAGAAATCTCTAAGGCATTCATACCATGCTCTTGGGGCTTGTTTAAGTCCATAGAGCGCCTTAGAGAGCTTACACACGTGGTCGGGGTACCGCTCATCCTCGAAGCCAGGGGGTTGCTCTACGTACACCTCCTCCTTTATTGGCCCGTTGAGGAACGCGCTCTTCACATCCATTTGGTACAACCTGAAAGAATGGTGAGCGGCATATGCTAGCAAGATACGAATGGACTCTAGCCTAGCCACAGGAGCAAAAGTCTCCTCAAAGTCCAAACCTGCGACTTGGGCATAACCTTTTGCCACAAGTCGAGCCTTGTTCCTCGTCACCACCCCGTGCTCGTCCTGTTTGTTGCGGAACACCCACTTGGTTCCCACAACATTTTGCTTGGGACGAGGCACCAGTGTCCAAACTTCGTTGCGCTTGAAGTTATTGAGTTCCTCCTGCATGGCCAACACCCAATCCGGATCTAGCAAGGCCTCCTCTACCCTGAAAGGCTCAATAGAGGAGACAAAAGAGTAATGCTCACAAAAATTAACTAATCGAGATCGAGTAGTTACTCCCTTGCTAATGTCACCCAAAATTTGGTCGACGGGATGATCCCTTTGAATCATCGCTCGAACTTGGGTTGGAGGTGCCGGTTGCGCTTCTTCCTCCATCACTTGATCTTCTTGTGCTCCCCCTTGATCACACGCCTCCTTTTGATGAACCTGTTCATCGTCTTGAAGTGGGGGACGCACCGTCGTTGAGGAAGAAGGTTGATTACGTTCATCCTGTTCCTGTGGCCGAACGTCTCCAATCGCCATGGTTCGTATAGCAGCCGTCGGAACATCTTCTTCATCTACATCATCACAATCAACAACTTGCTCTCTTGGAGAGCCATTAGTCTCATCAAATACAACGTCGCTAGAGACTTCAACCAAACCCGATGATTTGTTGAAGACCCTATACGCCTTTGTATTTGAATCATAACCTAATAAAAACCCTTCTACAGCTTTGGGAGCAAACTTAGAATTTCTACCCTTCTTTACTAGAATGTAGCACTTGCTCCCAAAAACACGAAAGTACGATACATTGGGTTTGTTACCGGTTAGTAGCTCATACGAAGTCTTCTTGAGGAGTCGATGAAGGTAGACCCTGTTGATGGCGTGGCAAGCCGTGTTCACGGCTTCCGACCAAAAGCACTCGGGGGTCTTGAACTCTCCAAGCATCGTCCTCGCCATATCGATTAGCGTCCTGTTCTTCCTCTCTACCACACCATTTTGCTGTGGTGTGTAGGGAGCGGAGAACTCGTGCTTGATCCCTTCCTCCTCAAGAAACTCCTCTACTTGAAGGTTCTTGAACTCGGACCCGTTGTCGCTCCTTATCTTCTTCACCTTGAGCTCAAACTCGTTTTGAGCTCTCCTGAGGAAGCGCTTGAGGGTCCCTTGGGTTTCAGACTTATCCTGCAAAAAGAACACCCAAGTGAAGCGGGAAAAGTCATCAACAATAACTAAACCATACTTACTTCCTCCTATGCTCAGATAGGCGACGGGTCCGAAGAGGTCCATATGCAGCAGCTCCAGGGGTCTCGACGTGGTCATCACGTTCTTGCTGTGATGTGCTCCTCCCACTTGTTTACCTGCCTGACAAGCTGCACAAGGTCTATCTTTTTCGAAATAAACATTTGTTAGACCTATCACGTGTTCTCCCTTTAGAAGCTTGTGGAGGTTCTTCATCCCCACATGTGCTAAGCGGCGATGCCACAGCCAGCCCATGCAAGTCTTAGCCATTAAGCATGCATCTAGACCGGCCTCTTCTTTTGCAAAATCAACTAAATAAAGCTTGCCGTCTAGTACACCCTTAAAAGCTAGTGAACCATCACATCTTCTAAAGACAGACACATCTACATTTGTAAAAAGGCAATTGTATCCCATTTGACATAATTGACTAACAGATAGCAAATTATATCCAAGACTCTCCACTAAGAATACATTTGAAATAGAATGCTCATTAGAAATTGCAATTTTACCTAGCCCTTTTACCTTGCCTTGATTCCCATCACCGAATATAATTGAATCTTGGGAATCCTTATTCTTGACGTAGGAGGTGAACATCTTCTTCTCCCCCGTCATATGGTTTGTGCATCCGCTGTCGATAATCCAGCTTGAACCCCCGGATGCATAAACCTGCAAGGCAAATTTAGGCTTGGGTCTTAGGTACCCAACTCATGTTGGGTCCTGCAAGGTTAGCACAAATATCTTTAGGGATCCAAATGCAAGATTTATCTCCCTTGCATCTAGCCCCTAATTTCCTAGCAACTACCTTCTTACCCTTTCTACAAATAGCAAAGAGAGCATTACAAGCATAATAAATGGTAGAAGGTTCATTCACTACTTTCCTAGGAGCATGAATAACATTCTTCCTAGGTACATGAGCAATATTTCTCCTAGGCATATGTACAACATTTCTCCTACACATATCTCTACCATGATTATAAGAAGAACTAGAAGCGAACATTGCATGAGAATCATAAGCATATGAATCAAAATGATTATAAGCATTTCTAGCATGTCTCCTATCATAATACATAAAAGCATGATTCTTTTTAGTATTACTAGCCATCGGGGCCTTCCCCTTCTCCTTGACGAAGATGGGAGCCTTATGGCTTGTTAAGTTCTTGGCTTCCCTCTTGAAGCCAAGCCCATCCTTAATTGAGGGGTGTCTACCAATCGTGTAGGCATCCCTTGCAAATTTGATTTTATCAACTTCATTCTTGCTAGTCTTAAGTTGGGCATTAAGACTAGCCACTTCATCATTTAATTTGGAAATTAGAACTAGGTGTTCACTACAAGCATTAACATCAAAATCCTTACACCTAGTACAAATTTCAACATGTTCAACACAAGAATTTGATTTACTAGCTACTTCTAGTTTAGCACTTAAATCAATATTAACACTTCTTAAGGTAGAAATGGTTTCATGACAGGAAGATATTTCACTAGAAAGCATTTCATTTCTTTTCACTTCTAAAGCATATGATTTTTGTGCCTCTACAAATTTATCATGTTCATCATACAATAAATCTTCTTGCTTTTCTAAAAGCCTATCCTTTTCATTCAATGCATTAATTAATTCATTGATTTTCTCTATCTTAGATCTATCTAAGCCCTTGAACAAGCAAGAATAATCTATGTCATCATCACTAGACTCACTATCACTAGATGAAGCATAAGTGGAGTCTTGAATACTCACCTTCTTCTCTCTTGCCATAAGGCAAGTGAGACGCTCGTTGGGGAAGAGAGCCGATTTGTTGAAGGCAGTGGCGGCGAGTCCTTCGTTGTCGGAGTCGGAGGAGGAGCAATCCGAGTCCCACTCCTTTCCTAGATGCGCCTCGCCTTTTGCCTTCTTGTATTGCTTCTTCTTCTCTCTTTTGTTCCCCTTTTCCTGGTCACTTTCATTATCGGGACAGTTAGCAATGAAATGACCAAGCTTACCGCATTTGAAGCATGAGCGCTTCCCCTTGGCTTTGGTCTTGCTTGGTTGTCCCTTGTGACCTTTAAGCACCGTCTTGAATCTCTTAATGATGAGAGCCATCTCTTCATCATTAAGGCCAGCCGCCTCAACTTGCGCCACCTTGCTAGGTAGCGACTCCTTGCTCCTCGTTGCCTTTAGAGCAATGGGTTGAGGCTCGTGGAGTGGTCCGTTCAACGCGTCGTCGACGTATCTTGCCTCCTTGATCATCATCCGCCCGCTCACGAATTTTCCAAGCACTTCCTCGGGCGTCATCATCGTGTACCTGGGATTCTCACGAATATTGTTCACGAGATGAGGATCAAGTACGGTAAAGGACCTGAGCATTAGGCGGACGACGTCGTGGTCCGTCCATCGCGTGCTCCCGTAGCTTCTTATCTTGTTGATAAGGGTCTTGAGCCGGTTGTACGTTTGCGTTGGCTCCTCGCCCCTTATCATCGCGAACCGTCCAAGCTCGCCCTCCACCAACTCCATCTTGGTGAGTAAGGTGACGTCGTTCCCCTCATGAGAAATCTTGAGGGTGTCCCAGATTTGCTTGGCGTTGTCCAAGCCGCTCACCTTATGGTATTCATCCCTGCACAAGGAAGCTAGAAGAACAGTAGTAGCTTGTGCATTTTTATGAATTTGTTCATTAATGAACATGGGACTATCCGAACTATCAAAGTGCATTCCACTCTCTACAATCTCCCATATACTAGGATGGAGAGAGAATAGGTGACTACGCATTTTGTGACTCCAAAATCCGTAGTCCTCTCCATCAAAGTGTGGGGGCTTGCCAAGTGGAATGGAGAGCAAATGAGAATGTGAACTTTGCGGAATACGAGAGTAATCAAAGGAAAAGTTCGAATCAACCGGTTTTCTCCTCTCGTAGTCGTTGTGGTCCTCATCCTTTTGGGAAGAAGTAGACTCGTCGCTGTCGTAGTAGATGATCTCCTTGATGCGCCTGGTCTTCTTCTTCTTCCCATCCTTTCGTCTTTGACCCGAGCCGGAGTCGGTAGGCTTGTCGTCCTTCGGCTCGTTGACGAAGGTCTCCTTCTCTTTGTCGTTGATCACTATACCCTTCCCCTTAGGATCCATCTATTCGGGCGGTTAGTCCCTTTGTGAATAGAACGGCTCTGATACCAATTGAGAGCACCTAGAGGGGGGGTGAATAGGTGATCCTGTAAAAACTTCAAACTTAAGCCACAAAAACTTGTTAAGCGTTAGCACAGTTAATGTCAAGTGACTAAGGTGAAGTCTTCAACAAAACACAATACCACAAGAATCAAGCACAGAGGGACACGGTGGTTTATCCCGTGGTTCGGCCAAGCCAATGCTTGCCTACTTCCACGTTGTGGCGTCCCAACGGACGAGGGTTGCAATCAACCCCTCTCAAGTGGTCCAACGACCCACTTGAATACCACGGTGTTTTGTTGTTCTTATCTCAATCCCGTTTGCGAGGAATCTCCACAACTTGGAGCCTCTCGCCCTTACAAAAGATGTTCACAAAGAATCACGGAGTAAGGGAGGGATTAGCAACTCACACACAACACAAAGATCACAGCGAATACGCACACACAAAACCCAGACTTGAGCTCAAGAGGCTAACACACTAGAACAGAGCTCAAATCACTAGAATCTCAAACAAGTGCGCAAGATTGATGTGTGAGTGATCAAGAGTGCTCAAGGAATGCTTGGGTGCTTCCTCCATGCGCCAAGGGGTCCCTTTTATAGCCCCAAGGCAGCTAGGAGCCGTTGGGAACAAATCTGGAAGGCCATCTTTGCCTTCTGTCTCGTGGCGCACCGGACAGTCCGGTGCACACCGGACACTGTCCGGTGCCCGATTTGTTTCCAAAAACAGCACTTCTGACCGTTGCTGGCTGCTCCAGATCTGCGCTTAGTTGGCGCACCGGACATGTCCGGTGCACACCGGACAGTCCGGTGTTCCTTCCCGACCGTTGGCTCAGCCACGTGTCTCGCGCGGATTGCGCGGCCGACCGTTGGCCCTGGCCGACCGTTGGCTCACCGGACAGTCCGGTGCACACCGGACAGTCCGGTGAATTATAGCCGTACGCCGTCGGCGAATTCCCGAGAGCGGCCAGTTCGCGCCGAGGAGGCCTGGCGCACCGGACACTGTCCGGTGCACACCGGACAGTCCGGTGCTCCAGACCGAGCTGGGTCTTGGCTGCACACAGCCAAGTCATTTCTCCTCTTCTCTCTTCCTGTTTCTAACACTTAGACAAATATGTTAGTCCACAAAACCAATGTACTAAGGCTTAGAAACATACCTTTATCACTTGATTTGCACCTTGTTCATCCATGTACATAATTTCACAATTAAGCACATGTGTTGAGCACTAAATCACCAAAATACTTAGAAATGGCCCAAGGGCACATTTCCCTTTCAGACCTTCGGAGGACGAAGGCCCCCAACAGTAGCCCCTCGCAATATTAATTTGTTAATGATAAATTCAGATTGCGATATGGACGAAGGCCTTGAGCCGAAGGTCCGAAAAAACACCTTCCCTTTGCTAGAATAGCAACATTCACTGACAAGCGGGGTCTTTCAATTTTCAACGCCCCGGGGGTATAAATAAGATCATACCACAAACTTATTTGGTACGCACACTTGCCATCTGCTTCGGCCCACTAAATTTTTAACTCTTGTGCACTGAGATTTGCTGATCTTTTTGATTTTGAAGCTTCGGCCTTGAAAACAGTTTTTTTTAGCGTTTCCGAAGATGTCTGAAGGTAAGAAGATCCCTGCTGAGACGAAGCTGAGTCTCGACGAAGAGAAGAACTTGGGGTTCCTTATAGCGATGGCGGAGACCAATACGGAGAAAATCACCAAGGAGATTCTTGAAGGTTTGTCCGAAGATACTGGTGACAGCGACAGTTACGATGTAGAAAGTGGTGGGGAAGAGTCCGAAGATCGACCATGGCGGCCAAGTCACACGGTTTTCGGGAAAACCACTATTAAGCAGAGTCATATTGATAATATGAGGGGGCGGTATTTTCGAGATATATCTATTGTGAGGGCTGATGCTGGAGAAAAGACTTCTCCCACCCCCGAAGAAGATGAAGTCGTAATCTTCCGAAGCTTTCTCAAGGCTGGGCTTCGATTCCCCCTAAGCAACTTTGTTGTTGAAGTACTGAAAACATTTCAAGTCTACCTTCATCAAATTACTCCCGAAGCTATCATAAGAATGGGGATGTTTGTCTGGGCTGCGAAAAGCCAAGGTTTAGAGCCAAATGCTAAAAGCTTTTGCAACATTCATGAGTTGTTATATGAGACGAAGCCCTGGGGGAAAGAACACTATCACAACAACTTTGGGTGTTACAGCTTCGGTGCCCGCTCCGGGTCAAGCCGCCCTGTGCCAACCTTTCGGAAGAGGTGGCCCGGAGCCTGGATGACAGAGTGGTTCTATGTAAAGAATGACTTAACAGTGCAGGAAGATGTTAAGAGTATTATTATGCGCCCCATCTGGCAACGCTTCGGACTTCGAAGGCCGAAGGTTGAAATGGATGAAGCAGCCGAGGAATGCCAAAGAGCCTTCGGCGTAATCTGCTCTTTCATTGGGACAAGGGACTTGGTCCAAGAGCATATTGCCTTCAGGGTATGGCCACTTGCAGGAAAGTGGGAAATGCCGAAGGAGACCATCAAAGAGTCCGACGAAGGCGGACTAGTCAGACTGAAATACACATTCAAATACGGGGATAAGTTTGTTGAACCTGATGACGACTGGTTGAAAAGCATTGAAACATTAAGTGACGAGCTGCTTGGGGCATATTCGAAGGCCGAGAACACTGCGTTATCAGCAGCCTTCGGAGGCCGAAAGAAGAAAAGGCTCAACCGGGTATTTGACGCAGTCGGGTTTGTCTACCCTGACTATCACTATCCGGTATTGGGTCGCAAAAGAAAAAATACTTCTCCTTCGACAGAAGCTACCACTAGTGCCACTAGCGAGCCAGCGCCGCAAAGGAAAAAGATGAAGGTACTCACCCACCGAGCGCGTTTTATTGAGCCGGCCACAGTGCCAAAATTTATTGGTGAAGTCTCTTTGGCCACTGAAGCTACAAAACCAGCTCCAGTGTAACGCCCCGAATTTTGCAGTTGAATTTTTTTTCTTTTCTTTACTCGCCAAATTCGGGCGTTACCTTTTCTTTTTCTTTTTCCCCTCGCTAGACCTTGACCTTTTCCAAAGTTTTAGCGGGATTCGGTTTGGATTTCTCGTGTAAGAAAAACTCTAAAAATACTTTATGTTGTTTGATGCACCATGCCGAACCTTGCATTTCTTTTGATTGCTTTGAAGGTGCAAATGCATTCATGTAGGAAGATCGGATTTCGAAAACAGGGAAATAATCTTTTCTTTTTCTTTCTCTCTCTTTCTCTCTCCTCTTTTTCTCTCTCCCGCGCCGTGGGCCGACCCCGGCCGGCCCAAGCCCCCCTGCGCGCCCCCCCTCTTGGGCCCAAAAAGGCCCAACCGCCCCCACCCCCCCCTTTTTCTTTTTTTCCCAAAACCCCCTCTCCCTCTCCCTCATTCTCTCCCTCTCTCTCTCCCACCGCCGCCCTACCCCCTGCCCTAGGCCGCCGCCGCCGCCCCTCGCCGTCGGCCGCCCCCGCCGGTGAGCCCCCTCCCCCTCCCCCTCCCCCCTCCTCCCTCCTTCCCCCTCCCCTCCTCTTTCCCCCGCCCGGCCGCTCGGCCGCCCCTGGCCGCGCCGGCCCTGGCCGCGCCGCCCGGCCAACCCCAGCCCCAGCCGGCCACGGCCGCCCCCGGCCGCGCCCAGCCAGCCCCCCCGGCCGCGCCCCCCGTCCGCCTGGCCCCTGGCCGCCAGCTCGGCCGGCCTTGGCCGCCAGCTCGGCCAGCCTTGGCCGCCAGCTCGGCCGGTCCTGGCCGCCGGTTCAACCGGCCGGCTCGGCCGCCCTCCCCCGCGTTCGGCCGCCCCGGCCGCCCAGCTCGGCCGCCCAGCCCAGGGCCGGTTCAACCGCCCTAGGGCCGGTTCAACCGCCCCCCCCCCTCTGTTTTTTTTATTTTTTTTATTTTATTTTATTTACTTTCTGTGATCATAATTACTTTATTTTAGGTAGACTAATCATTGTTTATGCTATGGAAAATAGGAAGTTTAATTTAAAATTTTGTTATGCTATTGATTCACGTAGTTAATTGTTTATCTCGTGCAATGTTGATCAACCTAAAATAATTAGGTTTCCATTAGTATATATATAACAGAATCCTTTTGTTAAGAACCAATTGTAACTGATCATTAGTGCATAAACTTTAACCCCCTGCGAGACCCTTTCCCCGTTTCTTTCTAACCTTAATGAATGCGATATCGAATGTCATACTTGATGCATATTCGCTTTACTTGTTACCTTGTATGGTGTGCTGTTCTTTTGTATTAAATATGTGGATGTATGTATGTTTGCGCTCGCATAGAGAACGATCCGGTCGAAGAGCCCGAGGAATTCGCAGGAGAAGCCCCTGAGCAGCAGTCGGTTGGTGGAGGCAAGTGTCCTTTGACCTATCTCTGTCCTATTCATTCTTTAATTCACCTCCCGCATTACACATTTATACCTAAGGATTGACTAGCTTTTGTTACCCATGTCCTTGTTTACCTATTTGGGTCGGATTATTACTGCTTAGTCTGATGCTATTGCTCAACTCTAATCAATGAACATGATGTGATTATCTATGATACGCTGTTTTCCCCTTCTTATTTATGATCGTACTTGTGGCATTTAAGGGGACTCGAGCGGTTTCTCGAGTGCCTCTCCGTAAGGACCTGTTCAATGGATGACCGCCCGGGAAAACAGTGCAACCATGAGGGTGGAATGGGACGCCCTTAGCTGAATAATTAGAGGAACCGGGGTGTAGTTCGCTTAGCCGTTGTGCCGTCAATGGGGCTCGGTGTATGCGGCTCGCTCTGCCAAGGTTGATTTGTCCCTTGGGGAGGAGTGCGGTACATTTAGGAAACCTAACGGGTGGCTACAGCCCTGGGGAATCTTTGTAAAGGCTACGTAGTGAGACCCTGCCTATTCACCTTGGTAGTGTTTAAGGGTTTGATCAGCCCGAGGCAAGAGGGAATCACGGCTTGTGGGTAAAGTGCGCAACCTCTGCAGAGTGTTATGAAACTGATATATCAGTCGTGCTCGCGGTTATGAGCGGCCAAGGGAGCTCCAGAGATTAGTGATACTTGATCAGTGATACTTTGGTACAGGTGGCAATGAGATTGATGATTCTGATTATGATTATGGTGTTGGTAAGTGGTATTCTTTCCGTTTGGAAAGGATACATTGGGCTAATAACTTGGGTTAATGTTAAAACCTGGCTTTCTACTAGTAAGTAATAACCTGACCAACTAAAAGCAACTGCTTGACTTATCCCCACATAAAGCTAGTCCACTACAGCCAAACGGGATGCTTGCTGAGTATGTTTATGTGTACTCACCCTTGCTCTACACACCAATCCCCCCCCCAGGTTGTCAGCATTGCAACCACTGCTCAGGAGAAGATGAAGCTGTGGAAGGAGACTTCCAGGAGTTCCAAGACTACGACGAGTTCTAGGTGTGGGTTAGCGGCAACCCCCAGTCGGCTGCCTGTGAAGGCCGTGTTATCTACGTTTCTTTTCCGCACTTTGATTTATTGTAAGAACTATATGGACGTCTCAGACGTATGATGTAATCGACTATTATTTCCCTTTTAATACTATTTGAGCACTATGTGATGATGTCCATATTATGTAACTGCTGTGTACGTGAATAACTGATCCTGGCACGTACATGGTTCGCATTCGGTTTACCTTCTAAAACCGGGTGTGACATAAGTGGTATCAGAGCCGTGCTGACTGTAGGACCGCTAACCTAGAGTAGAATGGTCGTTCTAAGGACTATAGACCTCTGTCCCTGCCTTGACTTTGGTATCCCTTCAAAAGTTGGTCCTACTGACCAAACCTATGTTCTACTATATATTATACCTTGCTGAAAATTTTGTTTATTCTGATCCTTCATTTATTTATGATTCATTATTTGCTGGTCATATTAATTCTGTTCTCACCCTTTTGCTTGCGATGTCTTTTGTAGATGGCTCGACTTAGACACACTGCACGAAAGTCCGTCATCCCCTTCTTACCCTCCCGCCTTGCTGAGCGTCCGCTTCGCCGTCCCGTGGCCGGACAGTCCAGCCACTTGGAGAGACTGCACCACCGCCTGCATGAGGAGCAGGAACGTCGACGACAGGAGCAGCAGGGCTCTTCTTTCTCGCTCCAGCAGGAGATAGAGTCTGTGAGGAGCTGCTCCCCTGTGCTTCCCCTGGAGGCGCCCCCTGCACCACCACTGGGCGCCCCAGCTTCTGGAGTAGCTGCTGGAGGAGACCCAGACGACGGAGGTGGCGACGACAGCTCGAGCCACGACCTCAACTTCTCTGCTAACCATGAGCCGGAAGGATGGGTTGCTCGACCCATCACTCGCGACGCTGCTCGCGGGTGTCACTTCCACGACGCGCTCGACACCCTGCTACGTCGGGCACTTGACCGGCGTACTTGGTCCATCGAGTATCGCTGTGTGGTCTACCAGCATAGTCGCGGGGTCTACCCGGACCGCTGGGAGGCGACCTGCTTGGTGCGCCGTCCGGAGAACAGTCTCCAGGGCGCGGAGGCTTGCTCAGAGCACTATTCTATCTCTGAGCGGGACTCAGCTGAGGCAGCCATGCAGGATGCTGCACGGCGTGCGCTTTCGCACTACTGCTCGGTTCTCGGTGGGGTAGCTGACGGTCTTGACCTGAAGTATTACCCCCGCCGTCCATCTGGCAGCACAGGAGGCGTGATTGTTTCACCTGCTGGTGAGGACAATCCTAGGTTGAGCAGCACAGTCAACCTAGCCGCCGTGCTAAACACGGAGCTGGACCATGCATTAGACGAGCTGAGTAGGGCTCGTGCTGAGATCGCCCTGCTGCGGGCTGAGCGCGCGGAACGTCGTCACTTGGATGATGGTTCCCCCGCTCCCGTCGGGACTCAGCACCCGTATCGCTCACCTCGGCGTGGACTCCAGTCTTATGGCAATCCCGACTGCAAGACCAAGATAAATCTAGAACCATAGATCGTTAGGGTTGGATCTTGTAATTAATACAAAATATATGCATAGAAGCTTCAGTCTTAGCGTTAGTCTCGGTTTTAGTTAGTCTTAGTTAGACAGGGTAGTTTGCTATATCCTGTGCATTTATGTTTGTCATGATGAACTATGTTTGGTTTGGATCTTTGTAATGACTGTCACCAGAGTGTGGGTATCCCCTGCATTTTGGCTTACCTATTATGTTAATGGAGTTAGTTATATAGTTGGGAAACCTTTATTCTACTTTCCTCTTTATCTGAGAAGCTGTGTGGTCTGTGTTGGAGATCAGTGAAGATGCTCATCTGTTCAGTGCTGTTGGAGAATTCTATACTCTTTTCTTATGCTGCAAGATTTGCCAGATCAGTTCTGATGTGTGGTTGCGTTCTGCAGATGTCAGAGAACAGGCGTAGAGGAGGAAGGCGTGCTCAGCAGGAGCAAGCCGCCCCGCAGGATGAGGTGCCTCAGCAGCAGCATCTGCCGCCCCCGCCCCCGATGTCGATCGAGCAGATGTTTCTGATGCAGACTCAGGCAGTTCAGGCCATCGGTCAGACACTGGCCGCCATTCAGCAGCAGCAGCAGCAGCAGCAGCAGGCTCCACCCCAGCCTCAGATGCCTCAGATGCCTAGAGACAAGCGTGCTGAATTCATGAGAGGTCATCCCCCAACGTTCGCTCACTCTTCTGACCCCATGGATGCTGAAGATTGGCTGCGCACTGTGGAGCGGGAGTTGCATACCGCTCAGTGTGATGACAGGGAGAAAGTCTTGTATGGTCCCCGTCTGTTGAGAGGAGCAGCCCAATCATGGTGGGAGTCTTACCTCGCCACCCATGCCGACCCCGATGCCATCACCTGGGAAGAGTTCAGAGGTAGCTTTCGTCAGTACCATGTGCCTGCAGGTCTGATGACAGTGAAGAAGGAGGAGTTCCTGGCCCTTAAGCAAGGGTCATCATCTGTCAGTGAGTATCGAGACAGGTTTCTGCAGTTGTCTCGCTATGCTCCTGAGGATGTCAACACTGATGCCAAGCGACAGTACCGTTTTCTGAGAGGCTTGGTCGACCCTCTTCAGTACCAACTGATGAATCACACCTTCCCGACATTCCAGCACCTGATTGACAGAGCAATCATGACAGAAAGAAAGCGTAAGGAGATGGAAGATCGTAAGCGCAAGATCAGTGGACCCCAGCCTGGAAGCAGCAGCCGTCCTCGTTTTTCAGGCAATCAACCTCAGCAGTTCAGGCAGAACCAGCGTCCACCTCAGCAGCATCAGCAGCGTCAGCAGTATCAGCAGTTCCAAAGGCAGTACCCTCAGCATCAGTACCAGAACCGTCAGAGCAATCAATCAGGAGGTCAGTTTCAGAGGCAGAATCAGCAGACACCTCGTCTTCCTGCCCCAGCAAGCCAGCAGAACAATCAGGCAGCACCAGCTCAGGTTGGAAACAGGGCATGTTTCCACTGTGGAGAGCAAGGCCACTGGGTTATGCAATGCCCGAAGAAAGCAGCCCAGCAGCAGTCAGGCCCCAATGCCCCAGCAAAGCAGAATGCGTCTCAGTCTGGAGCAGGCAACCGCCCTCAGCAGCGCTATAATCATGGAAGACTGAATCACTTGGAGGCTGAAGCAGTTCAGGAGACCCCCGGCATGACAGTAGGTATGTTCCCAGTCGACTCCCATATTGCAGAAGTGTTATTTGATACTGGAGCAACGCATTCTTTCATTACTGCATCATGGGTGAAAGCACATAATCTTCCAATTACTACCATGTCAACCCCCATTCAAATTGACTCAGCCGGTGGTAGAATTCGAGCTGATAGCATATGTTTGGGTGTAAGTGTGGAAATAAGGGGGATAGCGTTTCCCGCTAACCTTATAGTAATGGGTACTCAGGGAATAGATGTCATCCTAGGGATGAATTGGCTAGATAAGTATCAGGCAGTTATCAGTTGTGATAAAAGGACAATCAAGTTGGTGTCCCCACTAGGAGAGGAAGTGGTGACCGAGTTAGTCCCGCCTGAGCCAAAGAAAGGAAGTTGTTATCAGATGGCTGTCGATAACAGTGAAGCAGACCCAATTGAGAGTATCAAGGTTGTGTCTGAATTCCCAGATGTGTTTCCAAAGGACTTACCGGGTATGCCACCAGAGCGGAAAGTTGAATTCGCTATAGAGCTTCTTCCTGGAACCGCCCCTATCTTTAAGAGAGCTTACAGAATATCTGGACCAGAGTTGGTTGAGCTTAAGAAGCAGATTGATGAGCTGTCAGAGAAAGGTTACATCCGGCCAAGCACCTCGCCTTGGGCCGCCCCTGTCTTGTTCGTGGAAAAGAAAGATGGCACCAAAAGGATGTGTATCGATTATCGAGCTTTGAATGAAGTCACGATCAAGAACAAGTATCCCTTGCCCAGAATAGAAGATCTGTTCGACCAGTTGAGAGGAGCCAGTGTGTTCTCCAAGATTGATCTGAGGTCAGGTTATCATCAGCTCAGGATCCGGCCTTCGGACATTCCGAAGACGGCATTCATTACCAAGTATGGTTTGTATGAGTTCACAGTGATGTCTTTTGGTTTGACCAATGCACCAGCCTTCTTTATGAATCTGATGAACAGTGTATTCATGGATTACCTTGATAAGTTTGTGGTGGTATTCATTGATGACATTCTGATTTATTCTCAAAGCGAAGAAGAGCATGCAGATCATTTGAGGATGGTATTGCAGAGATTGCGAGAGCACCAGTTGTATGCAAAGTTGAGCAAGTGTGAGTTCTGGATCAATGAGGTCCTGTTCTTGGGTCACATAATCAACAAAGAAGGATTGGCTGTGGATCCGAAGAAAGTGGCAGACATTCTGAACTGGAAAGCGCCAACGGATGCTCGAGGAATCAAGAGCTTCATTGGAATGGCCGGATATTATCGGCGATTCATTGAAGGGTTTTCGAAGATTGCGAAACCAATGACAGCGTTGCTAGGCAACAAGGTTGAGTTCAAGTGGACCCAGAAATGTCAAGAGGCCTTCGAAGCGCTGAAAGAGAAGTTGACAACAGCGCCTGTCCTAGTCTTGCCTGATGTGCACAAGCCCTTCTCTGTGTACTGTGATGCTTGTTACACAGGTTTGGGATGCGTGTTGATGCAAGAGGGAAGAGTTGTGGCTTACTCGTTCCGACAGCTGAAGATTCATGAGAAGAATTACCCAATCCATGATCTAGAATTGGCAGCAGTGGTTCACGCACTGAAGACATGGAGGCACTATCTGTATGGACAGAAATGCGATGTTTACACAGATCACAAGAGTCTGAAGTACATATTCACTCAGTCAGAGCTGAACATGAGGCAGCGAAGATGGTTAGAGTTGATCAAAGACTATGAGTTGGAGATCCATTACCATCCGGGCAAAGCAAACGTAGTGGCAGATGCTTTGAGCAGAAAGAGTCAAGTCAATCTGATGGTCGCTCGTCCGATGCCTTATGAGTTGGCCAAGGAGTTCGACAGGTTGAGTCTCGGATTTTTGAACAATTCGCGAGGAGTCACAGTTGAATTGGAACCTACCTTGGAGCGAGAAATCAAAGAAGCGCAGAAGAATGATGAGAAGATCAGTGAGATCCGGCGACTGATTCTAGATGGCAGAGGGAAAGATTTTCGAGAAGATGCAGAAGGCGTGATATGGTTCAAAGACCGCTTGTGTGTTCCCAATGTCCAGTCCATTCGGGAGTTGATTCTCAAGGAAGCTCATGAGACAGCCTATTCGATTCACCCTGGCAGTGAGAAGATGTATCAGGATCTGAAGAAGAAATTCTGGTGGTACGGAATGAAGAGGGAAATCGCAGAGCATGTGGCTAAGTGCGATAGTTGCCGAAGAATTAAGGCCGAACACCAGAGACCTGCTGGATTGTTGCAACCGTTGCAGATCCCTCAGTGGAAATGGGATGAGATCGGTATGGATTTCATAGTCGGATTGCCTCGCACTCGAGCCGGCTACGATTCCATTTGGGTAGTAGTGGACCGCTTGACCAAGTCAGCCCACTTCATACCTGTCAAGACCAGCTACAACAGCGCAGTATTGGCAGAGTTGTATATGTCTCGGATCGTTTGTCTTCATGGTGTGCCAAAGAAGATAGTGTCAGACAGAGGAACGCAGTTCACCTCTCATTTCTGGCAGCAGTTGCATGAAGCTTTGGGCACACATCTGAATTTTAGTTCAGCTTATCATCCGCAGACAGATGGCCAGACCGAAAGAACCAACCAAATTCTTGAAGACATGTTGAGAGCCTGTGCGTTGCAAGATCAGTCCGGATGGGACAAGCGATTGCCTTATGCAGAGTTTTCTTATAACAACAGTTACCAGGCCAGTTTGAAGATGTCACCATTTCAAGCGCTCTATGGAAGGAGTTGCAGAACTCCGTTGCAATGGGATCAGCCTGGAGAGAAGCAAGTGTTTGGGCCAGATATTTTGCTCGAAGCCGAAGAGAACATCAAGATGGTCCGAGAGAATCTGAAGATAGCGCAATCGAGGCAGCGAAGCTATGCAGACACAAGAAGAAGAGAGCTGAGTTTTGAAGTCGGAGACTTTGTCTATCTGAAAGTGTCACCGATCAGAGGAGTCAGAAGGTTCGGAATCAAAGGCAAGCTAGCACCCCGCTACATTGGTCCGTACCAAATCCTCTCAAAGCGTGGAGAAGTGGCTTATCAGCTCAGTCTGCCAGAGAATTTGTCAGCTGTGCATGATGTCTTTCATGTGTCTCAATTGAAGAAGTGCTTGCGTGTGCCAGAAGAGCAGTTGCCAGTGGAAGGTCTGGAAGTCCAGGAGGACTTGACCTATGTTGAGAAGCCAGCTCAGATTCTCGAGGTTGCAGATAGAGTCACCCGAAGGAAGACCATCAGGATGTGCAAAGTCAGATGGAGTCATCACTCTGAGGAAGAAGCAACCTGGGAGCGTGAAGATGATCTAATGGCTAAGTACCCAGAGCTCTTTGCTAGCCAACCCTGAATCTCGAGGGCGAGATTCTTTTAAGGGGGATAGGTTTGTAACGCCCCGAATTTTGCAGTTGAATTTTTTTTCTTTTCTTTACTCGCCAAATTCGGGCTTTACCTTTTCTTTTTCTTTTTCCCCTCGCTAGACCTTGACCTTTTCCAAAGTTTTAGCGGGATTCGGTTTGGATTTCCCGTGTAAGAAAAACTCTAAAAATACTTTATTTTGTTTGATGCACCATGTCGAACCTTGCATTTCTTTTGATTGCTTTGAAGGTGCAAATGCATTCATGTAGGAAGATCGGATTTCGAAAACAGGGAAATAATCTTTTCTTTTTCTTTCTCTCTCTTTCTCTCTCCTCTTTTTCTCTCTCCCGCGCCGTGGGCCGACCCCGGCCGGCCCAAGCCCCCCTGCGCGCCCCCCCTCTTGGGCCCAAAAAGGCCCAACCGCCCCCACCCCCCCCCCCCCCTTTTCTTTTTTTCCCAAAACCCCCTCTCCCTCTCCCTCATTCTCTCCCTCTCTCTCTCCCACCGCCGCCCTACCCCCTGCCCTAGGCCGCCGCCGCCGCCCCCTTGCTCGGCCGCCGCCCCTCGCCGTCGGCCGCCCCCGCCGGTGAGCCCCCTCCCCCCTCCTCCCTCCTTCCCCCTCCCCTCCTCTTTCCCCCGCCCGGCCACTCGGCCGCCCCTAGCCGCGCCGGCCCTGGCCGCGCCACCCGGCCAACCCCAGCCCCAGCCGGCCACGGCCGCCCCCGGCCGCGCCCCCCGTCCGCCTGGCCCCTGGCCGCCAGCTCGGCCGGCCTTGGCCGCCAGCTCGGCCGGCCTTGGCCGCCAGCTCGGCCGGTCCTGGCCGCCGGTTCAACCGGCCGGCTCGGCCGCCCTCCCCCGCGTTCGGCCGCCCCGGCCGCCCAGCTCGGCCGCCCAGCCCAGGGCCGGTTCAACCGCCCTAGGGCCGGTTCAACCGCCCCCCCCCCCTCTGTTTTTTTTATTTTTTTTATTTTATTTTATTTACTTTCTGTGATCATAATTACTTTATTTTAGGTAGACTAATCATTGTTTATGCTATGGAAAATAGGAAGTTTAATTTAAAATTTCGTTATGCTATTGATTCACGTAGTTAATTGTTTATCTCGTGCAATGTTGATCAACCTAAAATAATTAGGTTTCCATTAGTATATATATAACAGAATCCTTTTGTTAAGAACCAATTGTAACTGATCATTAGTGCATAAACTTTAACCCCCTGCGAGACCCTTTCCCCGTTTCTTTCTAACCTTAATGAATGCGATATCGAATGTCATACTTGATGCATATTCGCTTTACTTGTTACCTTGTATGGTGTGCTGTTCTTTTGTATTAAATATGTGGATGTATGTATGTTTGCGCTCGCATAGAGAACGATCCGGTCGAAGAGCCCGAGGAATTCGCAGGAGAAGCCCCTGAGCAGCAGTCGGTTGGTGGAGGCAAGTGTCCTTTGACCTATCTCTGTCCTATTCATTCTTTAATTCACCTCCCGCATTACACATTTATACCTAAGGATTGACTAGCTTTTGTTACCCATGTCCTTGTTTACCTATTTGGGTCGGATTATTACTGCTTAGTCTGATGCTATTGCTCAACTCTAATCAATGAACATGATGTGATTATCTATGATACGCTGTTTTCCCCTTCTTATTTATGATCGTACTTGTGGCATTTAAGGGGACTCGAGCGGTTTCTCGAGTGCCTCTCCGTAAGGACCTGTTCAATGGATGACCGCCCGGGAAAACAGTGCAACCATGAGGGTGGAATGGGACGCCCTTAGCTGAATAATTAGAGGAACCGGGGTGTAGTTCGCTTAGCCGTTGTGCCGTCAATGGGGCTCGGTGTATGCGGCTCGCTCTGCCAAGGTTGATTTGTCCCTTGGGGAGGAGTGCGGTACATTTAGGAAACCTAACGGGTGGCTACAGCCCCGGGGAATCTTTGTAAAGGCTACGTAGTGAGACCCTGCCTATTCACCTTGGTAGTGTTTAAGGGTTTGATCAGCCCGAGGCAAGAGGGAATCACGGCTTGTGGGTAAAGTGCGCAACCTCTGCAGAGTGTTATGAAACTGATATATCAGCCGTGCTCGCGGTTATGAGCGGCCAAGGGAGCTCCAGAGATTAGTGATACTTGATCAGTGATACTTTGGTACAGGTGGCAATGAGATTGATGATTCTGATTATGATTATGGTGTTGGTAAGTGGTATTCTTTCCGTTTGGAAAGGATATATTGGGCTAATAACTTGGGTTAATGTTAAAACCTGGCTTTCTACTAGTAAGTAATAACCTGACCAACTAAAAGCAACTGCTTGACTTATCCCCACATAAAGCTAGTCCACTACAGCCAAACGGGATGCTTGCTGAGTATGTTGATGTGTACTCACCCTTGCTCTACACACCAATCCCCCCCCCAGGTTGTCAGCATTGCAACCACTGCTCAGGAGAAGATGAAGCTGTGGAAGGAGACTTCCAGGAGTTCCAAGACTACGACGAGTTCTAGGTGTGGGTTAGCGGCAACCCCCAGTCGGCTGCCTGTGAAGGCCGTGTTATCTACGTTTCTTTTCCGCACTTTGATTTATTGTAAGAACTATATGGACGTCTCAGACGTATGATGTAATCGACTATTATTTCCCTTTTAATACTATTTGAGCACTGTGTGATGATGTCCATATTATGTAACTGCTGTGTACGTGAATAACTGATCCTGGCACGTACATGGTTCGCATTCGGTTTACCTTCTAAAACCGGGTGTGACATCCAGTGCCGAAGATAGAAGAGAAAACTGAAGCGCCTTCAGCCGAAAAAGCAGAAAAACCGAAGATTGAAGAGCCAAAAGTATCAGAAATCTTAAGTCCTTCAACAAATGTCGAAATAAAAAATCAAAAGGGCCCGTCGGTGACCCCGAAAAGAAAAAGAATGGTGAACGTGTTAGATGTTTTGGAGACAATTAAGTCTTCAAGCACAACTCCAAAGAAGACCATTGAAGTTGCTGAAGCGTCTACCGAAGCTGTAGTTGCTGAAGCTTCAAAGCAACAACCTGAAGCTGAAGCTGGGCCTTCAGAGCCCATCAAGGAACAATCTTTGGAGACAAAAATATCAGAACCAAATTTGGTTGAAGAAACTGACACTGCCGCCCCCGAAGCTCCTTCCAACATATGTGATTACATCGTGCGACATGCTTCGGGGAAGAAATTATCTGAAGAAGAGATTTATGAAGCCAATCACTATGCCAGAGAGTTAAAATATCCGAAGGGGGCAGTAGTGTTCAATGGGACAAATGAAGATGACTTCCTATACTGCCTCCCTGATAACAAAGAATTATCTGTCTGCCGGGAGATGGCTAGAAGTATGGGTTTCCCGAAGCTCGAAGCTGGATTATGTGCTATGACGAAGGAGGATCTCACGGACAGTCTTGCGTACAATAGCCTGAAGGTATGGGAATTAGACACTTAAAAAATTTTCTTTAATATGTAATTCATTCTTTTATTCTTATATGGATTCTTTTTCGTATAGGGTTTGATCCTAAGCAACGCATTAAGAGCACAAAAGAGTGCCGAGGATGAAAGCTACGAAATTGCATTCAACAATTTACGTTCAGAAGTTATTAAACTGAGAAACGAAGCTCTAGAAAAAGATAAACTTCTGCTTACATTAGTAGACAAGATAAAAAAGGACGAAGCTGCTGCAAAAGTTCAGGCCGAAGCTCACAGACGCGAAATTAAAGATCTTCAGAAGCAACTGGCCCGGGCGAAGGAAGAACGCATACTTGAAGAAACAAGACGGGAATGTAGCGACCAATGGGCTGATCATTTGGAAGCAACCGTGGAAGAGCTTCGGTCTTCTAAGAAAAAATGCTACGAAAAATCCATGGAATGCGTAAAAAGAATAAAAACTAGCTTCGCCAGCGTGGGTGCATTTTCCAGCGAAGAGAATTTCTCAAGAGGCAATCCCGAAGGTCCAATGGAATGGATCAGCCACGAAGCAGAGGCCTTCGAGGAAATCCTGAGTAGCCGTGGCGACATCTGCGCTTTTTCGGGTGCCAGAGGAATTGCTACTGTCTTGGAGAAGAAAGGTTGTGAACATGTAAAATCTTTAGCTCAGTCCGAAGCTGCCTTATCCTCCGAAGACATCAAAGACCCCTCGGCCGAAGCAAGCATGGTTGGTGGCAAATTCTTTACTGATGTCTGGGACAACGGCGGCCGAGAAATGGCGCAAGAAATTATTCAAAGGAGTGAAAAAGGCATCCATGATGCTAGGAAAGTGACAGAAGTTGCCGAAGGGCAAATAGGTATTAATTAGTCGCTCTTATTGTGTTGTAATTTTTATTTCAAACTTTGTTCGCGGTTTGTAATAGTAATGCAAGAATATTCTTTTCCCTCAGAACCTGCTGGATCGTCTGTTGATCCTCACACAAAAGAGGATGACGAAATCAAACAAATGGCCGAAGCTATCATGGATAAAGCTGTTGAACAACTTCTAAATGATGAGGCTGCCGAAGTAGTATTAAGAGAAGACTAGGTGTTATTAGAAAAAACATTTGAAGTGTGATCTATGTCATATTTTGTACATTTGAGTGTAATATACAAGTCTCTTTTCATTATTCAATTCTTTACGATGCATGAAATTCTACATACATACCATTTTTGAGCCTTCGGCGAAAAAACACCTTCCCTTCTTTTCATGCTTCGTGAAGAAGACATTCTCCGAAGCTGTGCAATTTCGATATTACTCTGATGAAGCACGTCCATGCTTTGTAAAAACATTCTCCGAAGCTGTATTTCGAGGATTATCATTGTATTCCCTCGTGACTTTACACAATTTTCGCTTTCTCAAAGCGTCCTTTCGAAGGTTGATACTGTGTCCCCTTCTTTTGCCATATGCAACATGATGTATGATGCTTATGCTATGCAAAATGATGTGATGATGTTATGTTATGCAAATGACGTTTGTTCCGAAGATACACACAAAATATATTTGTAAGCTCTGCATTCCCTTAGGAACGTCTTTGGAGCTTCTTCGCCTTTTACTTAGGCGGTATCAGCGTTGACTTTTCGCTGTAAGCTCTGCATTCCCTTAGGAACGTCTTTGGAGCTTCTTCGCCTTTTACTTTAGGCGGTATCAGCGTTGACTTTTCGCTGTAAGCTCTGCATTCCCTTTGGAACGACTTTTGAGCAGAAAACTTACACTGTGCTCCCTTTGGAACGACTTTTTGTGACTTCATCAACTTACTCTGCGTTCCTTAGAACGACTTTCTGTTGCTTCGAAGGATTTTTAATAACTCGAAGGTCCTCCTTGTTAACGCAAAATTTTATAAGCTTTAGCAACTTAAGCCTGTGGAGAAAATAGGTTTTCCTCGTGGAAAACAACGAAATTATTATATGAAAACTAAAAATGTTCTTTGTTACACAGAGAATAGAACTGAATAGAAAAGACTGCTATCAAAGGTAGGATATGTGTCAATAAATGTGCTTCGACTCTGGCACAGTGCTGTTGACTGTGCGAGCTTCGGATTGTTCTCTGAAGTCCCTTTGGTGTGGGGCATATTGACTCCCTTCTGGCTGTTGACCTTGCTGCAGTGGAGGTGGAGGCGGAGGCTGTTGCCAGGAAGCTTGAGGTTGACTTGCCGAAGCTACAGAGGCTGCAGGGTGGTTGTCTATGTATTGTGGGATGTAAGGCGGATGATACGAAGCAGTATGCATGACCTGCTTCGGCTGAGCTTGTTGCACTGCAGCTTCGGCTATTTCCTTTTGCTTTCGGATTGTAACATGGCACGTCCTGGTGGTATGGCCCTTGTTTTCTCCACAGAACAAGCAAAACAGCTTCCTTGATTGATCTCCAAATCTTCCGCCGAAGCCCCTGGCGCCTCTGCCTCTTGGAGCTGGTGGCCGGAAGAAACTTTGTTGTTGCCCCGAAGCCTGCGAGGAACACTGCGGCCTGTTCTGCTGACTCCCCTTATCATCATTTTGATTAGAGTTGTGGATGGACCTGACATGCTTCGGATAGAATCTTCCTCCGAAGCCCCTGGTCATTTCAGAAAATCTGTAAGCCTCCTCCCTTCTTTGGCGAAAATCATTGTCGGCACGAATGTACTCATCCATCTTCTGGAGCAGCTTCTCCAAAGTCTGAGGAGGCTTCCTGGCGAAGTATTGAGCTGAAGGTCCAGGTCGGAGCCCCTTGATCATGGCTTCAATGACAATTTCATTGGGCACGGTTGGTGCCTGCGCCCTCAAACGTAAGAACCTTCTGACATACGCCTGAAGGTATTCTTCATGATCCTGAGTGCACTGGAACAAGGCTTGAGCAGTAACCGGCTTCGTCTGAAACCCTTGAAAGCTAGTTAGCAACATATCCTTCAGCTTTTGCCATGAAGTAATCGTTCCTGGTCGAAGGGAGGAATACCAGGTCTGAGCAACACTCCTGACAGCCATAACAAAAGACTTTGCCATGACTGCAGCATTGCCACCATACGAAGACACTGTTGCTTCGTAGCTCATCAAAAACTGCTTCGGGTCTGAATGGCCATCGAACATGGGAAGCTGGGGTGGCTTGTAGGATGGAGGCCAAGGTGTAGCCTGCAGCTCAGCGGACAGGGGAGAAGCATCATCGAAAACAAAATTTCCATGATGGAAATTGTCATACCAATCATCTTCGTTGAAGAAGCCCTCCTGGTGAAGCTCTTTTTGTTGAGGCCTTCTGTTCTGCTCATCATGAGTAAGATGGCGAACTTCTTCAGAAGCTTCGTCTATCTGCCTCTGCAGCTCAGCTAACCTGGCCATCTTTTCCTTCTTCCTCTGCACTTGTTGATGAAGCATCTCCATATCCCTGATCTCTTGGTCTAGTTCATCCTCCTGAGGCGTCGGGCTGACGGCCTTCCTCTTCTGGCTTCGAGCCTCCCGAAGAGAGACGGTCTCCTGGTTGGGGTCCAGCGGTTGCAGTGCTGCAGCCCCAGTCGCTGAAGCTTTCTTCGGCTCCATAGCGAAGGTCTATAGCTTCCGAAGGTGTTCAAAAAAAACTCGAAGTGGAAGTGAGTTCACCGGAGGTGGGCGCCAATGTTGAGGACTTGTTCTCAAATGCTAAGAGTTAAGAACAAGGCAACATAAAAAGTGTTAAGTGTTAAAGTCCTTCGTCCTTCGAAGCATTATGCCCCTTCGGGAAATAATGAGTTTCGGACGACGGTCACAAAAGACATACCTTCGTAAATATAACAAGTAATGACGAAGGATTCATATAAAGCACGAAATATAATATAGACATCATCATAGAATCATTTCTATTTTATTAACATGGAAAAATAGAAATGATTTCAAATTACAAATGTACCTTCGGTCTTGAGAGAAGGTAAAAAGTACAAGCGTGACGCAAAAGCAAATGCCAAGTCAGCGTGAACAGTACGGGGGTACTGTTCATCTATTTATAGACGCGGGACGCAGCCCTCGTAAAATTACATTCATGTCCATTACATTTGCCAATGACTTATGGAAATCTGACAAGGCCCAAGTAGTCTTTTCATCTTTAAGTCGGTTCCCCTCTCTGCTATCGCGACGAAGCTTCCCTGCGCACAGCTTCGGCTGTGCACCATCCTTCGTGGAGCTTGGTAATCAGCCCGTCCTCCATTTTAATCCCCCTTCATCTGGTTCAGGCTTCGTCCTGACCGTACTTCATGTTCATAATTCTGAGTCCGAAGATACCTGTTCACATAATCCACTTGGAAAACATTGTCAAATCATGTTTTTGAGGACCTTCGGAGGACGAAGGCCCCCAACAGCTGGTGCACCGTACAGTGTCGGGTGGCACACCGGACTGTCCGGTGCGCCTGTCGACAGACAACCTCCCCAACGGCCACTTGGGTAGTTGGGGCTATAAATACCCCAACCACCCCCACATTCAAGGCATCCAAGTTCCAGCCATTTGCATTCAATACAAGAGCTCTAGACTTCATTCCAAGACACAAACAAGAGATCAAATCCTCTCCCAAGTCCAAAGTTCATTCCAATCAAATAGCAACTAGAGAGAGCGACACTTGTGTTCTTTTGAGTTCTTGCACTTGGATCGCTTTTCTTCTTCTTTCTTTCTTGATCCTAACTCAATTGTAATCAAGGCAAGAGACACCAATTGTGTGGTGGTCCTTGTGGGGACTTGGTGTCCTGATTGATTGAGAAGAGAAGCTCACTCGGTCTAAATGACCGTTTGAGAGAGGGAAAGGGTTGAAAGAGACCCGGTCTTTGTGACCACCTCAACGGGGAGTAGGTTTGCAAGAACCGAACCTCGGTAAAACAAATCATCGTGTCATCCATTCTTATTTGCTTGTGATTTGTTTTTGCCCTCTCTTTCGGACTCGTTTATATTTCTAACGCTAACCCCGGCTTGTAGTTGTGCTTAAGTTTATAATTTTCAGATTCCACCTATTCACCCCCCCTCTAGGCGACTTTCACCAAGCATACTTTGAGCATTCTAAGTCTTTCGCACTCTGTCTCCGCGCACTTGATCGACTGCGTTAGTGATTTGAGCTCCGTTCTAGTTGTGAACTCGTCGTGCTTCATTTTGATCTCAAGTCTTGGCTTGTGTGCGTGTGTATTGCTGCGGATTTGTGTGTGTTGCTTCCCACCCTTACTCTTGTGTTTCACTGTGATCTTTGTTGTAAGGGCAAGAGACTCCAACTTGTGGAGATTCCTCGCAAACGGGAAAAAGAGATAAGCAAAGAAGAACACCGTGGTATTCAAGTTGATCATTGGATCACTTGAAAGGGGTTGAGTGCAACCCTCGTCCATTGGGACGCCACAACGTGGAGGTAGGCAACTGTTATACTTGATGAACCACGAGATAAACTTGCGTGTCTTTTGTGATTGTTTTTCTGTGATACTTGTGTGTTCGCAAGAGCTCGCTACTTAGCCATACTAACACTTAACCAAGTTTTGTGGCTATTAGCTGTTGAATTTTACAGGATCACCTATTCACCCCCCCCTCTAGGTGCTCTCAAGTACCCCATAAGTCCTTTGGTGTTGCATCACATTATTGATATTGCTAGCCATTTGCATGACCTTGAACATGATAATAATCTTAGCAATGTTGTAGTGCTAATGGAATCTAAGTTTCTCAAGTACTATAAGGCTACACCCATGTTATATGCATTTGCACTTGTCCAAGGACCTAGGGCTAAGTTGAGAGGTTTGCATAATATTCTTGAACCGCTTTTCCAGTGTAACAATATGAGTTACACTACCTATTCTATTGAGGTTAAGACTAGGTTGTACAAACTATATAACAAGTATGTATCTAAGTTTGGTGCAACTAGGCTGATAAGAGAAAGTAGTCATGGGACGATTTTTTGGAGGATCAAGACAAATTTGCTAGTCCTTCAACTATCATTTGTTCATCATGCTTTCAAAATTGTGACTGTTGTTCTTGGTCCTTGTCTTTCTGAGCTTACAATTACCTCGATAATGGCAACTTATGATGAGTTTGATATCCTTAATTGGTGGCATGTGCATAAAATAACCTATCAAATTCTCTCTATAATGGATAAAGATATTGTATGATTCTGTCTCAACTACTTTTTTAGTGTTGCTTTAGTCTTGCTAGCAGGATTCTTGAAGAGACGATGGCGACGATACTTGAACTTAGAATAGTGGAGATGTCGATCTACACCAAAGACTAGAGTTAGGCCAACCAAGAAAACAACATGCTATGAAGAACCAAGAGTTCGAGAACCTATATATGTTTTGATGAAGATAAAGATGTTGATGGTCGTTGTGAATGAGTTTGTGACTAAGTGAGATTGATTGTTGGAGAGCCATTTTTGAACTATGATTTTGTATTATTTTTAAACATTTAAATTTGAAAATGAGACGCACATACTTTTTTTATTTCTAGAGCTTCTCATGAGGTGTGATTTTTACATAGAAAGGCTTTTGATGAGACGACGTTGCACAAATAGTTCAAAATTTGTTTATCTCTTGTCTTGATTGCATTGATATGTTTTCTTGTTTTCATAACTTGCTAGTTTGACACTTTCAACTTCATTCAAAATCTAGACTTCTAGTTGTGTGTTGAACTTGAATCTAGACTCTAGTAATCTAAGACTCGTACTGATTTGGATGGTAAGAGATTTGTACTAAAACTTATATTTATTCAGTTTTTATGTTGTATAGTTGAACTCTTGAACTGAGACTTGTATTTGAATGATTGTAGTCAGCCTGTTCGCTTAAATATTTGAATATTACTTAAGGCATGTTTGGATCCATGGTGCTAAAGTGTACCACTGCACTTTTAGCTAAACTTTAGCACTTGTAGATCCAAATAGGAGCGTTAAAAGGTGCTAAAAGTGGTGTGCCAAAACTTGATTATTTAAGACACTAAATAAATTCAATTGAAAATGTTATCAACTATAAAGTTGCATAACTTTTCAAGATCTACAACTTCTATTTTGATAGTTTCTATATCCGAGACCGTTTACAAAATTTGAATTTCAAATTTGAAAACTTCACACAATTTTTTTCTACGATACGATGATCTCAAATAAAAAAATTGTCAATTACAAAGTTTCATTACATTTCAAGATCTACAATCTTTATTTTGGTGGTTTTTCCATTCGAGATAGTTTGGAAAATTCAAAATTTAAAATTCAAACATAGTTTTGAATGACAAGATGATTTCAAACCAAAATATTGTCAACTATAAATTCTCATAACTTTTCAAGACCTACAACTTTCATGTTGGTGGTTTTTCCATTCGAGGTCATTTTCAAATTCAAAATTTAAATTTTTTAAATTCAGACATAATTTTTGTTGACAAGATAGATGGCTTCAAATGAAAAAATTGCCAACTACAAAATTCTATAACTTCTCAAGACCTACAAAGTTTATTTTGATTGTTTGGTCATTTATTCATCTCACATGATGGTTCTAACATTATTCACAAATCTTATACATCTCTTTTGTAGTTTCATAAACTATAAGAGAGATATAGGTTTTATAAACAAATTTACTTTTATTTTGTTGTATGAAGAAATGATCAAAATATAAATTATATATCTTGATGAGTTATACAAATTTATAGTTGAAACATTTTTATTTGTATTAATTTACTGCTTCAAATGTGATTTTTAAATTGTCTTTGTCTGGTGTTGAAAAAAACACTCAGCAAATAAGCTCTTTGTCTATTGTCAAAAAACACTCAGCAAAGAGTTTCTTTGTCGAGTGCCCAAAAGAAAACACTCGACAAATCATTTGGTACTCGACAAAGAACTGAATTCCAATAGTGAAATTGCATGATCTCATACCACGTGTTTGGTTACCCGTATAATGAGAGCCAGACTCCTCACATGTATTTACTACAACTTATAGTGTGTTTGGTTCGCTGTATCTATGAGGCTGAACTAGCATGCTATGCGCAACAAAAATGGTCGTAACCGATGGACCAAATTGACGTGAGACAGGCTACGCGCAACTAGCCATCGAAATTATATGGATATTGACCCGTCCTTTTCAGCCTGACATGACCCAAAAAATGACTCATAGTTTCATGGCTGGCCTAGTGCCAACGGGCTATGCTTTCATTGGGCCCGTGTCGAGCCATACCCAACAAGACCACAAAGATCTAGGTGACAACTGACAACGTCACCCTCAACCACAATGTCACACAAAGATAGGTTAAGCAAGTCACACAAAGATCGTCCATAATAAAGAAGAGCTCATTCATCGCGCTCAGTGGGCAATTGCCGATGGAAGTGGGAGCATCACACGACGAGCATGAGGCACCTACAACTCATCACCTTCTCCCCTACCTACTCCCATTCCAGCAGCGCGAATCCAGCAACCATTCAAAGAGAAACAACATCTAATCGTTGTCATGCATGTAATACACCTCCATCTATCTCATACACACATAGTTGAGAATGAGATAGATCCAACCCATATATGTGTAGTGTATATATATAAAGCTGTGCCACCCATCTACCCTACATCGAACACCAATGGCATTCTTGCATTGAAAAAACCCTCCCTCCACCTCCACCGACCGAGAGCGGCCGGACGGGGTTTGGGTTCGGCATGGCTGCCCCCGCGGTGCTCCGAGTGGTGATCCTCGCCGCGGTCCTCCTTCTCCCATTCCTCAGCGTGCCGGGCGTCGAGGCACAGACCAAGAAGTTCTGCCTCACGCAGTTCGCCATCGCCAGCCAGGCCTGCGCCATCCTACCACCCACTAGTCCCGAGCACCACCACCACCATCACGACGACGAGGACAATGACGAGGACAACGACGAAGATGAGGACGAAGACGAGGACAACGATGAAGACGAAGACGAGGACGAGGACAATGACGACGATAGCGGCGGTGGCGGCGGCCGCCGGCGCCGCCCCCGCGACCAAGACAAGAAGAGCAGCGTCGTCAGTAAACCCGTTGTGTCGTCCGCGAGCAAACCCGTCGCTTCCTCCATGATCACTATCGAGGCGGCCACTGACGACAATGACCGTAACGGCACCACCAGTCACTCCTCTGTGGCCGCGGTGGGAAACGGAAACCACACCCACAGCGGCGGCAACATACGACACCACCGCTCCAGCAGCCGTAGCCGCAGGCGCCGCCGCCATAGACATCATGGTCGTCTGCGTGACGGTGACGAGAACAATGACGAGGACGAAGACGAGGATGAGGACAACGATGAAGACGAGGATGAGGACGACGACGATAAAAACGATGATGAGAACGATGATGACGACGACGACGACGACGACGACGATGAAGACGACCACCGCGCCTACAGGGACTGCTGCCGGTGGCTGAAGGAGGTGGAGCCGGACTGCGTGTGCGAGGCGCTGCTCCGCCTGCCACCCTTCCTTGTCAAGCCGCAGCACAAGTACACCGTCAAGGTGGGCAACTCCTGCAAGTTCACGTACAGGTGCGGCGGCGTCTGATGATGAGCTGAAGGCCGCCGGGCACGCACGCCTGCATATGGCGCGAGAGCGACTAGCTTAATTGTGCTACTTCTGTACGTACGTGTTGTGCCCATACATGCGCATATATACGGTAACGGTATATAGATACTGAGTGCTACATGATTCGAGAGCGACGACGATCGAGGTTCGAGGTCGTCTGGCCTTTTCCCAAAGTAATGCCATCCATCACAGTTGTAACCATGAAGTCTGTGTTTCTCCGGTGAGCCTAGCAAAGAAAAAAAAAAGGAAACCAATTAGAGTTTGGCTTATATATGTACACCTGTTGAGCCCACTTTTGAGCTGGCGGACGGTCCGGCCCTGAGGCCGGACGGTCCGCGGTCCGGACAGTCCGCGCCTGTGGGCCGGACGGTCCGCGCATGCGTAGAGCAGTTTAGGGTTCCGAGTTTTGTGCTACGGTTGTTAGCTATATTCGCGGGATTAGCTCGGAATCAGTTGTGTAAAGGGTCCAGCCCCCCTCCTCTATAAATAGAGAGGTCTACGGCCGATTTGTGATCATCAACAATCGAATCAATACAACTTTTATTCCGCATTTATCTTAGGAGTAGTTCTAGTTTAGTTTAGGTTTAGCCTCTCGATCCCCAAATTCTTCGTCTCTCTTCGGCTCTACGTCGATTAGAGGAGTCTAGGTCGGCCGGCCCGAGCCTAGACACAACCTAGGATCTCTACTCCCCGACGGGGTCCCTCCCGGGAGCGAGATCCAGGCGCCGTCGGCGATCTCCCGCCGTTCCTGCGTACGCGCGGACCGTCCGGCCCCAGGGCGCGGACCGTCCGGCCGTCAGGCAGAAGCCCCAGCCGCGCATCAGGTCGCGGACCGTCCGGCCCCAGGCCGCGGACAGTCCGCCCTTGCGCAGAGAGCACCACCGCGCCCCGTACCAGGCCGCGGACCGTCCGGCCCTGCGCGCGGACCGTCCGCCCCTGTGCAGAGTGCACCGCCACGGTTCTTGTTGAGTGATTGGCGCTCCAAAAAGGCGTCAACACACTTTTTGGCGACTCCGCTGGGGAAAAAACATTTAAGCTCATCAAATCGGCCCTCAATGGCCGGTTCAAGGGAAAGCTCTGATATTTCTCCAAGCAACATCATAGAGCCGACTTGGGAAACCTTGCCGGCTGACGAGCAGCTCCAGTTTGAGGAGCACAAGGAGCGGATGATCCAGGAGGCGAAAGCAAAGTTCTTGGCCAACTTCAAAGTGGACAGGAACAACAAGGTCGTCCGACATCGGGCGACGGATCCGGCTTCGCTTCAACCCACGCCAGATATCCCCAATGTAAGTAATACCAACGATCTGCAATCTCTTAGAAATTATGTAGAAGATCAGCGTGAACAAATGCAGGACATCATAGGGGGTATGCAAAGCGATCTTAAGAGACTAGTACGTGCATTTGATAAATCTAGTACCGCAAATTTTCCTTCGCACGAGGTTGAGTTAGGAGATAACGCGCGTAACACATCGGCTACAGGTTGTCACGACCAGTCGCAACCCCTTTATGGGATGCCGATGGACACATACCCTAAGCAACCGCAAATCGGCAGCAAACCAGCCGATCTGCACATGCCCGGACCGTCCGCACGTGAGCGCGGACCGTCCGGGCCAGCAACAGTCGGGCCTATTTTTAATGAGTTACCTAGATATGCGCCCGAGCCACCACACACGGCACAGAACCCAAACTACCCAGTCGGACCATCCGCGTACAACGACGGACGATCCGCACATAATCACGGACGGTCCGGACCAATGACCGGACAGTCCGCATATAACCTTTTTGAGGAGGATTGCTACCTGAATCCTCACCCGTCCCAGCAACACTTCCCATCGCACTATACAATGCATCAACCTATTAATTCGAGATCTAGAACCCAGGAAAACTTTCCGGCCCCACCTAGAAGGCCGGAAAGGAACGATCAAACATACGAACCATATAGGGCAAGTGACAATGCACCACGTAGCTCAAACCAATGGGGGGAACGACAACATACCAACATGCAACCGACCCCACTTATGTTTGACCAGAGAGCCGGTGGTCTTGCACCGGCTGCCATTGATATAGTGAGGGAAGAGATAGCCGGGGCGTTCCGAGATAAGCTCGGAGTAAGCATGGTCCCTGGGGGGCAATCATATCGGAAACCTTATGACAGCCGATTTGATCACCACCCATACCCACAGGGAACTAGAATACCCGAATTCGCAAAATTTTCGGGTGACCAAGGGAAAAATACGCGTGAACATATAGGCCAGTTCTTAGCACAATTGGGAGAATTGGCCGACACAGAGGCATTTCGCGTACGCTTATTTTCATTATCTTTAACAGGAACCGCGTTTGCATGGTATGCCACTTTACCTCCTAATTCCATCTCGTCATGGGGAGATCTAGAACAAAAATTTCATGATCATTTTTTCTCCGGTGACTATGAGTTGGATTTAGTAGATTTAGTGTCGTTGCGACAGACAAAAGATGAATCGGTTAATGATTACATTCGGAGATTCCGAGATACAAGAAACCGATGCTTTCAAATTCATTTAGCAGAGAAACAGCTAGTAGGATTAGCCTTTAATGGTCTGCGATATTATTTAAAGGAAAGGTTAGAAGGCATCCAATTCTTTACACTAGCACAATTACACCAGAGAGCTTTGGCTTGTGAAAGCCGAAGCAAAGAAACTGCTAAAACAACTCGTCACAACGTACATGTAGTAGAATGCGACCAAAGTAGCTCAGAAGACGAATCAGCAGAGGTGTATGCTGCTGAAATGGTTTGGCTAAAGCAGGCCAAATCTTCGGCTTGTGCCTCCTTACAGCCGGTTCAAAAGAAACGGCAAGAGGAGGTTAAGTTTACATTTAATGTTGGTAAGTGTGATAGGATATTTGACGAATTACTCAAAAATGGTAATATTAAAATAAATCACACTGTCCCATCCGCCGACGAGCTAAAACGTCGTGCGTACTGCAAGTGGCATAACTCATTTTCTCATGCCACTAATGATTGTAATGTATTCCGTCGACAGATTCAATCGGCCATTAACGAAGGACGATTGAAATTTCAGGAAATGCAGGTGGATACAGAGCCCTTTCCGATGAACATGATTGACTTCGAGGGCAAGAAAGTCCTAGTTCGGCCAAACACAGCCGATAAAGGCAAAGAGACAATCATCGGCAATGCTAAAGAGGCCGATGGGGATCGTAAAGTTTCTTGCAGGAAAGTGGTGGCCGAGAAGACTCCCGATGGAGGGGAGACCCTAAAGGTGACCATCACAGCCTCCAGTACTGGGGGGCAAGCGCAGACAGGGAGACAGATGCAGGAGCCAGTGCTGCGTATCCCGGACGGTCCGGCACGTAGGCGCGGACGGTCCGGGACCCCACCGGACGGTCCGGAGAGCTCAGGCGGACGGTCCGGCCATGCTCAGGACTCGCAGCGACCACGTACCTTCAAACCACGACGACCAGAGATAGGTACGTGGAAAACAAATACATTTAAAGCAGCTGGTCGGCTGATCAAGCCTGGCCCGACTTTCGATCAATTGTTGTCTAAATATGTGAAAAAGAAGGCTGGCCCCAGTGACCGGCCAGCAAAGCGACCCCGCTCACCCATTCATGAGCAGCGCCAGGTCAGGCCGATTGGACCACCCCACCAATCGGAAGAAATGAAAGGTCATACTATACAAGTGAGACCTAACATACCTGCATGGACACCTCCACCTCCATATCCACCTATGCCATATCCGTACACATATTTACCTCCGCCATATGTCCCAAATCAAATATGGGGCATGCCACCATATCCATTTGGGATGCCACAGTACCCCGCCTGGGGGGCACCCCAAACATCTGTTTTCAACAGATTGACGCCACCAGTACAAGACCGATTGAGCACTGCTCAATCCGGTCACCAGGCACAAACCCAACAGGATTGCCGGACTACTCGGCCTTCAAGGCCGACCAATCCGGCAGGGGGGCATATGCCTGCAGCAACTCAAAAAACAACAAAAAAGGACATCATCAAAATAGGCACTGCAGATGTTGTCATACAAGAAGATAATAAAGGGCCGATGATGTTTGGTAGATCGGCCAACACAACCAAAAAGGATACGGCTATCGTCAAAACAGCCGATCCAAAATACTCCATGCCTCGATGGTGCCCGGCGGGATTGACACGATCCCAAAAAAGAAAATTACAGCGCCTAAGAGTGAAGGAGAGCCAGGAGAAAGAGGCGGAAAAGACATTTAATGACACACATCCACTATACCCGCTACCACAAAAGAAATGGAGACCGAAGGCCGTTGAGGAAAAACAAACGGCCATAGAAATAGAAAGTCAACCTGCACCAGGCGCGGACCGTCCGGCCCCCGCGTGCGGACCGTCCGCCGTTCGCCAGGAAGGCTCTGGACAACCTGCACCAGGCGCGGACCGTCCGACCCCCGCATGCGGACCGTCCGCCGTTCACCAGGAAGCCTCCAACAACACGACAACATCCATGGAAGAGGACGACCTACTAGGAGAAGACCTGGTCGACTACGAGGCTTCTCCAGAACGCCCAGGTATGGATGTAAATATTATTACATTTTCTTCCGATTGCACTATCATTGGCGACGATGAACTTGTTGCTGCCCAGTTCGATTTTGGTCCTAAAGAAGCCGCCTTTTCTAAACCAAAGGAATCGGTAAATCATTTAAAGCCGCTCTTCGTGCGCGGTCACATTGATGGAATACTGTCGGCGTTCCGAGACCGGGGGGTCCTCGAGCCAACGAGTGAGAGTGCCGCGTGCCCCAGCCCAGATGGGTCGAGCGCGTGGAGCGAGCGCAAAGGGGGGAACGGAGTGAGAGAGAGGTCGGTGGCCGGAGCCGGATCGCGAGGGAGTCGGAGAAATTCCCACGGCCTTCGTGTTCGTCCCGCGCCCAGGTCGGGTGCGCTTGCAGTAGGGGGTTACAAGCGTCCGCACGAGGTGAAGGGAGAGGGCGGCCCCGAGAGAGCGCCTGCCCCTGCCTTTCGTCCCCGCGAGGCCAACCTTTTTTAAGAAGGCCCTGGCCCTTCCTTTTATAGTCGTAAGGAGAGGGTCCAGGTGTACAAGATGGGGGTGTAGCAAGGTGCTACGTGTCTAGCGAGGGAGAGCTAGCGCCCTATGTACATGCCCAGGTGGCAGCCAGAGAGATCGTGGCACCCTGTTGGAGTGGCGTCGTGGCGGTTGGAGGAGTAACGGAGCCGGACGGGGGGACAGCTGTCGAGGTGGCTGGGTCCTTGCTGACGTTCTCCTGCTTTCGTAAGGGAGCTGGGAGCCGCCGTCGTCATGATCTAGTGGGGCGCCATCATGGTCTATCTGGCATAGCTGGCCAGATAGGACGCCGGTCTTGTTCTCTGCGACCCAAGTCGGCTCGGGGCAGGGTGATGATGATGCTTCCTGTTGACGTGGCGGTCTCGTATCCTAGGTCGGGCGTCGTGGAGGCTCCTCCGAGGCTGTGGCCGAGTCCGTCCTGCAAGACAGAGACAGAGTCCGAGCCCTGGTCGGGCGAGGCGGAGATTATTCGGCAGAGGCCGAGGCGGAGTCCGAGCCCTGGATCGGGCGAGGCGGAGGTCGCCGTCTTCCGAGGCCTTAGCCTGAGTCCGAGCCCTGGGTCGGGCGGAGCGGAGTTCGCCGTCTTCCGAGGCCTTAGCCTGAGTCCGAGCCCTGGGTCGGGCGGAGCGGAGTTCGCCGTCTTCCGAGGCCTTAGCCTGAGTCCGAGCCCTGGGTCGGGCGGAGCGGAGTTCGCCGTCTTCCGAGGCCTTAGCCTGAGTCCGAGCCCTGGGTCGGGCGGAGTCTCCTATGGCACCACTGGCGAAGTCTGGCCGCCCGTCGGTCTTACCCTTTGCGTTAAACGCCCCGGTGACTCGGTCGGTTGGTGCGGTGATTTAGTCAGGGTTTCTCCTTATCGGAGGCGGGGCCTAGGGCGAGCCGGGGATGCGCCTGCCGTGAAAGAGGAGACCTCAGGCGAGACGGAGTCATCTTAGGGTCGGCTGCCCTCGCCCGAGGCTAGGCTCGGGCGTGGCGTGGTCAAGTCACTCGTGTGGACTGATCCCTGACTTAATCAAACCCATCAGGCCTTTGCAGCTTTATGCTGATGGGGGTTACCAGCTGAGAATCAGGTGTCTTGAGGGTACCCCTAATTATGGTCCCCGACAGTAGCCCCCGAGCCTCGAAGAGAGTGTTAACACTCGCTTGGAGGCTTGCATCGCACTTTTTTGCAAGGGGACCAGCCTTTCTCGGAGGTACCTTGTTCCGGTGGGTGCGCGCGAGCGCACCCGCCGGGTGTAGCCCCCGAGGCCTCGGAGGAGTGGTTTCACTCCTTCGAGGTCTTAATGCCTTGCGCAATGCTTCGGCGTGACTAGCGGTTCCCTCATGCGAGCAGGGCGTAACCCAGGTGCACTGTCGGGGCCCAAGTTCTCGGGCTGGTATGTTGACGCTGTCAACGGTTCGGCCGGAGCCGGGTTTGCGAGAGCAGCCCCCGAGCCTTCGCACGGAGCGAGAGGACGATCAGGGACAGACTCGACTTTTTATATACGCCCCTACGTCGCCTTTCCGCAAGGAGGAGGGGGGGAGTGCGCCATGTTACCCTCGATGGGCACCGAACATGGTGTCTCCGGTGAGCTGCGATCGGGTAATCCGAGTGGACGTCCGTGCCCCGTTCGTTAGGGGTCGGCTAGGGGCCCGGAGGCACGCCCAAAAGTACCTGCGGGTGATCTGCCGGACCCGGTCCCCTAGCGACGGGGTCCGAGGGCTCGTTGCCTCCCTCCGATGGGATTCCGTTACAGAGTCGTTCCCGCTGGTCTCGGAAATGTCCTAGGGTACCTCGGGAGCGCAGCCCGAGCCTTGGTTATGTATCGAACGTACCCCTGGTCATCCCTCGCTCGGCGTCTGAGGCGGCTGTGAACCCTTCGACAGGCCAGCCTTCGAACCCCTGATCAGTAGGGGGCACGGAGCCCTAGCAGCCTGAGGCGGTCATGGAACCTTTCGGGGGCCGACCTTCGAACCCCTGACCAGTAGTGGGTGTCGGGCCCACGCGATCTGAGGCGGCTGTTGAACCCTTCGGGGGGCCAGCCTTCGAACCCCTGATCAGTAGGGAGGCTCGGGGCCTAGTTCCTTCACGGGGAAGGATCCCTTTGGGGTTATCCCCCTTCTCGGTCCCTGTTGCAAGAGATAGAGAAAGAAGGAAAAGGAAAAGGGATTCGAAATTGAACTTCGTGGCGTACCTTTCTCGGCGTGGCCGTTTTTGGCGGAGGCGAAGCGCCGCCAGCTGCCCCTGCCAGAAATGTCACCTATTTCGCCGTGGAGTTAATGCGCTGGGGTGAGTAGTTGGCGAGGTCGCCGTTGTGCGCGCGCGGGCCGTTCGAGGTACGGGTCACGGACGTGTCGTCTTCACGCCGGTCTCGGATGGCGCCCCTTTTAGCCCCCGAGGGAGGGTCGGGCCCCGCTGAGGCGAGGCCGACCCTTCCTTGTTGACTAAACTTCGCGTGTGTACGGGATATAAGAACAACTTGGAAACATTCTTAAGGATAGAAGCGACGTAGCTGTTGGATGTTCCAAGCGTTGCCGTAGACCTCGCCTTGACTGTTGGCCAGCTTGTAAGTTCCGGGCTTCAGAACTTTGGCGATGATGAACGGCCCCTCCCAGGGGGGCGTTAGCTTATGCCTCCTTCGGGCGTCCTGCCGCAGCCGAAGCACCAGATCGCCCACCTGGAGATCTCGGGGTCGAACCCCTCGGGCGTGGTAGCGTCGCAGGGACTGCTGATACCGCGCTGAGTGGAGTAGGGCCCTGTCCCGAGCCTCGTCCAGCTGGTCCAGCGAGTCTTCTCGGCTGGCTTGGTTGCTTTCTTCGTCGTGAGCCCTCGTCCTCGGGGAACCGTATTCCAGGTCCGTGGGCAGGATTGCCTCGGCCCCGTAGACCAGGAAGAACGGCGTGAAACCCGTGGCTCGGCTTGGAGTCGTCCTCAGGCTCCAGACCACCGAGGGGAGTTCCTTCATCCATCGCTTGCCGAACTTGTTGAGACTGTTGTAAATCCGAGGCTTAAGCCCCCGTAGAATCATGCCATTGGCACGTTCCACTTGCCCATTCGACATGGGGTGAGCTACGGCGGCCCAGTCCACCCGGATGTTGTGATCGTCGCAAAAATCCAAGAATTTTTTGCCGGTGAACTGGGTGCCATTGTCGGTGATGATGGAGTTCGGGACCCCGAAGCGATGGATGATGTTGGTGAAGAATGCCACCGCCTGCTCGGACCTGATGCTGCTTAGGGGTCGGACCTCGATCCACTTGGAGAATTTGTCGATGGCGACCAGCAGGTGCGTGTAGCCCCCGGGTGCCTTCTGCAGTGGGCCGACGAGGTCCAGACCCCACACAGCGAAGGGCCAGGTGATGGGTATCGTCTGCAGAGCCTGAGCGGGCAGGTGGGTCTGCTTCGCATAGAATTGGCACCCTTCGCAGGCGCGGACAATTCTAGTGGCGTCAGCCACCGCCGTTGGCCAGTAGAAGCCTTGGCGGAAAGCATTCCCGACGAGGGTTCGAGGTGCTGCATGATGACCGCAAGCCCCCGAGTGTATTTCCTGCAGGAGGTCCTGACCCTCGGCGATGGTGATGCATCGCTGGAGGATGCCCGAGGGGCTGCGGTGGTAGAGCTCCTTCTCGTCGCCCAGCAGGACGAACGATTTTGCTCGTCGCGTTACCCGCCGAGCCTCGGTTTGGTCGAGGGGCAGCTCTCCTCGGCGGAGATATTGCAGGTACGGGGTCCTCCAATCTTGATCTGGCACGACCCCGTTCCGCTCCTCCTCGACGTGCAGCGCTTCGCGCTCAGGCCCCGAGGGTTCCTCGGATTGAGCCGAGGACGGCTTGGGCTGAGCCGAGGTCACCTCGGACGAGGCCGAGGGTGCCTCGGGTTCGGGCGCGTCGCCTATCTTGACTGAGGGTTGGTGCAGATCCCGGGCGAAGACGTCCGGGGGAACCGTTGTCCGCCCCGAGGCTATCTTCGCCAGCTCGTCCGCAGTCTCGTTATAGCGTCGGGCGATGTGGTTAAGTTCGAGCCCGTTGAACTTGTCCTCCAGGCGTCGAACCTCTTCGCAGTAGGCCTCCATCTTCGGGTCGCGGCAGAGGGAATTCTTCATGACTTGGTCGATGACGAGCTGCGAGTCGCCGCGTGCATCGAGGCGTCGAACCCCTAGCTCGATGGCGATTCGCAACCCGTTGATCAGAGCCTCGTACTCAGCTACATTGTTAGACGCCGGGAAATGGAGGCGAAGCACGTAGCGTAGGTGTTTTCCGAGGGGCGAGACGAAAAGCAGGCCCGCGCCAGCTCCCGTCTTCATCTGCGACCCGTCGAAAAACATGGTCCAGAGTTCTGGTTGGATCGGAGCCGTTGGTAACTGGGTATCGACCCATTCGGCTACGAAATCCGCCAGTGCCTGGGACTTGATGGCCTTCCGAGGGGCGAACGAGATCGCCTCGCCCATGATTTCCACCGCCCACTTTGCGATCCGTCCCGAGGCTTCTCGGCACTGGATGATCTCCCCCAGGGGGAAGGATGACACCACAGTCACCGGATGGGACTCGAAGTAATGTCGCAACTTTCGCCTCGTCAGGACCACAGCATATAGCAGCTTCTGGACTTGTGGGTAGCGGGTCTTGGTCTCGGACAGCACTTCGCTGACGAAGTAAACTGGCCTCTGAATGGGCAAAGCATGCCCTCCTTCCTGCCTTTCGACCACGATCGCGGCGCTGACCACCTGAGTGGTTGCGGCGACGTAGACCAGGAGGGTCTCTCCATCAGTTGGGGGTACCAAGATGGGCGCCCGTGTGAGGAGTGCCTTCAGGCTCCCGAGGGCTTCTTCGGCCTCGGGAGTCCAAGTGAAGCATTCGGCCTTCCTTAAGAGGCGGTACAGGGGCAGGCCTCTTTCGCCGAGGCGCGAGATGAAGCGGCTCAAGGCCGCGAGGCATCCCATGACCCTCTGTACGCCTTTTAAGTCCTTGATAGGTCCCATGTTTGTGATTGCTGCGATCTTCTCCGGATTGGCTTCGATGCCCCGCTCGGAGACGATGAACCCCAAGAGCATGCCCCGGGGCACCCCGAAGACGCACTTCTCGGGATTGAGCTTGACGCCCTTCGCCTTGAGACACCGGAATGTCAGCCCGAGGTCGGAGAGAAGGTCGGAGGCTTTCCTCGTCTTGACCACGAGGTCGTCGACGTAGGCCTCGACCGTGCGACCAATGTGTTCGCCGAACACATGGTCCATGCACCGCTGGTACGTTGCACCCGCGTTCCTCAACCCGAACGGCATTGTGACATAACAGTACATGCCGAAGGGCGTGATGAAAGAAGTCGCGAGCTGGTCGGACTCTTTCATCTTGATTTGATGATACCCTGAGTAGGCATCGAGAAAAGACAGGGTTTCGCACCCTGCTGTGGAGTCCACAATTTGGTCGATGCGAGGTAGAGGGTAGGGGACCTTTGGACATGCTTTGTTGAGGCCAGTGTAGTCTACACACATCCGCCACTTCCCCCCTTTTTTCCTCACAAGTACAGGGTTGGCAAGCCATTCGGGATGGAATACCTCTTTAATGAACCCTGCTGCCATCAGCTTGTGGACCTCCTCGCCTATCACTCTGCGCCTTTCCTCGTCGAATCGGCGCAGAGGCTGTCTGACCGGTCGGGCCCCGGCCCGAATATCCAGCGAGTGCTCGGCGACTTCCCTCGGTATGCCGGGCATGTCCGAGGGACTCCACGCGAAAACGTCGGCGTTTGCGCGGAGAAAGTCGACGAGCACTGCCTCCTATTTGGGGTCGAGCCCCGAACCGATCCGGATCTGCTTGGAGGCGTCGCCACTGGGGTCGAGAGGGACGGCCTTAACCGTCTCCGCTGGCTCGAAGTTGCCGGCATGCCGCTTCACATCCGGCACCTCTCGGGAGAGGCTTTCTAGGTCGGCAATGAGGGCCTCGGACTCGGCGAGGGCCTCGGCGTACTCCACGCACTCCACATCGCACTCGAATGCGTGTTTGTACGTGGGGCCGACGGTGATGACCCCGTTGGGGCCCGGCATCTTGAGCTTCAGGTAGGTGTAGTTGGGGATGGCCATGAACTTCGCGTAGCATGGCCTTCCCAACACCGCGTGGTAGGTCCCTCGGAACCCGACCACCTCGAACGTCAAAGTCTCCCTTCGGAAGTTGGAGGGTGTTCCGAAGCAGACAGGGAGGTCGAGTTGTCCGAGGGGCTGGACACGCTTCCCGGGAATGATCCCGTGGAGGGGCGCAGCGCCTGCTCGGACAGACGACAAGTCGACGCGCAGGAGCTTGAGAGTCTCGGCGTAGATGATGTTGAGGCAGCTGCCCCCATCCATCAGGACCTTGGTGAGCCTGACGTCGCCAATGACAGGATCGACGATGAGCGGGTACTTCCCCGGGCTCGGCACGTGGTCGGGGTGGTCGTCCTGGTCGAAGGTGATGGGCTTGTCGGACCAGTCTAGGTAGACTGGCGCCGCCACCTTCACCGAGCAGACCTCCCGACGCTCTTGCTTACGATGCCGAGCCGAGGCATTTGCCACATGCCCTCCGTAGATCATGAAGCAGTCGCGGACCTCGGGGAACTCTCCTGCTTGGTGATCCTCCCTTTTGTCGTCGTCGTGAGCCTTGCCACCCTCGGCGGGTGGCCCGGCCCGATGGAAGTGACGCCGAAGCATGACGCACTCTTCGAGGGTGTGTTTGACGGGCCCCTGATGGTAGGGGCACGTCTCCTTGAGTGCCTTGTCGAAGAGGTTTGCACCTCCGGGGGGTTTCCGAGGGTTCTTGCGCTCGGCGGCGGCGACAAGGTCAGCATCGGGGACGTCGCGTTTCGCTTGCGACTTCCTCCTGCCTTTCTTCTTGGCGCCGCGCGGAGCAGACGCCTCGGGAGCATCTTCCGACGGGCGGCCCTGGGGCTGCTTGTCCTTTCGGAAGATGGCCTCTACCGCCTCCTGGCCGGAGGCGAACTTGGTAGCGATGTCCATCAGCTCGCTCGCCCTGGTGGGGGTCTTGCGACCCAACTTGCTTACCAGGTCGCGGCAGGTGGTGCCGGCGAGGAACGCGCCGATGACATCGGAGTCGGTGATGTTGGGCAGCTCGGTGCGCTGCTTCGAGAACCGCCGGATGTAGTCCCGAAGGGACTCTCCCGGCAATTGCCGACAGCTTCGGAGGTCCCAGGAATTCCCGGGGCGCACGTACGTGCCCTGGAAGTTCCCGGCGAAGGCCTGGACCAGATCCTCCCAGTTGGAAATCTGCCCCGGGGGCAGGTGCTCTAACCAGGCACGAGCGGTGTCGGAGAGAAACAGGGGGAGGTTTCGGATGATGAGGTTGTCATCGTCCGTCCCACCCAGCTGACAGGCCAGGCGGTAGTCTGCAAGCCACAATTCCGGTCTCGTCTCCCCCGAGTACTTCGTGATAGTAGTCGGGGGTCGGAATCGGGGCGGAAACGGCGCCCGCCGAATGGCTCGGCTAAAGACCTGCGGACCGGGTGGTTCGGGCGAGGGACTTCGATCCTCCCCGCTGTCATAACGTCCCCCACGCCTGGGGTGGTAGCCTCGGCGCACCCTTTCGTCGAGGCGTGCCCGACGGTCACGATGAGGGTGCTCGTCGCCGAGGTGGCCCGGGGCCGCAGGCGCGGTGTTGCGCGTGCGCCCGGTGAAGACCGAGGCTTCCCGCGTGAGTCGGGAAGTCGCGGCACGAGGATCCGGGGTGTATCCCCGCCTTCGAGAGGCAGAGCTCTCTGCCCGCCGGGCCGCAGCGCCTTCCAGGAGATGCCTGAGTTCTCCCTGGATCCGCCGTCCCTCGGTGGTTGACGACTCCGGCATCGCGCGGAGGAGCATTGCTGCAGCGACCAGGTCCTGGCCAGTCCCGCCGGATGCGGGTGGCGGTTTGTCCCTGGCATCGTTGGCGATGCGGTGCTGGAGACCTTGGGGCAAGTGACGTATTCCTCCGGCCGGGGGTTGGCTCGCCCATACCTGCCCGATGTTCTGACGGATTGCCTCGAGCGCTCCTGCTCCTTCATCGAACCCGGCCTGCGCCCCGCGGACTTGCTCGAGCTGTGGGTCGTGACCTCCCGCCGAAGCGGGGACCACAGCTAGCTCCCGCGGGATGTCCGCGCGAGGCGCTGGCCTAGGGGGATCACCATCCTCCGGCATGCCGAGACAGCCGCCTCCGGAGGGATCCCCTAGCTCGATGTGGAAACATTCGCGACTCAGGCCGCAGTCCTTGTCGCCAAGGCTGCGGCTGCCGTCGGAACAGTCGGAGAGGCAGTAGTCACATGCGGTCATGAAGTCCCGCATGGCACTAGGGCTGCCAGATCCGGAGAAATCCCAGCAGATGCTGGGGTCGTCGTCTTCCTCGGACCCAGAGGGTCCATAGGTCGAGACACCCGTCAATCGGTCCCAAGGCGACCGCACAGGAAACCCCAGAGAGGTTGCACTCGCCTCAATGTGAGCACCCACCAAAGCGAGATCGCCAGGCGGGCTGAGGCCGAGTCGAAATAACGAAAGATGGGTAGCAGTCGATACCTTTTTGTTGACGAGGAGCGATGAAGTCGCGTCGGGGGCTGACCGCGTCGTCGTCTTGGGTCCGAGGGCGACGTCCTGCAGGCCTTCCGTGAGCGTGCTGGCGTCGTCCACTTGCTCGGAGTCGACGTGTTGCGGGGGGATGGCGCTCGCGTCTGCCTTGAACGCGAGGGCGACGCTTGGCGTGTCCTCCGTCGAGGCGCCGGGGATGTCGATTTGCCCGACAGCCGTCGGAGCGCGGCCTCCCGCTCGGCCCCGGTTGCCCTGCCTCCTCCTCCTTCGACGGCGAGGGAGAGGATGGGGCGAGCTCGAAAGTTGTCCTTCCCCTACCTGGCGCGCCAACTGTCGGCGTTCCGAGACCGGGGGGTCCTCGAGCCGACGAGTGAGAGTGCCGCGTGCCCCAGCCCAGATGGGTCGAGCGCGTGGAGCGAGCGCAAAGGGGGGAACGGAGTGAGAGAGAGGTCGGTGGCCGGAGCCGGATCGCGAGGGAGTCGGAGAAATTCCCACGGCCTTCGTGTTCGTCCCGCGCCCAGGTCGGGTGCGCTTGCAGTAGGGGGTTACAAGCGTCCGCACGAGGTGAAGGGAGAGGGCGGCCCCGAGAGAGCGCCTGCCCCTGCCTTTCGTCCCCGCGAGGCCAACCTTTTTTAAGAAGGCCCTGGCCCTTCCTTTTATAGTCGTAAGGAGAGGGTCCAGGTGTACAAGATGGGGGTGTAGCAAGGTGCTACGTGTCTAGCGAGGGAGAGCTAGCGCCCTATGTACATGCCCAGGTGGCAGCCAGAGAGATCGTGGCACCCTGTTGGAGTGGCGTCGTGGCGGTTGGAGGAGTAACGGAGCCGGACGGGGGGACAGCTGTCGAGGTGGCTGGGTCCTTGCTGACGTTCTCCTGCTTTCGTAAGGGAGCTGGGAGCCGCCGTCGTCATGATCTAGCGGGGCGCCATCATGGTCTATCTGGCATAGCTGGCCAGATAGGACGCCGGTCTTGTTCTCTGCGACCCAAGTCGGCTCGGGGCAGGGTGATGATGATGCTTCCTGTTGACGTGGCGGTCTCGTATCCTAGGTCGGGCGTCGTGGAGGCTCCTCCGAGGCTGTGGCCGAGTCCGTCCTGCAAGACAGAGACAGAGTCCGAGCCCTGGTCGGGCGAGGCGGAGATTATTCGGCAGAGGCCGAGGCGGAGTCCGAGCCCTGGATCGGGCGAGGCGGAGGTCGTCGTCTTCCGAGGCCTTAGCCTGAGTCCGAGCCCTGGGTCGGGCGGAGCGGAGTTCGCCGTCTTCCGAGGCCTTAGCCTGAGTCCGAGCCCTGGGTCGGGCGGAGCGGAGTTCGCCGTCTTCCGAGGCCTTAGCCTGAGTCCGAGCCCTGGGTCGGGCGGAGCGGAGTTCGCCGTCTTCCGAGGCCTTAGCCTGAGTCCGAGCCCTGGGTCGGGCGGAGTCTCCTATGGCACCACTGGCGAAGTCTGGCCGCCCGTCGGTCTTACCCTTTGCGTTAAACGCCCCGGTGACTCGGTCGGTTGGTGCGGTGATTTAGTCAGGGTTTCTCCTTATCGGAGGCGGGGCCTAGGGCGAGCCGGGGATGCGCCTGCCGTGAAAGAGGAGACCTCAGGCGAGACGGAGTCATCTTAGGGTCGGCTGCCCTCGCCCGAGGCTAGGCTCGGGCGTGGCGTGGTCAAGTCACTCGTGTGGACTGATCCCTGACTTAATCAAACCCATCAGGCCTTTGCAGCTTTATGCTGATGGGGGTTACCAGCTGAGAATCAGGTGTCTTGAGGGTACCCCTAATTATGGTCCCCGACAAATACCGATTGCTAAGATGTTGGTGGATGGAGGGGCGGCTGTAAATCTAATGCCTTATTCATTATACAGAAAATTAGGTAAACAAGATGACGAACTTGTCAAAACCAACATGACCCTCAGTGGTGTTGGGAATAGTTCGATTAAAGCCAGGGGAGTCACGTCCGTTGAATTAACCATCGGGACTAAGACCCTTGCTGCTGCATTCTTCGTCGCTGATGTAGAAGGGAATTACAGTTTAATTCTAGGCAGAGATTGGATTCATGCCAATCAATGTATACCTTCTACATTACATCAAATGCTAATACAATGGGTAGGCGATGAGGTAGAACAAGTACATGCTGATGTATCGGCCTGCATCGCTGTGGCCGATGCCCCTGTACTCTGGACTTATGAGACTGCTACATGTCTCACAGGAGTAGATTTTTCTGATTATCAGTTCATAAGTATAGATAAGAAAGGTTTCATTCCTGTAATGCTAGAGCCGATGGAGAATCGGCTAAATCCTAAATAAAGTTTAAATGATGAATACACATGAAGTTCATGAGTCGTTGATCACGGACAATTCGGCTCTCGAGTCGGATGGTCTGGTCTTTCACAAAACAGTTCGGGCTTTAAGACCGAACATTTACCACAGCGAAAAGACAGTGTTACGGATGATCCGGTCCCTGAGACCGGAAAGCCCGCCATCACACAAAGATCATCTAATTCCTCTGTGGGGGACATGATAGAGGAATTCAGAGATCTTGATAAACTAGGACAGGGGTTTACATCGGCCGATCCATTGGAGGAGATTGACATAGGAGATGGTAAAACTCTAAGGCCAACTTTTGTAAACAAGACCCTGGAGGCCGACCCTAGAGATGAGATGATCGGTCTATTGAAGGAGTATTCAGACTGTTTTGCTTGGAATTACACTGAAATGCCTGGACTAAGCCGAGAGATTGTCGAACATCGGCTGCCCATTAAGTCTGGTTTCAGACCTTTCAAGCAGAAAGCCAGAACGTTTCGTCCAGATCTTCTCCCACGAATCAAGGACGAAATCCACCGGCTGCTAGAAGCTAATTTTATTAGACCTTGCAGATACGCAGAGTGGGTCTCCAATATTGTGCCGGTGGAGAAGAAGGAGTCAGGTAAACTTAGAGTATGCATTGATTTTCGTAATTTAAATAAAGCAACTCCTAAAGACGAATATCCCATGCCCATAGCCGACACATTAATCAATAATGCATCAGGGAATAGAATTATTAGCTTTCTTGATGGTAATGCCGGATATAATCAGATTTTCATGGCCGAAGAAGATGCGTCTAAAACGGCCTTTATATGTCCAGGCTTCATTGGTTTATTTGAATGGGTTGTCATGACATTCGGTCTTAAAAATGCTGGTGCTACTTATCAGAGGGCTATGAATCTGATCTTCTATGAGTTGTTAGGAAACACTGTAGAAGTCTACATTGATGATATTGTAGTCAAATCGGCTAAATTTAGTTCTCATATAGCTGATTTGCGCAAAGCCTTTGATAAAATGCGTCGGTATGGTTTAAAAATGAACCCACGTAAATGTGCTTTTGGGGTGTCGGCTGGTAAGTTTTTAGGATTTGTCATCCATGAACATGGTATAGAAATAGACCCTGACCGAATCAAGTCTATTCGGAATGTGGGGCCTCCGACTTGTAAGGTCGAAGTGCAGAGGTTTCTCGGCAAGGTGAATTATTTACGAAGGTTTATTTCTAACCTAGCCGGGAAGATTGATGCCTTCACCCCTATCCTTCGGCTTAAGAATGATGCTGAATTCACTTGGGGGGCAGAGCAGCAGAAAGCATTTGATCTCATTAAAAAATACTTGTCTTCGGCTCCCGTGTTAAAAGCACCACAAGTAGGAGCACCATTCAGATTATACATTGCAGCTGAAGACAAGGTTATTGGGGCTGTTCTAACACAAGAAACTGAGGGGAAGGAGCATGTGGTGACATATCTAAGCCGAAGGTTGGTGGATGCTGAAACAAGGTACACTTTTATTGAAAAGTTATGCTTATGCTTGTTTTATGCATGCACCAAATGTAGATGTTATTTACTGTCTAGTCATTGCACTGTTTCTGGTCAAGCCGATGTAATCAAATACATGTTGCATAACCCAATTATGAGTGGTAGAATTGGTAAGTGGGCTTATGCACTCATAGAATATGACTTGGCCTATGAACCATTGAAATCTATGAAAGGCCAAGTCGTAGCGGATTTTATTGTAGAACATCGGGTTAATGATATTCATGAACTAGACATGTCATACCTCACTATTACTCCTTGGACTTTATATTTTGATGGATCGGTTTGCAATGAAGGGCAAGGAATTGGCATTGTACTTGTTTCACCAAGTAATGTCTCCTTTGACTTCTCTAGCCGATTGAAAACTTATTGCACTAATAATCAAGCTGAATATGAGGCCCTCTTATTCGGTTTAGAACTTTTAAATAGTATGGGAGTAAAACATGTGAAGGTATTTGGTGATTCTCAGCTGGTTGTCCAACAAGTGTTAGAGGAATATCAATGTTTTGATAGTACTTTAAATAGTTACCTTGAGAAATGTTGGAGTATGATTCATTCTTTTGACGAATTCAGTATTCGGCATATCTCTAGAGTTGAGAATCATAGAGCTAACGATTTGGCACAAGATGCATCAGGTTATCGGATAAAGAGAGGGAAGTTTCACAAAACTGAAAATCTGATAACCAGTGCAGAGCCAAATTCCCAGGTCGCGGACCGTCCGCGTGTTGACGCCGGACCGTCCGAGGTTGCTAGAAAGGTTCTCTTAATCAATTCGGCTGACAATGAAGCCGATACAAGTGATTGGAGGACACCTATACTTAATTATTTGCAAAATCCCAATATCAGGACAGATAAGAACATTCGGCGAACAGCTTTCAAGTATGTTTTGATATGTGATGAACTTTATCGCCGAACAGTCAATGACGTCCTGCTTAAGTGCTTGGGCCCAGATGATGCTATATTAGCCATGGCCGAAGTACATGAAGGAATTTGTGGTACCCATCAATCAGCTCCAAAGATGAAGTGGTTGTTGCGAAGGTCTGGTTTTTATTGGCCTAATATGATAGCTGATTGTTTCAAGTACTACAAGGGTTGCCAAGTGTGTCAAAAATTCGGCGACCTACAGTTGGTCCCTGCAGCCGAATTACATCCTATCATCAAGCCTTGGCCGTTTAGAGGATGGGGATTGGATTTTATTGGAGAAATTCATCCTTCATCATCAAAGGGGCATCGGTTCGTGTTAGTTGCCACTGACTACTTTACCAAATGGACTGAAGCCGTTGCTCTGAAGAACATGACGCACAAGGAGGTAATTGAGTTCATAACTGAGCATATTATTCATAGATTCGGCATTCCCCAGACCTTGACTACAGATCAAGGTACTTCTTTTATGTCAAAGGAGGTACGTGAATTTGCCGAATCATACAGGATTAAGCTACTTAATTCATCTCCATATTATGCTCAGGCCAATGGACAGGCCGAGTCTAGTAATAGGACATTGATTAATTTGATAAAAAAGAAGATATCTGATAATCCTAAACATTGGCATAAGATTTTGTCTGAAGCTTTATGGGCTCATAGAATATCTAAACATAGGGCTACTAAAGTATCTCCTTTTGAGCTTGTCTATGGGCAGGAAGCAGTGTTGCCTGTGGAAATAAGTTTGAATGCTGTCAGGTTTGCCAGACAAAATGATCTAACTGTTACTGATTATTATAATTCAATGATGGATAATATTGATGAGGTGACCGACAAGAGGATGATAGCTTTGGAAGCAATAGAAAAGGACAAGATCATGGTAGCCAGGGCCTACAACAAGAAGGTCAAAACAAAATCATTTCAAGTAGGGGACCTGGTGTGGAAGACCATTCTGCCTCTAAGGAATAAAGACCGGAAGTTTGGGAAATGGTCGCCAAGCTGGGAGGGTCCTTATAAAGTAAAACAAGTGATGTTTGGCAACGCCTATTTGCTACAAACATTACAAGGCAAGGATTTACCTAAGGCTTTGAATGGGCGTTTTCTTAAACAGTACCATCCTAGTATGTGGCAAGATGCCTAAGAGAACCGATGTAATCACATCGAGTTAGTTGCTTTTGGTTTGCTCAGCTCCACCAAAAGGCAGGGGGCATATGTTGAGCCCACTTTTGAGCTGGCGGACGGTCCGGCCCTGAGGCCGGACGGTCCGCGGTCCGGACAGTCCGCGCCTGTGGGCCGGACGGTCCGCGCATGCGTAGAGCAGTTTAGGGTTCCGAGTTTTGTGCTACGGTTGTTAGCTATATTCGCGGGATTAGCTCGGAATCAGTTGTGTAAAGGGTCCAGCCCCCCTCCTCTATAAATAGAGAGGTCTACGGCCGATTTGTGATCATCAACAATCGAATCAATACAACTTTTATTCCGCATTTATCTTAGGAGTAGTTCTAGTTTAGTTTAGGTTTAGCCTCTCGATCCCCAAATTCTTCGTCTCTCTTCGGCTCTACGTCGATTAGAGGAGTCTAGGTCGGCCGGCCCGAGCCTAGACACAACCTAGGATCTCTACTCCCCGACGGGGTCCCTCCCGGGAGCGAGATCCAGGCGCCGTCGGCGATCTCCCGCCGTTCCTGCGTACGCGCGGACCGTCCGGCCCCAGGGCGCGGACCGTCCGACCGTCAGGCAGAAGCCCCAGCCGCGCATCAGGTCGCGGACCGTCCGGCCCCAGGCCGCGGACAGTCCGCCCTTGCGCAGAGAGCACCACCGCGCCCCGTACCAGGCCGCGGACCGTCCGGCCCTGCGCGCGGACCGTCCGCCCCTGTGCAGAGTGCACCGCCACGGTTCTTGTTGAGTGATTGGCGCTCCAAAAAGGCGTCAACAACACCATATATAGGTAGCCACAAATTTGTAACAGTAATATTAATTGTAATAAATACGTGCCATGTATACACTGGCCTGTTGTCAGTGTTTGTCGTGTGTGTTTCCAGCTAGACACTGGTACGGTTGGTTCCAAATGCTACGTACATTGCCCGTAGAGACAATATATATAGTGTGTTATATATGTGTACTAGTTAGATGTACGTATGTCGCTATATGTCATATGACTTTGTTTAAACAAAATATAAAAATATGTGTTCTGTTGGTTAGATGAGTTGGTTGGATGAGTGTGAATATAAAATCAACAACTAAAATCTGAACCATCACTTGTTATAATTTTACCTTATTTTTTTTATAACTGTGGAGAGTGGTGAACGTTAAAGTTGATGTTTGATTTTTTTAATAAAAAGAACGATAGTGGAAACAAAAAAAATTGATGCTTTAGGTGGTGTTTGGTTACACCCTGCTAAAATTTAGCCCCTGTCCCATCGAATGTTTGAACCTCCGTTCCGGGTATTAAATGTAGTCGGATTATAAAACTAATTTGTCAGCCGAAGATTAAAAGACGAGACGAATCTAGTCCAGTTGGTTGGGTCTATATTTCATACTCCTATTTAAAAGTCAAACGCTTGATGTGATCCGGGCTAAACTTTAGCAGGAGCAACCAAACACCCCCTTATAATGTACTTTATTTAAAAACAAGAGATTTGGTTTCTATATTGTCAGTTTATGAACTGATTCAATTAAAAATTAGTTCGGATTTAAATTTGGTCGGTTTTTACAAATCTACCCCGATTAATTGCAATAAACCGGTTATCAGTGCCAATCTGTTTCTGGCAGCAACCGGTTCGGTTAACCCTTTGTCCACCGCCCGCAGTCAGACTTAGAGCAGAGGCGACCGGATCATGCGCGTCCACATCTGTCGGTGCTGGGCGCTCCCCGCCGAGGACGGACACGGACGGTAGTGGGACTGGGACTGGGACTGGGACTGGAACTGGAAGCAAGGCGAAGCGAGGCGTGCGAGCAAGGCGAAGCGAACCCTCCCCTGCTGTTTCCTCTCGTGCTCTCCCCACCGGGAAAAAGGGCAACGAGAGTCGAGAAATCGAACCCACACGCAACGCGTCGCGACGGGACGGCTCCACCTCCACCCACTCGCCTGCCTCCAGATCCAGCGCCCGCATCTCTCTCCCTGTCGCTCGCGCGAGATAAGCCGCCGCGCCGGGCGGGCGTGCTAGCGGTAGCAGCGAGCGGTGCGCGAGGGCGGCGGAGGCGGGAGGGCGGATCCGGTGGGCGGCAAATCTGGCAGGCGCCGCGGTGGGGCTGCGGGCGCGGGGGAGGGCGGGGGGCTGGGCGGACGGCGCGGAGGGCGGGGAGGGAGGGGAGGACTGCGGCAGGCTCAGGCCCTGGCGCAGGAGGCTGCTCGCGTCTATGGCGCTCTCGTGGCCCTCGGCCGTCCGCCTCGCCGTCGCCGCCGTCCTGCTCGCCGCCGTCGTCGTCGCGCTCTTCACGCTCCCCGTCGAGAAGGTTCGGCCTTATCTGATCTCCATCCCGCTACCTAAATGGGCCCCTTCCGCGATCCCATGTTGCGATTATTCGAGGACACCCGTTTGGGATGATCTGTGCTGTGTTGTTAGGCATGGAAACAGCCATGATTGCTGCTGCTGTTGTTGAAATGTAGCTTCATTTGCTTAGCTCCCCTGCCCTTCCCTCGGTACCCAAATCTGCCATGATTATTTCTATATGGCCGGAAATGATGCTCTGTGCCAAATGTGCATGTGAATGTTTCAAGTCTTCAGAAATGTAGTATCGTTTTGGGTAGTCTGGGCCAATGCATTATGACATGACATGGTTGTAAGTAACACATATCATGAGTTCATGTGTTCGCAGGAAACTTTTGAGGGGTACTCTGTTACTTCTCGCATGCACTGTTCCGTGCCATAGTAAGTCAAGATACATGAACCAGGGGGACTAGTTGTTGGCAAAGCTATTTATCTATGGAATCGTTTTTTGTCATCTGACCATTCCATTGCTTAATTTGTCATCCGTTCATGCCTTGTTCTAGTACAGAATATATGGATATATCCTTGTGAATTGTGATCTTATTTAGTTATGGCTTTAGTAACTGTTATACCCTGTCATGGTACTCTGTTAGAATGCATACTGCTTTCCATTTTAATTTGCCTCAAGATGGTCATAACTTGATACCCGAAATATACCTCCCTCTTGTCTCAGCTGCTTGCATCCAGCTCACGGAATTACCCTGCTCTGCTAGTTTTCATCTTGATTGAGGAATTTTTGTCAGTTAGTTTTACTCTTTTTACTTAGTTTACATCATATTGTTGTGATACTTCAATTTACTAAGATAAGATAATCCAGATTCCAGAGTTAGAGAAATTCTTACTCCCCTTCTCCTTGCTTTCTTGTTTCCTATAAATCTAAGATTATGGAGCTTAAAATGTAGATTAACTTTACTTCTGCATCAGGTTCTTACTGGTTTAAGTTTGTATTCACAGATTTTAAAGGACTTTCTGCTTTGGATCAAGGAGAACTTGGGTGCATGGGGTCCTTTGGTGCTGTAAGTATTGAACTCTTTGTACATAAGTTGTAGTTTCTCACTTGTAGCCACACTTTTGGGGCGCACTTACTGCTATACTCCACTACAAAGCTTTTCACAGAAAACATACGTCCTGCCCCTTAAATAAAACCCAAACCCACCTACAAGATATACGTAAGCCTTGCTTTGTTAGACTATCTCCAGCAGCTTACCCATCCTATCTCCCATTTCATCTCCTATTTCAAACTCCACTCTACGAAAAGTGCAGTGTATTGCAAAATAATGTTTTAGGTAACCTGCTGGGCACGGTCTTAGACTATCTCCAGCAGCTTACCCATCCAGTCCCTTCTCATATTTCAAACTTCAATCTGTGAATAGTACAATCTACAGTGCAAAACAATGTTTTGAGTGACCATATGGGTAACCTGCTTGACACAGTCTTATACCTGATATTTGGCTTGCACTTGCAGTGGCATGCCTTAAGGCTGAAGTATTGTTGTTCTATATTATGTTATATGCCCTTACCATTTTTATTTCAAACTTAATTGTATTCTTGTCGTGTAATATTACAGGGCCCTAGCTTACATTCCTCTGACAGTCTTAGCTGTTCCAGCATCAATTCTTACAGTACGTGAGATTGTTGGCCCCCCTCCCCCTACAAGCCTTGCCCTTTTCCTCTTTTAAGAGCCCTCGTGTTAAATCACCTTTTTATGTTGCTGCAATTCTTTTACCAGCTTGGAGGGGGCTATTTATTTGGACTGCCAGTAGGGTTTGTTGCTGATTCCATTGGAGCAACAATTGGTGCAACTGCTGCATTTCTGCTTGGCAGGACGGTATGTATACTTGTATAGACAGCTATGGCTATCTTTCATGTTACAAACTGTGTATTTTGTGGTGCATGCCTTTTATTATCTTTTGTTTTGACTGCAACTACATTAAAGATTTGTTACATAGTTTGCAGCTTGTTCCTGTGGATAATTATGTCTGCTAAGTGGATTTCAAGTACTATAAGTTCAATTATTTGAAGCATTATTACTTTCCTGACATCATAAGAGTTTTATAATATTGTTGCAGATTGGGAGGCCTTATGTTCTTTCGAAATGCAAAGATTACCCTAAGTTTCAAGCAGTAGCTATTGCCATCCAAAGATCTGGCTTCAAGGTAATTTTTTCCAGCCTGGAGGTTTTAGGCACACAACCAGCTTAAAATAACATTGGACTGATGTGGGATTGTCCAACTGTAACTATATTATGAATTTGTCTGATTCATATACTTGGTTTAACTAAGGCTTCTAACTTATGTGCAGATCGTGTTGCTACTAAGGCTTGTACCTTTACTTCCGTTCAACATGTTGAACTACCTGTTATCTGTCACTCCTGTTGGTGTTGGAGAATACATGCTGGCTTCTTGGTTTGGAATGATGGTATACTTCCGCTTGTTACCATTTTTACATTTTATGTCATATTTGTTGCTGGCTTCTTTGAGCTTCACATTAGACTACCCCAAATGGCTGGGGAGAAAAAAAGGCTCTGTTGTAGGAGTAGGGTCAGGACGGCACCAGGCTACTGGCACATACTATAGCTGGCTCATTGAAACTTTGCCTTTTAACTATCTGCTACATTGTTTGCATAATTGCAACCATTTGTTTCTTTGCATAATTTGCTGACTATGCTTTACAAGTAAATGCGCTGTTTTATTTGGCACTTGTTTGATACTAAATCTATTTTATTGATACTATATTTACACAGAAAACTTTGTGAGTTATGACTTTTAACAGCATACTCATGTCATTGGCTTACTAAGCTTTATATTACCTTTTCATTTATGAACTATTCTTAGCCCATGCCCATGAAGGCAATGCTATGTTTCATTCTTGCTAATCATCCTTGTTTTACAGCCAATCACTCTTGCTTTGGTGTACGTTGGTACAACACTGAAAGATCTATCAGATGTGACACATGGGTGGAGTGAGATCTCGACTACTCGATGGGTGAGTAATACTAATGACACATTATCTCAATTGCTGCATTGTGCTTGTGATGTCATGTATTAGTTTGTGTTTTGTAACCATCAGTTCATATAAAATTTCTGAATACAGAGTAAATAATTTTTTTCATAAGAAAGTAAAATGGATCATTAGTTTTTTTTTTTCATTTAACTTTGGTTCATACATGAATATAAGTCATTAAATTTTTCTGTTTGCATAAGCTATTTGTTTTACAGAATTAAGATGATTGAGATCTTTTGATAAAATTTGTCCATCCACACTTCCAGTACATCCGTGTTAGTACTTACTAATAAGTTGTGTCATCACTGAACTTCTGCAAAACCTAGAAACTTTTGCAGTTATATTGTTTATTTTCACTTGTGCACTTGAATGAGTGATCTAATCATGGGATGCTTATTTTCTCTTAGTTTTTGGTATCTCATCACCAATGAATCAAATGTTTCCTTTAAGCTGTTCCTCATTTTTTTCTCGAAGGACGCAGGAGTTGTTCCTCATTTGTATGATGTAGATTTTAATTCTTACGTTGCTGCATAGTAACTTCTGCTGATACTTATGCATGTTTTTTTTTTCAGATTCTGATAATATCTGGCTTTGTATTATCTGGTATGTGCCATTATCTCCCCTTTAGAATTCTGATAGTTTCTGCCTTTTTTGGTGCTTAGTTACAGATATAATGCACTCTAGTTTTAACCAAAATCTCCATGCTTTAAAAATACCAAGCCAGCTGACTTAAGTCATATGTTTCTTACATCTTTTTAGTACGTCAGGATCTTTTTTTCCTCGAATGTGCATGAGAGCTGCACGTCATTATATTAAGGAGAGAAAAGGTCCAAAATGGACCAGAGTACAAAAGCCCTAGGGGGCAGAAACAGACACAGTAGCGAGCACTTGTTACACAGAGAAAACACGACCAGACACACCACTCTAGCCTGGCCAGATGGCCGCAAGTCCCTTGGCATCAGCCCTGCACCAAATTTCAGCCTCATCCTTTATGTTCTGAACAGCAACAGGAACACTTTTCAAATACACCAAGCTACTATGATAACTAAAGAGTTTATGCCCTTCCTTTGAATCTTTGACACCCTACTCTCCACCTCTCGCCACCAATCCTGCAGCAGGTGATCCTCTGGCCCAGGACTCAATTGTGGGAGATGAATCAGGTTAAGCACTTCAAACCAGACCGTCCTTGAGAAGACACACCTAATTAACAGATGGTTGATATCTTCCTCCTCCTGATCGCACAACACACAACATTCTGGATGATCCAATCCTCTACGGGCTAGTCTATCTGCAGTCTAACACCTTTCTAAAGCAGCCAACCACATGAAGAAACGACATCTCGGAGGGGCCCAGCTGTGCCAATTCCGCTAGCCGGGTCAAAATTTATCGCCCCCATGAAGAAGGCCTGGTAGGCCGATCTAGAGGAATAAGACCCTGAAGCAGTCAGACTCCAGGAGTGGTGATCCGCCACTCCTGGTTGAAGTTAAAAGCCATGTAGCACATCCCAAAGCCAGAGAAAATCGCATAAGACCTGGACCGACAACTGTCCTTGGATGTCACCAATCCAAAGTGAATGTTGCAGAGCCTCCTGGACTGTTCTCTTTCTAACCAAACGTTTGGGAACTGCTCCAACCAGAGTAGGAGCAAGGATGGAGAGGGACTGTCCATGGCTCCGTGCAGCCATAAGTATGTCCAGAAAAAAAGTATTAGCGCCATCTTCAATAGTTGTCACCACCGAAGCAGCAAAGAGAGCTGCTGCATTTGGATGAACATTAATCTGCAATTCTCTCCATGGTCCCTCCGTCCTTGTCTTGTACCATAACCTGCGCATATTCAAAGACCAGCCTAGCGCTTCCAAATTATGAATACCAAGTCCACCGAGCTCCAAGGGCCTGCGGACCCGCTCCCAACTAACCCTGCAGTGCCCTCCTTGAACGCATTTTCGCCCCTTCCAAAGGAAGTCTCTGTGAATCTTGTCTATAGTAGGGATGGCAATGGATGTCATTTATCCGCGTACCCGCGGATAAAAAACCCGTTGGGCACGGTTTTGGATACGAGTTTGTACCCATGGATACGGATACGGGTAGCACTTGATATCCGTGGATATTTTTAAAACGGATACGAAAAATCAATATCCATATCCAAATACCCGAATATCCGTTAAAATATCTTGTACTCCCGTCCCAAATACGGGTAGCACTTGATATCCGTAGACAATTTTATATTTGCTAGACAAATATGATATCATGTTTGAATTTGCTGGACAAATTCTATATGGCTTTATATTTTTATCATATTTAAATTTGCTGGACAAATATGATATCATGTTTGAATTTGCTGGATTTAAATATTTTGTATGTGTAGTGGGCAAACGGATATATCCGCGGATATCCGTTACCCGCGAGTAACGGATGTGGATACTGTTTGTTATCCATAGTGGGTAACGGGTACGGATTCGGATATCGGATATAAGTCGCGGATATGGATGTCCAGAGACACTATCCATGGATATTTTACCCGTGGCCATCCCTAGTCTATAGCTTTTAAAACCCATTTAGGACAGTGAACAGCAATAAATTGATAAACCGGGATGGCCGTCAGCACTGATTTAACAAGAGTAGCTCTTCCAGCCAGATGAATTAGCAAAACTTTCCATCCCGAGAGATGATCAGCCACCTTATGAATAAGAGGGACAAGGTCAGAACTACTGAGTCTCTTGACCGATAAGGGGAGACCCAAATATTTACAGGGAAATTCAGCCACCGAGCATGGAATGGCTTGCTGGACCAAATCCTTCTCCTGGTCCTGGCACTGAATGTGAGAAACTGAACATTTGCTTAGAGCCTTAGATTAGTTACCAGCCCTGAGGCCACACCAAAAATCCTCAACAACTCTTTAACCAGATTCATCTCAGCCAAACAAGGTTTCAAATAGAGCACCACATCAAGCAAAGGCGGAAGGAGTTGAGCACATCCATAACAAGAATGAACAGCATGGGTGACAAAGGATCTCCCTGTCTTAAACCCCGCTGATCTCAAATTAAGTCCCCTGGCTCATCATTTACCAGCACTCTTGAGGAAGAAGATCTAAGCAATTTAGCAAGAAGATTACACCATACTGAACCGAAGTGCAAATGCCTCAAAACTTCCATGAGAAAGGGCCTGGAAACAGTATCAAAAGCCTTATTAATATCCAGTTTAAGGAGAACCCGAGATTCCTTTTGTGCATGAAGCGCCTTGGCTGTATGCTGAATCAAAATGAAACTAACATGGATGCTCCTTCCCTTGACAAAAGCAGTTTGCTTGGTGGAAATAAGGGAGGAAAGTTTTGGAGCCAGATGATTAGCTAACAGTTTAGTCACAATTTTTGCAAAACTATGAATTAGACTTATAGGACGAAAATCCTTGCAGCCACTGCATCACTAGATTTAGGAATAAGAGTCACGTAGGCAGAGTTCAAGTGGTACAGCTTGTTAACATCTTCTTGGAAGAGCCTCCCAACAGCCGCCATGAGTTGTCCTTTAATGACATTCCAAGCAACCTTGAAGAAACGACCCGTAAACCCATCAGGGCCCGGGCTCTTATCATAGGTTAGGGATTTAATTGTGGCCCAGACTTCCTCTTCCAAAATAGGCTGATCAAGATCATCTAAAATTCTAAATCAACCGAAGGAGTGTCGAAGGACTGCAGATCAAGGGTGAATTCCCTCTGGACAGCAGACCCAAATAGATTATTATAGAATTCCCAAACTGCATCCTCCTCCTGCTCAAGAATCACCTGGTCCACCTTTGTCTTAAGTCAAATATTACTATATTTCAAAAAATCCTTATAATTTCACAACATATAAATTATATATTATGAATGTATTTATCACTAAAAATATGAAACTTGTGTCATATAATCTATATAAAATTTTGAAATCTATGGTCAAAGATACAAATGTTTGACTTGAGATAAAGCTAATACGACATGTAAAAACAAACGGAGGTTTTACATACAGAAGGAAGATATGTTTATTTTTGGGCCATTCTCCTTATTTCCTGTCCTGAGTTATACACAAGCACCAGGAAATTCAAATCATCCTTGCTTTTGGTTTCTGAATCTACTCATTAAAGAACAGCAGGGCATTCTGATAGCTGAGACATGGAGATCCCTTTGAGGGCTTGTTTGGAAGCAAGGATACCGGAGGAGAGTGTAGAAGCTAAAATCCTCTTGCTATTCAAAATTGAATAGCAATGAGATTTTTGCCCCTCCAATCCCCTCTGGTATTATCTTTGCTTCCAAACAAGCCCCGAAGTTTTTGCATGCCCTGGTTAGATGGCCAATGAAATGTCGTCTTGGTGTAGCTTAGGCCTTGAGGAGCAGATAAAACTGATTCAACTGGATTTTAATTGCAACTCTAGAAGGTCTATGGGATTTAGGAGAAATAAATTTACACTCTTTAGCAAACCTGTATTCTTATTGATGGACATCCAGAAAGAAAACAGAACTGCGTTCAACTGCAGGCCTTCTCCAATTCAGGTCCCGTTTGGATCCTTGGAATTGAATTCCATTTTAATAATAGTAATTTAGGCAAAGATCAATTAAGTTAATATGGTTTTATGCGAAACATATTTGTATACTATTATTAGCAATATGTGGGAGATATTTATGTGCTACATTTTTACTATATAAGAGTAAGCCAAAGAGGGTCTTATAAGTTGTAGACTGGAAACATATTCCTCCACCTCATGAATTTGAGATAGGCTTATATCTGAGTTTTAGAAAGTGGTGGAATGTCAAATTCCAAACTAAATAGACTACTTTATTAAATAAATTCAATTCCTCCAAAATGAATAGATCCAAACGACCCTAGGTGGATTTGCCACATTGAGAGGACAATCCCTTTTCTAAAGGAAAAAAATGAAGAATTTATCTTAAAATTACATGTTAAATTATTCCTGTTGTATTATCTTAACAAGGCTCTTTGTGCTCATGTATATACTGGCTGTTTTCACTGTTGTCTTGCAGTGGTCTTAATCATCTGCGTCACAAAAATTGCAAAATCATCTCTGGAGAAAGCATTGGCCGAGAATGGAGAGCTGGATGTAGGAACATCGCAGCTTCCTGTGGTAGCCTCTCCCTCCGATCTGCAACAACCTCTTGTAATCAAGGTTGACACGTCAAATGAAGATCACGAGAAGTAAAAGTGTTGTGTTCACAATCTCGGATGTACATTCTTTGTCTGTTGAGTCTGTAGACTATATATACCCATAGCTCTTGTGAGGCCGGTAAAAGGGTAAAAAAAGCGCAAAAAGAGAGAAAAATGACGGTGGAGTTTGACTGATAGGTAATACTTGGTGAAAATGCAATTGTAGTAGTATTTCAGTTGGGCCTAGCCGCTAGGGATGAAACGAGCGGAAAAATAACTCCTGTTTGTGTTTATTTATTTTTTTTTTGTGAAAATGGCGCCAGATTCGGAAAAAAATGGGAATCGCCGAATCGGAGACGGGGTTGTGATACGTGGGTGTACCGAACGAATCAATACGAACGGAATTCAGCGAAAACAGATCGTCAAATATGGAAAATAGGACAGGTCGGGAAAGGATTACAACGGACGTGTACTATGGGGTGTATGTAAATCATGTCATATTTAATAAAATTATCTAAGATATAATTTATTTATGTGTGTTGTACATTGTACTAGCAAAATTGTGTCTTAGAATACCAAGCCAGAGATATCTTCATGAAGATATATAATGTCTTTGTTTTTCATATTAACATCTTTAGACACATCTCAAGGCACTGTTATATGTATACACTGATCAGTTGCCCGTGCGTTGCAACATCATACAATAATACTCACATAAACTATCCACCAAAAAGATATCAATATTTTTTTATTGATTGTCTCCATTCTCTGTATAATATTTTTTGATTTGGCTAACTGATATTGTTATTTATTTCATCTAATATGTCTTGGTACAACACGACCAATGGAGTAATTAGAAGAGATTTCACAACGAATGACTGAACGGATATAAATTATAGAATAATATAATTCCACCATACAGAGACCAAATAAGAGGAAGTTTGTAAGCTCAAGTTTCTAAAATAAGTCACATGAACTCAAACTTATAAAAAAGATAGATCAAAATATGGAGTGGTTGTTAAAGTTAGGCATCAATAAAAACTAGATACGCTCCATACAAATTATGGTACTTCGTAGCAATTATTAACGTTTAAAACCAATAAATAACATTTCTTTTACTGTTAGCGTGACAAATCATTTCTTCTACATCTAATTCAGCAACCTCAAACACCATGGAGTCCATTGCGCCAATGTGGTCTCACAAACGACTTAATGCATGCAAGAGCCAAGAACACAATGGACGAGCACCCTGTGGTAGTGCCCACATAGATCTCCAAATCCTAACACATATTTTGCAGGATCCATGAGCTATCATCAAAAGAACACAAACCATGTGCAGACAATAAATAAAGTATTAACACACCTAAATTATGTTTAGTCCTTAGCACAACAAAAACTAACACCCAAAACAACAGAGGAATAACACAATGATTTTTGTAATGACAGAATGATGGGTGACAAGTACATAGAAGTGGTAGAAGTGAAAGTCACCTAGAGGGGGGGTGAATAGGCGGAATCTGAAAATTATAAACTTAAGCACACACTACAAGCCGGGGTTAGTGTTAGAATTAAAGTCGAGTCCGAAAGAGAGGGCGAAAACAAATCAATCAAGAAATAAAGCGAGTGACAAGGTGATTTGTTTTACCGAGGTTCGGTTCTTGCAAACCTACTCCCCGTTGAGGTGGTCACAAAGACCGGGTCTCTTTCAACCCTTTCCCTTTCTCAAACGGTCACCTAGACCGAGTGAGCTTTTCTCCTCAATCAATTGGGACACTTAGTCCCCACAAGGACCACCACAACTTGGTGTCTCTTGCTTTGATTACAAAGGTGTTAAGAATAAGAATGGGGAAGAAGAAAAGCGATCCAAGCAACAAGAACTCAAATGAACACAAATATCTCTCTCACAAGCCACTAAGTCTTTGGAATGATATTGGGACTTGGAGAGGATTTGATCTTTTGTTTTGTGTCTTGGAGTGAAGTCTAGAGCTCTTGTATTGAATGCAATGGCTGAAAACTTGGATGCCTTGAAGTGTGATGGTTGGGGGGTATTTATAGACCCACCCACCAAAATGGCTGTTGGGGAGGCTGTTTGTCGATGGGCGCACCGAACAGTCCGGTGCGCCACCGGACACTGTCCGGTGCGCCAGCCACTTCACCCAGCCGTTAGGATTTGACTGTTGGAGCTTCTGACAGCTAGGCCACCGGACAGTCCGGTGGTGCACCGGACAGGTCCTATTCACTGTCCGGCGCGGCTTCTGGCGTCTGCTCTGACTCTGTGCGCGCAGAAGCGCACTGAAAGTCACCTAGAGGGGGGGGGTGAATAGGCGGAATCTGAAAATTATAAACTTAAGCACACACTACAAGCCGGGGTTAGCGTTAGAAATAAAATCGAGTCCGAAAGAGAATGCGAAAACAAATCACAAGCAAAATAGCGAGAGTGACACGGTGATTTGTTTTACCAAGGTTCGACCCTCGAAGGCCTAGTCCCCGTTGAGGTGGTCACAAAGACCAGGTCTCTTTCAACCCTTTCCCTCTCTCAAACGATCACTTAGACCGAGTGAGCTTTCTCCTTATCTCACGAGTCACTTAGACCCCGCAAGGATCACCACACATTTGGCGTCTCTTGCCTTGGTTACAAAACACTTGGGAATAAGAAATGGGGAAGGAAGAAAGCGATCCAAGCGTCAAGAACTCAAATGAACACAAATCTCTCTCTCTCACTAGTCACTAAATGTTTGGAGTGATTCCGGACTTGGGAGAGGATTTGATCTCTTGTTTGTGTCTTGGAGTGAAGTCTAGAGCTCTTGTATTGAATGCAATGGATGAAAATTTGGATGCCTTGAAGTGTGGTGGTTGGGGGTATTTATAGCCCCACCCACCAAAATGGCCGTTGGGGAACTCTGCTGTCGACGGGCGCACCGGACAGTCCGGTGCGCCACCGGACACTGTTCGGTGCGCCAGCCACGTCACCCAACCGTTAGGGTTAGACCGTTGGAGCTTCTGACAGCTGGGCCACCGGACAGTCCGGTGGTGCACCGGACAGTCCCTGTTCACTATCCAGTGTGCCTTCTGGCGCCTGCTCTGACTTCTGCGCGCGCAGTCCGCACTGTTCACTGTTCCTATAGCTTTTGTAGATGACCGTTAGCGCAGTAGCCGTTGCTCCCGCTGGCACACCGGACAGTCCGGTGCTACACTGGACAGTCTGGTGAATTATAGCGGGGAGCGATTTCCAGAAACCCAAAGGTGGCAAGTTCGGAGTTGATCTCCCTGGTGCACCGGACACTGTCCGGTGGCACACCGGACAGTCCGGTGCGCCAGACCAAGGCAGCCTTCGGTTGTCTTTGCTCCTTTAATTTGAACCCTATCTTGGACTTTTTTTATTGGTTTGTTGTGAACCTTTGGCACCTGTGGATCATATAATCTAGAGCAAACTAGTTAGTCCAATTATTTGTGTTGGGCAATTCAACCACCAAAATCATATAGGAAAAGGTTTGACCCTATTTCCCTTTCAATCTCCCCCTTTTTGGTGATTGATGCCAACACAAACCAAAGCAAATATATAAGTGCAGAATTGAACTAGTTTGCATAAGATAAGTGCAAAGGTTGCTTGAAATTAAACCAATATAATTATTTCAATAGATATGCATGGATTGTTTTCTTCTTATTTAAAATTTTGGACCACGCTTGCACCACTAGTTTTGTTTTTGCAAATTCTTTGTAAAATTATTTTCAAAAACTTTTTGCAAATAGTCAAAGGTATATGAATAAGATTGAAAGAAGCATTTTCAAGATTTTGAAATTTTCTCCCCCTGTTTCAAATGCTTTTCCTTTAAAACAAAACTCCCCCTCAATGAAATTCTCCTCTTAGTGTTCAAGAGGGTTTTACAAATTTTTTGAAGATACTAGAACTTTCTCCTCATTTTTAAAACACATTAAGATACCAATATGAAAACTTTATCTTTTTTAAAATTTGTTGGTGGTGGTGCGGTCCTTTTGCTTTGGGCTAATACTTTCTCCTCCTTTAGCATGAATCGCCAAAAACGGATACTTTGAGTGAAATATGAGCCCTTAGAAACTTCTCTCCCCCTTTGGCAAACAATATATGAGTGAAAGATTATACCAATGCGGAGAGATGGCGGAATACCGACAAAGAGTAGATAATACCGATGGAGTTGAGTGGAAGCGTCGTCTTTGCCCAATACTCCATTTCCCTTTCAATTATATGACTAAGCATTATAATACACTTGAAAACACATTAGTCATAGACATAAAAGAGATATGATCAAAGGTATATAAATGAGCTATGTGTGCAAAGTATCAATCAAAGTTCCAAGAATTAAGAATGTTTAGCTCATTCCTAAGTTTGGTAAAGGTTTTCTCATCTAGTAGTTTGGTAAAGATATCGGCTAGTTGTTCTTTGGTGTTAATATAGGCTATCTCGATATCCCCCCTTTGTTGGTGATCTCTCAAAAAGTGATACCGAATGACTATGTGCTTAGTGCGGCTGTGTTCAACGAGATTATCCGCCATACGGATAGCACTCTCATTATCACATAGGAGAGGGACTTTGCTAAATTTGTAGCCATAGTCGCTGAGGGTTTGCCTCATCCAAAGCAATTGCGCGCAACAATGGCCTGCGGCAATATACTTGGCTTCGGCGGTAGAAAGAGCTACTGAGTTTTGTTTCTTTGAAGCCCAAGACACCAGGGATCTCCCCAAAAACTGACAAGTCCCTGACGTGCTCTTCCTATCAATTTTACACCCTGCCCAATCAGCATCTTGAAAGTGCATTAATCCCTTTTGTGAGTTTTGGTGATTTGGATAACAACACATTTAAAGGTCTAACAAGTTTGCTAAGTGTTGAACAGGAAATTCAGTATGATGAACATACTTAATAGTGTATAATGATCAGTGAACAAGGTTCAACACAAGGTCAAATAACCAGTGAGACAATGCAAATGGATATAATATGGTCTCTATATTGGTTTGAATATATGGACAAGTCCTGAGAAATCACTATGCATAAATATGATCATAATAGAGGTTGAAGTGATTAAGAGGATTGGTCAAGCCAAAGTGAATAAGATATGAGGAATCGTGAATTGGCTTGACCATATTACTATTAGTCCATATATGAATATATGAGAATCAAACTAGAGCTTGATTGATCTTAGAAGTTATATCTAGATGACATTCAAGCAAGGTTCACAATATTGAAGAAATGATTCTCTCAATGGATGCTCAATAGGATGTGACTCAAGAATGGCTTGATAGGGTGAAGATAGCAAGGAAAGGGCTTCGAGGAACTAAGCGAAGGTGAAGGCCAAGCGACGGCTTGTAGACCGAGGTACCATGGCTAAGGTGAAGAAGAGAGTACTTGCACTAAGTCGATGAACTAATCAGTTATGAAGAGTTACAACATGTTGATGCATCAGTAAGGTGACTTGAAGCCATGATTTGAACTCATATATGGTGAAATGGCACAAGTCACAGGCTCGATTTGTGTTTGCTTCGAAAGGTGAGACAAAGATGTTTGTAATCCTTATGAAGCAACATCATGGAGAAATCACACTTGAGACACCAATGACTCAAGGAGTTTACTTAATTATATTTTATTTAACTTGAGTATAGGAATCGTCGTACTATCAAGGGGGATCTAAAAAGAAGGTTAGTGTTGGTACTAAAGCTCAAAAATCCTTGATCCAAAACTTCCATTTTACCCTTGTTAATCCTTAGTGAAAGTATGTAGTACAACCTTTTTAAGTCTATCTTGGCCAAAATTGATCTTTGGAAAAAACAGGTTCAACCGGTTTTTGCACTGTTCACCTTTTTTCAAAATACTGGTTCAGCCGGACACTCAACCGGACACTCAACCGGTTTTTGTCTGGTGAAAACAGGTTCAACCGATTTTAAAACGGGTTCAACCGGTTTTTGCACTGTTCGCTTTTTTCTGCCAGTCTGCTGTGTCAGCCAAAAAGCTGTGCGCAGCTTTTTGAAAACCGGTTCAACCGGTTTTGGGACCGGTTCAACCGGGTTTTGGGCAGAAAAGTCAAAACGGCTAGTTTTGGAGCCCCACCTATATATACTCACTCCTACCTCTCTCCCCACAGCAGAGCACGACTTGGACTCCATTCCTAACCTGAGAAACACCTCTCACTCTCTCTCACACACCTCTTGCCTCTCCCATTTCAAATCTTTGGAGAGAAATCTTTGAGTGAGTTTGAGAGCTGCGGTTTTTGTGCTTCATCTCCAAATCTCTCTTGCTCTTCTTGATTCGAGCTTTGGTACTACATCGAGTTCTTTGTGGATTCATTACTCTTGGAGCTTCTAGCTCCTAGACGACTAGGTGTCTCTTGTGAGTCTCCAAATCTTGTGGAAGACCACAAGAAAGTTTGTATTACCCGCTCGTTTGAGCAAAGATTAGTGTGTGGGCTTGACCTTTGTGGTCGGCAAGGGAGGATTAGGGTTGAAAGAGACCCGGCTCTTTGTGGGCGCCTCAACGAGGAAGTAGGGCACCTTGGTGGTGTGACCGAACCTCGGGATAAATCTTGTGTCTCTTGTGTTCTTGCTCATTGTGTTTGTTTGTGTTCTTCGTTCTCTCACCATTCCGTGAAAAATTGTTTATATCTTTTTGGTGTGTGGATTTTGAGAAGTGCCCTTCTCAGATCTACTACTTTGAACCCTGTGGATCATTTAGAACATCTCATTTCCAAAGTTAACTGGGTGAATTTCAGGATCAATTCAGTCCAAAGGTAATGCTTCATAAGCAAGAAGATATCCTCATCGAAAAAATCAAAGACTTGGAGAAGTTGACCAAAGAGCATGAGAAGCTAAAGTGCTCTCATGATGATTTGGTCCAAAGGTATGAAGACATTTCAATTGAGCAAATTAAAGTTGTTAATCATTCATCATATATTGCTCAATTAGAAAGTAAAAATGCTATGCTCAAGAACACAATAGAAAAGCTAAATATTGAAAATCTAGCTTTGCAAGAAAAACATGATATGCTTGTGTGCTCTCATAATAAATTGATGGATTCACATATCATGTTAGAAATGGCTCATGAGGTTGTGATAACTAATTTGAAACCATACCAACCTCACATATGCACATGTACTCAAGTAGAAACTATATTATCATGTGCTAACAAATGTTGCTCTCAAGAAAGCCAATCTTCCATTGAGCTAGACATTTCAGGAATTAGTGATATTTCTATCACACAAGAAAATAAAGAGCTCAAGGAAGAAGTTGGAATGCTAAGAAGGAGCTTAACTCATTTGAAGGGAAAGTGTCATGCTCAACCTTCTCAAGATAATCGTGATAATATGGTGAAAAAGCTTGAGAAGGGGATAACCGTAGCATGCACAAAACCCCTTCAAAAGAATACCAAGCTTTCCAAGAAGGGCATGAGCAAAATCCATGGTAAGAAAATTAATGCTCATACTATTTGCTCTAACAATGTACCTATGTGCTTCAACAAAGAAAGATCAAAGAGAAGCGATAGAAGGTGCTATGGATGCAAGGAGAAGGGTCATGAAATTGATTCATGCCCCCACATGAAGAACCAAGATCTTGCATGTTCAAGAAAGATGACCATCAAAAAGGATGAAAACAAAAGGCAAATGCATTGCAAGGATAAGCACCGCATTTGCTACAATTGCCGTGAAAAAGGTCATCTATTCAAGGTTTGTCCAAAGGGTAAAACTCTTAAGCCTACCATGTCAATTCATTCATATTCACTTAGAAGACCCAAAAATGACACTTGTGCTAGAAAGGTAAGTAGTTCACCTAAAACTAGCACAAAGGCCATTTGGGTGCCTAAGTATTTATTAGCTAACCTTGGTGGACCCATCCAAAATTGGGTACCAAAATGTACTTAATAAGTTTTGCAGGTACCCAGAGATGATATGAAGCTTTGGGGGTGCTTGAGCGGTTTAACTCAATTCTTATCTCAAGCTATCAATCTTACATTGTCTATCCTTTAAGATTGACCCAAAGATGAATTGAGTTGTTATATCACTAACTTCATATTCATCTCTAGCAAGAACTTGTGTTGTAGGGAATAAGGATTAACCTTTGTGGGAATCAAGCAAAAGGCCTACAACCAAGTGATATCCAAAGGATGGTAACAATTAATTCTTAAGTGCACATTGCTTTTAATTGGTATATTCCTTTGTGTCTTTTGTAGCCACATAGGAAAAATGAAGCACTTGAGAATGAATTTAAAAGATTTTACCTTGCTTTGGAAAGGATCTAATTATATGGTAGATTCCAAGTTCATATTTTTATATTGTGACAATCTACATGCTTTAAATTGATTGTATGTATCTTGTGGCATATTTCAAGTTAATCATCATATTATTGCCATGACCTAGACATAAAGAGTATTATCCCATGTTCTTAAATGAATAGAGTGCTAAGTAAGAAATTCAAATTCTTAAAGCACTTACCAAAAGGGAATTCTCTATATGACTAGAGTTGTGAGACTAATGTTTCTATCCAAGTGTTTATGTAGTCTCACAACATGAGAATGTGTTTCCTAAATGGAGTGTGCCATTCAACATTCAAAGAAGATCGAACCAATACTATGTGATGTATTCACTCTTGTTTAAATTGGTTTTGAGTCTTCTACATTAATCACTCACAATGCTATGAATTAAACTTGCCATGTAAACTTAATTAAATAATCATGCTACTTTCATCTTTTTTTACAATTGATGTTATGCATGATGCATGTAAGGGTAATTTAGTTCATATCATGAGGTTTCCTTGTTTTAGTAACCTTCTTGTCATTCATATACTAGAGGTTGCTAAATAGGAAACTATTGCTTATGTTACTAATACAATCTCTTTTAAGATATTTCATGGAAATTCATAAGTAGAGATTGTGCTCTTTTAATTGGTAAAATCACAAGCTTTAAAGGTTAATCTTCACCTAAAAGAAAGATTAGGAATGCTCAAGGCAAAGGTATGGAACTAATTGCTTCAATTGGTAGTTGATCAATGGTAGTTCCTTTCAAGTGGCATTCTTTCAATTGGTAATATTATATTCTATGGAAAGAAATGTCAATATGAAGGTTAAATTCCTTTTGGCTTAAATTTGTAAATTGGTGCATATTGTTAATTCACTCCTCCATGTGTATTAACTTAAAAGGAATTTAATTTATGCCTTTATGCCTCATAAATGATGATTTGTTTGGCATTCATATATAAATATCATCATTCATTAAATACTTCCTTGTACCACTAATATCTCTTTTCAAAGTGCTTTTTCGACTAGTTTTAAAAGGAAAAGAGATAACAAGCTAAAGAAGGAAGTCTCCACAATTGAAGAAAAGAAGAATACTAAGGTGACACCACCACAGATAGTAAGATCTGTCAAATTGGTATAACAAATGGTACATTCTATATGGCGGTAAGTATTCTTAGGCATAAGTTAATTCATTGCAAATTTTTCATGCCTTGACCAATATATGTAATGTACTCCTCTTGAGAATCTTCATTGAATTGAAAGTGCATTTGATAAGTCATTCAAATACTTGATGCACATATCTAGTGGGAGAACATTATATATCTTGTGTCATAGAGAATAAGTTTCACTTGAGTAAGCTATACTAAGACAATCCAAAATGGTAAATTTGTATCTCATTCATATGGATTGTAATCTTTGTTTTCTAAATAGCTACTCTTGATGCAGTTTAAAATTCCCTTATCGTTAATTCTAAAAGTGCATAAGAATCTTTTTGTTGATATTCATCACATACATATGCATTAACATGGATATGATTTTTAAACTGTAAAAGGTACAATTAGTGATCTATACTCTCTAAATTTTGGAAACCCATATTTTGATATCTTAGAAATCTACTTCAATCGATATCCATATGCTTCACATTGAATTAGATCACTAAGTTGTAAATTCCATACATAACTTGTCTTTATGATATGAATGCTTGTGCGACTAACCTTGATAAGCTAGGTGCACCCAAGGTCAAGCTAGGTTCATCATCAAGAAGGCAACACAATGATGATCACTCCTTCAATGGATCAAGTTGGGTGCTCGATAATGGATGTATAAATCATATTTGGAGATAGTAGCAAGGGTGGTAACAACTGAATCTCAAGTGCACATTATTTTCAAATCTTATATCTTTTGTGACTTGTGTAGCCACTAAGGAAGAAGAAGCACTTGAGGATACACATCAGTTGTTGATTATGAAATAAAGGTCCAATTGGAAGATGAATGAATATTATCATATGGTCAACAATCCAAAATTATGTGACGTATTTTCTATTTAGTTAATTTGGATTTTATTCTTCCATATTAGACACTCACCATAATATGGATTAAATCAGCCCTTTAGACTTCATTGAACAACCATGCATATTATCCATGTCATTCAAAATATATTGTGCATAAGGGTTCAAGGGAAATTTAGTCCATATTATGAGGTTTCTTTATTTTTGCAACACACATGCCTTCCACATATAAAGGGTTGCTAAATAAGAAACTAGTGCTTGTGCTACTAATGTCATCTCTTGTGTTGGGTTTATCCATAGAAAATCTATGTTAAGAGATGGTGCTTGTTTTAAATTGGATAAATCACAAGCTTAAAGGATACTATTCAACTAAAGTAAGAAGAAGTTGATAAGAGGCCAAGGTATGCAAACTTCCTCTCTTTCAGTTGTTTTAGTATTCTATCCTTAGTGGGATGTACCATAGTATAGGTTAAATTCCCCGCAATATAAAATGTTCAATAGTGCATATAACTTTGACGTTAACTATATGTGTGCACTTATTTAAAGAAATTTAGTCTATCCTTTTGGGTTTCAATAATGATGATTCATTTGCCATCCGTATATAAGGATCATCATTTGTGAAACCCTCCCTTGTGTTTCTAATGCTCTCTTTTCTAAGTGTTTCAATAAGGTCCTTCCAAGTGCTTTCAAGATGGATTCAAAATCTACGGATATAAGAGTCTTGGTTGTTTCAATCATTGAGTTTCAATTGATCTCATATCAAATATGATCGAATCAAGAAAAGATGAAAGAAGTTCAAGATCACTTGGTTGGATGAAATCGTAAAGAGAAAAGAGATCACAGTGATTCAAGAAGGGAGTTACATTATTTTGTCAACCAAATAATGAAGATGCAGTGACATATTTATATGATATCCTTCATTATGAGGTTTGAGGTTCATATTAGCATGCTCTACCCTTCAAGATTTCAATTGATATACTTTTAGTTCTTAAACTTTTAATTGGTATAATTTTCATCATCTATGTAAAGCATGTTATGTTAAACCAAGATATAGTGCAAACATCTCCTTTAACCTTGTATTGTTGATGTGCATAAGTGTACTTTGTGTACTCTTGCATGCACAAATTGATGGAGAGTTTAGCCTATATCTTGTGAGACTAATGATTTCTTTCAAGTTCATGTTGTTTAGTCTCACACCTTGGAGAACATCAAATGAGGATGAGTGGTTCCAAGGAAATGATTAAATATTTACCACATGTCACCCCATGGATTAGTTCTATTGGGGAACGATATGTGTTCTCTAGCATAAATTCAATTGTTTCAAATATATTATGCCTTGACCAAGATATATGATGAACTCCTCTAAGAATCTTAATTGAATCAAGTGCATGTTACAAGTAATTCAAGTACTTGATGCATACATTTAGGGGGAGCTCATTCTATATCTTGTGTCCTTAAAGACTAACATTTTCTTTTAGTGAATTTGTGTAGTTCTTTGAAGAGAATGAGTTTCTCTTGATCGTTTAAAGAGGATAAGTTTCTCTTTGAAATGTCAAGCCTATCAAAAGCTAAGATAGAAATTCATGATTATAATGAAGACCATATGGCATGGAACAAAGGTGTGTCACTCCATGAACTATTGTATTACATTTGTGTATCTAGGCTCTTACAAGTTAGTGTATGCATGTATATGCAATATCTTAAGTCACATCATAAGGTTGCACTTGAATCTTGGCTTAAAATATTGCATATCATGTCTATTAGTATACCGTTTGATTATGAGTAATTCCTTAAATTGGTGCAATTTCATATTTTCATACTTTATTTGTACCAAGGTTCAAATTGTAGAACTTAATCCCCTGACCTCACAATTCCAAGTGCATAAGGTAAAACAAGTATTCATCACTTGTATGCACACATTTAGGGGGAGAATGGTCTATAATTTGAATCTTTGAGACTAACTTCATTTTGAAGTCTATTATGTTTGTAGTCTCAAATTAGAAAGGAATCTTCGGGCAAAGACAATCGCTTCCACTGCAATTTTTGATGGGTATAAAAAATTCTTTGCTCCAATAAATGTATCTTTTATACATTTCATAAGAGAATGTGAAAGGGAAATGTGCCCTTGGGCCATTTCTAAGTATTTTGGTGATTTAGTGTCCAACACAAGTAACTAAGTGTAAAAAGGTGGACAAGGTACAAATCAAGAATTAAGGTATGTTTCTCAGACTTAGTACATTGTTTTATGGACTAATGTATTGTGTCTAAGTGCTGGAAACAGGAAAAATCCAATTGGAAATGTCTTGGCTCGAGCAGCCAAGAATCTGCTGAGTCTGCAAGCACCGGACAGTGTCCGGTGGTGCACCGGACAGTGTCCGGTGCGTCAGGCTGGCTCGAGCGAAGTGGCTGCTCTCGGGAATTCACCGGCGACGTACGGCTAAAATTCACCGGACTGTCCGGTGTGCACCGGACTGTCCGGTGAGCCAACGGTCGGCCGGGCCAACGGTCGGCCGCGCAATCTGCGCGGGACACGTGGCCGAGCCAACGGCTAGAAGACGGCACCGGACTGTCCGGTGTGCACCGGACATGTCCGGTGCGCCAACGGCTCTCAGGCTGCCAACGGTCGGCTTCGCTATTTAAGGAAGGAAATCGGGCACCGGACAGTGTCCGGTGTGCACCGGACTGTCCGGTGCCCCCGATGACAGAAGGCAATAATGGCTTTCCAAACTTGTGCTCAACGGCTCCTAGCTGCCTTGGGGCTATAAAAGGGACTCCTAGGCGCATGGAGGAAAAACACCAAGCATCCTTTGAGCATCATTGATCACTCACACTTCATTCTCGCGCACTTGTTTGACATTCTAGTGATTTGAGCTCCGTTCTAGTGTGCTAGTCTCTTGAGCTCAAGTCTGGGTTTTGCGTGTGCGTATTCGCTGTGATCTTTGTGTCGTGTGTGAGTTGCTAATCCCTCCCTTGCTCTGTGATTCTTCGTGAACATCTTGTGTAAGGGCGAGAGGCTCCAAGCTGTGGAGATTCCTCGCAAACGGGATTAAGAGAAGCAAAGCAACACCGTGGTATTCAAGTTGGTCTTTGGACCGCTTGAGAGGGGTTGATTGCAACCCTCGTCCGTTGGGACGCCACAACGTGGAGTAGGCAAGCGTTGGTCTTGGCCGAACCACGGGATAACCACTGTGCCATCTCTGTGATTGATATCTCTTGGTTATTGTGTTGTGTTGAGATCCGTCTCTAGCCACTTGGCAAACTACTGTGCTAACAAGTAACCAAGTTTTGTGGCTTAAGTTTTTGAAGTGTTACAGGATCACCTATTCACCCCCCCTCTAGGTGCTCTCAATTGGTATCAGAGCCGTTCTCTTCAAGAAAGGGGCTAACTGCCTGAAGAGATGGATCCTAAAGGCAAGGGGATGGTGATCAACGACAAGGAGAAGGAGTCCTTCGTCAACGAGCCCAATGATGACAGGCCCACCGACTCAGGCTCGGGCCACAAAAGAAAAGACGGGAGGAAGAAGAAGACAAGGCGCATCAAGGAAATTGTCTACTACGACAGCGACGAGTCTTCCTCCTCCCAAAAGGACGACGACGACGACGACTACGATAGACGAAAGACGGTTAACTCAAACTTTTCTTTCGATTATTTGCGCATCCCGCATAGTTCAAATGCTCAATTACTCCCCATTCCACTTGGCAAGCCCCCTCACTTTGATGGAGAGGATTACGGATTTTGGAGCCACAAAATGCGTACTCACCTGTTTTCTCTCCATCCAAGCATTTGGGAGATTGTGGAAAGTGGAATGAAATTTGATAGCTCGGATAGCCCTGTGTTTATTAATGAACAGATTCATAAAAATGCACAAGCTACTACTGTGTTGCTAGCCTCTCTCTGCAGGGACGAGTATCACAAGGTGAGCGGCTTGGACAATGCCAAGCAGATCTGGGACACCCTCAAGATCTCTCATGAGGGAAACGACGTCACCTTGCTCACCAAAATGGAGTTGGTGGAGGGCGAGCTTGGACGGTTCGCGATGATAAGGGGCGAGGAGCCGACACAAACATACAACCGGCTCAAGACCCTTATCAACAAAATAAGGAGCTACGGGAGCATGCGATGGACGGACCACGACGTCGTCCGCCTAATGCTAAGGTCATTTACCGTTCTTGATCCTCATTTGGTGAACAATATACGTGAAAATCCCAGGTACACCAAGATGTCGCCCGAAGAAGTTCTTGGGAAGTTCATAAGCGGGCGAATGATGATCAAGGAGGCAAGATACGTGGACGACGCGTTGAACGGTCCTAGTCATGAACCTCAACCCATTGCTCTCAAGGCAACAAGGAGCAAGGAGGCGCTACCAAGCAAGGTGGCACAAGTTGAGGCAGCCGGACTCAATGATGAGGAGATGGCCCTCATCATTAAGCGCTTCAAGACGACACTTAAAGGTCGCAAGGGGCAGCCAAGCAAGACCAAAGCCAAGGGGAAGCGCTCATGCTTCAAATGCGGTAAGCTTGGTCATTTTATTGCTAACTGTCCCGACAATGATAGTGATCAGGACCAAGGGAACAAGAGGGAGAAAAAGAAGCATTACAAGAAGGCCAAGGGCGAAGCACATATCGGAAAGGAGTGGGATTCGGATTGTTCCTCCTCCGACTCTGACAATGAAGGACTCGCCGCCACCGCCTTCAACAAGTCATCCCTCTTCCCCAACGAGCGTCACACTTGCCTCATGGCAAGAGAGAAGAAAGTAAGCACTCATACTAGTACTTACGCTTCTTCGAGTGAAGATGAGTCTAGTGATGATGATGAAATAGATTACTCATGCTTATTCAAGGGATTAGATAGAACCAAGGTAGACAAAATTAATGAATTAATTGATGCCTTGAATGACAAGAATATGCTTTTAGAAAAACAAGAGGATTTGTTGTATGAAGAACATGATAAATTTGTAGAAGCACAGAAATCTCTTGCTCTAGAAACTAAGAGGAATGAAATGCTCTCTAGTGAATTATCTTCTTGTCATGAAACTATCGCTAAGTTAAAAAGTTTTAATGATGATTTAAATGCTAAACTAGAAGTAGCTAGTAAATCTAATTCTTGTGTAGAAATTGTTGAAACTTGTAATAGGTGTAAAGATTTTGACATTGATGCTTGTAGTGATCATTTAGTTTCAATTTCCAAATTAAATGATGAATTAGCTAGTCTTAATGCCCAACTTAAGACTAGAAAGAATGAATTTGACAAGCTAAAATTTGCAAGGGATGCCTACACGATTGGTAGACACCCCTCAATTAAGGATGGACTTGGCTACAAGAGGGAAGCCAAGAACTTGACAAGCCATAAGGCTCCCATCTCCGCCAAGGAGAAAGGGAAGGCCCCTATGGCTAGTAGTGTGCAAAAGAACCATGCCTTTATGTACTATGATAGAAGACAACCTAGAAATGCTTATAGGAGTTGTAATGTATATAATGCCTTTGATTCTCATGCCATGGTTGCTTCTAGTTCTTCTTATGTGCATGATAGAAATGTTGGTAGGAGAAATGTTATTCATAATATGCCTAGGAGAAATGTCGTTAATGTTCCTAGGAAAGTTAGTGAACCTTCTACAATATATCATGCTTTAAATGCTTCTTTTGCTATTTGTAGAAAGGATAGGAAGATAGTTGCTAGAAAATTAGGGGCAAGATGCAAGGGAGACAAAACTTGCATTTGGGTCCCTAAGGATATTTGTGCTAACCTTGCAGGACCCAACATGAGTTGGGTACCTAAGACCCAAGCCTAAATTTGCCTTGCAGTTTTATGCATCCGGGGGTTCAAGCTGGATTATTGACAGCGGATGCACAAACCATATGACGGGGGAGAAGAAGATGTTCACCTCCTACATCAAGAATAAAGATTCCCAAGATTCAATAATATTCGGTGATGGGAATCAATGCAAGGTAAAAGGGTTAGGTAAAATTGCAATCTCAAATGAGCACTCTATCTCTAATGTGTTTTTAGTAGAGTCTCTTGGATATAATTTGCTATCTGTTAGTCAATTATGCAATATGGGATATAACTGTTTGTTTACAAATGTAGATGTGTCTGTCTTTAGAAGATGTGATGGTTCACTAGCTTTTAAGGGTGTACTAGACGGCAAGCTTTACTTAGTTGATTTTGCAAAAGAAGAGGCCGGTCTAGATGCATGCTTAATGGCTAAGACTTGCATGGGCTGGCTGTGGCATCGCCGCTTAGCACATGTGGGGATGAAGAACCTACACAAACTTCTAAAGGGAGAACATGTGATAGGTCTTACCAATGTTTATTTCGAAAAAGATAGACCTTGTGCAGCTTGTCAAGCAGGGAAACAAGTGGGAGGCTCTCATCACACCAAAAATGTGATGACAACATCAAGACCCCTGGAGCTGCTACATATGGACCTCTTCGGACCCGTCGCCTATCTGAGCATAGGAGGAAGTAAGTATGGTCTAGTTATCGTTGATGACTTTTCTCGCTTCACTTGGGTGTTCTTTTTGCAGGATAAGTCTGAAACCCAAGGGACCCTCAAGCGCTTCCTAAGGAGAGCTCAAAATGAGTTTGAGCTCAAGGTGAAGAAGATAAGGAGCGACAACGGGTCCGAATTCAAGAACCTTCAAGTGGAGGAGTTTCTTGAGGAGGAAGGGATCAAGCACGAGTTCTCCGCTCCCTACACACCTCAGCAAAATGGTGTGGTAGAGAGGAAGAACAGGACGCTCATAGATATGGCGAGGACTATGCTTGGAGAATTCAAGACCCCCGAGTGCTTTTGGTCGGAAGCCGTGAACACGGCTTGCCACGCCATCAATAGGGTCTACCTTCACCGCCTCCTCAAGAAGACGTCGTATGAGCTGCTAACCGGTAACAAACCTAATGTATCGTATTTTCGTGTTTTTGGGAGTAAATGCTACATTCTAGTGAAGAAGGGTAGGAATTCCAAATTTGCTCCCAAAGCCGTAGAAGGATTTTTACTAGGTTATGATTCAAATACAAAGGCGTATAGGGTCTTCAACAAATCATCGGGTTTGGTTGAAGTCTCTAGCGACGTTGTATTTGATGAGACTAATGGCTCTCCAAGAGAGCAAGTTGTTGATCTTGATGATGTAGATGAAGAAGACGTTCCAACGGCCGCGATACGCACCATGGCGATTGGAGATGTACGGCCTCAGGAACACTTGGAGCAAGATCAACCGTCTTCCTCAACTATGGTGCATCCCCCAACCCAAGATGACGAACAGGTACCTCAAGTGGAGGCACATGATCAAGGGGGAGCACAGGATGTTCAAGAGGAAGAAGCACCTCAGGCACATCCAACCCAAGTTCGAGCGACAATTCAAAGGGATCATCCCGTCGACCAGATATTGGGTGATATTAGCAAGGGAGTAACTACTCGCTCAAGATTAGTTAATTTTTGAGGAACTCAACAACTTCAAGCGCAACGAAGTTTGGACACTGGTGCCTCGTCCCAAGCAAAATGTTGTGGGAACCAAGTGGGTGTTCCGCAACAAACAGGACGAGCACGGGGTGGTGACGAGGAACAAGGCTCGACTTGTGGCAAAAGGTTATGCCCAAGTCGCAGGTTTGGACTTTGAGGAGACTTTTGCTCCTGTGGCTAGGCTAGAATCAATTCGTATCTTGCTAGCATATGCCGCTCATCATTCTTTCAGGTTGTACCAAATGGATGTGAAGAGCGCTTTCCTCAACGGGCCGATCAAAGAGGAGGTGTACGTGGAGCAGCCCTCTGGCTTCGAGGATGAACGGTACCCCGACCACGTGTGTAAGCTCTCTAAGGCGCTCTATGGACTTAAGCAAGCCCCAAGAGCATGGTATGAATGCCTTAGAGACTTTTTAATTGCTAATGCTTTCAAGGTTGGGAAAGCCGATCCAACTCTTTTTACTAAGACTTGCGATGGTGATCTTTTTGTGTGCCAAATTTATGTCGACGACATAATATTTGGTTCTACTAACCAAAAGTCTTGTGAAGAGTTTAGCAGGGTGATGACGCAGAAATTCGAGATGTCGATGATGGGCGAGTTGACCTACTTCCTTGGGTTTCAAGTGAAGCAACTCAAGGACGGCACCTTCATCTCCCAAACGAAGTACACACAAGATTTGCTAAAAAGGTTTGGGATGAAGGACGCAAAGCCCGCAAAGACGCCGATGGGAACCGACGGACACACCGACCTCAACAAAGGAGGTAAGTCCGTTGATCAAAAAGCATACCGGTCCATGATAGGTTCTTTGCTTTATTTATGTGCTAGTAGACCGGATATTATGCTTAGCGTATGCATGTGTGCTAGATTTCAATCCGATCCGAAGGAATGTCACTTAGTGGCTGTGAAGCGAATTCTTCGATATTTAGTCGCTACGCCTTGCTTCGGGATCTGGTATCCAAAGGGGTCTAACTTTGACTTGATTGGGTACTCAGATTCCGACTATGCTGGATGCAAGGTCGATAGGAAGAGTACATCGGGGACGTGCCAATTCTTAGGAAGGTCCCTGGTGTCATGGAACTCTAAGAAACAAACCTCCGTTGCCCTATCCACCGCTGAGGCCGAGTATGTTGCCGCAGGACAGTGTTGCACGCAACTACTTTGGATGAGGCAAACCCTCAGGGACTTTGGCTACAATCTGAGCAAAGTCCAACTCCTATGTGATAATGAGAGTGCTATCCGAATAGCAGAAAATCCTGTTGAGCACAGCCGCACAAAGCACATTGACATCCGGCATCACTTTTTGAGAGACCACCAGCAAAAGGGAGATATCGAAGTGTTTCATGTTAGCACCGAGAACCAGCTAGCCGATATCTTTACCAAGCCTCTAGATGAAAAGACCTTTTGCAGGTTGCGTAGTGAGCTCAATATCTTAGATTCGCGGAACTTGGATTGAAATGTAGCATACATGTGTTTATCATGTTCACTCTGCATTTTGTTGCTTATTGTGGTGCTCAAGTTGTACAAACACTCCCTGGACCTCACAAGTCCTTTTTGCAAGTGATGCACATGTTTAGGGGGAGCTGTGCTACAACTTGACCCTTTGAGACTAACCATGTACTTGAGTTTGGTTGTTTTAGTCTCCAAGGGGAGATTGAAAGGGAAAAGGTGGACTTGGATCATGCAAGACTTCCACTGCACTCCGATGAGAAAGAGTAACTTTTCCAAGTTCATCTTCATACTCTTATTGCCTTTGTGTTCTTATTTGAAGATTTTGGTGAGGCAATGGGGTTAAAGGGCCATGATTGATCCCGTTTTGGTGCTTGATGCCAAAGGGGAGAAAATAAAGGCTAAAGCAATAAATGGATCAGCTACCACTTGAGAAACTTGAAAATTTTTGAAATAGTAGATTAGAGCTTTTGGTTTGTCAAAACTCTTTTATTGTCTCTTATGTCAAAAGTTGGCCTCTTGTGGGGAGAAGTGTTGATTATGGGAAAAAGGGGGAGTTTTTGAAATCTTTGATCAAATTTCTTTGGAAAACCTCTCTTTATGTCTCCACAAGTGGTTTTGACTTAGAGATAGGAATTTGAGTTTGATTTGCAAAAACAAACCAAGTGGTGGCATAGAGTGATCCATATATATCAAAATTGAATCAAAACAATTTTGAGTTCTTATTTGATTTGATTTTGTACTTGTTCTACTTGCTTTATGTTGTGTTGGCATAAATCACCAAAAAGGGGGAGATTGAAAGGGAAATGTGCCCTTGGGCCATTTCTAAGTATTTTGGTGATTTAGTGTCCAACACAAGTAACTAAGTGTAAAAAGGTGGACAAGGTACAAATCAAGAATTAAGGTATGTTTCTCAGACTTAGTACATTGTTTTATGGACTAATGTATTGTGTCTAAGTGCTGGAAACAGGAAAAATCCAATTGGAAATGTCTTGGCTCGAGCAGCCAAGAATCTGCTGAGTCTGCAAGCACCGGACTGTCCGGTGGTGCACCGGACAGTGTCCGGTGGTGCACCGGACAGTGTCCGGTGCGTCAGGCTGGCTCGAGCGAAGTGGCTGCTCTCGGGAATTCACCGGCGACGTACGGCTAAAATTCACCGGACTGTCCGGTGTGCACCGGACTGTCCGGTGAGCCAACGGTCGGCCGGGCCAACGGTCGGCCGCGCAATCTGCGCGGGACACGTGGCCGAGCCAACGGCTAGAAGACGGCACCGGACTGTCCGGTGTGCACCGGACATGTCCGGTGCGCCAACGGCTCTCAGGCTGCCAACGGTCGGCTTCGCTATTTAAGGAAGGAAATCGGGCACCGGACAGTGTCCGGTGTGCACCGGACTGTCCGGTGCCCCCGATGACAGAAGGCAAGAATGGCTTTCCAAACTTGTGCTCAACGGCTCCTAGCTGCCTTGGGGCTATAAAAGGGACTCCTAGGCGCATGGAGGAAAAACACCAAGCATCCTTTGAGCATCATTGATCACTCACACTTCATTCTCGCGCACTTGTTTGACATTCTAGTGATTTGAGCTCCGTTCTAGTGTGCTAGTCTCTTGAGCTCAAGTCTGGGTTTTGCGTGTGCGTATTCGCTGTGATCTTTGTGTCGTGTGTGAGTTGCTAATCCCTCCCTTGCTCTGTGATTCTTCGTGAACATCTTGTGTAAGGGCGAGAGGCTCCAAGCTGTGGAGATTCCTCGCAAACGGGATTAAGAGAAGCAAAGCAACACCGTGGTATTCAAGTTGGTCTTTGGACCGCTTGAGAGGGGTTGATTGCAACCCTCGTCCGTTGGGACGCCACAACGTGGAGTAGGCAAGCGTTGGTCTTGGCCGAACCACGGGATAACCACTGTGCCATCTCTGTGATTGATATCTCTTGGTTATTGTGTTGTGTTGAGATCCGTCTCTAGCCACTTGGCAAACTACTGTGCTAACAAGTAACCAAGTTTTGTGGCTTAAGTTTTTGAAGTGTTACAGGATCACCTATTCACCCCCCTCTAGGTGCTCTCAGAATGAGTTTCTCTTGTATATGCTACTCCAACATCATCTAAAATTGGTAAATATGTATCACATCCTTTTGGATTGCAAATGTCTGAAGTAGCATAACTTATAATTTCTCTTGTCTAGAACTTAATTGATTAAATAGTGCACATGTTTCTTATGTTGCATGATTATGTTCAATTTGTACTCCTTTTATGCCAATGGTACTTTAAGTTGCAAATAAGTACTCTCAACAGGTATCAATTGAATTCATATATATGTGTGTACTAAAACTTGAGGAGAACTTAGTGTAATATGCAATTAGTGATCTGATTATCTATCAAATTGTATCAATTGGTGGTTTTCAATTGATATTTTTCGTACATGATCACTAGTTGTATAATTCATACTTGTGCAATTTTCATGCTGCCTCTTGTTATGATAAGAAAATGCTAGGTGATATCTGTTGGGGGCTTGTTCTCAAATGCTAAGAATTAAGAACAAGGCAACATAGAAAATGTTAAGTGTTAAAGTCCTTCGTCCTCCAAAACATTATATCCCTTCAGGATATAAAGAATTTCGGACGAAGGTTACGAAGGACGTACCTTCGTGAGCATAATAACAAGGGACGAAGTATTCATACAAATCATGAGGTATAAAATAAACATTTAAATATTATCATAGAATCATCTCCATTTTTATTATCATGAACGAATATAAATGACTTCAAATTACAAATGTACCTTCGGTCCTGAGGAAAGCAAAAGTACAGGTGTGATGCGAAAGCAAATGTCAAGTTCGCCTGAACAGTACAGGGGTACTGTTCATCTATTTATAGACACAGGACACAGCCTGTGACGAATTACAATTATGCCCCTTACAAAAGTTTACAACATTGACTCAGACCTCTATGGATAGAAAGGTCATTCTATCTCTATGTCGGTTTGTAATGCCGAAGCTCCATGAAAAGGAACCTTCGGCCATCTCCTGGGAACAACTTCAGCCGAAGCTGCTTCTTCGTGTAAGACCTTCGGCGCAACGAAGCATGGCCCCAACAGTAGCCCCTTTCGCGGTGCTAGATCGTTTTTCGTAACGAGCTTGATCCGTGAAAAAAAAACCTCTTAAGCTTCGGGAAGCCGAAGGTCTAAAAAACACCTTCCCTGAGCTCGTTGCCGAGAAACGATTCAATTTCCGAGCTCGTGTCGGACCCACCTTGCAGAGTTACTGTTTGATCTTTGCGGTCCACTACGCAGCGAGTACAAGTGACTGCCCGCCTGGTGTAAAAATCCTGCCGCTTCGCCTTCTTACCTGCAGCACTATATAAACAGACGAGTAGGTGTGAAGTTACCACAGCATTCATTGCTATTTGCACTGTTTTGCTGCCAAAATTTTTAACTATAGCCGAAGCTTGATTCTCAGAATCGAACGAAGGTCCATCTCGAAGTCTGCTTCGTCAGAAAGAAAGGCTTCGGGAGAAAAGGAAAAAGAAAAAAGTGTTTAACTTCCCCAAACTCAGAATCAAATGGCCAGAGTGTGATCTACTGCCAGAGTTGAACGTGAAGGAGACGAAGCTGAAGGTTCGGGGACTGTGCCCATCTCCGAAGCAATGCAGCGTTCCGGTCTGGTGACTGCGGAAGAAATGCCCGCTGCTGAAGCAGACCCGACAACTGCCGAAGGAGAAGAGGAGAACATTGCAGAAACTGATCCCGAAGATGACTATCGCATTGCCATGCCCAGCAAGCCCAGTCACTTGGACTTCGGGAAATCAACTGTTTCAAAGGCTGATCTTTCCAAGATGGTGAAAGCAGGTTATTTTAGTGAAAATCAGAAGAAGCTACTTCGCTTCGGGGGAGAAGAAACTACCCCGAAGCCAGAGAAGGACGAGATTGTCATTTTCAAGAGCTTTTTAAAAGCTGGGCTGAGATTCCCTCTTCATGGAATTATTGCAGATGTATTGAAAAAGTTTGGTATTTACTTTCATCAATTGACTCCTAACGCTATCGTTAGGCTTAATGTTTATATCTGGGCCCTCCGAAGCCAAGCTGTGGAACCGTTTGCCGACAGTTTTTGTCGAGTTCATGAGTTACATTACCAAACAAAGGCCAGAAAAGATGGGCTACATGATAACTTCGGTTGCTACAATTTTGCCTACCGGAAGACAACAAAGTGTCCTGTTATCAGCTACCGAAGCAAATGGCCAGCAGGCTGGAAATCTGAGTGGTTTTACGTGAAGGTTGACGAAGATGAAGAGAAGTTGGTACAAAGCCCCCTTGAACTAATCTTCGGAGAGACAAGGCCGCGATGCCACATGAAATTAGAAGGTCCCACCTGGGCTGCACTGGGTGAGTTTGAAATTATTTCAGAGCATATCGGTACCAGAGATCTGGTGCAAGAGTTCTTGGCGTTCAGAGTTTTCCCTATTCTAAAAGAATGGGAGATGCCAAAGCTAGAGGGAGAGAAGAAGAAGGGGGAACTTGTCCGGCTTCCTTACCATTTCAAATTCAAGAAATACTTTAAAAAACCTTGCAAAGAGTGGCTGGACACAGTCGAGGTAATGTGTAATGAAATTCTTGGGAATTATTCGAAAAAAGAAGATCAGCTGATGACCGCGGCCTTCGGCACCCGACCGAAGCGAAGGTTGAATCGAGTATTTGATGCCCTGGGTTTCGAGTACCCTGACTATGAACGGTTGAACAAGGGTGCTGAGAGCCAAAAAAGAAAAAGAGTGGCCGAAAGTTTGAACAAAGAGGAAGAAGAACCAGCAAAAGAGAAGAAAATTCCAAAGAAGAGAAAAATATCAACTCCAAAGCGAAAATTATCCGATGAAGAGGGGACTCCTGCACCACCTTCTTCTAGCGACGTGGAGGAAATCTTAAAGGTAATGACTGAACCTCTGCCCGCGAAGCTAAGTCCATTAGGGCCCCAACTGACGAAGCTTTTTCGAAAGGTGGAGAAGCCGGAAAAAACGAAGATAACCAAAGCAAAGAGGCAAAGGATTATTGCAGTGACCGAAGTTATCGACAAGACGCCGCCGAGGGCGTCAATTCAGAAAACACCAGCTATTGAGGGCACAACAAATGCCGAAGTCGCACCTTCGGAGGTCGCGGCTACCGAAGCCGCTTCAGCCGAAGATTTGAACTTAGAAACTACCATTGAAGACATCGACAAAATTTTACTAGACATGGCCGCAGAAGAAGCTGCCACTGCTGCTGAAGAAACCACGGCCACAGAGCCTGGAAAAGGAAAAGAAATAGCCGAAGATACTTCGGAAGACGAATCCTACATATTTCAAAATTTAGTTGGGCAAAAACTGTCGAAGGACGAATTAGAAGAGCTTAAAGACTATGCCAAATCTTGCGGATATAGGCCAGGAGCTCTTCTATTCGGAGGTGTGGACGATGAAAAACTAGGCTGCATCCGAGACCAAACTGGAGCTAAGGTCATCGGTACTCTATCAAAGAGTATCGGTTTTCCGAAGCTAGAAACAGATATCAGCCGCTACCGACGACAACATATCGTCGGCAGCTTATTTTATTCCAATTTCAAGGTAAACAACTTTCTCTCTGACTCCTATTGTTTTTTAATAATGGAAATATTCCTGACGAAGGTTGTTTATTTGCAGAGCATGCTACTAAGCAAAGCTTTGAAGATGCAGCAAGATTTAGAAGATAAAAAACACGAAGCTATAATTGAAAATTTAGAGAGCAAGATAAAAGAACAATCAGCTATTATTGAAAAGAAAGACTTCGAGCTCCAATCAACCGAAGGCTTGCTGGCAGAGACTGAAGCTAAAGTATCAGAATTGAATTCGAAGCTTATCGGCCAATCAAAACAATTTGAACAGGAGAAGCTAGAGCTTAATTCGAAACTTGAAGCCGAAGTCCAGACCAACTCAGACTTGAAGAAATCATTAACAAGCCTTCAAGACAAGTGCCTGAAATTTAGTAACAAATGTATCCAACAATTAAAGAAGATCTTTCACTCAGTTGGAGCCAGCAGTGGAAAGTTCAATCCTGCAGCTGAAAATTTGCCAGGAGCCTTCGAACATATTCAAACTGAAATTGATGAGCTGGACGAAGTTATAGCCGGGCACGGTGACTTCTGTGCCTGGGTAGCTTCCCGGGGCACAGCTGCAGCGTTCCTGAAGGCCGGCTGTGATCACGGAAAAATCGTCAACAGGCCGAATTTCACTCTGTCTCCATCAATTTTAGACGATATTCCTGACCTCGCCCGAAGCATATCAAACAGATTTATAAAAATGATATGGACAAAAGGCGGGCGAGAGAAAGCTGGAGACGAAGCTCGAAGTCATCTTGAACCAGTAAGAAATGATACTTCGTACTTACCTTCTCCTTCGCACTTGATTTTTACTCGCGATACCTTGATTCATGTAGGATGACGAAGCTGAAGATGATGCTTAAGATATATCGCCGAAGCTGAAACTCAGTGAAGATCAGTAGGAGTATACTATAGAAAAAACTCAGGATACTTTTGTAACAATTTTTGTAAATACAATTAAACTGTTCTCAATGAACTTTGTACATACCTTGTAATATATTCTTACCCTTCTATTGAGGCGCTTTGATGTGGACGAAATTAGTATTTTGAGCCGAAGGCGAAAAAAAACACCTTCCCTTCTTTTCGTACACAACGAAGCATAAAAGACCGCTTCTTCTTTTTGCCGAAGCTTTTCTTTTTTGTACACAACGAAGCATAAAAGACCGCTTCTTCTTTTTGCCGAAACAACCACTTAGGAACACAAATGCTATGAATGAATGCTTATGAATGCAAATGCTATGATGTAATGTAATGTGCGAATGAATGTCCAAAACATATGTCCGAAGCCACACTCTCAGCCATTATTTCCTTAGAAACAACCACACATCAGCTCTGCATTCCCTTAGGAACGACTTTGGAGCTTCTTCGCCTTTTACTTAGGCGGTATCAGCGTTGACTTTTCGCTGTAAGCTCTGCATTCCCTTAGGAACGTCTTTGGAGCTTCTTCGCCTTTTACTTTCGGCGGTATCAGCGTTGACTTTTCGCTGTGAGCTCTGCATCCCCTTAGGGACGTCTTTGGAGCTTCTTCACTTTTTCAGTTTCGACACTCGATGGTGCGTTCTCAGCTTTTACATTTACATTCTTTGGGGGATTTTGCTCTTATAAAACTAAAAAGGAAATTACATATGATGGCCCCATTAAAAACCTTTCTCCCCCTTTAGAAAGGAAAAGGGTGCCATGAAAAAGAAAAGAAAAACATAAAAAGTTACATCAAGTTATACATAATATCGCCGAAGCTCATCCGCATTCCAAGATCTTGGAATTTCGTTGCCGTCCATGTCCTTTAATCTGTACGAACCAGGCCTTGACGAAGATACTACTAAGAAAGGTCCTTCCCATTTCAACTGTAATTTGCCCACTGTATCTGGATTGGCTACTCTCCGAAGCACCAAGTGTCCCGGCTCAATATTTTTTAGCCGGACCTTTCTATCTCGCCATTTGACTGTTTCAGCTTGGTATTTATTGATATTCTCCACAGCTTGAAGCCTGATCCCTTCTAAAGCATCTTTTTCCACAAAACAGGCATCTTCAGGACTTGATTCTGCCGAAGCTACCACTCTTATTGATCCAGCTTTAGCTTCTTCCGGAGTTATTGCTTCGTCTCCGAACAATAACTTGAATGGAGTAAAGCCTGTAGACCTTGATGCTGTTGTATTGTGGCTCCACACCACTTTGGTTAACTGATCTGGCCACTTTCCCCTGGGTTGATTGAAGATTAACTTCATTATTCCTGTCATTATAATGCCGTTGGCCCTTTCAACGAGCCCATTCGACTCCGGATGCCTGACTGATGCAAAATGGATCTTCGTTCCAATTTGATCACAGAAATTTCTGAAAGCTTCGGAGTCGAACTGCGTTCCATTATCTACAGTGATGGCCTTCGGTACCCCGAAGCGACAGACAATATTCTGCCAGAAAAACTTTTGGACAGTGGCCGAAGTTATTGTGGCTAATGGCTTCGCCTCAATCCACTTGGAAAAATACTCCACAGCCACTATAACATATTTTAGATTCCCTTAAGCCGGTGGTAATGGACCCAACAAGTCAAGGCCCCACCTTTGCAATGGCCAGATGGGTTGTATCAGCTGTGTCAAAGACGAAGGTTGCTTTTGATCTCTTGCACATTTCTGACAACCTTCGCACTTTTGAACTAACTCCGCTGCATCCGAAGCTGCCTTCGGCCAATAAAACCCTTGGCGGAAAACTTTTCCAAGTAACGGCCTAGATCCGATGTGGGATCCACACAGGCCTGCATGTATTTCTTTCATTAACTCTATACCTTCGGTTCTAGACAAGCATTTGAGCAGCGGGGCGCAAACTCCATGTTTGTATAATTCCCCTTCTATCATGACATACGGACGAGCTCTTGCCTCTATTCTTTTATTGTAAGCTTCGTCATCTGAAAGGAACTTACCCTGAAGGTAAGAGATGATTTCAGTTCTCCAATCTTCGCTGTAAACAGGAGATATGTTGAGGACTGCTCTTTCAAGAAGCTCCACTGAAGGTGCCTTTATTGTTTCGAAGAACACATCCGAAGGTAACGACAGCCCCTGTGCTGCAGACTTGGCTAGCAAATCAGCGTGCTCATTTTGTCCTCGAGGGATATTCTTGACAGAAAATCCTTCAAAGGAGGCCTCGATCCTTCGGACCGTGTCTAGATATTTTTCAAGCTTCGGATCTTTAGCCTTGCAACTTTTGTCAATATGACCCGAAACAACCTGGGAATCAGTTTTAAGAATCGCCCATCTGATTCCCATTGCCTTTAATTTCCGAAGGCCCAGGAGCAGGGCTTCGTACTCAGTAATATTGTTTGTACAGCTGAAGTCAAGTCTTGCTGCATAACAAGTTTTAACCTTGGATGGTGAAACCAACACAGCAGCTGCACCTGCTCCGAAGGTTCCCCAAGAGCCATCACAAAACACTGTCCACACTTCGGCATCTTTATTTGCTTCTTCATCCTGAGCCCCTGGCGTCCAATCGGCAATGAAATCTGCCAATGCTTGAGACTGGATCGAGGATCTATGCACATAATCAATGTAAAATTCATTGAGCTCTGCAGCCCATTTTCCAATCCGTCCAGTAGCTTCTCTATTTCTCATGATATCCTTCAACGGCTGCGAAGAAGGAACAATAATATTGTATGCCTGAAAATAATGCCGAAGCTTCCTGGATGCCATTAAGACGGCATATAATACCTTCTCCAACTCCGTATAATTTTTCTTTGATACACTAAGGACTTCAGATACAAAATATACTGGAACCTGCTTCTTGACTTGTCCATCAAGCTTCTCCTGGACAAGTGCCGCACTTACCGCCGAGTGCGAAGCTGCCACATATAACAACAAAGGAGCCCCTGGCGTTGGTGGAGTTAATGTTGTTAGATCTATCAAGTATTGCTTCAGCTCTTCGAAGGCTTTTTGTTGACTTGGGCCCCATTGAAAGACTTCAGCTGACTTCAGCACCTCGAAGAATGGTAAATTTCTTTCTGCTGATCTGGATATAAATCTATTGAGAGATGCCAGCCTTCCTGTCAATCTTTGGGCCCCCTTTCTTGTGGTTGGTGGCTCCATTCGAAGTATAGCTTCGATTTTATTTGGATTAGCTTCGATTCCCTTTGTTGAAACCAAGCATCCAAGAAATTTCCCCTTCTTTACTCCGAAGACACATTTTTCTGGATTCAGCTTCAGACCAGCTTGTCTGAAACTGGCGAAGGTCTCCTGCAGATCAGCAATATGATTTTCCTGCTTCGTGCTTTTTACAATGATGTCATCGACATAAGTCAACACATTTCTGCCTATCTGAGACTGGAGGACCTTCGCTGTCATTCTGCTGAAACTTCCTCCAGCATTTTTGAGCCCCTCAGGCATCCGAAGATAGCAATATGTGCCACTTGGGGTTATGAAGCTAGTCTTCGGCTCATCTTCCTTCTTCATCCAGATTTGATGATAGCCTGAGTAGCAGTCCAGGAGACTCATGAGCTCTGAAGAAGCTGCTGCATCGACTAAAGAATCTATCCTTGGCAGCGGGAATTCATCCTTCGGACAAGCCTTGTTGAGATCTGTGAAATCGATACACATTCTCCACTTGCCATTGGCCTTCTTCACCATAACAGTGTTAGCTAGCCACTCTGGATACTTTACTTCTCTGATAACTCCTGCACTGAGGAGTCTTTTTACTTCATTGCGAGCCCCTTCGGCCTTGTCATCCGACATCTTCTGAAGCCTCTGCTTTCGGGGTCTGAAGGATGGGTCAACATTGAGCGAATGTTCAATAACATCCCGATTTACTCCACAGAGATCATTAGCTGACCATGCAAAAACATCTTTGTTGTTGAATAAAAACCTTATCAAGGTTTTCTCCTGGTCTTCAGATAATTGCGAGCCCAACAGCACCTTCTGCTCTGCTATGTCCTCACACAATAGCATGGGCTTCGGCTGATCTGCTGAAGCTGCTTTCTCCCTTCTGAATTTGTACTGTTCACAAGCTTCAGCTCCATCTATGCTATGGATTGCTTTGGAGTCAGTCCAGCTTCCTTCGGCCCTTCTAGCAGCTTCCTGGCTTCCATGAATAGCAATAGGCCCTTGGTCCGAAGGTATCTTCATGCAGAGATAAGCTGGGTGAAGAATTGCTTCGAAGGCATTAAGAGTACCGCGACCAATGATAGCATTGTAAGGATACTCCATGTCAACAATATCAAACACAATTTGCTCAGTCCTTGTGTTGTTAACAAATCCGAAGGTTACCGGCATGGTAATCTTCCCAAGTGCTACAATCTGCCGCCCTCCGAAGCCACAAAGAGGGTGCGTAGCATCATGAATCTTGTCTTCGGGCTCTTGCATTTGTCTGAAGGCTTTAGCAAATATAATATCAGCTGCACTGCCTGTATCAACTAAGACATTGTGGACCAGAAATCCTTTGATCACGCAAGAGATAACCATGGCATCATTGTGAGAATAATCCTTAAGCTGAAGATCTTCCTGAGAGAAAGTAATTGGAATGTGGGACCATTTTGACTTGATGAAGGGTCCCTGCACTCCAACATGCTGCACCCTTCTTTGAGCCTCCTTCTTCTGCTTCTTGTTAGCCGGCTCTGAGCAAGAACCGCCTGTTATCGGGAGCACCAGCTTCGAAGCCGAAGCAGCTCCAGCTTGATTGTTGAACGAAGCCATCAGCTCAGAAAAGTGGAAGTGAGTTCACCGGAGGTGGGCGCCAATGTTGGGGGCTTGTTCTCAAATGCTAAGAATTAAGAACAAGGCAACATAGAAAATGTTAAGTGTTAAAGTCCTTCGTCCTCCAAAACATTATATCCCTTCAGGATATAAAGAATTTCGGACGAAGGTTACGAAGGACGTACCTTCGTGAGCATAATAACAAGGGACGAAGTATTCATACAAATCATGAGGTATAAAATAAACATTTAAATATTATCATAGAATCATCTCCATTTTTATTATCATGAACGAATATAAATGACTTCAAATTACAAATGTACCTTCGGTCCTGAGGAAAGCAAAAGTACAGGTGTGATGCGAAAGCAAATGTCAAGTTCGCCTGAACAGTACAGGGGTACTGTTCATCTATTTATAGACACAGGACACAGCCTGTGACGAATTACAATTATGCCCCTTACAAAAGTTTACAACATTGACTCAGACCTCTATGGATAGAAAGGTCATTCTATCTCTATGTCGGTTTGTAATGCCGAAGCTCCATGAAAAGGAACCTTCGGCCATCTCCTGGGAACAACTTCAGCCGAAGCTGCTTCTTCGTGTAAGACCTTCGGCGCAACGAAGCATGGCCCCAACAATATCTAGACTCCAGGTATCAAGATTTATATTTCAATTAGTATGACAATATTCATTTGATATCTTGGACCTATGTCACAATTATGCCAACAAGAGATTGCAAAATGAACTCTAAATACAACACAAGTGTGGAACACCCCTTTGAAAAGGTAAAACGCAAAGGTACATCACTTATGACACTTCTCCATTACCTTTGTGCCATATAAGGACCCTTTTCATGATAGTGTGTTCAAATCTTGATTAATCAAAATTTCTACCCTTTATATTCTTTATATCTTTTTTTGGAGATTTATGACAAAGGGGGAGAAATTGTGCATTAAAGCTTACCTTTAGTCTTATGTAACTAAGTGTAAGAAGACTTTTGAAAAGGGGGAGAAACAATTGACAAAAGGGGGTTGAATCATAAGTAAAACATAAGATGAAGGAAATTGATGAGTGCATAATATGTCATGAGCATCACGTTTATTTATGACACAAAGCACCCTATGAATAGTATGATATAAGTTGTCTTCACTCTTTGACCCAAATATGTGGTTTTGGCATTTGAGTACAAAATTGGTATTTTCTGAAATGAACATATTTAGAGGGAGGAAACTATATCATAGGATTCAAAATCTTATTTATCAAATCTTATGTAAGCTTTAAATGTGTTGTCATCAATCACCAAAAAGGGGGAGATTGAAAGTGCATTCATCCCTTTTGTGAGTTTTGGTGATTTGGATAACAACACATTTAAAGGTCTAACAAGTTTGCTAAGTGTTGAACAGGAAATTCAGTATGATGAACATACTTAATAGTGTATAATGATCAGTGAACAAGGTTCAACACAAGGTCAAATAACCAGTGAGACAATGCAAATGGATATAATATGGTCTCTATATTGGTTTGAATATATGGACAAGTCCTGAGAAATCACTATGCATAAATATGATCATAATAGAGGTTGAAGTGATTAAGAGGATTGGTCAAGCCAAAGTGAATAAGATATGAGGAATCATGAATTGGCTTGACCATATTACTATTAGTCCATATATGAATATATGAGAATCAAACTAGAGCTTGATTGATCTTAGAAGTTATATCTAGATGACATTCAAGCAAGGTTCACAATATTGAAGAAATGATTCTCTCAATGGATGCTCAATAGGATGTGACTCAAGAATGGCTTGATAGGGTGAAGATAGCAAGGAAAGGGCTTCGAGGAACTAAGCGAAGGTGAAGGCCAAGCGACGGCTTGTAGACCGAGGTACCATGGCTAAGGTGAAGAAGAGAGTACTTGCACTAAGTCGATGAACTAATCAGTTATGAAGAGTTACAACATGTTGATGCATCAGTAAGGTGACTTGAAGCCATGATTTGAACTCATATATGGTGAAATGGCACAAGTCACAGGCTCGATTTGTGTTTGCTTCAAAAGGTGAGACAAAGATGTTTGTGATCCTTATGAAGCAACATCATGGAGAAATCACACTTGAGACACCAATGACTCAAGGAGTTTACTTAATTATATTTTATTTAACTTGAATATAGGAATCGTCGTACTATCAAGGGGGATCTAAAAAGAAGGTTGGTGTTGGTACTAAAGCTAAAAAATCCTTGATCCAAAACTTCCATTTTACCCTTGTTAATCCTTAGTGAAAGTATGTAGTACAACCTTTTTAAGTCTATCTTGGCCAAAATTGCTCTTTGGAAAAAAACAGGTTCAACCGGTTTTAAAACAGGTTCAACCGGTTTTTGCACTGTTCACCTTTTTTCAAAATACTGGTTCAGCCGGACACTCAACCGGACACTCAACCGGTTTTTGTCTGGTGGAAACAGGTTCAACCGGTTTTTGCACTGTTCACTTTTTTCTGCCAGTCTGCTGTGTCAGCCAAAAAGTTGTGCACAACTTTTTGAAAACCGGTTCAACCGGTTTTGGGACCGGTTCAACCGATTGTTGGGCAGAAAAGTCAAAATGGCTAGTTTTGGAGCCCCACCTATATATACTCACTCCTACCTCTCTCCCCACAGCAGAGCACGACTTGGACTCCATTCCTAACCTGAGAAACACCTCTCACTCTCTCTCACACACCTCTTGCCTCTCCCATTTCAAATCTTTGGAGAGAAATCTTTGAATGAGTTTGAGAGCTGCGGTTTTTGTGCTTCATCTCCAAATCTCTCTTGCTCTTCTTGATTCGAGCTTTGGTACTACATCGAGTTCTTTGTGGATTCATTACTCTTGGAGCTTCTAGCTCCTAGACGACTAGGTGTCTCTTGTGAGTCTCCAAATCTTGTGGAAGACCACAAGAAAGTTTGTATTACCCGCTCGTTTGAGCAAAGATTAGTGTGTGGGCTTGACCTTTGTGGTCGGCAAGGGAGGATTAGGGTTGAAAGAGACCCGGCTCTTTGTGGGCGCCTCAACGAGGAAGTAGGGCACCTTGGTGGTGTGACCGAACCTCGGGATAAATCTTGTGTCTCTTGTGTTCTTGCTCATTGTGTTTGTTTGCGTTCTTCGTTCTCTCACCATTCCGTGAAAAATTGTTTATATCTTTTTGGTGTGTGGATTTTGAGAAGTGCCCTTCTCAGATCTACTACTTTGAACCCTGTGGATCATTTAGAACATCTCATTTCCAAAGTTAACTGGGTGAATTTCAGGATCAATTCAGTTTTACCTAGTTTGCTTCTAGTTTTTGTTGAAAAAGTTTTAACTTGCCTATTCACCCCCCTCTAGGCAACTTTCACATCTGAATATCCTAATAAATCAAAAGAGGATCCCTTGGGGTACCAAAGACCAAACTTAGGAGTATGAACTAAATATCTCAAGATTATCTTCATGGCCCTAAGGTGAACTTCCTTAGGATCGGCTTGGAAACTTGCACACATGCATACGAAAAGCATAATATTCGGTCGAGATGCACATAAGTAGAGTAAAGATCCTATCATCGACCGGTATACCTTTTGATCTACGGATTTACTTCCCGTGTCGAGGTCGAGATGCCCATTGGTTCCCATGGGTGTCTTGATGGGCTTGACATCCTTCATTCCAAACTTGGTGAGTATATCTTGAATGTACTTCGTTTGGCTGATGAAGGTGCCCTCATGGAGTTGTTTCACTTGAAATCCTAAGAAATACTTCAACTCCCCCATCATAGACATCTCGAATTTCTGTACCATGATCCTACTAAACTCTTCACAAGTAGATTTGTTAGTAGACCCAAATATGATATCATCAACATAAATTTGGCATACAAACAAATCTTTTGCAACAGTTTTAGTAAAGAGAGTAGGATCGGCTTTACCGACTTTGAAGCCATTAGTGATAAGAAAATCTCTTAGGCATTCATACCATGCTCTTGGGGCTTGCTTGAGCCCATAGAGCGCCTTAGAGAGTTTATACACATGGTTAGGATACTCACTGTCTTCAAAGCCAGGAGGTTGCTCAACATAGACCTCTTCCTTGATTGGTCCATTGAGGAAGGCACTCTTCACGTCCATTTGATATAGCTTAAAGCCATGGTAAGTAGCATAGGCAAGTAATATACGAATTGACTCAAGCCTAGCTATGGGTGCATAGGTTTCACCAAAATCCAAACCTTCGACTTGTGAATAACCCTTGGCCACAAGTCGGGCTTTGTTCCTTGTCACCACACCATGCTCATCTTGCTTGTTGCGGAATACCCACTTGGTACCTACAACATTTTGGTTAGGACGTGGAACCAAATGTCATACCTCATTTCTCATGAAGTTGTTGAGCTCCTTTTGCATCGCCAGCACCCAATCCGAATCTTTAAGTGCATCCTCTACCCTGTGTGGCTCAATAGAGGAAACAAAAGAGTAATGTTCGCAAAAATGAGTGACTCGAGATCGAGTGGTTACCCCATTATGAATATCAGCGAGGATGGTGTTCACGGGGTGATATCTTTGAATCGCCTGGTGGACTCTTGGGTGTGGCGGTCTTGGATCTTGTTCATCTTCCTTGTCTTGATCATTGACATCTCCCCCTTGATTATTGTCCTCCTCTTGAGGTGGCTCATCTTCTTGATCTTCATTTTCATCACCTTGAGCTTGATCCTCATCTTGGGTTGGCGGTGATGCTTGTATGGAAGATGATGGCTGATCTTGCACTTGTGGAGGCTCTTCGGATTCCTTAGGACACACATCCCCAATGGACATATTCCTTAGCGCGACGCACAGAGCCTCTTCATCATCTAACTCATCAAGATCAACTTGCTCTACTTGAGAGCCGTTAGTCTCATCAAACACAATGTCACAAGAAACTTCAACTAGTCCAGTGGACTTGTTAAAGACTCTATATGCCCTTGTGTTTGAGTCATAACCAAGTAAAAAGCCTTCTATAGCCTTAGGAGCAAATTTAGATTTTCTACCTCTTTTAACAAGAATAAAGCATTTTCTACCTGAAAGGGAATTAGGCTTACACCTAGTCCCTAATTAATTTTGGTGGTTGAATTGCCCAACACAAATATTGGACTAACTAGTTTGCTCTAGTGTATAAGTTATACAGGTGCCAAAGGTTCACACTTAGCCAATAAAAAGACCAAGTATTGGGTTCAAACAAAGGAGCAAGGGACAACCGAAGGCACCTCTGGTCTGGCGCATTGGACTGTCCGGTGTGCCACCGGACATGTTCGGTGTACCAGAGGACTCCAACTCCAAACTCATCACCTTCGGGAAATTCCAGAGGTAACTCCGCTATAATTCACCGGACTGTCCGGTGTACACCGGACATGTCCGGTGCTCCAAGGAAGAGCGGCCTCCGGAACTCACCAGCCTCGGGAATTCATTTCAGCTGCTCCGCTAAAATTCACCGGACTGTCCGGTGTACACCGGACTGTCCGGTGTAACAGCGGGGCAACGGCTATTTTGGCGCCAACGGCTACCTGCGACGCATTAAATGCGCGCGCTGCACGCGCAGAGGTCAGGCACGCCCATACTGGTGCACCAGACAATCTACAGTGCATGTCCGGTGCGCCACCGGACATCCAGGCGGGCCCAGAAGTCAGAGCTCCAACGGTCGGAACCCAACGGCATTGGTGACGTGGCTGTCGCACCGGACATGTCCGGTGTGCACCGGACTGTCCGGTGCGCCATCGAACAGACAGCCTCACCAAATGGCTAGTTTGGTGGTTGGGGCTATAAATACCCCCAACCACCCACCATTCATTGCATCCAAGTTTTCACACTTCCAACCCTTTACAAGAGCTAGGCATTCAATTCTAGACACACTCAAGAGATCAAATCCTCTCCCAAATTCTACACAAAGCTTTAGTGACTAGTGAGAGAGATTTGCTTGTGTTCTTTCGAGCTCTTGCGCTTGGATTGCTTTCTTCTTTCTTGATTCTTTCTTGAGATCAAACTCACTTGTAATTAAGGCAAGAGACACCAATCTTGTGGTGGTCCTTGTGGGAACTTTGTGTTCCAAGTGATTGAGAAGAGAAAGCTCACTCGGTCCGAGGGACCGTTTGAGAGAGGGTAAGGGTTGAAAGAGACCCGGCCTTTGTGGCCTCCTCAATGGGGAGTAGGTTTGAGAGAACCGAACCTCGGTAAAACAAATCCGCGTGTCTCACTTCATTATTCGCTTGCGATTTGTTTTGCACCCTCTCTCGCGGACTCTATTATATTTCTAACGCTAACCCGGCTTGTAGTTGTGATTATTTTTGAGAATTTCAGTTTCGCCCTATTCACCCCCCCCTCTAGGCGACTTTCAATTGGTATCAGAGCCAGTGCTTCATTAGAGCCTAACCGCTCGAAGTGATGTCGGGAGATCACACCAAGAGGGAGATGGAGACCGACGACAAGCCCACTACGAGCCAAGGGAGCACTTCATCGGAAGAGTCCCGCACCAAGAGGAAGGAGAAGAAGAAGGACTCCTCCAAACAGAAGGAGAAAAGATCTTCTTCCTCACACCACAAAGAGAAGAAGGAAAAATCTTCTTCCCACAAGTCACATCGGAAAGGCGACAAGCACAAGAGGATGAGGAAGGTGGTCTACTACGAGACTGACACTTCATCAACATCGACCTCCGACTCCGATGCGCCGTCCGTAACTTCTAAGCACCAAGAGCGCAAGAAGTTTAGTAAGATCCCCTTACACTATCCTCGTACATCTAGACATACTCCATTACTTTCCGTTCCATTAGGCAAACCGCCAACTTTTGATGGCGAAGATTATGCTAGGTGGAGTGATTTAATGAAATTTCATCTAACCTCACTCCACAAAAGTATATGGAATGTTGTTGAGTTTGGAGCACAGGTACCATCCATAGGGGATGAGGATTATGATGCGGACGAAGTGGCCCAAATCGAGCACTTCAACTCCCAAGCTACAACCATACTCCTCGCCTCTCTAAGCAAGGAGGAATACAACAAGGTGCAAGGGTTGAAGAATGCAAAGGAAATTTGGGACCTTCTCAAGACCGCGCACGAGGGTGATGAACTCACCAAGATCACCAAGCGGGAAACGATCGAGGGGGAGCTCGGTCGTTTTCGTCTTCGCCAAGGGGAGGAGCCACAAGATATGTACAACCGGCTCAAAACCTTGGTGAACCAAGTGCGCAACCTCGGGAGCAAAAAGTGGGACGACCACGAGGTGGTTAAGGTTATTTTGAGATCACTTATTTTCCTTAACCCTACTCAAGTTCAATTAATTCGTGGTAACCCAAGATATACACTAATGACTCCCGAGGAAGTAATCGGGAATTTTGTGAGCTTTGAATGTATGATTAAAGGCTCAAAGAAGATCAACAAGCTTGATGAACCCTCCACGTCCGAAGCACAACCGATGGCATTTAAGGCGACGGAGGAGAAGGAGGAGTCTACACCGAGTAGACAACCAATTGACGCCTCCAAGCTCGACAATGAGGAGATGGCTTTAATCATCAAAAGCTTTCGGCAAATCCTCAAGCAACGGAAGGGGAAGGACTACAAATCCCGTTCCAAAAAGGTTTGCTACAAATGTGGTAAGCCCGGTCATTTTATTGCAAAATGTCCTATATCTAGTGACAGTGACAGGGGCGACGACAAGAAGGGAAAGAGGAGAGAAAAGAAGAAGTACTACAAGAAGAAGGGCGGCGATGCCCATGTTTGCCGGGAGTGGGACTCCGACGAGAGCTCCACCGAGTCCTCCTCCGACGAGGACGCCGCCAACATCGTCGTCACCAAGGGACTCATCTTCCCCAACGTCGGCCACAAGTGCCTCATGGCAAAGGACGGCAAAAGGAAGAAGGTTAAATCTAAATCCTCCACTAAATATGAATCTTCTAGTGATGATAATGCTAGTGGTGAGGAAGACAATTTGCGTATCCTTTTTGCCAACCTTAACATGGAACAAAAAGAAAAATTAAATGAGCTAATTAGTGCCATCCATGAAAAGGATGATCTCTTGGACTCCCAAGAGGACTTCCTAATCAAGGAAAACAAGAAACATGTTAAGGTTAAAAATGCTTATGCTCTACAAGTTGAAAAATGTGAAAAATTGTCTAGTGAGCTAAGCAATTGCCATGAGACCACTGACAACCTTAGAAATGAAAATGCTAAAGTAATTGCTAAGGTTGATTCCCATGTTTGTATTGATTCAATTTCCAATCCTAGAGATGATAATGTTGATTTGCTTGCTAGGATTGATGAATTGAATATTTCTCTTGATAGCCTTAGGATTGAAAATGAAAAGTTAATTGCTAAGGTTAAAGATTTTGATGTTTGCAATACTACTATTTCCGACCTTAGAACTAAGAATGATATGTTGCATGCTAATGTTGTAGAATTAAAATCTTGCAAACCCTCTACATCTACCGTTGAGCACACTTCTATTTGTACTAGATGTAGAGATGTTGATATCAATGCTATTCATGATCACATGGCTTTAATTAAACAACAAAATGATCGTATAGCAATATTAGATGCTAAAATTGCCGAGCATAATTTAGAAAATGAAAAGTTTAAATTTGCCAGAAGTATGCTCTATAATGGGAGACGCCCTGGCATCAAGGATGGCATTGGCTTCCAAAGGGGAGACAATGTCAAACTTAATGCCCCTCCTAAAAATTTGTCTAACTTTGTTAAGGGCAAGGCTCCCATGCCTCAGGATAACGAGGGTTACATTTTGTACCCTGCCGGTTATCCCGAGAGCAAAATTAGGAGAACTCATTCTAGGAAGTCTCACTCTGGCCCTAACCATGCTTTTATATATAAGGGTGAGACATCTAGCTCTAGGCAACCAACCCGTGCTAAGTTGCCTAGAAAGAAAACTCCTATTGCATCAAATGATCATAGCATTTCATTTAAAACTTTTGATGCATCTTGTTTTGACTAACAAATCCGGCAAGGTAGTTGCCAAGTTTGTTGGGGGCAAACACAAGGGCTCTAAGACTTGTGTTTGGGTACCCAAAGTTCTTGTTTCTAATGCCAAAGGACCCAAAACCGTTTGGGTACCTAAAGTCAAGAACTAAAATTGTTTTGTAGGTTTATGCATCCGGGGGCTCAAGTTGGATACTCGACAGCGGGTGCACAAACCACATGACAGGGGAGAAGAAGATGTTCTCCTCATATGAGAAAAACCAAGATCCCCAACGAGCTATCACATTCGGGGATGGAAATCAAGGTTTGGTCAAAGGATTGGGTAAAATTGCTATATCACCTGACCATACTATTTCCAATGTTTTTCTTCTAGATTCTTTAGATTACAATTTGCTTTCCGTATCCCAATTATGTCAAATGGGCTACAACTGTCTATTTACTGATGTAGGTGTTACTGTCTTTAGAAGAAGTGATGATTCAATAGCATTTAAGGGAGTGTTAGAGGGTCAGCTATACTTGGTAGATTTTGATAGAGCTGAACTCGACACTTGCTTGGTTGCTAAGACTAACTTGGGTTGGCTCTGGCACCGCCGACTAGCCCATGTTGGAATGAAGAATCTTCATAAGCTTCTAAAGGGAGAACACATTTTAGGACTAACCAATGTTCATTTTGAGAAAGACAGGATTTGTAGCGCATGCCAAGCCGGGAAGCAAGTTGGCACTCATCATCCACACAAGAACATCATGACTAGTGACAGGCCACTAGAGCTCCTACACATGGACCTATTCGGCCTGATTGCTTACATAAGCATCGGCGGGAGTAAGTACTGTCTAGTTATTGTGGATGATTATTCTCGCTTCACTTGGGTGTTCTTTTTGCAGGAAAAATCTCATACCCAAGAGACCTTGAAGGGATTCTTGAGACGGGCTCAAAATGAGTTCGGCTTAAGGATCAAGAAAATTAGAAGCGACAACGGGACGGAGTTCAAGAACTCTCAAATTGAAGGCTTTCTTGAGGAAGAGGGCATCAAGCATGAGTTCTCTTCTCCCTACATTCCACAACAAAATGGTGTAGTGGAGAGGAAGAATCGAACTCTATTGGACATGGCGAGAACCATGCTTGATGAGTACAAGACACCGGATCGGTTTTGGGCTGAGGCGGTCAACACCGCTTGCTACGCCATCAACTGGTTATATCTGCACCGAATCCTCAAGAAGACATCCTATGAACTCCTAACCGGTAAAAAGCCAAATATTTCATATTTTAGAGTTTTTGGTAGCAAATGTTTTATTCTTGTTAAAAGAGGTAGAAAATCTAAATTTGCTCCTAAAACTGTAGAAGGCTTTTTACTAGGATATGACTCAAACACAAGGGCATATAGAGTCTTTAACAAGTCCTCAGGACTTGTTGAAGTTTCTTGTGACGTTGTGTTTGATGAGACTAACGGCTCTCAAGTAGAGCAAGTTGATCTTGATGAGATAGGTGAAGAACAGGCTCCGTGCATCGCGCTAAGGAACATGTCCATTGGGGATGTCTGCCCTAAGGAACCCGAAGAGCCTCCAAATGCACAAGATCAACCATCCTCCTCCACGCAAGCATCTCCACCAACCCAAAATGAGGACGAGGCTCAAGTTGATAAAGGAGAAGATCAAAGAGATGAGCCACCTCAAGATGACGGCAATGATCAAGGGGGAGATGCAAAAGATCAAGACAAGGAGGATGAACAACCAAGGCCACCACACCCAAGAGTCCACCAAGCAATACAACGAGATCACCCCGTCGACACCATCCTCGGCGACATTCATAAGGGGGTAACCACTCGATCTCGTGTTGCACATTTTTGTGAGCATTACTCTTTTGTTTCCTCTATTGAGCCACACAGGGTAGAGGAAGCACTACAAGATTCGGATTGGGTGATGGCGATGCAAGAGGAGCTCAACAATTTCACGAGGAACGAGGTATGGCATTTGGTTCCACGTCCTAACCAAAATGTTGTAGGAACCAAGTGGGTCTTCCGCAACAAACAAGACGAGCATGGTGTGGTGACAAGGAACAAAGCTCGACTCGTGGCCAAGGGGTATTCACAAGTCGAAGGTTTGGATTTTGGTGAAACCTATGCACCCGTAGCTAGGCTTGAGTCCATTCGCATATTATTAGCCTATGCTACTTACCATGGCTTCAAGCTTTACCAAATGGACGTGAAGAGTGCCTTCCTCAACGGACCAATCAAGGAGGAGGTCTACGTTGAGCAACCTCCCGGCTTTGAAGATAGTGAGTACCCTAACCATGTCTATAGGCTCTCTAAGGCGCTTTATGGGCTCAAGCAAGCCCCAAGAGCATGGTATGAATGCCTTAGAGATTTCCTTATTGCTAATGGCTTCAAAGTCGGCAAGGCTGATCCTACTTTATTCACTAAAACTCTTGACAATGATTTGTTTGTATGCCAAATTTATGTTGATGATATCATATTTGGGTCTACTAACGAATCTACATGTGAAGAATTTAGTAGGAACATGACACAGAAATTCGAGATGTCTATGATGGGGGAGTTGAAGTATTTTCTAGGATTCCAAGTCAAGCAACTCCAAGAGGGCACCTTCATTTGCCAAACGAAGTACACTCAAGACATTCTAACCAAGTTTGGAATGAAGGATGCCAAGCTCATCAAGACACCCATGGGAACAAATGGGCATCTCGACCTCGACACGGGAGGTAAGTTCGTGGATCAAAAGGTATACCGGTCGATGATTGGTTCATTGCTTTACTTATGTGCATCTCGACCGGACATTATGCTTTCTGTTTGCATGTGTGCAAGATTCCAAGCCGACCCTAAGGAATCACACCTTACGGTCGTAAAACGAATCTTGAGATATTTGGCTTATACACCTAAGTTTGGGCTTTGGTACCCTCGGGGATCCACATTTGATTTGATTGGTTATTCGGATGTCGATTGGGCAGGGTGTAAGATTAATAGGAAGAGCACATCGGGGACTTGCCAGTTCTTGGGAAGATCCTTGGTGTCTTGGGCTTCAAAGAAGCAAAATTCAGTCGCTCTTTCTACCGCCGAAGCCGAGTATATTGCCGCAGGCCACTGTTGCGCGCAATTGCTTTGGATGAGGCAAACCATGCGGGACTATGGTTACAAATTGACCAAAGTTCCTCTTCTATGTGATAATGAGAGTGCAATCCGCATGGCGGATAATCCCGTTGAGCATAGCCGCACTAAACACATAGCCATTCGGTATCATTTTCTTCGGGATCACCAACAAAAGGGGGATATCGAGATTTCATACATTAACACTAAAGATCAATTAGCCGATATCTTTACCAAGCCACTTGATGAACAATCTTTTACCAAACTTAGGCATGAGCTCAATATTCTTGATTCTAGGAATTTCTTTTGCTAAAACTTGCACACATAGCTCATAAGTATACCTTTGATCATGTCTCTTTGATATATGCTATGACTAATATGTTTTCAAGTGTATTTCAAACCAAGTCATAGGTATATTGAAAGGGAATTGGAGTCTTCGGCGAAGACAAGGCTTCCACTCCACTCTACTACTCATCCTTCGCCGTCGCTCCGCATCACTCTCCGTCTTTGGTATAATCTTCACTCTTATGTTTTATTTGCGAAAGGGGAGAAAATAGTTAGGCAAGGGCTTATATCTCACTCAAAGTATCCGTTTTTGGCGATTCATGCCAAAGGGGGAGAAAGTATGAGCCCAAAGCAAAAGGACCGCACCACCACCCTAATTTTAAAAATTAATAGTTTTCAATTGAAAATTTCAAATTGGTATCTCTTTGTGTTCTAAAGGGGGAGCAAGTAGTATTTTCAAAACTTGATATCTTAAAACCCTCTTGAACACTAAGAGGATAATTTATTTGAGGGGGAGTTTTGTTTAGTCAAAGGAAAAGCATTTGGAACAAGGGGGGAGAATTTCAAATCTTGAAAATGCTTCTCAAATCTTATTCATTTACCTTTGACTATCTTGCAAAAGGACTTTGAAAAGAATTTACAAAAGAATTTGCAAAAACAAAACTTGTGGTGCAAGCGTGGTCCAAAATGTCAAAAATAAAGAAACAATCCATGCACATCTAGTAAGTAACTTTTATTGGCTCAATTCCAAGCAACCTTTGCACTTACATTATGAAAACTAGTTCAATTATGCACTTTTATATTTGCTTTGGTTTGTGTTGGCATCAATCACCAAAAAGGGGGAGATTGAAAGGGAATTAGGCTTACACCTAGTCCCTAATTAATTTTGGTGGTTGAATTGCCCAACACAAATATTGGACTAACTAGTTTGCTCTAGTGTATAAGTTATACATGTGCCAAAGGTTCACACTTAGCCAATAAAAAGACCAAGTATTGGGTTCAAACAAAGGAGCATGGGACAACCGAAGGCACCTCTAGTCTGGCGCAACGGACTGTCCGGTGTGCCACCGGACATGTCCGGTGTACCAGAGGACTCCAACTCCAAACTCATCACCTTCGGGAAATTCCAGAGGCAACTCCGCTATAATTCACCGGACTGTCCGGTGTACACCGGACATGTCCGGTGCTCCAAGGAAGAGCGGCCTCCGGAACTCGCCAGCCTCGGGAATTCATTTCAGCTGCTCCGCTAAAATTCACCGGACTGTCCGGTGTACACCGGACTGTCCGGTGTAACAGCGGGGCAACGGCTATTTCGGCGCCAACGGCTACCTGCGACGCATTAAATGCGCGCGCTGCGCGCGCAGAGGTCAGGCACGCCCATACTGGCGCACCGGACAATCTACAGTGCATGTCCGGTGCACCACCGGACATCTAGGCGGGCCCAGAAGTCAGAGCTCCAACGGTCGGAACCCAACGGCATTGGTGACGTGGCTGTCGCACCGGACATGTCCGGTGTGCACCGGACTGTCCGGTGCGCCATCGAACAGACAGCCTCACCAAACGGCTAGTTTGGTGGTTGGGGCTATAAATACCCCCAACCACCCACCATTCATTGCATCCAAGTTTTCACACTTCCAACCCTTTACAAGAGCTAGGCATTCAATTCTAGACACACTCAAGAGATCAAATCCTCTCCCAAATTCCACACAAAGCTTTAGTGACTAGTGAGAGAGATTTGCTTGTGTTCTTTCGAGCTCTTGCACTTGGATTGCTTTCTTCTTTCTTGATTCTTTCTTGAGATCAAACTCACTTGTAATTAAGGCAAGAGACACCAATCTTGTGGTGATCCTTGTGGGAACTTTGTGTTCCAAGTGATTGAGAAGAGAAAGCTCACTTGGTCCGAGGGACCGTTTGAGAGAGGGTAAGGGTTGAAAGAGACCCGGCCTTTGTGGCCTCCTCAACGAAGAGTAGGTTTGAGAGAACCGAACCTCGGTAAAACAAATCCGCGTGTCTCACTTCATTATTCGCTTGCGATTTGTTTTGCACCCTCTCTCGCGGACTCTATTATATTTCTAACGCTAACCCGGCTTGTAGTTGTGATTATTTTTGAGAATTTCAGTTTCGCCCTATTCACCCCCCCCCCTCTAGGCGACTTTCACTACCAAAGACTCTAAAATATGAAATATTAGGCTTTTTACCGGTGAGGATTTCATATGATGTCTTCTTGAGGATTCGGTGTAGATATAACCGATTGACGGAGTAGCAGGCGGTGTTAATCGCCTCGGCCCAAAACCGATCTGGTGTCTTGTACTCATCAAGCAAGGTCCTCGCCATGTCAAGTAGAGTTCTATTCTTCCTCTCCACTACACCATTTTGTTGTGGCGTGTAGGGAGAAGAGAACTCATGCTTGATGCCCTCCTTCTCAAGGAAGCCTTCAATTTGAGAGTTCTTGAACTCCGTTCCATTATCGCTTCTAATCTTTTTGATCCTTAAGCCGAACTCATTTTGAGCCCGTCTCAAGAATCCCTTTAAGGTTTCTTGGGTCTATGATTTTTCCTGCAAAAAGAATACCCAAGTGAAGCGAGAATAGTCATCCACAATTACAAGACAATATTTACTCCCGCCGATGCTTATGTAAGCTATCAGGCCGAATAGATCCATGTGGAGTAGCTCAAGCGGCCTGTCGGTCGTCATGATGTTCTTGTGTAGATGGTGGGTACCAACTTGCTTTCCTGCTTGACATGCGCTACAAATCCTGTCTTTCTCAAAATGAACATTGGTTAGTCCCAAAATGTGCTCTCCCTTTAGAAGCTTGTGAAGATTCTTCATCCCAACGTGGGCTAGTCGGCGATGCCAGAGCCAACCCATATTAGTCTTAGCAATTAAGCAAGTATCGAGTTCAGCTCTATTAAAATCAACTAAGTATAGCTGACCCTCTAATACTCCCTTAAATGCTATTGAATGATCACTTCTTCTAAAGACAGTAACACCTAAATCTGTAAAAAGACAGTTGTAGCCCATTTTGCATAATTGAGAAACTGAAAACAAGTTGTAATCTAAAGAATCTACAAGAAAAACATTGGAAATAGAATGGTCAGGTGATATAGCAATTTTACCAAGTCCTTTGACCAAACCTTGATTTCCATCCCTGAATGTGATAGCTCTTTGGGGATCTTGGTTTTTCTCATAGGAGGAGAACATCCTTTTCTCCCCAGTCATATGGTTTGTGCACCCGCTACCAATGATCCAACTTGAGCCTCCGGATGCATAAACCTATAAAACAAGTTTAGGCCTTGTTCTTAGGTACCCAAACGGTCTTGGGTCCTTTCACATTAGAAACAAGCACCTTGGGTACCCAAACTGTTGGGGGCCTTCGGCATCCGTAGGTCCTCAAAAACGTGATTTTACGATGTTTCTGGAGTATAATACATGAGCAGGTACCTTCGGACATGGACCTGTCGGACTTAAGTCAAAATCACTGAATGAAGAAGCACAAGGGGAACGATGGATGGAACAGAGCCGAAGCTGTACGCAAGGGAGCTTCGACATGATGATAGGGAAAAAAGGAAACCGACTTAAAGGAAAAGGCTATCTAGACCCCGATGAGTTACTATAGAGTTATTATCAAATGCAAAGGGCCTGAATGTAATTTTACATGGGCTGCGACCCGTGCCTATAAATAGATGAACAGTACGTCTGTACTGTTCACGCGGACTGGACATCTGCTTTTGCGTCACGCTTGTATTTTTGCTTCCTTCAAGTCGAAGGTACACTTGTAATAAAGCATTATCTTTACTTATTCATGATAGTATCATAAAAATAATACAACAAGAATAACATATTTGATTATTCGCATTGTTCATGTTTCGTGTGTACTCTTCTTCATTTTTATATACGTCGTACTTGCGAAGGTACGCTTCCTGTAACCTTCGTCCGAGAGTCGCTATATCCTAAGGGAAATAACGCTTCGGAGGATGAAGGACTTTAATATTTAACATTCTTTATGTTGCCTTGTTCTTAACTCATAGCATTTGAGAACAAGTCCCCAACATTGGCGCCCACCTCCGGTGAACCCCTTTTCGACCACCTTCGACAACCATCGACCTTCATCATGCCGCTAAAGAAAGCTTCGGCAACAGGGGCTGCCGTTCTGCAGCCGCTGGACCCGAACCAGGAGACCCTTTCTCTTCGGGAGGCCCAAAGCCAGAAGAGGAAGGCCACTAGTCCAACACCACAAGAGGATGAGTTGGACCAAGAAATCAGGAATATGGAGATGCTTCATCAGCAGGTACAGAGGAAGAAGGAGAAGATGGCTCGGTTAGCTGACCTGCAAAGGCAGATTGACGAAGCCACTGAAGAAGTGTGTCATCTTGCTCAAGATGAGCAGCACCGAAGGCCCCACCACAGAGAGCTGCACCAAGAGGGCTTCTTCAACGAAGATGACTGGTATGAGGATTTCCATCATGGAAATTTTGCTTTTGATGATGCTTCTCCTCTGTCAGCAGAACTGCAGGCTACGCCCTGGCCCCCGTCTTACAAGCCACCACAGCTCCCCATGTACGACGGACATTCAGATCCGAAACAGTTTCTGATGAGCTACAAAGCAACTATATCTTCGTATGGTGGCAACACTACAGTCATGGCGAAATCCTTCGTCATGACAGTCAAAAATGTTGCACAAACTTGGTACTCCTCTCTTCGGCCAGGAACAATCACGTCATGGCAGAAGCTGAAGGACATGTTGGTCACCAGTTTTCAAGGGTTTCAGACGAAGCCGGTTACCGCTCAGGCCTTGTTCCAGTGCACACAAGATCAAGAGGAATATCTCAAGGCGTATGTCCGAAGGTTCTTGCGTCTGAGGGCACAAGCGCCAACAGTGCCCAATGAAATTGTCATTGAGGCCATGATTAAGGGGCTTTGGCCAGGACCTTCAGCCCAATACTTCGCCAGGAAACCCCCTCAAACCCTGGAGAAACTGCTTCAGAAGATGGATGAATACATCCGCGCTGACAATGATTTTCGACAGAGAAGGGAGGAAGCTTACAGGTTTTCAGAAATGGCCAGGGGCTTCGGAGGGAGAATTCACCCCAGGCACGTCAGATCAATTCATTCCACTTAGAATGACGATAGGGGAGGTCAACAACAGAGGCCGCAATATTCCTCCCAGGCTTCGGGACAGCAGCAGAGCTGTCCTCGGCCCCCAGCTCCAAGGGGCAGAGGCGCCAGGGGCTTCGGATGAAGGTTTGGGGATCAGCCCAGGAAAATTTATTGTCTATTCCGTGCTGAGGACAAGGGCCACACTACCAGGATGTGCCACGTCACCATCCAGAAACAAAAAGAGATAGCAAAAGCTGCGGCCCAACAGAATCAACCGAAGCAAGTCATGCATACTGCTTCGTACCACTCACCATACATTCTAGAGTACGTGGGTAATCATCCTGCAGCCTCTGTTGCTTCAGCAAGCCAACCTCAGGCATCTTGGCAACAGCCTCCACCTCCACCACCATTGCAACGAGGCCAGCAGCCAGAAGGGAGCCATCACACTCATCAATAACGAGATTTCAGAGAGGAGTCCGAAGCTCGCACAGTCAACAGTACTGTGCCAGAATCGAAGCACATCTACTAAGAGGATATCCTACTTCTGAAATAGTTCTGGCATTCGTTATCGTTTTTCCTTTTTTAATAGAGAATGGTCGTTAAAAGCCTAAGTTTTTCCTGTCATTTTCAGTTCCTTGTAATAGCTTCGTTTTTGCCATAGTGAAAATGTATCTCTTTTACAGACTCACGAAGTCCAAAAAGTTAGTAAAGCACGAAAGTTGCTCTCAAGAGAGCGCAGAGTTCACAATCACATTACAGGTTTTGCCGAAGCATTAGAAAAGTCGTTCTAAGGAACGCAGCATAAGTTTTCCGAAGCAACAAAAAGTCGTTCCTAAGGAACGCAGCATAAGTTTTCTGCTCAAAAGTCGTTCCAAAGGGAATGCAGAGCTTACAGCAAAAAATAAACGCTGATACCGCCGAAGTAAAAGGCAAAGAAGCTCCTAAGGGAGGCTTACAGCGAAAAATAAACGCTGATACCGCCGAAGTAAAAGGCGAAGAAGCTCCTAAGGGAGGCTTATAGCGAAAAGTCAACGCTGATACACCGAAAAATAAACGGTGAAGCCGAAAAATAAACGACAAAAAGATTGTGTGCTTTACTGAGGGAATGTGTGTGTATCTTCGGCATAAATATCATTTTGCATGTCATAACATCATTACATCATTTGCATAGTATAACATCATACATCATATTGCATCAATGGCACAAGAAGGGGATGCAATGTTGACCTTCGAAAAGGTATACGATGTTGACCCACAATGTTGATCTTCGGAGATTGTTTCAAAGAAGTGACAAGGCACAAAATAAGTTTTCAAAGAAGTACGGTTTCGTCAACTCTAATATGAAAAGGAGATATATTGCTTACGAAGCATAATATTTTTACGAATAAAGATATTCTTCACGAAGCATGAAAAGAAGGGAAGGTGTTTTTTCGCCGAAGGCTCAAAAACGGTATGTACGTAAAGTTTCATGCATCGTAAAGAATTGAATTACAAACAGCTTATACATCATATTCAAAATCATAAAATATTACACAACTTGTTCAGCAAATATTACATTCCAAATGTCTTTACAATAATAGCTATTCTTCTTTTAAGACTACTTCCGCAGCTTCATTTAGTAGTTGATCAACAACTTCATCCATAATAGCTTCGGCCACTTTAATAATTTCATCTTCTTTCTTCGCTTCGAGGTCTGCCAATGGCTCGACGGGCTCTGGGGGAGGAGATAGCGCGGCTGTGATGCAAAACGTAAATAAGTTCGAAGTCACATAATTAGAACATAAAGTTAAAAGATGTTAAGCGATACCTATCCGCCTCTCGAGATCCGCAGCTTTCTCAGCGGCCGTTGCTGTTTCTTTAGCATCGTGAGTATCTTTTTCACTTTTCCTTATGATTTCTTGGGCCATCTCCCGGCCGCCATTTTCCCAGATGTCGGTGAAAAACTTTCCACCAACTAAGCTTGTTTCAGCCGACGGGTCTTTTGTATCTTCGATAGATAAGGCACCTTCGGTTTGCGCTAAAGACTTTACGTGTTCACAGCCTATCTTCTCCAAGATAGCAGCAATCCCCCTAGCACCCGAGAAGGCGCATATGTCCCCACGACCGCTCAAAACTTCCTCAAAGGCTTCAGCTTCGTGGCTGATCCATTCAATTGGGCCTTCGGGATCGCCCCTTATGAAATTCTCCTCGCTTGAGTATGTGCCAACATTAGCGAAGCTAGTTTTTATTCTCTTAACACACTCTATAGATTTTTCATAGCATCTCTCCTAGGATGCACGAAGTTCATCAACTGTTTTTTGTAAATGGTTCCTCCAATATATACTAATATCTCATTCAGCCTCTGCAACACCGCATTTTTCTTTAGCCTCGAGTAGCTGTTTTTGAAGATCTTCGATTTCGCATTTTTGAACTTCAGCTTGGGCTTTGGAAGCAGCTTCGTCTTCCCTTATTTTCTTCAACAATGAGTGTAATATTTTGTCTTTTTCAAGACCTTCGTTCCTTAGTTCAATCACTTCGGAACGAAGGTTGTTCAAGGCTATGGTGTATCCTTCATCCTCGACACTTTTTTGCGCCCTGAGGGCGTTGCTAAGAATAAGGCCCTGCAAAAAATGTGGTATTAAGTGTAGGTAAATGGAAGATTTCCTCTTTAAATACAAAAATCTAACTTTCTCACTTTTAAGCTATTGTATGCTAAGCTGTCGGCCAACTCATCTTTTGATAACACTGAGAGCCCATCCTCTAGTGTAGGGAAACCGAAGCTCTTGCTCATCTCTCGGCAGACAGAAATTTCTTTGCTGTCTGGGAGGCAATACAAGAAGTCTTCTTCCCCGCTGCCGTTGAATACCAGGGCCCCCTTTGGATATTTTAATCTTTGAGCATAAAATTGAGCCTCTCGCTTCTCTTTTTCAGATAAACTTTTTCCCGAAGCATGTCGTATAATATAATCAGTAGCTTCAGATAATGTTTCGGGAATAGGAATGGCGGTTTTTTCAGTTATACTTGCTTCTGCAGTTTCCTTCTCAATCTTGCCTTCGATTTCCAAGGATTTCTCCTTGGCGGCCTCTGAGGGCCCAGCTTCGGCATCGACTTGGACCTTGGAAGCTTCGGCCCCAATGTGTGTTCCCGAAGCTTCGACAGCTTTCTTTGGAGTAGAGCTTGAAGTTTTTATCACTTCTAGCACATCTAATACATTAACCATTCTCTTTCTCTTGGGGGTTGTCGAGACATCCTTTGGTGCCTTCGGCATTGCCACCTCCGCCGAAGGACTAATTGCTTCTAATATTCTCGTTTTCCCAACCTTCATCTCTTTAATGTTAATAGCCTTCGGCTCATCTGATTTGGCTGGTGATGTCTTCGGCGCTGCAGCCGATTCACTTTTTTGCGTAATAGCAGGTTTTTTGCCTTCGGACACCGAAGAGGTCTCACCACCAAAATCAGGCACTATGGCCGGTTCAATATAGCGTGGGCGATGAGTAAGGACTTTCACTTTCTTCCTCTTCGGCGCAGACTCGCTTGGAGCAGCTGAAGCATCATCCCTCCCGGAATCTCCACTTTTTCTTTTTTGTCCCCGGGGCGGGTAACAGTAGTCGGGATACATGAATCCAATGGCATCGAAAACTCTGTTTAGTCTCTTCTTTTTACGGTTCCCAAAGGCCGCGGATAATGCGTTATCTTCTACTCTGGAATACAGCCCAAGCAGATCATCGCTTGTAGCCTCGACACTTTTCAGCCAGTCGTCGTCTGGCTCGATAAACTGATCTCTGAATCTGAAGGTATATTTTAGCCGAACTAGACCACCTTCGTGGGGATTGCTGATGGATTCTTTTGGCACCTCCCAGTCGGCTAGCAGCGGCCATATCCTATAGGCCACGTGCTCTTGAACTAAGTCCCTTGTCCCAATGAAAGAGCAGACTAAGCCGAAGGCCTTGCGCATTCTTCGGTCGCTTCATCAATTTCTACCTTCGGTTTATGGAGCCCGAAGCGTTGCCAGATAGGGCGCATGATTATGTCTTTAATGTCCTCCCGTGCCTTTAAATCATTCTTTACATAAAACCATTCTTTTGTCCAGTCTCTGGGCCAATCTCTTCCGAAAAGTCGGTACTAGGGAGCTTGAACCAGAACGAGCAATGAAACTATAGCAGCTGAAATTATTATGATACTATTCTTTACCCCAGGGCCTCGTCTCATATAACAATTCATGCATGCTGCAGAAACTTTTTGCATTTGGCTCCAAGCCTTGACTCCTTAAAGCCCACACGAAGATTCCCATTCTTATAACAGCTTCAGGGGTGATCTGGTGAAGATAAATCTGAAATATCTTCAAAACTTCGACTACGAAGCTGCTAAGAGGAAGTCGAAGCCCATCCTTCAAAAAGCTCCGAAAAATCAGGACTTCATTCTCCTCTGGTGTAGGACAAGTTTTTTCTCCATCGTCAGCCCTCACAACAGACATATCCTGAAAGTATTTCCCCCTCATGTTGTCAAGATGGCTTTGTTTAATAGTTGATTTTCCAAAAACTTCATGGCTTGGTCGCCAGGGTCGATCTTCGGAGTCTTCCCCGCCGCTCTCCATATCATAGCTATCACTATCACCAGTATCTTCAGACAAACCCTCCAAAGTTTCCCTAGCAATCTTCTCCGCATTTGTCCTTGCTATCGATTCAATAAAGCCAAGATTCACCTCCTCAGAAAGGCTTAGCTTCGTGTCAGCAGTAGCTTTCTTATCCTCAGACATCTTCGAACGTGCTGAGAAAAGTGCCCTCAAAGCCGAAGCTTAAAAAATTTAAAAATCTGGTCAAGCGGTTGTAAGCAAAGAGCTGTTTGAGCAGGCAAAGCAAATGGCAAGAAAGTGTGCCAAATGAGCTAGTGGTGCGCTCTTATTTATACGCCTGGTGCATTGCGTGCTGGAGGGCCCGCTTGTCAGTGGCTGTTGCTATTCTAGCAAAGGGAAGGTGTTTTTTCGGACCTTCGGCTCAGATCCTTCGTCCTTGTCGCAATCTAAATTTATCATTCTAACAAATTAATATTGCGAGGGGCTACTGTTGGGGGCCTTCAGCATCCGAAGGTCCTCAAAAACGTGATTTAACGATGTTTCTGGAGTATAATACATAAGAAGGTACCTTCGGACATGGACCTATCGGACTTAAGTCAAAATCACTGAACGAAGAAGCACAAGGGGAACGAAGGATGGAACAGAGCTGAAGCTGAACGCAAGGGAGCTTCGGCATGATGACAGGGAAAAAAGGAAACCGACTTAAAGAGGAAAAGGCTATCGAGACCCCGATGAGTTACTATAGAGTTATTATCAAATGCAAAGGGCCTGAATGTAATTTTACATGGGTTGCGACCCGTGCCTATAAATAGATGAACAGTACTTCCGTACTGTTCACGCGGACTGGACATCTGCTTTTGCGTCACGCTTGTATTTTTGCTTCCTTCAAGTCGAAGGTACACTTGTAATAAAGCATTATCTTTACTTATTCATGATAGTAACATAAAAATAATACAACAAGAATAACATATTTGATTATTCGCATTGTTCATGTTTCATGTGTACTCTTCTTCATTTTTATATACGTCGTACTTGCGAAGGTACGCTTCCTGTAACCTTCGTCCGAGAGTCGCTATATCCTAAGGGAAATAACGCTTCGGAGGACGAAGGACTTTAATATTTAACATTCTTTATGTTGCCTTGTTCTTAACTCATAGCATTTGAGAACAAGTCCCCAACACAAACACAAGTCTTTGATCCCTTGTGTTTGGTCCCAACATATTTGGCAACTACTTTGCCTGATTTGTTAGTCAGCACATAAGATGCATCAAAAGTCTTAAATGAAATAATTGGCTCATTTGATGCAATAGGAGATTCCTTTTAGGCATTTTAACATGAGTAGAACGCCTAGAACTAGATGCGTCACTCTTATACATAAAAGCATGATGAGAGCCAGAGTGAGACTTCCTAGAATGAATTCTCCTAATCTTATCCTCAGGATAACCAGCAGGATATAAAATATAGCCCTCGTTATCATGTGGCATGGAGCCTTGCCCTTAACAAAATTGGACAATCTTTTAGGGGCATTAATTTTGACATTGCCTCCTTGTTGGAAGCTAATGCCATCCTTAATGCCAGGGCGTCTCCCATTATAGAGCATGCTTTTAGCAAATTTAAATTTTTCATTTTCTAAGTCATGCTCATTAATTTTAGCACTAAGTTGAGCTATGTGATCATTTTGTTGTTTAATTATAGCTAGGTGATCATGGATAGCATCAACATTAATATCTCTACATCTAGTACAAATAGAAACATGATTAACACTAGATGTAGAGGGTTTGCATGCATTTAATTCATCAATCTTAGCATGTAACATGGCATTCTCATTTCTAAGATTGGAAATAGAATCATTGCAAACCTTTAAATTCTTAGCCTTAGCAATTAATTTTTCATTCTCAATTTTAAGGCTAGAAAGTGATTCATGCAACTTGTCAATTTTAGAAATCAAACCAGCATTATCATTTTTGAGTTTGACAAGAGAATCATCACAAACATTTAATTTCTCAACCTTAGCAATTAATTTGGTATTTTCATTTCTAAGGTTAGAGATAGTGTCATGGCAAATGCTAAGCTCACTAGTTAATTTTTCACATTTTTCTACTTCCTGAGCATAAGCATTTTTAACCTTAACATGCTTCTTGTTTTCCTTAATAAGGAAGTCCTCTTGGCTATCCAAGAGTTCATCCTTCTCATGAATAGCACTAATTAATTCATTCAATTTTTCCTTTTGTTGCATGTTTAGGTTGGCAAAAAGTGTAAGCAAATCATCCTCATCATCACTAGAGCTAGCCTCATCACTAGATGTTGTATATTTGGTAGAAGCTCTAGATTTTACCTTCTTTTTGCCGTCCTTTACCATGAGGCACTTGTGGCCGACGTTGGGGAAGAGGAGGCCTTTGTTGACGGCGATGTTGGCAGTGTCCTCATCGGAGGAGGAGTCAGTGGAGCTCTCGTCGGAGTCCCACTCCTGGCATACATGGGCATCACCGCCCTTCTTCTTGTAATATTTCTTCTTCTCCTTCCTCTTTCCCTTCTTGTCGTCGCCCCTGTCACTATCACTAGATAATGGACATTTAGCAATAAAATGACTAGGCTTACCACACTTGTAGCAAACTTTCTTGGAGCGGGGCTTGTAATCCTTCCCCCTCCTTTGCTTGAGGATTTGGCGGAAACTCTTGATGATGAGCGCCATCTCCTCGTTGTCGAGCTTTGAGGCGTCGATGGGGAGCCTACTTGATGTAGACTCTTCTTTCTTCTCCTCTGTTGCTTTGAAGGCAACGGGTTGCACCTCGGGTATTTAGGTGGTGCCTCGCTAGATGATTTGTTTGGAGCCTTTGATCATCAATTCAAAGCTCACAAACTTCCCTATAACTTCCTCGGGAGACATTATCTTGTATCTAGGATCACCACGAATTAATTGAACTTGTGTAGGATTAAGAAAAACAAGTGATCTTAGAATAACCTTGACCATGTCATGGTCATCCCATTTTGTGCTCCCGAGGTTGCGCACTTGGTTTACCAAGGTCTTGAGCCGGTTGTACATGGCTTATGGCTCGTCCCCTTGGTTGAGCATGAATCAACCGAGGTCCCCCTCGATCGTCTCCCTCTTGGTGATCTTGGTCACCTCATCTCCTTCGTGCGCCGTCTTGAGCACGTCCCAAATCTCTTTGGCACTCTTCAACCCTTGCACCTTATTATACTCCTCTCAACTTAGAGAGGCGAGGAGTATAGTAGTGGCTTGGGAGTTGAAGTGCCAGATTTGGGCAACTTCGTCTGAATCATATCCTTCATCCCCTACGGATGGTACCTGTGCTCCAAACTCAACAACATCCCAAATGCTAGTGTGGAGTGAGGCTAGATGGTGCCTCATTTTATCACTCCACATACAATAATCTTCACCGTCAAAAACCGGTGGTTTGCCTAATGAGACGGAAAGTAATGGAGTACATTTAGAAATGTGAGGATAGCGTAAGGGGATCTTACTAAACTTCTTGCGCTCATGGCGCTTAGAAGTGTCGAACGGCGCGTCGGAGCTGGAGGTAGATGGCGACAAAGAGCCGGTCTCGTAGTAGACCACCTTCTTCATCTTCTTTTTCTTGTCGCCGCTCCGATGCGACTTGGTGTGTGAAGGGGATCCCTTCCCCTTGTTGCCAGACTCTCCCGATGGAGTCTTCCCGTGGCTTTGTGGCGGGCTTCCCGCCGGTCACGACCTCCTTCTTGGCGTGATCTCCCAACATCACTTCGAGCGGTTAGGCTCTAATGAAGTACCGGGTTCTGATACCAATTGAAAGTCGCCTAGAGGGGGGTGAATAGGCGGAATCTGAAAATTATAAACTTAAGCACACACTACAAGTCGGGGTTAGCGTTAGAAATAAAATCGAGTCTGAAAGAGTGGGCGAAAAGAAATCACAAGCAAAATAGCGAGAGTGACACAGTGATTTATTTTACCGAGGTTCGGCCCTCGAAGGCCTAGTCCCCGTTGAGGTGGTCACAAAGACCGGGTCTCTTTCAACCCTTTCCCTCTCTCAAACGATTATTTAGACCGAGTGAGCTTTCTCCTTATCTCATGGGTCACTTAGACCCCGCAAGGATCACCACACACTTGGCGTCTCTTGCCTTGGTTACAAAACACTTGGAAACAAGAAATGGGGAAGGAAGAAAGCGATCCAAGCGACAAGAACTCAAATGAACACAAATATCTCTCTCTCTCACTAGTCACTAAATATTTGGAGTGATTCTGGACTTGGGAGAGGATTTGATCTCTTGTTTGTGTCTTGGAGTGAAGTCTAGAGCTCTTGTATTGAATGCAATGGCTGAAAACTTGGATGCCTTGAAGTGTGGTGGTTGGGGGGTATTTATAGCCCCACCCACCAAAATGGCCGTTGGGGAACTCTGCTGTCGACGGGCGCACCGGACAGTCCGGTGCGCCACCGGACACTGTTCGGTGCGCCAGCCACGTCACCCAACCGTTAGGGTTCGACCGTTGGAGCTTCTGACAGCTGGGCCACCGGACAGTCCGGTGGTGCACCGGACAGTCCCTGTTCACTGTCCGGTGCGCCTTCTGACGCCTGCTCTGACTTCTGCGCGCGTAGTCTCCATTGTTCACTGTTCCTATAGCTTTTGTAGACGACCGTTGGCGCAGTAGCCGTTGCTCCCGCTGGCACACCGGATAGTCCGGTGCTACACCGGAGAGTCCGGTGAATTATAGCGGGGAGCGATTTCCAGAAACCCGAATGTGGCAAGTTCGGAGTTGATCTCCCTGGTGCACCGGACACTGTTCGGTGGCACACCGGACAGTCCGGTGTGCCAGACCAGGGCAGCCTTCGGTTGTCTTTGCTCCTTTAATTTGAACCCTATCTTGGACTTTTTTTATTGGTTTGTTGTGAACCTTTGGCACCGGTGGATCATATAATCTAGAGCAAACTAGTTAGTCCAATTATTTGTGTTGGGCAATTCAACCACCAAAATCATATAGGAAAAGGTTTGACCCTATTTCCCTTTCACGCACTGTAGCGTTCACTGTTCACTTTTGCAGACGACCGTTGGCGCTGTAGCCGTTACTCTACATGGCTCACCAGACAGTCCGGTGACACACCGGACAGTCCGGTGAATTATAGCAAAGTGGCTCTCCAAAAACCCAAAGCTGAGCAGTTCAGAGTTGATCTCCCTGGTGCATCGGACACTGTCCCGTGGCACACCGGATAGTCCGGTGCGGCAGACCAGGGCAGCCTTCGGTTGGATTTGCTCCTTTCGTTTTGAACTCTATCTTGGACTTTTTATTGGTTTGTGTTAAACCTTTGGCACCTGTAGAACTTATAATCTAGAGCAAACTAGTTAGTCCGATTATTTGTGTTGGGCAATTCAACCACCAAAATCATTTTAGGAAAAGGTTTGACCCTATTTCCCTTTCAATCTCCCCCTTTTTGGTGATTGATGCCAACACAAACCAAAGCAAATATATAAGTGCAGAATTGAACTAGTTTGCATAATGTAAGTGCATAGGTTGCTTGGAATTAAACCAATTTAAACTTTCCTAAGATATGCATGGATTGCTTTCTTTCTTTTAACATTTTGGACCACATTTGCACCACTAGTTTTGTTTTTGGAAATTCTTTGGAAAATTCTTTTCAAAATCCTTTTGCAAGTAGTCAAAGGTATATGAATAAGATTGAAAGAAGTATTTTCAAGATTTTGAAAATTTTTCCCCCTGTTTCAAATGTTTTTCCTTTGACTAAACAAAACTCCATCTTAATGAAATTCTGCTCTTAGTGTTTAAGAGGGTTTTACTAATTGAGATAGAATTTCTTAGAGGAATGCTAATTTCAAAGATACCAATTGAAAAAAAACATTTAAACACTTAAACTTGTTTTAAAAACTTTTGAAATTGGCATGGTGGTGCGATCCTTTTGCTTTGGGCTAATACTTTCTCCCCCTTTGGCATGAATCGCCAAAAACGGATACTTTGAGTGAAATATGAGCCCTTTTAAAATTTTCTCCCACTTTGGCAAACAATAAATCAGTGAAAGATTATACCAATGGAGAGATGGCGGACTACCGGCAAAGAGTAGATAATATCGATGGAGTTGAGTGGAAGCGTCGTCTTTGCCGAATACTCTATTTCCCTTTCAATTCTATGACTAAGCATGAGAATACACTTAAAAACACATTAGTCATAAGTATAAAAGAGATATGATCAAAGGTATTTAAATGAGCTATGTGTGCAAAGTATCAATCGAAGTTCCAAGAATCAAGAATGTTTAGCTCATTCCTAAGTTTGGTAAATGTTTTCTCATTAAATGGTTTGGTAAAGATATCGGCTAGTTGTTCTTTGGTGTTAATATAGGCTATCTCGATATCCCCCTTTGTTGGTGATCCCTCAAAAAGTGATACCGAATGGCTATGTGCTTAGTGCGGCTGTGCTCAACGGGATTATCCGCCATGCGGATTGCACTCTCATTATCACATAGGAGAGGAACTTTGCTAAATTTGTAGCCATACTCCGTGAGGGTTTGCCTCATCCAAAGCAATTGCGTGCAACAATGGCCTGCGGCAATATACTCGGCTTCAGCGGTAGAAAGAGCTACTGAGTTTTGTTTCTTTGAAGCCCAAGACACTAGGGATCTCCCTAGAAACTGACAAGTCCCTGATGTGCTCTTCCTATCAAATTTACACCCTGTCCAATCAGCTTCTGAATATCCTAATAAATCAAAAGAGGATCCCTTGGGGTACCAAAGACCAAACTTAGGTGTATGAACTAAATATCTCAAGATTCTCTTCACGGCCCTAAGGTGAACTTCCTTAGGATCGGCTTGGAACCTTGCACATATGCATACGGAAAGCATAATATCCGGTCGAGATGCACATAAGTAGAGTAAAGATCCTATCATCGACCGGTATACCTTTTGATCTACAGATTTACCTCCCATGTTGAGGTCGAGATGCCCATTGGTTCCCATGGGTGTCTTGATGGTCTTGGCATCCTTCATTCCAAACTTGTTAAGAATGTCTTGTGTGTACTTTGTTTGGCTGATGAAGGTGCCCTCTTGGAGTTGTTTGACTTGAAATCCTAGAAAATAGTTCAACTCCCCCATCATAAACATCTCGAATTTTTGTACCATGATCCTACTAAACTCTTCACAAGTAGATTTGTTAGTAGACCCAAATATGATATCATCAACATAAATTTGGCATACAAACAAATCTTTTGCAATAGTTTTAGTAAAGAGAGTAGGATCGGCTTTACCGACTTTGAAGCCATTAGTGATAAGAAAATCTCTTAGGCATTCATACCATGATCTTGGGGCTTGCTTGAGCCCATAAAGCGCCTTTGAGAGTTTTATACACATGGTTAGGGTACTCACTATCTTCAAAGCCGGGAGGTTGCTCAACATAGACCTCTTCCTTGATTGGTCCATTGAGGAAGGCACTCTTCACGTCCATTTGATAAAGCTTAAAGCCATGGTAAGTAGCATAGGCAAGTAATATGTGAATTGACTCAAGCCTAGCTACGGGTGCATAGGTTTCACCAAAATCCAAACCTTCGACTTGTGAATATCCCTTGGCCACAAGTCGGACTTTGTTCCTTGTCACCACACCATGCTCATCTTGCTTGTTGCGGAATACCCACTTGGTTCCTACAACATTTTGGTTAGGATGTGGAACTAAATGTCATACCTCATTCCTTGTGAAGTTGTTGAGTTCCTCTTGCATCCTCAACACCCAATCCGAATCTTTTAGTGCATCCTCTGCCCTGTATGACTCAATAGAGGAGACAAAAGAGTAATGTTCACTAAAATGAGCGACTCGAGACCGAGTGGTTACCCCCTTATGAATATCGCCGAGGATGGTGTTCACGGGGTGATCTCTTTGAATTGCTTGGTGGACTCTTGGGTGTGGCGGTCTTTGATCTTGTTCATCTCCCTTGTCTTGATCATTGGCATCTCCCCCTTGGTCATTGCCCTCCTCTTGAGGTGGCTGAAAGGGAAATAGGATCAAATCTTTTCCTAAATGAATTTTGGTGGTTGAATTGCCCAACACAAATTATTGAACTAACTAGTTTGCTCTAGAATATATGTTCTACAAGTGCCAAAGGTTCACAAAAACCAATACAAAGACAAAAGAAAGGGTTCAAAACATAGGAGCAAAGTATACCGAAGGCAGCCCTGGTCTGGCGCCACCGGACAGTGTCCGGTGCACCAAGGAGGATTCAGTCTGAACTTGCCAGCTTCGGAAATTTGGGGAGCCACTCCGCTATAATTCACCGGACTGTCCGGTGTAACACCAGACTATCCGGTGTGCCAGTGGAGCAATGGCTACTTCACGCCAATGGTCGTCTGCAAATGAACAGTGAAAGCAAACAGTGCGCGCCTGCGCGCGTAGAAGTCAGAGCAGGCGCTAGAAGGCGCACCGGACAGTCTACATGACCTGTCCAGTGCACCACCGACTGTCCGGTGGCCCCACTAGTCAGAGCTCCAATGGTCGGAACCCAACGGCCTGGTGACGTGGCTGGCGCACTGGACAGTGTCCGGTGCGCCATACGACAGAAGCCTTCACCCACGACCATATTGGTGGTTGGGGCTATAAATACCCCCAACCACCACTCTTCAAGGCATCCAAGTTTCAGCCATTTGCATTCAATACAAGAGCTCTAGACTTCATTCCAAGACACAAACAAGAGATCAAATCCTCTCCCAAGTCCAAAGTTCATTCCAATCAATAGTGACTAGAGAGAGTGACATTTGTGTTCATTTGAGTTTTTGCGCTTGGATCGCTCTTCTTCTTCCTTCTTTCTTGTTCCAAACTCAATTGTAATCAAGGCAAAAGACACCAATTGTGTGGTGGTCCTTGTGGGGACTTAGTGTCCCAAGTGATTGAGAAGAGAAGCTCACTCGGTCTAGGTGACCGTTTGAGAAAGGGAAATGGTTGAAAGAGACCCGGTCTTTGTGACCACCTCAACGGGGAGTAGGTTTGCAAGAACCGAACCTCGGTAAAACAAATCACCGCGTCTCACTCTTCTTTTGCTTGTGATTTGTTTTCGCCCTCTCTTTCGGACTCAATTATATTTCTAACGCTAACCCCAGCTTGTAGTTGTGCTTAAGTTTGTAATTTTCAGATTCCGCCTATTCACCCCCCTCTAGGCGACTTTCAATTGGTATCGGAGCCCGGTGCTTCATTAGAGCCTAACCGCTCGAAGTGATGTCGGGAGAACACGCCAAGAAGGAGATGGTGACCGGCGAGAAGCCCGCCACAAGCCATGGGAAGGCTCCATCGGGAGAGTCCCGCAACAAGAAGAAGGAGGAATCACCTCCTCACAAGTCGCATCGGAGTGGCGAGAATAAAAAGAAGATGAAGAAGGTGGTCTACTACGAGACCGATTCTTCGTCGCCATCCACCTCCGGCTCCGACGCGTCGTCCGTCACTTCAAAGCGCCATGAGCGCAAGAAATTTAGTAAGATCCCCTACGCTACCCTCGCATTCCTAAAAATACTCCCTTACTTTCCATCCCATTAGGCAAACCACCGGCTTTCGATGGTGAAGATTATTCTAGGTGGAGTGAAATGATGAAATTTCACCTAACCTCACTCCACACAAGTATATGGGACGTTGTTGAATTTGGAGTACAGGTACCATCCGTAGGGGATGAAGACTATGATGCGGACGAAGTCGCCCAAATCCAACACCTCAATTCCCAAGCAACTACTATACTCCTCACCTCTCTAAGTCGAGAGGAGTATAACAAGGTGCAAGGATTGAAGAGCGCCAAAGAGATTTGGGATGTGCTCAAGACCGCACACGAAGGAGACAAGGTGACAAAGATCACCAAGAGGGAAACGATCGAGGGGAGCTCGGTCGCTTCATGCTCAACCAAGGAGAAGACTCACAAGCCATGTACAACCGGCTAAAGACCTTGGTAAATCAAGTGCGCAACCTCGGGAGCTGTTGGGGGCCTTCGTCCTCCGAAGGTCCTCAAAAACATGATTTGACAAATGTTTTCCAAGTGGATTATGTGAACAGGTATTTTTGGACTCAGAACTATGAATACGAAGCACGGCCAGGACGAAGTCTGAACCAGACGAAGGACGAGCGCAGCCGAAGCTATGCGCAGGGAAGCTTCGTCGCGACAGCAGAGGGGGGAACCGACTCAAAGATGAAAAGACTGCGTGGGCCTTGACAAATTTCCATAAGCCATTAACAAATGTAATGGACATGGATGTAATTTTACGTGGGCTGCGTCCCGCGTCTATAAATAGATGAACAGTACTCCCGTACTGTTCACGCTGACTTGGCATTAGCTTTTGCGTCACGCTTGTACTTTTTACCTTCTCTCAGGACCGAAGGTACATTTGTAATTCGAAATCATTTCTATTTCTCCATGTTAATAAAATAGAAATGATTTTATGTTGATGTTTATATTTCACACTTTATATGAATCCTTCGTCATTACTTATTATATTTACGAAGGTACGTTTCTTATGACCTTCGTCCTAAAATCATTATTTCCCGAAGGGGCATAATATTTCGAAGGACGAAGGACTTTAGCATTTAACACTTTTTATGTTGCCTTGTTCTTAATCCGAAGCATTTGAGAACAAGTCCCCAACATTGGCGCCCACCTCCGGTGAACTCACTTCCACTTCGAGCTTTTTTGAACACCTTCGGAAGCTATAGACCTTCGCTATGGCGCCGAAGAAAGCTTCAGCGACTGGGGCTTCAGCACTGCAACCGCTGGACCACAACCAGGAGACCGTCTCTCTTCGGGAGGCCCGAAGCCAGAAGAGAAAGGCTGTCAGCCCGACGCTTCAGGAGGAAGAGCTAGACCAAGAAATCAGGGATATGGAGATCCTACATCAACAAGTGCAAAGGAAGAAGGAGAAGATGGCCCGGCTAGCTGAGTTGCAACGGCAGATAGACGAAGCCTCTGAGGAAGTCCGCCACCTCACCCATGATGAGCAAAACAGAAGGCCTCAGCAGAAAGACCTTCATCAGGAGGGCTTCGTCAACGAGGATGACTGGTATGACAATTTCCATCAGGGAAATTTTGTTTTCGATGATGCTTCTCCTTTGTCCGCTGAGCTGCAGGCTACACCTTGGCCTCCATCCTATAAGCCACCTCAGCTTCCCATGTTCGACGGCCACTCAGACCCGAAGCAGTTCCTGATGAGCTATGAAGCAACAGTGTCTTCGTATGGGGGCAATGCTGCAGTTATGGCGAAGTCTTTCGTCATGGCCGTCAGGAATGTTGCTCAGACCTGGTATTCCTCCCTTCGACCAGGGACAATCACCTCATGGCAGAAGCTGAAGGATATGTTGTTAACCAGCTTTCAAGGATTTCAGACGAAGCCGGTCACTGCACAAGCTTTGTTTCAGTGCACTCAGGATCATGAAGAATACCTTCAGGCATATGTCAGAAGGTTCCTGCGTTTGAGGGCACAGGCACCAACGGTGCCCAATGAAATTGTTATCGAAGCTATGATCAAGGGGCTTCGTCCTGGACCTGCAGCCCAATACTTTGCTAGGAAGCCTCCTCAGACTCTAGAGAAGCTACTCCAGAAGATGGACGAGTACATTCGTGCAGATAACGACTTTCGCCAAAGAAGGGAGGAGGCCTTCAGATTTTCTGAGATGACCAGGGGCTTCGGGGGACGTTTCTATCCGAGGCATGTCAGGTCCATCCACAACACTCAAAATGATGATAAAGGGAGTCAGAACAGGCCGCAGTGCTCCTCACAGGCTTCGGGGCAGCAGCAGACTTTCTTTCGGCCACCAGCTCCAAGAGGCAGAGGCGCCAGGGGCTTCGGCGGGAGATTTGGAGATCAACCAAGGAGGACATTTTGCTTATTCTGCGGTGAGAACAAGGGCCATACCACCAGGATGTGCCATGTTACCATCCAGAAACAAAAGGAGCTGGCAGAAGCTGCAGCGCAACAGGGACAGCCGAAGCAGGTCATGCATACTGCTTCGTACCATCAGCCTTACATCCCGGAGTATGTGGGCAACCATCCTGCAGCTTCCGTAGCTTCGGCAAGTCAACCTCAAGTTTCATGGCAACAGCCCCCGCCTCCACCTCCGCTGCAACAAGGCCAGCAGCCAGAAGGGAGTCAATATGCTCCACATCAAAGGGACTTCAGAGAACAATCCGAAGCTCGCACAGTCAACAGCACTGTGCCAGAATCGAAGCACATTTATTGACACATATCCTACCTTTGATAACAGTCTTTTTTATTCAGTTCTATTCTCTGTAGCAAAAAACATTGATAGTTTCCATGTAATAATTTCGCTGTTTTCCACGAGGAAAATCAGTTGATGAAGTTTTTGTATTAACAACGAGGACCTTCGAAGTATTAAAAATCCTTCGGAGTAACAGAAAGTCGTTCTAAGGAACGCAGAGTAAGTTCATGAATTCACAAAAAGCCGTTCCAAAGGGAGCGCAGTGTAAGTTTTCTGCTCAGAAGTCGTTCCTAAGGGAATGCAGAGCTTATACCGTCTAAGTAAAAGACGAAGAAGCTCCAAAGTCGTTCCTAAGGGAATGCAGAGCTTATACCGTCTAAGTAAAAGACGAAGAAGCTCCAAAGTCGTTCCTAAGGGAATGCAGAGCTTATACCGTCTAAGTAAAAGACGAAGAAGCTCCAAAGACGTTCCTAAGGGAATGCAGAGCTTGCGAATGTATTTTGTGTGTATCTTCGGAACAGACGTCATTTGCATAACATAACATCATCACATCATTTCGCATAGCATAAGCATCATACATCATGTTGCATGCGGCAAAAGAAGGGTACACAGTATTAACCTTCGGAAGAATGATTTGAGAAAGTGCAAATTGTGCAAAGTCACGAGGGAATGCAATGATAATCTTCGGAAAATAGCTTCGGAGGCTGTTTTTACGAAGCATGGACAAGCTTCATCAGAGCAGTATCGAAATTGTATAGCTTCGGAGAATGTTATCATGAAGCATGAACATGTCTCATCAGAATAATTTTAACGGAGAATGTCTTCTTCACGAAGCATGAAAAGAAGGGAAGGTGTTTTTTCGCCGAAGGCTCAAAAAGGTATGTAGGTAGAGTTTCATGCATCGTAAAGAATTGAATAATGAAAAGAGACTTGTATATTACATCCAAATGTACAAAATATTACATAGATCACAATTTAAATGTTTTTTCTAAGTAGCATCTAGTCTTCTTTTAGTACTGCTTCGGCGGCTTCATTTAGAAGTTGGTCAACAACTTTGTCCATAATAGCTTCGGCCATTTCTTTAATTTCATCGTCCCCTTTTGTGTGGGGGTCGGCAGTCGACCCAGCAGCTTCTGAGGGAAGAGAACATTTCTTCATTACTATTACAAACTGTGACCAGAGTTTGAAACAAAAATTACAACACAATAAGAACGACTAATTAATACCTAATTGCCTTTCGGGCTCCGTACTTTTTTCGGCAGCTTCTGCCACTTTCCTGGCATCGTGGATGCCTTTTTCGCTCCTTTGGATAATTTCTTGTGCCATTCCTCGGTCGCCGTCGTTCCAGATATCAGTAAAAAATTTGCCACCAACCACGCTTGCTTCGGCCGAGGGGTCCTTGATGTCTTCGCAAGATAAGGTAGCTTCGGACTGAGCTAGAAATTTTACATGCTCGCAGCCTTTTTTCTCTAAGACAGAAGCAATTCCTCTGGCGCCCGAAAAAGCGCAGATATCACCGCGACTGCTCAGGATCTCCTCGAAGGCCTCTGCTTCGTGACTAATCCATTCCAATGGACCTTCGGGATTGCCTCGAGAGAAATTCTCTTCGCTGGAAAAGGCGCCCACGCTGGCGAAGCTGGTTTTAATTTTATTCACGCACTCTATAGATTTAACATAACATTTTCCCTGAGATGCACGAAGCTCTTTAACTCTTAACTCCAATTTGTTGACCATATGATCACTGAGTTCTCGTTTTGTTTCCTCAAGCACGCGCTCCTCTCTAGCTCTAGCCAGCTGTTTCTGAAGATCTTTAATTTCACGCTTTTGGGCTTCGGCCTGGGTTTTTGAAGCAGCTTCGTCCTTCTTTACTTTGTCTACCAGTGTAAGAAGAATTTTATCCTTTTCCAGAGCTTCGTTCCTCAGCTTTATAACTTCTGATCGTAGATTGTTGAATGCAATTTCGTAACTCTCATCTTCGGCACTCTTTTGTGCTCTCAATGCGTTGCTCAGGATTAAACCCTATAAAAAAAGAGAGTCTATATAAGAATATGGGAATGAATTACGTATTAAAAAAGTTTTTTCAAACGCTTAATAGCCAAACCTTTAGGCTATTGTATGCAAGACTGTCTGCGAGATCCTCTTTCGTCATGGCGCTTAATCCAGCTTCGAGCTTCGGGAAGCCTATACTCTTAGCCATCTCTCGGTAGACAGATAGTTCTTTATTATCAGGTAGGCAGTATAGGAAGTCATCTTCATTTGTCCCATTGAATATTACTGCCCCCTTCGGATACTTTAGCTCTTTCGCATAATGGTTGGCTTCATAAGTTTCTTCTGCAGATAGTTTCTTCCCCGAAGCATGTCGTATAATATAATCGTATACGCTGGAGGGAGCTTCGGGGATGGCAGTGTCAATTTCTTCAACTAAAACTGGTTCTGATATTTTTGCTGCTTCGGCCTCAAAAGGTTGCTCCTTGTAGGGCACTGAAGGCCCAGCTTCAGCTTCAGCTTGCTGCGTCGAAGTTTCAGTAGAAGCTTCAGCAATTTCAACACTCTTTTTTGGAGTTGTGCTTGAAGACTTAATTGTCTCCAAGACATCTAGCACGTTTACCATTCTTTTCCTTTTTGGGGTCACTGATGGCCCCTTTTGGTTTTTTATTGCTTCGACATTTACCGAAGGACTTAAGATTTCAGACATTTTTGGCTCGTCAACCTTCGGTTTCTTTGATTTTTCCGCTGAAGGCGCTTCAATCTTTTCTTCCATCTTCGGCACTGAAGCTGGTTCGGTAGCTTCAGAGGCCAAAGAGACTTCACCAACGAATTCTGGCACTTTGGCCGGCTCAATAAAGCGTGTCCGATGGGTGAGCACCTTCAACTTTTTTCTTTGAGGCGCTGGCTCACTAGGGGCACTCGTGGTGGCTTCTGTCGCAGGAGAAATATTTTTCCTTTTGCGACCCAATACCGGATAATGATAGTCGGGGTACATAAACCCGACTGCGTCAAACACACGGTTGAGTCTTTTCTTCCTTCGGCCTCCGAAGGCTGCTGATAGCGCAGTATTTTCGGCCTTCGAATATGCTCCAAGTAATTCGTCACTTAAAGTTTCAATGCTCTTCAGCCAGTCATCATCAGGTTCAACAAATTTATCTGCATATTTGAATGTGTATTTCAGTCTAACTAGTCCGCCTTCGTTGGACTCTTTAATAGTTTCCTTCGGCATTTCCCACTTTTCTGCAAGTGGCCATACCCTGAAGGCAATGTGCTCTTGGACTAAGTCCCTTGTCCCAATAAAGGAGCAAACTACGCCGAAGGCTCTTTGGCACTCTTCGGCTGCCTCATCCATTTCAACCTTCGGCCTTCGAAGTCCGAAGCGTTGCCAGATTGGGTGCATAATGATACTTTTGACATTATCTTGCGCTGTTAGATCATTTTTCACATAAAACCATTCAGTCATCCAGGCTCCGGGCCACCTCTTCCGAAAGGTCGGCACAGGGCAGCTTGACCCGGAGCGGGCGCCGAAGCTGTAGCACCCAAAATTGTTGTGATATTGCTCTTTTCCCCAGGGTTTCGTCTCGTACAATAACTCGTGAATGTTGCAGAAGCTTTTAGCGTCTGGTTCCAAACCTTGGCTTCTCACAGCCCAGACAAAAATCCCCATTCTTATGATAGCTTCGGGAGTAAGTTGATGAAGGTAGACTTGAAATGTTTTCAGTACCTCGACAACAAAGTTGCTCAGGGGGAATCGAAGCCCAGCCTTGAGAAAGCTTCGGAAAATCACAACTTCATCTTCTTCGGGGGTGGGAGAAGTTTTTTCTCCAGCGTCAGCCCTCACAATAGATAAATCTCGAAAGTACCGCCCCCTCATATTATCAATATGGCTCTGCTTGATAGTGGTTTTCCCGAAAACCGTGTGGCTTGGCCGCCATGGACGATCTTCGGCCTCTTCACCACCACTCTCCACATCATAGCTGTCGCTGTCACCAGTATCTTCGGACAAACCTTCGAGGATCTCCTTGGTGATTTTCTCTGTATTCGTCTCTGCCATCGCTATCAGGAACCCCAGATTCTTCTCCTCCTCAAGACTCAGCTTCGTCTCAGCAGGGATCTTCTTGCCTTCAGACATCTTCGGAAACGCTAAAAAATTGTTCCCGAGGCCGAAGCTTCAAAATCAAAAAGACCAGCAAATCTTAGTACAAGAGCTAAAAATTTTAGTAGGCCGAAGCAGATGGCAAGTGTGCGTACCAAATGAGTTTGTGGTGCGATATTATTTATACGCCCAGGGCGTTGACAATTGAAAGGTCCCGCTTGTCAGTGAATGTTGCTATTCTAGCAAAGGGAAGGTGTTTTTTCGGACCTTCGGCTCAAGGCCTTCGTCCATATCGCAATCTGAATTTATTATTAGCAAATTAATATTGCGAGGGGCTACTGTTGGGGGCCTTCGTCCTCCGAAGGTCCTCAAAAACATGATTTGACAAATGTTTTCCAAGTGGATTATGTGAACAGGTATTTTTGGACTCAGAACTATGAATACGAAGCACGGCCAGGACGAAGTCTGAACCAGACGAAGGACGAGCGCAGCCGAAGCTATGCGCAGGGAAGCTTCGTCGCGACAGCAGAGGGGGGAACCGACTCAAAGATGAAAAGACTGCGTGGGCCTTGACAAATTTCCATAAGCCATTAACAAATGTAATGGACATGGATGTAATTTTACGTGGGCTGCGTCCCGCGTCTATAAATAGATGAACAGTACTCCCGTACTGTTCACGCTGACTTGGCATTAGCTTTTGCGTCACGCTTGTACTTTTTACCTTCTCTCAGGACCGAAGGTACATTTGTAATTCGAAATCATTTCTATTTCTCCATGTTAATAAAATAGAAATGATTTTATGTTGATGTTTATATTTCACACTTTATATGAATCCTTCGTCATTACTTATTATATTTACGAAGGTACGTTTCTTATGACCTTCGTCCTAAAATCATTATTTCCCGAAGGGGCATAATATTTCGAAGGACGAAGGACTTTAGCATTTAACACTTTTTATGTTGCCTTGTTCTTAATCCGAAGCATTTGAGAACAAGTCCCCAACAGGAGCACCAAATGGGATGACCATGAGATGGTCAAGGTTATTCTTAGATCACTCGTATTTCTTAACCCTACTCAAGTTCAATTAATTCGTGGTGATCCAAGATATAAACTAATGTCTTCCGAGGAAGTGATAAGAAAATTTGTGAGCTTTGAACTAATGATCAAAGGCTCCAAGAAGATCATCGAGCAAGGTGCTTCCTCCACACCCGATGTGTAACCCGTCGCATTTAAGACAGCGGAGGAGAAGAAAGAAGATTCTACACCAAGTAGAGTCCCCATCGATGCCTCCAAGCTCGACAATGAGGAGATGGCGCTCATCATCAAGAGCTTCCGCTAAATCCTCAAGCAAAGGAGGGGGAAATATTACAAGCCCCACTCCAAGAAAGTGTGATACAAATGTGGTAAGCCCGGTCATTTTATCACTAAATGCCCTTTGTCTAGTGATAGTGACAGTGATAACGACAAGAGGGGGAAGAAGAAGGAGAAGAAGAGATATTACAAGAAGAAGGGTGGCGATGCGCATGTTTGCCGGGAGTGGGACTCCGACGAGAGCTCCACCGACTCCTCCGACGACGAGGACGCTGCCAATATCGTCGTCAACAAAGGTCTTCTCTTCTCCAACGTCGGCCACAAGTGTCTTATGGCAAAGGACGGCAAGAAGAAGAAGGTAAAATCAAGATCCTCCACTAAATATGCAACCTCTAGTGATGAGAACAATTCTAGTGATGAGGAGGATAACTTGCTTACTCTTTTTGCCAATCTTAACATGCAACAAAAAGAGAAATTGAATGAATTGATTAGTGCTATTCATGAGAAGGATAAACTCTTGGATAGCCAAGAGGACTTCCTTATTAAGGAAAATAAAAAGCATGTTAAGACTAAAAATGCTTATGCTTAGGAGGTAGAGAAAAATGAAAAATTAACTAGTGAGCTAAGTACTTGCCATGACACTATTTCTAACCTTAGAATTGAGAATGCTAATTTGATTGCTAAGGTTGAGAAGTCAAATATTTGTGATGATTTAATTGTCAATCTTAGAAATGATAATGCTAGTTTAATTGCTAAGATTGATAAATTGAATGCCTCTCTTGTTAGCCTTAGAAATGAGAATGAAAAATTAATTGCTAAGGCTAAAGACTTAGATGTTTGCAATGCTTCTATTTCCAATCTTAGAGATGAGAATGCTATTTTACATGCTAAGATTGTTGAATTAAATGATTGCAAACCCTCTACATCTACCATTGAGCGTGTTTCTATTTGTACTAGATGTAGAGATATTAACATTGATGCTATTCATGATCACCTTGCCATGATTAAACAACAAAATGATCATATAGCAAAATTAGATGCTAAAATTGCCGAGCATGAACTAGAAAATGAAAAATTTAAATTTGCTCGTAGTATGCTTTATAGTGGAGACGCCCTGGCATTAAGGATGGCATTGGCTTCCAACAGGGAGACAATGTCAAGTTTAATGCCCCTCCTAAAAGATTGTCTAATTTTGTTAAGGGCAAGGCTCCCATGCCTCAGGATAACGAGGGTTATATTTTGTATCCTGCTGGTTATCCTGAGGATAAGATTAGGAGAATTCATGCTAAAAAGACTCATTCTCACCATGCATTTATTTATAAGAATGAGGTTTCTAGCTCTAGGCGTTCTACACATGTTAAAATGCCTAAAAAGAAATCTCCTATTGCATCAAATGATCACAACATTTCATTTAAGACTTTTGATGCTTCATATGTGCTAACTAACAAATCAGGCAAGGTAGTTGCCAAATATGTTGGGGGCAAACACAAGGGGTCAAAGACTTGTGTTTGGGTACCTAAGGTGCTTGTTTCTAATGTAAAAGGACCCAAGACCGTTTGGGTACCTAAGAACAAGGCCTAAATTTGTTTTGTAGGTTTATGCATCCGGGGGCTCAAGTTGGATCATCGACAGCGGGTGCACAAACCACATGACAGGGGAGAAAAGGATGTTCTCCTCCTATGAGAAAAACCAAGATCCCCAAAGAGCTATCACATTCGGGGATGGAAATCAAGGTTTGGTCAAAGGATTGGGTAAAATTGCTATATCACCTTACCATTCTATTTCCAATGTTTTTCTTGTAGATTCATTAGATTACAACTTGCTTTCTATTTCTCAATTATGCAAAATGGGTTACAACTGTCTTTTTACGGATACATGTGTTACTGTCTTTAGAAGAAGTGATGATTCAATATGGAGGGTCAGCTATACTTAGTTGATTTCAATATAGCTGAACTCGATACTTGCTTAATTGCTAAGACTAACATGGGTTGGCTCTGGCATCGCCGACTAGCCCACGTTGGGATGAATAATCTTCATAAGCTTCTAAAGGGAGAACACATTTTGGGACTAACAAATGTTCATTTTGAGAAAGACAGGATTTGTAGCGCATGCCAAGCAGGGAAGCAAGTTGGTGTTCATCATCCACACAAGAACATCATGACGACTGACAGGCCACTCGAGCTCCTCTACATGGACCTATTCGGCCCGATAGCTTACATAAGCATCGGCGGGAGTAAGTACTGTCTAGTTATTGTGGATGATTATTCTCGCTTCACTTAGGTATTCTTTTTACAGGATAAATCTCAAACCCAAGAGACTTTGAAAGGATTCTTGAGACAGGCTCAAAATGAGTTTGGCTTGAGGATCAAGAAAATAAGAAGCGACAACGGAACGGAGTTCAAAAACTCACAAATAGAAGGCTTTCTTGAGGAAGAGGGCATCAAGCATGAGTTCTCTTCTCCCTACACACCACAACAAAATGGTGTAGTGGAGAGGAAGAATAGAACTCTATTGGACATGGCAAGAACCATGCTTGATGAGTACAAGACTTCGGATCGGTTTTGGGCCGAGGCGGTCAACACCGCTTGCTACGCCATCAACCGGTTATATCTTCACCGAAATCCTCAAGAAGACATCTTATGAACTCCTCACCGGTAAAAAGCCCAATGTTTCATATTTTAGAGTCTTTGGTAGCAAAACACAAGGGCATATAGAGTCTTTAACAAGTCCACTGAACTAGTTGAAGTCTCTTGTGACATTGTGTTTGATGAGACTAACGGCTCTCAAGTAGAGCAAGTTGATCTTGATGAGCTAGATGATGAAGAGGCTCCGTGCATCGCGCTAAGGAACATGTCCATTGGGGATGTGTGTCCTAAGGAATCCGAAGAGCTTCCACAAGCACAAGATCAACCATCTTCCTCCATGCAAGCATCTCCACCAACTCAAGATGAGGATGAGGCTCAAGATGATGAAGGAGAAGATCAAGAAGATGAGCCACCTCAAGAGGAGGGCAATGATCAAGGGGGAGATGTCCATGATCAAGACAAGGAAGATGAACAAGATCAAAGGCCACCACACCCAAGAATCCACCAAGCAATCCAACGAGATCACCCCGTGAACACCATCCTAGGAGACATTCTTAAGGGGGTAACCACTCGATCTCGTGTTGCTCACTTTTGTGAACATTACTCTTTTGTTTCCTCTATTGAGCCACACATGGTAGAGGAAGCACTTCAAGATTAGGATTGGGTGTTGGCGATGCAAGAGGAGCTCAACAACTTCACGAGGAATGAGGTATGGCATTTAGTTCCACGTCCTAACCAAAATGTTGTAGGAACCAAGTGGGTCTTCCACAACAAACAAGATGAGCATGGTGTGGTGAAAAGGAACAAAGCCCGACTTGTGGCCAAGGGGTATTCACAAGTCGAAGGTTTGGATTTTGGTGAAACCTATGCACCCATAGCTAGGCTTGAGTCAATTCGCATATTACTTGCCTATGCTACTTACCATGGCTTTAAGCTTTATCAAATGGACGTGAAGAGTGCCTTCCTTAATGGACCAATCAAGGAAGAGGTCTATGTTGAGCAACCTCCCGACTTTGAAGATAGTGAGTATCCTAACCATGTCTATAAACTCTCTAAGGTGCTTTATGGGCTCAAGCAAGCCCCAAGAGCATGTTATGAATGCCTAAGAGATTTTCTTATCACTAATGGATTCAAAGTCAGAAAGGCTGATCCTACTCTCTTTACTAAAACCATTGAAAATGATTTGTTTGTATGCCAAATTTATGTTGATGATATCATATTTGGGTCTACTAACAAATCTATTTGTGAAGAGTTTAGTAGGATCATGATTCAAAAATTCGAGATGTCTATGATGGGGGAGTTGACGTATTTTCTAGGATTTCAAGTGAAGCAACTCCAAGAGGGCACTTTCATTAGCCAAACGAAGTACATTCAAGACATACTCACCAAGTTTGGAATGAAGGATGCCAAGCCCATCAAGACACCCATGGGAACCAATGGGCATCTCGACCTCGACACGGGAGGTAAATCCGTAGATCAAAAGATATACCGGTCGATGATAGGATCTTTACTCTATTTATGTGCATCTCGACCGGACATTATGCTTTCTATATGTATGTGTGCAAGGTTCCAAGCCGATCCTAAGGAAGTTCACCTTAGGGCCGTGAAGAGAATCTTGAGATATTTAGTTCAAACACCTAAGTTTGGTCTTTGGTACCCCAAGGGATCCTCTTTTGATTTATTAGGATATTCCGATGCTGATTGGGTAGGGTGTAAGATTGATAGGAAGAGCACATCAGGGACTTGTTAGTTTCTGGGGAGATCCCTGGTGTCTTGGGCTTCAAAGAAACAAAACTCAGTAGCTCTTTCTACCGCCGAAGCCGAGTACATTGCCGCAGGCCATTGTTGCGCGCAATTGCTTTGGATGAGGCAAACCCTTAGGGACTATGGCTACAAATTTAGCAAAGTCCCTCTCCTATGTGATAATGAGAGTGCAATCTGCATGGCGGATAATCCCGTTGAACACAGCCACACTAAGCACATAGCCATTCGGTATTACTTTTTGAGAGATCACCAACAAAAGGGGGATATCGAGATAGCCTATATAAACACCAAAGATCAATTGGCCGATATCTTTACCAAGCCTTTAGATGAGAAAACCTTTACCAAACTTAGGAATGAGTAAATATTCTTGATTCTAAGAATTTTGTTTGATTCTTTGCACATATAGCTCGTTTATATACCTTTGATCATCTCTTTTATGTCTATGACTAGTGCATTTTCAAGTGTATTATTATGCTTAGTCATAGAATTGAAAGGGAAATGGAGTATTCGGCAAAGAAGGCGCTTCCACTCAACTCCATCGACATTTGCCGGTATTCCGCATCATTCTCCACTTTGGTATAATCTTCACTCATATCTATTTTTCCATTGGGGAGAAAGTAAAAAGGGCTTGTATTTCACTCACAAGTATCCATTTTTGGCGATTCATGCCAAAGGGGGAGAAAGTATTAGCCCAAAGCAAAAGGACCCGCACCACCACCGAATTCAAAAAAATGAAGTTTTTCAAATTGATATCTTATTGTGTTTGATATCTTATTGTGTTCTAAAGGGGGAGAAAGTAGTATCTTCAAAACTTGCAAAACCCTCTTGAACACTAAGAGGAGAATTTTATTTAGGGGGAGTTTTGTTTGAGTCAAAGGAAAAGCATTTGAGACAGGGGGAGAAAATTTCAAAATCTTGAAAATGCTTCTTTCAATCTTATTCATGTACCTTTGACTATTTGCAAAAGGTTTTTGAAAAAGAATTTTACAAAGAATTTGCAAAAACAAAACTTGTGGTGCAAGCGTGGTCCAAAATTTTAAATAAGAAGAAAACCATCCATGCATATCTATTGAAATAATTATATTGGTTTAAATTCCAAGCAACCTTTGCACTTACATTATGCAAACTAGTTCAATTCTGCACTTATATATTTGCTTTGGTTTGTGTTGGCATCAATCACCAAAAAGGGGGAGATTGAAAGGGATGCTTGGTGTACTCCTTCATGCGCCTAGGGGTCCCTTTTATAGCCCCAAGGCAGCTAGGAGTCGTTGAGAGCAATCAAGGAAGGCAATTCTTGCCTTCTGTCGACTGGCGCACCGGACAGTCTGGTGCACCACCGGACACTGTCCGGTGCGGATTTCTTTCCTATTCTGGCGCAGCCGACCGTTGGAGACTTGGAGCCGTTGGCGCACCGGACAGTCCGGTGCCCCCATCCGACCGTTGGCTCGGCCACGCGTCACACGTGGATTGCGCGGCCGACCGTTGACGCGCCCGACCGTTGGCTCACCGGACAGTCCGGTGACTCACCGGACAGTCCGGTGAATTATAGCCGTACGCTGTTGACTTGGTTCCTGAGAGCGACGACTTCGCCGCAGCCGACTCACTGGACACTGTCCGGTGCACCACCGGACAGTCCGGTGATTTATAGCCGTACGCCGCCGTCGAGACCCAAGAGCAGCCAGTTGATCAGACGCCAGCCTGGCGCACCGGACACTGTCCAGTGCACCACCGGACGGTCCGGTGTACCCAGACTTAGCAAAGTCTTGGCTGCTCGAGCCAAGTCTTTTCCAATTGTATTTTCTCTGATTCTAGCACTTAGACAAATATGTTAGTACACAAAAACCAATGTACTAAGTCTAGAATCATACCTTTGTGTTGACTTTGCACTTCTTCCACCATTTGGCATAGTTTCACATTAAACCATTTGTGTTGGCACTTGATCACCAAAATACTTAGAAATGGCCCAAGGGCACATTTCCCTTTCAGTCCAGTGCACCACCAGACTGTCCGGTGGCCCCACTAGTCAGAGCTCCAACGGTCGAAACCCAACGGTCTGGTGACGTGGTTGGCGCACCGGACAGTGTCCGGTGGCGCACCGGACTGTCCGGTGCGCCATACGACAGAAGCCTTCACCAACGGCCATATTGGTGGTTGGGGCTATAAATACCCCACAACCACCACACTTCAAGGCATCCAAGTTTCAGCCATTTGCATTCAATACAAGAGCTCTAGACTTCATTCCAAGACACAAACAAGAGATCAAATCCTCTCCCAAGTCCAAAGTTCATTCCAATCGATAGTGACTAGAGAGAGTGACATTTGTGTTCATTTGAGTTCTTGCGCTTGGATCGCTCTTCTTCTTCCTTCTTTCTTGTTCCAAACTCAATTGTAATCAAGACAAGAGACACCAATTGTGTGGTGGTCCTTGTGGGGACTTAGTGTTCCAAGTGATTGAGAAGAGAAGCTCACTCGGTCTAGGTGACCATTTGAGAGAGGGAAAGGGTTGAAAGAGACCCGGTCTTTGTGACCACCTCAACGGGGAGTAGGTTTACAAGAACCGAACCTCGGTAAAACAAATCACCGCATCTCACTCTTCTTTTGCTTGTGATTTGTTTTCGCCCTCTCTTTCGGACTCGATTATATTTCTAACGCTAACCCCGGCTTGTAGTTGTGCTTAAGTTTGTAATTTTCAGATTCTGCCTATTCACCCCCCTCTAGGCGACTTTCAGTGGCTCATCTTCTTGATCTTCTTCTTCATCATCTTGAGCCTATTCCTCATCTTGAGTTGGTGGATATGCTTGTATGGAAGATGAAGGTTAATCTTGTGCTTGTGGAGGCTCTTCGGATTCCTTAGGACACACATCTCCAATGGACATGTTCCTTAACGCGACGCACGGAGCCTCTTCATCATCTAGCTCATCAAGATCAACTTGCTCTACTTGAGAGCCATTAGTCTCATCAAACACAATGTCACAAGAAACTTCAACTAGTCTAGTGGACTTGTTAAAGACTCTATATGCCCTTGTGTTTGAGTCATAACCAAGTAAAAAGCCTTCTACAGCCTTAGGAGCAAATTTAGATTTCCTACCTCTTTTAACAAGAATAAAACATTTGCTACCAAAGACTCTAAAATATGAAACATTGGGCTTTTTACCGGTGAGGAGTTCATATGATGTCTTCTTAAGGATTCGGTGAAGGTAGAGCCAGTTGATGGAGTAGCAGGCGGTGTTAATCGCCTCGGCCTAAAACCGGTCCGGTGTCTTGTACTCATCAAGCATGGTCCTCGCCATGTCAAGTAGAGTTCTATTCTTCCTCTCCACTACACCATTTTATTGTGGTGTGTAGGGAGAAGAGAACTCATGCTTGATGCCCTCTTCCTCAAGGAAGCCTTCAATTTGAGAGTTCTTGAACTCCGTCCCATTGTCGCTTCTTATTTTCTTGATCCTCAATCCGAACTCATTTTGAGCCCGTCTCAAGAATCCCTTCAAGGTCTCTTGGGTTTGAGATTTTTCCTGCAAAAAGAACACCCAAGTGAAGCGAGAATAGTCATCCACAATTATAAGACAATACTTACTCCCGCCGATGCTTATGTAAGCTATCAGGCCGAATAAATCCATGTGGAGTAGCTCAAGCGGCCTGTCGGTCGTCATGATGTTCTTGTGTTGATGATGGGCACCAACTTGCTTTCCTGTTTGACATGCGCTACAAATCCTGTCTTTCTCAAAATGAACATTGGTTAGTTCCAAAATGTGCTCTCCCTTTAGAAGCTTGTGAAGATTCTTCATCCCAACATGGGCTAGTTGGCGATGCTAGAGCCAACCCATATTAGTCTTAGCAATTAAGCAAGTGTCGAGTTCAGCTCTATTGAGATCAACTAAGTATAGCTGACCCTCTAACACTCCCTTAAATGCTACTGAATCATCACTTCTTCTAAAGACAATAACACCTAAATCTGTAAAAAGACAGTTGTAACCCATTTTGCATAATTGAGAAACTGAAAGCAAATTGTAATCTAATGAATCTACAAGAAAAACATTGGAAATAGAATGGTCAGGTGATATAGCAATTTTACCAAGTCCTTTGACCAAACCTTGATTTCCATCCCTGAATGTGATAGCTCTTTGGGGATCTTGGTTTTTCTCATAGGAGGAGAACATCATTTTCTCCCCAGTCATGTGGTTTGTGCACCCGCTATCAATAATCCAACTTGAGCCCCCGGATGCATAAACCTACAAAACAAGTTCAGGCCTTGTTCTTAGGTACCCAAATGGTCTTGGGTCCTTTGACATTAGAAATAAGCACCTTGGGTACCCAAACACAAGTCTTGGAGCCCTTGTGTTTGCCCCCAGCATATTTAGCAACTACTTTGCCTGATTTGTTAGTTAAAACATATGATGCATCAAAAGTCTTAAGAGAAATAATTAGCTCATTTGATGCAATAGGAGTTTTCTTCTTTGGCAATTTAGCATGAGTGGATTGCCTAGAACTAGATGCCTTACTCTTATACATAAAAGCATGATGAGAGCCAGAGTGAGACTTCCTAGAATAAATTCTCCTAATTTTGTGTTCGGGATAACCAGTAGGATATAAAACATAACTCTCATTATCCTGAACCATGGGAGCTTTGCCCTTAACAAAGTTAGACAATTTCTTAGGGGCATTAAGTTTAACATTGCCTCCCTATTGGAAGTCAATGCCATCCTTAATGCCAGGGTGTCTCCCATTATAGAGCATGCTTCTAGCAAATTTAAATTTTTCATTTTCTAAGTCATGCTCATTAATTTTAGCACTAAGTTGAGCATGTGATCATTTTGTTGTTTAATTAAAGCTAGGTGATCATGAATAGCATCAACATTAATGTCTCTACATCTAGTACAAATAGAAACATGATCAACAGTAGATGTAGAGGGTTTGCAAACATTTAATTCATCAATCTTAGCATGTAACATGACATTTCCATTTTTAAGATTGGAAATCACATCATTGCAAACATTTAAATCCTTGGCCTTAGCAATTAATTTTTCATTCTCAATCTTAAGGCTAGAAAGTGAGGCATTCAATTTATCAATCCTAGCAATCAAACTAGCATTATCATTTCTAAGATTGGTAATTGAATCATCACAAACATTTAACTTCTTAACCTTAGCAATTAATTTGGCATTTTCATTTCTAAGGTTAGAAATAGTGTCATGGCAAGTGCTAAGCTCACTAGTCAATTTTTCACATTTTTCTATCTCCTGAGCATAAGCATTTTTAACCTTAACATGCTTTTTGTTTTCCTTAATAAGGAAGTACTCTTGGCTATCCAAGAGTTCATCCTTCTCATGAATAGCACTAATTAATTCATTCAATTATTCTTTTTGTTGCATGTTTAGGTTGGCAAAAAGCGTGAACAAATCATCCTCATCATCACTAGAGTTATCCTCATCACTAGATGTTACATATTTAGTGGAGGCTCTAGATTTTACCTTCTTCTTTTTGCCGTCCTTTGCCATGAGGCACTTGTGGCCAATGTTTGGGAAGAGGAGGCCCTTGTTGACGGCGATGTTGGCAGCATCCTCGTCGGAGGAGGAGTCGATGGAGCTCTCGTCGGAATCCCACTCCCGGCATACATGGGCATTGCCGCCCTTCTTCTTGTAGTATCTCTTCTTCTCCTTCTCCCTCTTGTCGTCGCCCCTGTCACTGTCACTAGAAATAGGACATTTTGCTATAAAGTGATCGGGCTTACCACACTTGTAGCAAACTTTCTTGGAACGGGGCTTGTAATCTTTCCCCTTCCGTTGCTTGAGGATTTGACGGAAGCTCTTGATGATGAGCGCCATCTCCTCATTGTCGAGCTTGGAGGCATCAATGGGGAGCCTACTTGATGTAGACCCTTCTTTCTTCTCCTCCGTTGCTTTGAAGGCAACGGGTTGCACCTCGGGTGTTGAGGTGGCGCCTCGCTCGATGATTTGTTTGGAGCCTTTGATCATCAATTCAATGCTCACAAACTTTCCTATAACCTCATCGGGAGACATTAGCTTATATCTAGGATCACCACGAATTAATTGAACTTGTGTAGGATTAAGAAAAATAAGTGATCTTAGAATAACCTTGACCATTTCATGGTCATCCCATTTTGTGCTCCCAAGGTTGCGCACTTGGTTCACCAAGGTCTTGAGCCGGTTGTACATGGCTTGGGGCTCCTCTCCTTGGTTGAGCATGAATCGACCGAGCTCCCCCTCGATCATCTCCCTCTTGGTGATCTTGGTCACCACATCTCCTTCGTGCGCGGTCTTGAGCACGTCCCAAATCTCTTTGGCACTCTTGAGAGCACCTAGAGGGGGGTGAATAGGTGATCCTGGAAAAACTTAAAACTTAAAGCCACAAAACTTGATTAAGGGTTAGCACAATGAAATCAAGTGGCTAAGGACCGAGCTCTTGTGAAACACAATGGTCACAGCGAGAACAAGCACAAGAGACACGATGGTTTATCCCGTGGTTCGGCCAAGTATAACACTTGCCTACTCCACGTTGTGGTGTCCCAATGGATGAGAGTTGCACTCAACTCCTCTCAAGTGATCCAATGATCAACTTGAATACCACAGTGTTCTTCTTTCTTTACTCTTTCCCGTTTGCGAGGAATCTCCATAACTTGGAGTCTCTCGCCCTTACAATAAGGATCAAAGTGAAAGCACTAGAGTAAGGGAGGCAAGCAACACACACACAAATCCACAGCAATACGCACACACACAGCCAAGACTTGAGCTCGAATGAATAGCAACAAGTTCACCACTAGAACAAAGCTCAAATCACTAAGAATGTCAATCGAGTGCGCAAAGTCGGAGTGTGAGAGATTAAGATTGCTCAAAGTATGCTTGGATGGCTCCTCCATGCGGCTAGGGGTCCCTTTTATAGCCCCAAGGCAGCTAGGAGCCGTTGGAAGCAATCCAGGAAGGCAATTCTTGCCTTCTGTCGGGTGGCGCACCGGACAGTCCGGTGCACCACCGGACATCCACAGTTCACTATCCGGTGCAGATTGCTTTCCTAAATTGGCGCAGCCGACCGTTGAAGATTTGGAGTCGTTGGCGCACCGGACAGTCCGGTGCCCCCATCAGACCGTTGGCCCGGCCACGCGTCATGCGCGGATTGCGCGGCCGATCGTTGGCTTGGCCGACCGTTGGCTCACCGGACAGTCCGATGCACCACCGGACAGTCCAGTGATTTTTAGTCGTACGCTGTTGACTGTTTCCCGAGAGCGGCGACTTCGCCGCAGACGATTCACCGGACAGTCCGGTGCACCTCCGGACAGTCTGGTGATTCATAGCCGTACGTCGCCGTCGAGAACCGAGAGTAGGCTGTTCGTCGGGGCTGGTCCTGGCACACCGAACACTGTCCGGTGCACCACCGGACAGTCCGGTGCACCCAGACCGAGCAGTCTTTTGGCTGTACATAGCCAACTTTTCTCCAAAACAATTTCTCCTGTTTCTAGCACTTAGACATAATACATTAGTCTTAAAAACAATGTACTAAGTCTAGAAACATACCTTTAATCTTGATTTGCACTTCTTGAGTCTTTGACACAAATATCACTCAAAGCATTTTTGTGTGGAGCACTTAATCTCCAAAATCTTATAGAAATGGCCCAAGGGCACATTTCCCTTTCAATCTCCCCCTTTTTGGTGATTTATGCCAACACAACAAAAAGCAACTAGAAGAAGTGCAACATCAATGCAAATGAGAACAAAAATTTGTTTTTGATTCAAATTTGGCATATTTGGATCATTCTTTGCCACCACTTGGTTTGTTTTTGCAAATCAAACTCAATTTCCTATCTCTAAGTCAAATTCACTTGTTAAGGCATAGAGAGAGGTATTCCACGAGAAATTGATCAAAGATTCAAAAACTCCCCCTTTTTCTCATAATCAAACATTCTCCCCACAAGAGACCAACTTTTGACAATAAGAGACAATAAGAGTATTTTGTCAAAACAAAAGCTCTAACTCTACTATTTTCAATATTCTCAAGTGGTAGCTGATCCATTTCTTGCTTTGGCCTTAATTTCTCCCCCTTTGGCATCAAGCACCAAAACGGGATCATTTTTGGCCAGAAACCCCATTGCCTCACCAAAATCTTCAATTAAGAGTAAAAAAAGGCAATAAGAACACGGAGATGAACTTGGAGTAAATTACCCTCTCATCGGAGTGCAGTGGAAGTCTTGCATGGTCCAAGTTCACCTTTTCCCTTTCACCTTTGAGACTAAAATAAGAAAACTCAAGCACACGGTTAACCTCAAAGGGTCAAGTTGTAGCATTTCTTCCCCTAAATATGTGCATCATTCACACATGGACTTGTGAGGTCCGGGGATCCCTTGCACAACTTGAGCACCATAAATAAGCGATAAAATGCATAATGGAACATGATCAAAGGCATAAAACACATGTATGCTATAGATCAATCCAAGTTCCGCGAATCTAAGACATTTAGCTCACTACGCAACCTGCAAAAGGTCTTCTCATCTAAAGGCTTGGTAAAGATATTGGCTAGCTGGTTCTCGGTGCTAACATAAAACACTTCGATATCTCCCTTTTGCTGGTGGTCTCTCAAAAAGTGATGCCAGATGTCTATGTGCTTTGTGCGGCTGTGTTCAACAGGATTGTCCGCCATGCGGATAGCACTCTCATTGTCACATAAGAGTGGGACTTCGCTCAGATTGTAGCCAAAGTCCCGGAGGGTTTGCCTCATCCAAAGTAGTTGCGCGCAACACTGTCCTGCGGCAACATACTCGGCCTCAACAGTGGATAGGGCAACGGAAGTTTGTTTCTTAGAACTCCACGACACCAGGGACCTTCCTAGGAATTGGCACGTCCCTGATGTACTCTTCCTATCGACCTTACATCCAGCATAGTCGGAGTCTGAGTATCCAATTAAGTCAAAGGTAGACCCCTTTGGATACCAGATCCCGAAGCAAGGCGTAGCAACTAAATATCTAAGTATTCGCTTAACGGCCACAAGGTGACACTCCCTTGGGTCGGATTGAAATCTAGCACACATGCATACGCTAAGCATAATATCCGGTCTACTAGCACATAAATAAAGTAAAGACCCTATCATAGAGCGGTATGCCTTTTGATCGACGGACTTACCTCCTTTATTGAGGTCGACATGTCCGTCGGTTCCCATTGGAGTCTTTGCGGGCTTGGCGTCCTTCATCCCAAACCGCTTGAGCAAGTCTTGCGTGTACTTCGTTTGAGAGATGAAGGTGCCGTCCTTGAGTTGCTTCACTTGGAACCCAAGGAAGTAGTTCAACTCGCCCATCATCGACATCTCGAATTTCTGAGTCATTACCCTGTTAAACTCTTCACAAGACTTTTGGTTAGTTGAATGAAATATTATGTCATCGACATAAATTTGGCACACAAATAGATCACCATCACAAGTCTTAGTAAAAAGAGTTGGATCGGCTTTCCCAACCTTGAAAGCATTAGCAATTAGAAAATCTCTAAGGCATTCATACCATGCTCTTGGGGCTTGCTTAAGTCCATAGAGCGCCTTAGAGAGCTTACACACGTGGTCGGGGTACCGTTCATCCTCAAAGCCAGGGGGTTGCTCTATGTATACCTCCTCCTTGATTGGCCCGTTGAGGAAAGCGCTCTTCACGTCCATTTGGAACAACCTGAAAGAATGGTGAGCAGCATAGGCTAACAAAATATGAATCGACTCTAGCCTAGCCACAGGAGCAAAAGTCTCCTCAAAGTCCAAACCTGCGACTTGGGCATAACCTTTTGCCACAAGTCGAGCCTTGTTCCTTGTCACCACCCCGTGCTCGTCCTGTTTGTTGCGGAACACCCACTTGGTTCCCACAATGTTTTGCTTGGGACGTGGCACCAGTGTCCAAACTTCATTTTGCTTGAAGTTGTTGAGCTCTTCCTGCATTGCCAACACTCAGTCCGGATCTAGCAAGGCCTCTTCTACCCTGAAAGGCTCAATAGAAGAGACAAAAGAGTAATGTTCACAAAAATTAGCTAATCTAGAGCGAGTGATTACTCCCTTGCTAATGTCACCCAATATCTGGTCGACGGGATGATTCCTTTGAATCGTCGCTCGAACTTGAGTTGGAGGGGCCCGTGGTACTTCTTCCTCCTCATCTTGGACATCCTGTGCTCCCCCTTGATCACACGCCTCTTCTTGAGGACCATGTTCATCAACTTGAGTTGGGGGTGCACCATGGTTGAGGAAGAAGGTTGATCTTGCTCTTGGTGTTCCTGTGGTCGCACATCTCCAATTGCCATGGTGCGAATTGCGTCCATTGGAACATCATCCTCATCTACATCATCAAGATCAACTTGCTCTCTCAGAGAGCCATTAGTTTCATCAAATACAACGTCGCTAGAGACTTCAACCAAACTCGATGATTTGTTGAAGACTCTATACGCCTTTGTATTTGAGTCATAACCTAACAAAAACCCTTCTACAGCTTTGGGAGCAAATTTTTAATTCCTACCTTTCTTCACTAGAATGTAGTATTTACTCCCAAAAACTCGAAAATATGAAACGTTGGGTTTGTTACCGGTTAGAAGTTCGTACGACGTCTTCTTGAGGAGGCGATGAAGGTATACCCGGTTTATGGCATGGCAAGCTGTGTTCACAGCTTCCGACCAAAATCGCTCGGGCGTCTTGAATTCTCCAAGCATCGTCCTCGCCATGTCTATAAGCGTCCTGTTCTTCCTCTCTACCACACCATTTTGATGTGGTGTGTAGGGAGCGGAGAACTCGTGCTTGATACCTTCATCCTCAAGGTACTCCTCCACTTGAAGATTCTTGAACTCGGACCCGTTGTCGCTTCTAATATTTTTCACCTTGAGCTCAAATTCGTTTTGAGCTCGCCTTAGAAAGCGCTTGAGGGTCCCTTGGGTTTCTAATTTATCCTGCAAAAAGAATACCCAAGTGAAGCGGGAAAAATCATCAACAACAACAAGACCATACTTACTTCCCCCGATGCTAAGGTAGGCGACGGGTCCGAAGAGGTCCATATGCAGTAGCTCCAGAGGTCTTGATGTAGTCATCACATTCTTGTTGTGATGAGCGCTTCTCACCTGTTTACCTACTTGACAAGCTGCACAAGGTCTATCTTTTTCGAAAAACACAATTGTTAGACCTAACACATGTTCTCCCTTCAGAAGTTTGTGAAGGTTCTTCATCCCAACATGTGCTAGACGGCGATGCCACAGCCAGCCCATGCTAGTCTTAGCAATTAAGCATGCATCTAGACCGGCCTCCTCCTTCGAAAAGTCAACTAAATAGAGTTTGTCGTCTAGTACACCCTTAAAAGCTAATGAACCATCACTCCTTCTAAAGACAGACACATCTACATTGGTAAATAAGCAATTGTAACCCATATTACATAATTGACTAACGGACAACAAGTTATACCTGAGCGATTCAACTAAAAACACATTAGATATGGAATGCTCGGATGAAATAGCTATCTTTCCTAGTCCTTTAACCTTGCCTTGATTCCGGCCACCGAATATGATTGAATCTTGGGAATCTTTGTTCTTGACGTAGGAGGTGAACATCTTCTTCTCCCCCGTCATGTGGTTTGTGCATCTGCTGTCGATAATCCAGCTTGAGCCCCTGAATGCATAAACCTGCAAGGCAAATTAGGCTTGGGTTTTAGGTACCCAACTCTTGTTGGGTCCTACAAGGTTAGTAACTGTAACGCCTTGAATTTGGGGGTAGAATTTTTTTCTTCTTTTCTCTCACCAAATTCGGGCGTTACTCTCTTTTCTCTTCCCGCTTCGCTCCTTCTTCCCAATTTCAAACCAATATAGTGACGGGTGTCCGTGTCGTGCATAAACAAAACCTAAGTTGACATGAGTGTTGCATCATGCCGAAGCACATTTCTTTGTCTGATGTCGTGTTTAGTCGTGTGTTCGTCTTGCCCCGTTCCGGATTTCGGTTCGCGAATCGATCTTCCGATCTGTGGTTGTGCGTGCCGCGGGATTTCGACTCGCGGTGTGACCCAGCCTGGCCCGGTCCGGCCCAGTCCAGCCCACGCGCCCCCGGCGCCCCACACCCCCCATGCGCCCCCTCCTCCTCTCCCTCTCTCATTTGGATTTCCCGCGCAGTAACCTCCCTCTCCCTCTCCCACCTCTCTCTCTCCCCGTGGTGCCCTAGGGTTTGGAGTCGAGATCGCCGGAGTTTGGATCCCCGGAGGTGAGTTTTTCCCCTCCCCTTCCCTTTCCTCTCTCTCCTCCCCTCCCCTTCTTCTTCCCCCACGCAGCCTCCCTGCCCGCGCGCGTCCCGCGCCCCGGCGAGCCCCGCCCCCGCCCTGCCCCGGCGAGCCCTCCCCACCCTCGGTCGTGCCGCGCCCTCCCCTCCCCGTCCCACGCCCCGGCGAGCTCGGCCGCCCGCCCCCTCCCCTCCTCGGCCCCGCGCCCGGCGAGCTCTGGCGGCCGCGCCGTGCCCCGTCCCAGCGACCCCGCGCCCTCCCCTGCCCCGGCGAGCCCTCCCCCGGCCGCGCCCCGCCCCCCGGTGAGCCCCTCCCCGCCCGCGTTCCGGCCGCGCCCTCGTCCGCACGCCCTCGCGCGCGCCGTCGCGCCCTCGACCGTGCCATCGCGCGCCCTTGCCCGAACCCATGCCTCGGCAGCCTCGCGCCACGCATGTCTGCACGATTCGCGTGCCCTCGGCACACGTAGCATGCTCCCGCGCGTACGACCGTAATCGTACTGCACTTACCCTCGTTTTAATCTACTTTAATCTGTTTAGTCGACGTGTTGCGTCGCGCGCTTCGTCGCGCGACGATTTCTTTTAATTTATATTTATCAATGTGCTGTGTCGCGCGCTTCGTCGCGCAACGATCCATTTTAATGTCAGGTTATTTAATGTGTGACGTCGCGCGTCCAGTCACGCGACGTTCCACTTTAAACTCAGTTCTGTTGACGTATGCCGTCGTGCGTTTCGCCGCGCGATGCTCAACGTCTCTTTATAATTAATGCAAGTGTCTCGTTGTGCGCTCGATCGCGCGACGAGTCGTTGATTCCTTAATTCGATTTAAAGTGTTGTGTCGTACATCTCACCATGCGACCACTCCCTTTCATTCATCTTCAGTTGTTTATAATGATTAAATGTGGAACTTGACTTTACTCTATGCTAAAACGTAGTATCCAAATTAATTCCCTTCCATTAAGCGAGTAGTTTAATTTATAATCATGTAACGTGATCGTTTCTCGACTGTCTTTTTTCTCTTTCTCTCTTAGCCTTAATTGCGAGCCCGCATGGAATGTCTATTTATTTACTGCATTCTATTGTATGGTGTACTGTTCGTTTGTATTAAATGTGTGGATGTATGTATGTTTGCGTTCGCATAGAGAACGATCCGGTTGAAGAGCCCGAAGAACTCGCAGGAGAAGCCCCTGAGCAGCAGTCGGTTGGTGGAGGCAAGTGTCTCTTGACCTATCTCTGTCCTATACATACTTTAATTCACCTCCCGCATTACACATTTATAACTAAGGATTGACTAGCTTTTGTTATCCATGTCCTTGTTTACCTATTTGGGTTGGATTATTATTGCTTAGTCTTATGCTATTGCTCAACTCTAATCAATGAACATGATGAGAAATATCAATGATACGCTGTTTTCCCCTCTTTTATAATGATGTTATACTTGTGACCTTCAAGGGGGCTCGAGCGGTTTCTCGAGTGCCTCTCCGTAAGGACCTGTTCGTTGGATGACCGCCCGGGAAAACAGTGCAACCATGAGGGTGGAGTGGGACGCCCTTAGCTGAATAATTAGAGGAACCGGGGTGTAGTTCGCTTAGCCGTCGTGCCGTCAATGGGGCTCGCTGTATGCGGCTCGCTCTGCCAAGGTTGATTTATCCCTTGGGGAGGAGTGCGGTACATTTAGGAAACCTAACGGGCGGCTACAGCCTCGGGGAATCTTTGTAAAGGCTACGTAGTGATGCCCTGCTGGACCACCTAGGTAGTGGTCAATGGGAATAGCTCTCTCGGGGCAGAAAGGGAATCACGGCTTGTGGATAAAGTGCACAACCTCTGTAGAGTGTTTGAAAACTGATATATCAGCTGTGCTCGCGGTTACGAGCGGCCAAGGGAGCTCCAGTGATTAGTGGTACTTGATCAGATATGTTCGCATTACAGGTGGCAATGAGAATGATGGTTTTGGTATTGATTATGGTAATGGTAAGTGGTATTCTTTCCGTTTGGAAGGAGTACGTTTGGGTTAATAACATGGGTTAATTCTAAAACTTGGCTTTCTCTACTAGTAATAATAACCTGACCAACTAAAAGCAACTGCTTGACTTGCCCCCACATAAAGCTAGTCCACTACAGCCAAACAGGATACTTGCTGAGTATGTTGATGTGTACTCACCCTTGCTCTACACACCAACCCCCCCCCCCCCCCCAGGTTGTCCGCATTGCAACCACTGCTCAGGAGAAGATGAAGCCATGGAATGAGACTTCTAGGAGTTCCAAGACTACGACGAGTTCTTGGTGTGGGTTAGTGGCAACCCCCAGTCGGCTGCCTGTGAAGGCCGCGTTTATCTACATTTCGTTTTCGCACTTTGATTTATTGTAAAGACTATGTGGATGTCTCAGACATATGATGCAATCGACTATTATTTCCCTTTTTAATACTATTTGAGCATTGTGTGATGATGTCCATGTTATGTAACTGCTGTGTACATGAATTGCTGATTCTGGCACGTACATGGTTCGCATTCGGTTTGCCTTCTAAAACCGGGTGTGACATAGGTGGTATCAAAGCCGTGCTGACTGCAGGACCGCTAACCTAGAGTAGAATGGTCGTTCTAAGGATTATGGACCTCTGTCCCTGTCTTGACTTTGGTATCCCTTCAAAAGTTGGTCACATCGACCAAACCAATGTTCTACTATATATTATACCTTGCTGAAAATTGTGTTTTATTTTAATCCTTCATTTATTTATGGTTCATTACTTGCTGGTCATACTAGTTCTGTTCTCACTCTTATGCTTGCAGTGTCTTTTGTAGATGGCTCGTCTTAGACACACTGCACGGAAGTCTGTCATCCCCTTCTTACCCTCTTGTCTCGCGGAGCGTCCGCTTCATCGTCCTGTGGCCAGTCAGTCCAGTCACTTGGAGAGGCTGCACCACTGCCTGCATGAGGAGCAGGAGCGTCAACGACAGGAGCAGGAGCAGCAGGGCTCTTCTTCCTCGCTCCAGCAGGAGATAGAGTCTGTGAGGAGCTGCTCCCCTGTGCTCCCGCTGGAGGCGCCCCCTGCACCACCACTGAGCGCCCCAGTCCCTGGAGTAGCTACTAGAGGAGACCCAGACGACGGAGGAAGTGACAGCAGCTCGAGCCACGACACCGACTTTTCTGCTGACCAGGAGCCGGAAGGATGGGTTGCTCGACCCATCACTCGCGACGCTGCTCGCGGGTGTCACTTCCACGACGCGCTCGACACCCTGCTACGTCGGGCACTTGACCGGCGTACTTGGTCCATCGAGTATCGCTGTGTGGTCTTCCAGCACAGTCGCGGGGTCTACCCGGACCGCTGGGAGGCGACCTGCTTGGTGTGCCGTCCGGAGAACAGTCTCTAGGGTGCTGAGGTCTGCTCGGAGCACTATTCCATCTCTGAGCGGGACTCAGCTGAGGCGGCCATGCAAGATGCTGCACGGCGTGCGCTTTCGCACTACTGCTCAGTTCTCGGTGGGATAGCTGATGGTCTCAACCTGAAGTATTACCCCCGCCGTCCATCTGGCAGCACAGGAGGCGTGATTGTTTCACCTGTCGGTGAGGATAATCATAGGTTGAGCAGCACAGTCAACCTAGCCACCGTGCTAAACACGGAGCTGGACCATGCGCTAGACGAGCTGAGTAGGGCTCGTGCTGAGATCGCCCAGCTACGGGTAGAGCGCGCGGAACGTCGTCACCTGGATGATGGTTCCCCCCGCTTCCATCGGGACTCAGCACCCGTACCGCTCACCTCGGCGTGGACACCAGTCTTATGGCAACCCTGACTGCAAGACCAAGATAAATTTAGAATCATAGATCGTCAGAGTCGGATCTTGTAATTAATACGAAATATATACGTAGAAGCTATAGTCCTAGCATTAGTCTCGCTCTTAGTTAGACAGGGTAGTTTGCTATATCCTCTGCATTTATGTTTGTCATGATGAACTATGTTTGATTTGGGTCTTTGTAATGACTGTCACCAGGATGTGGGTATCCCTTGCATTTTGGTTTACCTGTTATATGTTAATGGAGTTAGCTATTTAGTTGGGAAGCCTTTTATTCCACTTTCCTCTTTATCTGAGAAGCTGTGTTGGTCTGTGTTGGAGATCAGTGAAGATGCTCATCTGTTCAGAGTTGTTGAAGAATTCTATACTCTTTTCTTATGCTGCAAGATTTGCAAGATCAGTTCTGATGTGTGGTTGCATCCTGCAGATGTCGGAAAACAGGCGCAGAGGAGGAAGGCGTGCTCAGCAGGAGCAAGCAGCTCAGCAGGATGAGGTACCTCAGCAACAGCAACTACCGCCCCCGCCCCCGATGTCCATCGAGCAGATGTTTCTGATGCAGACTCAGGTAGTTCAAGCCATCGGTCAGACTCTGGCCGCCATTCAGCAGCAGCAGCAGCAGCCACCACCTCAGCCTCAGATGCCTCAGATGCCCAGGGACAAGCGTGCTGAATTCATGAGAGGTCATCCCCCAACGTTTGCTCATTCTTCTGACCCCATGGATGCTGAAGACTGGCTGCGCACTGTGGAGCGAGAGTTGCATACCGCTCAGTGCGATGACAAGGAGAAAGTCATGTATGGTCCTCGTCAGTTGAGAGGAGCAACTCAGTCATGGTGGGAGTCTTATCTCGCCACCCATGCCAACCCTGGCACCATCACCTGGGAAGAGTTTAGGGGTAGCTTTCATCAGTACCATGTTCCTGCAGGTTTGATGAAAGTGAAGAAGGAGGAGTTCCTGGCCCTCAAGCAAGGGTCATCGTCTGTCAGTGAGTACCGGGACAGGTTTCTGCAATTGTCTCGCTATGCTCCTGAAGATGTCAACACCGACGCCAAGAGACAGTATCGTTTCCTGAGAGGCTTGGTTGACCCTCTACAGTATCAGCTGATGAATCAAACCTTCCCGACATTCCAGCACCTGATTGACAGAGCAATCATGACAGAGAGGAAGCGTAAGGAGATGGAGGATCGCAAGCGCAAGATCAGTGGACCCCAGCCTGGAAGCAGCAATCGTCCTCGTTTCTCAGGCAATCAACCTCAGCAGTTCAGGCAGAACCAGCGTCCACCTCAGCAGTATCAGCAGTTTCAAAGGCAGTATCCTCAGCACCAGTATCAGAATCGCCAGAACAATCAGTTAGGAGGAGGTCAGTTCCAGAGGCAGAATCAGCAGGCACCTCGTCTTTCTGCCCCAGCAAACCAACCGAATAATCAAGCAGCACCAGCCTAGGTTGGAAATAGAGCATGTTTCCACTGTGGAGAGCAAGGCCATTAGGTGATGCAATGTCCGAAGAAGGCAGCCCAGCAGCAGTCAGGCCCCAATGCCCCAGCAAAGCAGAATGTGTCTCAGCCTGGAGCAGGCAACCGCTCTCAGCCGCGCTATAACCATGGGAGACTGAACCACTTGGAGGCCGAAGCAGTTCAGGAGACCCCCAGCATGATAGTAGGTATGTTTCCAGTCGACTCCTACATTGCAGAAGTGTTATTTGATACTGGAGCAACGCATTCATTCATTACTGCATCATGGGTAGAAGCACATAATCTTCCAATTACTACCATGTCAACCCCCATTCAAATTGACTCAGCCGGTGGTAGAATTTGAACCGATAGCATTTGTTTGAATATAAGTGTGGAAATAAGGGGGATAGCGTTTTCTGCTAACCTCATAGTAATGGGTACTCAGGGAATAGATGTCATCCTAGGGATGAATTGGCTAGATAAGTATCAGGCAGTTATCAGTTGATATAAGAGGACGATCAAGTTGGTGTCCCCACTAGGAGAGGAAGTGGTGACCGAGTTAGTCCCGCCTGAGCCAAAGAAAGGAAGTTGTTATCAGATGGCTATCGATAGCAGTGAAGTAGACCCAATTGAGAGTATTAAGGTTGTGTCCGAGTTCCCAAACGTGTTTCCAAAGGACTTACCGGGTATGCCACCAGAGCGGAAAGTTGAATTTGCCATAGAGCTTCTTCCTGGAACCGACCCCATCTTTAAGAGAGCTTACAGAGTATCTGGGCCAGAGTTGGTTGAGCTTAAGAAGTAGATTGATGAGCTGTCAGAGAAAGGTTACATCCGGCCAAGCACCTCGCCTTGGGCCGCCCCTGTCCTATTTGTGGAAAAGAAAGATGGCACCAGAAGGATGTGTATCGATTATCGAGCTCTGAATGAGATCACCATCAAGAACAAGTACCCTTTGCCCAGAATAGAAGATCTGTTCGACCAGTTGAGAGGAGCTTGCGTGTTCTCTAAGATAGATCTGAGGTCATGCTATCATCAGCTCAGGATCCGACCTTCAGACATTCCGAAGACGACATTCATTACCAAGTATGGGTTGTATGAGTTCACAGTGATGTCTTTCGGTCTAACAAATGCACCAGCTTTCTTCATGAATCTGATGAACAGTGTATTCATGGACTATCTTGATAAGTTTGTGGTGGTATTTATCGATGATATTCTGATATATTCTCAAAGCAAAGAAGAGCATGCAGATCATTTGAGGATGGTATTGCAGAGATTGCGAGAGCACCAGTTGTATGCAAAGTTGAGCAAGTGCGAGTTCTGGATTGATGAAGTCCTGTTCTTGGGTCACATAATCAGCAAAGAAGGATTGACTGTGGATCCAAAGAAAGTGGCAGACATTCTGAACTAGAAAGCGCCAACAGATGCCCGAGGAATCAAGAGCTTCATTGGAATGGCTGGATATTATCGGTGATTCATTGAAGGGTTTTCGAAGATTGCGAAACCAATGACATCTTTGCTAGGCAACAAAGTTGAGTTCAAGTGGACCCAGAAATGTCAAGAGGCCTTCGAAGCGCTGAAAGAGAAGTTGACTACAGCGCCTGTCTTAGTCTTGCTCGATGTGCACAAGCCCTTCTCGGTGTATTGTGATGCTTGTTACACAGGTTTGGGATGCGTGTTGATGCAAGAGGGAAGAGTTGTGGCTTACTCGTCCCGACAGCTGAAGGTTCATGAGAAGAATTACCCAATCCATGACCTAGAGTTGGCAGCAGTGGTTCACGCACTGAAGACATGGAGGCACTATCTGTATGGACAGAAATGTGATGTTTATACAGACCACAAGAGTCTGAAGTACATCTTCACTCAGTCAGAGCTGAATATGAGGCAAAGAAGATGGTTAGAGTTGATCAAGGACTATGAGTTGGAGATTCACTACCATCCAGGCAAAGCGAACGTAGTGGCAGATGCTTTGAGCAGGAAGAGTCAAGTCAATCTGATGGTCGCTCGTCCGATGCCTTATGAGTTGGCCAAAGAGTTTGATAGGTTGAGTCTCGGATTTCTAAATAACACGCGAGGAGTCACAATCGAGTTGGAACCTACCCTAGAGCGGGAAATCAAAGAAGCACAGAAGAATGATGAGAAGATCAGTGAGATCCGGCGACTGATTCTGGAAGGCAAAGGCAAAGATTTTCGGGAGGATGCAGAAGGTGTGATATGGTTCAAAGACCGCTTGTGTGTTCCCAATGTCCAGCCTATTCGAGAATTGATTCTCAAGGAAGCTCATGAGACAGCCTATTCGATTCACCCTGGTAGTGAGAAGATGTATCAGGATCTGAGGAAGAAATTCTGGTGGTACGGAATGAAGAGGGAAATCGCAGAGCATGTGGCGATGTGTGATAGTTGTCGAAGGATCAAGGCAGAGCACCAGAGACCAGCTGGATTGTTGCAACCGTTGCAAATTCCTTAGTGGAAATGGGATGAAATCGGTATGGACTTCATAGTCGGATTGCCTCGCACTCGAGCCGGCTACGATTCCATTTAGGTAGTGGTGGACCGCTTAACCAAGTCAGCCCACTTCATACCTGTCAAGACCAACTATAGTAGTGCAGTATTGGCAGAGCTGTACATGTCTCGGATTGTTTGTCTTCATGGTGTGCCAAAGAAGATAGTGTCAGACAGAGGAACGTAGTTTACCTCTCATTTCTGGCAGCAGTTGCATGAAGCCTTGGGCACACATCTGAATTTCAGTTCAGCTTATCATCCGCAGATAGATGGTCAGACCGAAAGAACCAATCAAATCCTCGAAGACATGTTGAGAGCCAGTGCGTTGCAAGATCAGTCCAGATGGGACAAGAAGTTGCCTTATGCAGAGTTCTCCTATAACAATAGTTATCAGGCCAGCTTGAAGATGTCACCATTTCAGGCGCTCTATGGAAGGAGTTGTAGAACTCCGTTGCAATGGGATCAACCTGGAGAAAAGCAAGTGTTTGGGCCAGACATTCTGCTTGAAGCTGAAGAGAACATCAAGATGGTTCGAGAGAACCTGAAGATAGCGCAATCAAGACAGCGAAGCTATGCAAACACAAGGAGAAGAGAGCTGAGTTTCGAGGTTGGAGATTTTGTCTATCTGAAAGTGTCACCAATCAGAGGAGTCAGAAGATTCGGAGTCAAAGGCAAGCTAGCACCCCGTTACATCGGTCCGTATCAGATTCTCGCAAAGCGTGGAGAATTGGCCTATTAGCTCAGTTTGCCAGAAGGCTTGTCCGCAGTGCATGATGTCTTTCATGTGTCTCAGTTGAAGAAGTGTTTGTGTGTGCCAGAAGAGCAGTTGCCAGTGGAAGGTCTGGAGGTCCAAGAGGACTTGACCTACACAGTTGAAGAAGTGTCGTACATCTCGCCATGCGACCACTCCCTTTCATTCATCTTCAGTTGTTTATAATGATTAAATGTGGAACTTGACTTTACTCTATGCTAAAATGTAGTATCCAAATTAATTCTCTTCCATTAAGCGAGTAGTTTAATTTATAATCATGTAACGTGATCGTTTCTCGACTGTCTTTTTTCTCTTTCTCTCTTAGCCTTAATTGCGAGCCCGCATGGAATGTCTATTTATTTACTGCATTCTATTGTATGGTGTACTGTTCATTTGTATTAAATGTGTGGATGTATGTATGTTTGCGCTCGTATAGAGAATGATCCGGTTGAAGAGCCCGAAGAACTCGCAGGAGAAGCCCCTGAGCAGCAGTCGGTTGGTGGAGGCAAGTGTCCCTTGACCTATCTCTGTCCTATACATACTTTAATTCACCTCCCGCATTACACATTTATAACTAAGGATTGACTAGCTTTTGTTATCCATGTCTTTGTTTACCTATTTGGGTTGGATTATTATTGCTTAGTCTTATGCTATTGCTCAACTCTAATCAATGAACATGATGAGAAATATCAATGATACGCTGTTTTCCCCTCTTTTATAATGATGTTATACTTGTGACCTTCAAGGGGGCTCGAGCGGTTTCTCGAGTGCCTCTCCGTAAGGACCTATTCGTTGGATGACCGCCCGGGAAAACAGTGCAACCATGAGGGTGGAGTGGGACGCCCTTAGCTGAATAATTAGAGGAACCAGGGTGTAGTTCGCTTAGCCGTCGTGCCGTCAATGGGGCTCGGTGTATGCGGCTCGCTCTGCCAAGGTTGATTTGTCCCTTGGGGAGGAGTGCGGTACATTTAGGAAACCTAACGGGCGGCTACAGCCTCGGGGAATCTTTGTAAAGGCTACGTAGTGATGCCCTGCTGGACCACCTAGGTAGTGGTCAATGGGGAGTAGCTCTCTCCGGGCAGAAAGGGAATCACGGCTTGTGGGTAAAGTGCACAACCTCTGCAGAGTGTTTGAAAACTGATATATCAGTCGTGCTCGTGGTTACGAGCGGCCATGGGAGCTCCAGTGATTAGTGGTACTTGATCAGAGATGTTCGCATTACAGGTGGCAATGAGAATGATGGTTTTGGTATTGATTATGGTAATGGTAAGTGGTATTCTTTCTGTTTGGAAGGAGTACGTTTGGGTTAATAACATGGGTTAATTCTAAAACTTGGCTTTCTCTACTAGTAATAATAACCTGACCAACTAAAAGCAACTGCTTGACTTACCCCCACATAAAGCTAGTCCACTACAGCCAAACAGGATACTTGTTGAGTATGTTGATGTGTACTCACCCTTGCTCTACACACCAACCCCCCCCCCCAGGTTGTCCGCATTGCAACCACTGCTCAGGAGAAGATGAAGTCGTGGAAGGAGACTTCCAGGAGTTCCAAGACTACGACGAGTTCTAGGTGTGGGTTAGCGGCAACCCCCAGTCGGCTGCCTGTGAAGGCCGCGTTTATCTACGTTTCGTTTTCGCACTTTGATTTATTGTAAAGACTATGTGGATGTCTCAGACATATGATGCAATCGACTATTATTTCCCTTTTTAATACTATTTGAGCACTGTGTGATGATGTCCATGTTATATAACTGTTGTGTACGTGAATTGCTGATCCTGGCACGTACATGGTTCGCATTCGATTTGCCTTCTAAAACCGGGTGTGACAGTAACAATAGTCTTAGGGACTCACATGCAAGTTTTATCTCCCTTGCATTTTGCCCCCAATTTCCTAGCAACCACTTTCTTATTTTTACACAAAAGTACAAAATCAGTGTTGCAGGCATGAAAAACAGTAGCAGATTTATTTTGCATTTTCTTAGGAACATGATGAACAACATTGTTTTTAGTCATATTTCTACTATGCACAAAGGAAGAACTTGAACCAATCAAGGCATGTGAATCATAAGTATTATAACACCTATGAACATTTCTAGAAAATTTCCTATCACTATAGATAAAAGCATGATTCCTTTGAGCATTACTAGTCATAGGGGCCTTCCCTTTGTCCTTAGCGGAGATGGGAGCCCTTTGACTTGTTAAGTTCTTGGCTTCCCTTCGAAAGCCAAGTCCATCCTTAATTGAGGGATGTATACCAATAGTGTAGGCATCTCTTACAAATTTTAGTTTATCAAAATCACTTTTGCTAGTCTTAAGTTGGGCATTAAGACTAGCCACTTCATCATTTAATCTAGTAATAGAAACTAAATGTTCACTACAAGCATCAACATTGAAATCCTTACACCTATTACAAATCACAACATGCTCTACACAAGAACTAGATTTATTTGCTACTTCTAGCTTAGCATTTAAATCATCATTAATATTTCTTAAGCTAGCCACAGTCTCATGACAAGTAGACAATTCACAAGAAATCATTTCATTCCTTTTAACTTCTAAAGCAAGAGACTTTTGCACACTTACAAATTTATCACGCTCTTCATATAAAAGATCCTCTTGCTTTTCTAAAAGTCTATTTTTTCATTTAGAGCATCAATCAATTCATTGATCTTTTCTACTTTTGCTCTATCTAATCCTTTGAACAAGCTAGTGTAATCAATTTCATCATCACTAGAGTCCTCCTCACTAGAAGTAGAGTACTTAGGAGTTTCTCTAGTGTTTACCTTCTTTTCCTTTGCCATTAGACAAGTATGGCGCTCGTTGGGGAAGAGCAACGACTTGTTGAAGGCCGAGGCGGCGAGTCCTTCGTCGTCGGAGTCGGACGACGAACAATCTGAGTCCCACTCTTTGCCGAGGTGCGCCTCGCCCTTCGCCTTCTTGTAGGCCTTCTTCTTTTCCCTCTTCCCGCTTTTCTCTTGTTCCTGGTCATTAGAATTGTCGGGACAATTTGCTATAAAATGACCATACTTACCACACTTAAAGCAGGAGCGCTTTCCCTTCGTCTTGCTTTTGTTGGGATGCTCCTTGCGACCCTTTAGCGCCGTCTTGAAGCGCTTGATGATGAGGGCCATTTCTTCCTCGTTAAGCCCAGCCGCCTCAACTTGCGCCACCTTGCTAGGTAGCGCCTCCCTGCTACTTGTTGCTTTGAGAGCAACGGTTTGAGGCTCGTGGATCGGCATTGGGCCATTTAGCGCCTCATCAACATATCTCGCCTCCTTGATCATCATTCGCCCGCTTACAAACTTTCCGAGTATTTCCTCGGGCGTCATCTTGGTGTACCTAGGATTTTTCACGAATAGAGTTTACAAGATGAGGATCAAGGACAGTGAAGGACCTTAGCATAAGCAGGACGACATCGTGATCCGTCCATCTCGTGCTTCCATAGCTCCTTATTTTGTTGACCATGGGTCTTGAGCCTGTTGTACGTTTGGGTTGGCTCCTCCCCCCTGATCATTGCGAACCTTCCTAGTTCGCCCTCCACCAACTCCATCTTGGTGATCATAGTGATGTCGTTCCCCTCATGCGAGATCTTGAGGGTGTCCCAGATCTGCTTGGCGTTATCCAGGCCGCTCACCTTATGATACTCTTCCCTGCACAAGGATGCTAAAAGAACAGTGGTAGCTTGTGCATTTTTGTGAATTTGTTCATTGATAAACATGGGATTATCCATACTATCAAATTGCATTCCATTTTCTACTATCTCCCATATACTTGGATGAAGAGAGAACAAGTGACTACGCATTTTGTGACTCCAAAATCCATAGTCCTCTCCATCAAAGTGTGGAGGTTTACCAAGAGGAATGGAGAGCAAATGAGCATTGTAATTTTGCGGAATTCGAGAATAATCAAAAGAAAAGTTTGAGTTGACTGTTTTCTTTTTCTCGTCGTAGTCGTCGTCTCTTAGGGAAGAAGAGGACTCGTCACTGTCGTAGTAGACTATCTTCTTAATGTGTCTCTTCTTCTTCCCGTCCTTCTTCTTGTGACTTGAGCCCAAGTCAGTGGGCTTGTCGTCTTTTGGCTCATTGAGGAAGGACTCCTCCTTGTCGTTGATCACTATCCCCTTTCCCTTAGGATCCATCCCTTCGGGTGATTAGTCCCTTTCTTGAAGAGAATGGCTCTGATACCAATTGAGAGCACCTAGAGGGGGGTGAATAGGTGATCCTGGAAAAACTTAAAACTTAAAGCCACAAAACTTGATTAAGGGTTAGCACAATGAAATCAAGTGGCTAAGGACCGAGCTCTTGTGAAACACAATGGTCACAGCGAGAACAAGCTCAAGAGACACGATGGTTTATCCCGTGGTTCGGCCAAGTATAACACTTGTCTACTCCACGTTGTGGTGTCCCAATGGACGAGAGTTGCACTCAACTCCTCTCAAGTGATCCAATGATCAACTTGAATACCACAGTGTTCTTCTTTCTTTACTCTTTCCCGTTTGCGAGGAATCTCCACAACTTGGAGTCTCTCGCCCTTACAATAAGGATCAAAGTGAAAGCACTAGAGTAAGGGAGGGAAGCAACACACACACAAATCCACAGCAATACGCACACACACAGCCAAGACTTGAGCTCGAATGAATAGCAACAAGTTCACCACTAGAACAAAGCTCAAATCACTAAGAATGTCAATCGAGTGCGCAAAGACGGAGTGTGAGAGATTAAGATTGCTTAAAATATGCTTGGATGGCTCCTCCATGCGCCTAGGGGTCCCTTTTATAGCCCCAAGGCAGCTAGGAGCCGTTGGAAGCAATCCAGGAAGGCAATTCTTGCCTTCTGTCGGGTGGCGCACCGGACAATCCGATGCACCACCGGACATCCACAGTTCACTGTCCGGTGCATATTGCTTTACTAAATTGGCGCAGCCGACCGTTGAAGATTTGGAGCCGTTGACGCATCGGACACTGTCCGGTGCACACCGGACAGTCCGGTGCCCCCATCAGACCGTTGGCCCGGCCACGCGTCACGCGCGGCCGACCGTTGGCTCTACCGACCGTTGGCTCACTGGACAGTCGGGTGCACCACCGGACAGTCCGGTGATTTTTAGCCGTACGCTGTTGACTGTTTCCCGAGAACGGCGACTTCACCGCAGACGATTCACCGGACAGTCCGGTGCACCTTCGGACAGTCCGGTGATTTATAGCCGTACGTCGCCGTCGAGACCCGAGAGTAGGCTGTTCATCGGGACTGGTCCTGGCACACCGGACACTGTCCGGTGCACCACCGGACAGTCCGGTGCACCCAGACCGAGCAGTCTTTTGGCTGTATATAGCCAACTTTTCTCCAAAATGATTTCTCCTATTTCTAGCACTTAGACATAATACATTAGTCTTCAAAACAATGTACTAAGTCTAGAAACATACCTTTAATCTTGATTTGCACTTCTTGAGTCTTTGACACAAATATCACTCAAAGCATTTTTGTGTGGAGCACTTAATCACTAAAATCTTATAGAAATGGCCCAAGGGCACATTTCCCTTTCAACTCTTCAACCCTTGCACCTTATTATACTCCTCTCGACTTAGAGAGGCGAGGAGTATAGTGGTGGCTTGGGAGTTGAAGTGCCGGATTTGGGCAACCTCGTCCGAATCATAATCTTCATCCCCTACGGATGGTACCTGTGCTCCAAACTCAACAACATCCCAAATGCTAGTGTGGAGTGAGGTTAGATGGTGCCTCATTTTATCACTCCACATACAATAACCTTCACCATAAAAAACCGATGGTTTGCCTAATGGGACGGAAAGTAAAGGAGTGTGTTTGGAAATGCGAGGGTAGTGTAGGGGGATCTTACTAAACTTCTTGCGCTCATGGCGCTTAGAAGTGACGGATGGCGCGTCGGAACTGGAGGTGGAAGGCAACGAAGAATCGGTCTCGTAGTAGACCACCTTCTTAATTTTCTTCTTCTTGTCGCCACTCCGATGCGACATGATGCGGGGAGGTGATTCCCCCTTTCCTTTGGAACCGGACTCCCTTGATGGAGCCTTCCCGTGGCTTGTGGCGGGCTTCTCGCCGGTCACGACCTCCTTCTTGGCGCGATCTCCCGACATCAATTCAAGCGGTTAGGCTCTAATAAAGTACCGGCTCTAATACCAATTGAAAGTCGCCTAGAGGGGGGTGAATAGGCGAAATCTGAAAATTATAAACTTAAGCACACACTACAAGCCGGGGTTAGCGTTAAAATTAAAGTCGAGTCCGAAAGAGAGGGCAAAAACAAATCAACAAAGAAATAAAGCGAGTGACACGGTGATTTGTTTTACCAAGGTTCGGTTCTTGCAAACCTACTCTCCGTTGAGGTGGTCACAAAGACCGGGTCTCTTTCAACCCTTTCCCTCTCTCAAATGGTCACCTAGACCGAGTGAGCTTTTCTCCTCAATCAATTGGGACACTTAGTCCCCACAAGGACCACCACAACTTGGTGTCTCGTGCTTTGATTACAAAGGTGTTGAGAACAAGAATGGGGAAGAAGAAAAGCGATCCAAGCGACAAGAACTCAAATGAACACAAATGTCTCTCTCTCACAAGCCACTAAGTCTTTGGAATGATATTGGGACTTGGAGAGGATTTGAACTTTTGTTTTGTGTCTTGTAGTGAAGTCTAGAGCTCTTGTATTGAATGCAATGGCTGAAAACTTGGATGCCTTAAAGTGTGGTGGTTGAGGGGTATTTATAGCCCCACCCACCAAAATGGTCGTTGGGGAGGCTGTCTGTCGATGGGCGCACCTGACAGTACGGTGCGCCACCGGACACTGTCCGGTGCGCCAGCCACGTCACCCAACCGTTAGGATTCGACCATTGGAGCTTCTGATAGCTGGGCCATCGGACAGTCCGGTGGTGCACCAGACAGGTCCTGTTCACTGTCCGGTGCGCCTTCTGGCACCTGCTCTGACTCTGCGCGCGCAGACGCGCACTGTAGCGTTCACTGTTCACTTTTGCAGACGACCGTTGGCGCTGTAGTCGTTACTCCGCATGGCTCACCGGACAGTCCGGTGACACACCGGACAGTTCGGTGAATTATAGCGAAGTGGCTCTCCAAAAACCCGAAGCTGAGCAGTTCAGAGTTGATCTCCCTGGTGCACCGGACACTGTCTGATGGCACACCGGACAGTCCGGTGCGCCAGACCAGGGCAGCCTTCGGTTGGATTTGCTCCTTTCTTTTTGAACCCTATCTTGGACTTTTTATTAGTTTGTGTTGAACCTTTGGCACCTGTAGAACTTATAATCTAGAGCAGACTAGTTAGTCCGATTATTTGTGTTGGGCAATTCAACCACCAAAATCATTTTAGGAAAAGGTTTGACCCTATTTCCCTTTCAAGAAGCATACCAAGTCGACACCATGGTAAGGGAAAAGCCATGTAGATAGGTGACACCAAGCCATCGAACGGGTACCATAGGCAGCAAATCAGGGACCATTATCTCTCACCTCCCCCACTTCCAAGGTTTCATAGAGCAGGAAGGGAAGGGGAGGCGAGCATACATGTTCGTTGCCGGAGGAGGACACGACGAAGACCTGGGCATCTGAAGCATGGCATAGGTAGTATACCGCTAGATACATATAGGGAGAGAGCACACAAGTGGAGAAAGAAGCCCAGCCGGAGCAGCTCCAAACTAAGAGGCACCCACACCAGGCGTACGTCCGAGAAGGGCAAGAGAATGTGAGTGCTTTCTCAGCCCTCGACCCACCGAGGCAACACAACACCACCACCAACTGTGTAGCATATGTCGTCTGCTATCGTGCTATGGGCCTTGGTTGTCAAATATCTCAGACATGTACTCCTCATCGCTAAGATAATCTAAGCGTGGCAGGCGCCGCCGTGTCCTTCTCAGCGGCACACATAGAGAAAGGCAAAGAGCAAGACCGACTCTCCCCGTACCCATGTCGACGAGCGTCGGTCGGCTCACGGTTGCGTCTGTGGGCGGGGGCAACAGGTTGGGGAGGAAGAACAGGGCGAAGGCTAGGAAGACGAACGGGACGTACGACGACGGCGAAAACGATAGCGCGCACATGCTGTGAAACGTCCTCGTGGACGTGCAATAGCCACTGCGCGGGACGGTCAGGGCTGGTGTCGGACGAATACGGGGAAGAGGCGCCTGCTCTCACGCTCTCTGTCGAGAATGGGGTGGCGCGGAGGCATGAGGGGAGAGAGAGAGAAAAAGAAGCATGATGGGGAACGAGGTGGCCGCAACAGAGGCGAGGACCATGTGGAGGTATAGATGGCCAAATGAGTCGTGTCTGGCGGGCCGGTCCGAGGCACGACCCATCTATAGTGTCTAGGCCAGCCTGGCACGAGCGTCGTGCCGTGCTTGAGCCGTTGCCTCGGCCCGTAGTGCTGGCCTGACCCGACACGATTATATATTTTTATTTTACAAAAATCATATATACATATATATACAATTTATATTCAATATTAAAAATATTTGATCATGATGTTCTACTAGTTAGATGGCTTCATCCAATGTCTCTCGCCCTTCTTCTATCAGGGTGTGGTTCGAACCCACCTCAACACCGTTTTTTAACATTTTACGCTGATTTAACCAAATGGCACGACGTGCTATATGCGGAGGTGTGGTTTGGGATGTGGAGGTCATTTAATATAGATGTGAAGGGTTATTTGTAAAAAGATGATGTGGAACGACAGTTGAAACTGGTGCTTTAATATAGTAGAGATAAAGATTTAGGCTATGCCTAACAGACCGGCCTAAAGCACACAATTCTAGATACGATCTAGGCCTCGCACGACACAATATGTGGACCATGCATGGGCCTCAAGTCAAGCCCACAGGCCGGTTTGCATGACCCATTTAGCTAAAGCCCACTAAACATAGATTTTATATATGAAAAGGAAGCCCAATAAACATAGAGTCTATATATGAAAAACTTTTTAATGAGGCACCCGCAACCACAAAACAACTCAATTTTATTTGGTCATATGTTTATATATTATTGTTGTATGAATATGTATTGTTATATATATATATATATATATATGGCGCAGGTATAACGGGAGCCCTGGGCTTCCAATAGTTAAAGGAAGCCCCAGCCGATTATCCTTGCAACGTGGTTTAACCCAGCGTGCCGACTCAACCAGTCTATCGGGTGCGCCACCCGCCCCACATCTGTGCGCGCAAAAAAGGAATGCATGCATAAGTCAAACACATTACCTTGCATGCGCGTAAATTTAGGAAAGATATGTGACAGTTTCTATTTTTAAATGCTTTATTTTCTATATAAATTTAGGATTGCTGCAACAGTCATGCAGCTAGACTCATAAGGACCATTTTATGATATATACTGATACTAAATATGCTACACTGTGTAGATAATTATGCAATTTAGTATACTGCATAAAAAACCGTTACCAGCTGCATGCGCACGAATTTATGATGGAAAAAATGTGCAATGAAAGGAAATGAATTGCATGCATGGAAACAAAAAATCGTATTTAATGTTTTATTTCCTTCATAAATATAAGATCCCTCCAACAGCCATGCAGCTAAACACATTAGAACTAGTTATGATATATACTGATACAAATTATACTACACGGTGTAGGTATTTATGCAATTCGTTACACTGCGTAACAAATCTGGCATGTTGTTCACCGGTGGACGCATCTCCGGTTGGAGCGTAAAAACCTTAAGTTTTGAGCATAAAATCCCTCAATTATAAGCATAAATACCGAGTCAATGTGAGAGGTTGATAGCTCTAGTAAGTTGTTATTACGATCCTATTTTTATGACAGATCCGAAAACATGGCAGCCGCATGCATACGGTTTTTATTTTTATACAGATCCAAAAATTATGGCAAAATAGTGAGAGTTTCCATTGCATGCGCGCAAATTACGAACAACATAAATTAAGGAATTGCCTTTCTATTGTTCAAGCATAAAATCGTACAGTTTTAAGCGTAAATAATACATGTGGTAGGCATAAAACACAATAATCGAAAAGAAAACATGAATCGAAGGAGGTAGTGGCCGGAGGATGTCGTCGATGACACAAGCACAAATATAGGTCGTCACTCGGGCCACCCAAACTGCGCCGGATCGGAGGATGTCACGCGCGATCATCGCTGCGCGCATCTCGCGCCTTCCGTGACGCCGCTCGCTCGAACCTCGCGCCTCATGCGTCGTCGTCGCTACTCGCACGTTGACGGGCGCCGCTTGCTCGCCGGCCTTGGAAGTGCCACCTCTTCGGGGCCTCGGGGACGCCGCCGCTTGCCCACACAAGGGCCCCGCTGTCGCTCGCCCTCTGGATCGGGGAGCCGCCGCCACCGACCTGGGAATCGCCGCCACTACTTCGGATCGAGGAACCTCCGCCACCGCGCGTCGAGGTCATATAGCTGCGGCCACCGGCTGGGGGTCCACCGCCGCGCACGCTCTTAGGCAACCGTCGTCGTCGTACGCGGCGTCGCTAAAAATCGGGGTGGAGCGTAAAAAATTGAACTCTAACACTCCGGGTCTTGTTTTATAGACGACCGGATCTGGTCCGGCTCGACCGGATTGCACCATCTGACCTAGGCTTCCTCTAGTTATTGGAAGCCCAGAGCTCTTTATATATATATATATATATATATATATATATATATATATATATATATATATATATATATATATATATATATATATATATAGGTCGGCCTAGCACACTAAGGCATCATGTGCTATTTGGGTCGGTCTGACACACGTAACTATTTGTAGGCCATGTCATGGGTCGATGGCTTAGCCTATGTGCCAACATGGCACGACTCACAATTAAGGCTGTATTTTAGCTGGCCGTGCTTTAGTGGGCTTGTACTGTGCTAGGCTAGACCGATTCATATGTTGTACATGTATAGACACTATATATTAATATGTATTGTACATGTCCTCGTAGACAAGCCAGAACGGAATTCGATAAAAATAAATGGGCCAGATGTAGAAAACGAAATTAAAATTTAATGAAAATAGGTACGTTAAATATAGAAGACGGGAGGCAATCAAGATAGGATCGGGATAGGATAATCCTAGTTAGGGTATGTTTGTTTGTCTAAAAACAAGGCCATGAATTGTTCCAGTTCTAGCTAATTAAAGCTTATACAAATTAGATAAGTATTTTTGGTCGGAACCGAACGCACACTTAGACCAACAGGAATACCTACGTTCTTTACATATTTATTAACATAACCCACCTAACACCTTACTCCTTTCTTCAAACTACTTCCTCGAATAAATTAGTTCTTGTTTATAAATTAAGCATCTTACACTTTTATTATGTTAACTGAAGATTTCTCTACATACACCTAATATCAAAGAGCTAAAACATATTTCTTTCTTTCTTTGACACTGTCTAACTACTTGTGCATATCACGCTCCTTCCATCCATTGATTTGTCATTACTCACTTCCTTATTTTTCATGGTGTTCAAACCATCACCCCAAGTTGTTCCTTTATCCGTTCAGGTGATAGATTACACTCCAAGAGATCAGAGATTCATTTATAGTATAGTGCGCATAAATTCTCCCATGGAGAAACCTCTCCCATGGCCATCTTTAGCTGGGTTTCCTTGTTATACTCCCCAGTAACCATACTCTTGAGTATTGCCATTACAAAGGCACAGTTTTGCAACCAGAGTTTTTGCTATTAACGCCTTTCTGAGTCGGTGTCTTCATACTTGAGTTCTGACCTCTATTGTACATACTTTGGCTGATTTGACGACTATCGATCGAGTTGCTCTGCTCATCGCCCTCCCGTCCCGCCTGCCAGTCTCTCCGGAAGATGACATCTGGCGATTCATTCTCTGCATGCTAGTTTGGGAAACCCTATTTTTTCAAAAAAAATCTATTTTTTCAAAAAAAATTCTATTTTTTTAAGAGAAATTAGTTCATTTTTTTTAGGACAATTGGAATCTCTTAGAAAAACACAGCTTTTTTTCCGGCTACGACTACGAGATTAATTAATTTATTCATAAATAAATGGTAATGTTTGTTTCGGGCAACGCAGAAGCAGCAGGGCGCTGCCAAATGCCAACTCCTTGTCTCCTTCGTCAGTTCCATTCCATCCTTGTGTTTGTCGCTCGGTAGCCAGAGCCGGCCTGGCCTCCGCTCTTTCTCTTCCGCATGGGCCAACAAGGCAAGGAGGGAACAAAACAACCGCCCTTGCAGTGGGTCCATTCCATCACAAGAACGGCAGCAACAAGGCCGCCACAGAGACGCAGACGCGATCGCCGCCGGCCGTCCCGCCCAGTGCGCTCTCGCGCTACACGTGCCATGCCGCACGCAGCAATGAGTAGCCGCCGCTGCGCTTAGCAAGCGACGATGGAGATGGCGAGCGCGCGGAGGAGGGCGAAGCCGCCGCAGGCGGCCGGCGGAGGCGGAGACCAGCTCGCGCTGTGGGCCGCCTGCGTGCTGCTCTCCTCGCTCTCGCTGCTCGTCGCCGCCGCCTTCTCCTCGGGCTTCGGTGGCGCCGCGAGGCTCACGCTCGAGGCCGGCCGGGACCGGGAGGCCGGTGCGCTCGTGACGAGGGCAACTGGCGCCGGCGACGGGCACGGCGCGGCGGGCGACGGCAGCGGGAGGTCCTGCGACGAGGACGACGACCTGATCGACAGCATGTCCGTGGACGGGGAGTGGGTGCTGCTGCGCGGCGCCGCCGAGCGGCTCTACGGACCCGGGCAGTGCCCGTTCGTCGACGAGGGGTTCCGGTGCAGGGAGAACGGCAGGCCGGACGGCGACTACGCCGAGTGGGCATGGCGGCCGAGGCGCTGCGCGCTGCCGAGGTTCCGTTCCTAACTGCCAAGTGGTCAAGTCCCAAGCATATGCCTGTTATTGCACATATATATATTTGATGTGTGTATGCATATCAGATTCGACGCGAGGAGGCTACTGGAGATCCTCCGGAACCGGCGGCTGGTGTTCGTGGGCGACTCCATCGGGCGGAACCAGTGGGAGTCCATGCTGTGCATGCTGGCCTCGGCCGTCCCCGGCGCCAGCATATACGAGGAGAACGGGAGCCCCATCACCAAGCGCAAGGGCTTCCTCTCCTTCCGGTTCCGCGACTACAACTGCACCGTGGAGCACTACCGGTCGCCGTACCTGGTCCGCCGCGGCCGCCCGCCGCGCCACTCGCCGAAGCGCGTCGCCACGGCGCTCCGGCTAGGCTCCATGGACGCCATGGCGCCCCGGTGGAAGGACGCGGACGTCCTGGTGTTCAACACGGGCCACTGGTGGAACCACGAGAGGCTGCACCAGTTGTAAGCACGCACTGTGTCACGCTCACGCTCTAATTAATTTGTTAGATCTGTCTCTCCTGCACTGACTGGCTGTATATATATATATGTGGTGGAACGTAACGAAGAGGATGCTACTTCCAGGACGGCAAGACGTTGCGGCTCAACATGAGCGTGGAGGACGCCTACGAGAGGGCGCTGAACACGCTGCAGAAATGGGTCCAAAAGGAAGTGAACACAACAAAAACGCTGGTCGTCCTACGAACATACTCGCCGGCACATGTAAGGTACGTCCGGTACATTACATTACATTACACACTACACGTATGTGATCGACGAGCAGCAGCTTAATTGCATTGCTTTGCTTGCTTCGTGCTCGGACGACTTGCATTGACGACGTATAGTAGCTGCCGCGCTAGCTGTACTAGCTGGTGCTGAACATACGAGTGTGCTTGCGTGCGTGCATGCAGGGCGTCAAACGGTGGTGGAGGTGGGTGTGGCAGGGAGACGGCGCCGGAGCTGAACACGTCCAGGATCGCGCTGCACCGGTGGCCGGGCCTGCTCAACCCGAGCCCGGCTTTAATTGAAGCGGCGAAGAAGCGGCAGCTGGCGACGATGCACGTCCTGAACGTGACCCTGATGACGGCGCAGCGGCGGGACGGCCACCCGTCTGTGTACAACGTCCGCCTCCCGTCGCCGGCGGCGGTGCAGGAGCAGGTGACGACGAGGACGGCCGACTGCAGCCACTGGTGCCTGCCAGGCGTGCCGGACGCGTGGAACGAGCTCCTCTACGCTTTGATTCTACATAGGAGTAGGACTACGTCATCAGGAGGATCGGACTGAGGTGTTTTTTATTGGTTATAATTTATTTATAAAGGAACGAGCTCCTCTACGCTTTGATTCCCAGTTTTTTTTTTCATTTCCCAATGGCCTGGGCTCACGGCCAGTCCAACCCTAGGCTCACGGCCAGTCCAACCCTAGGCTCACGCACACAGTGCCCGTCCTGAGTTTTTCTGAGGATATATGTATGGTTGACACACGCCCTATAACGCATCAAGGAATACGACAGTGATAAAGACTAATCTAGAGACCGTTTAGACAAATGTGAAGCCTCTTTTTGACTCTCGAACACCTTTCGAAAGAAAAGAAAAAAAAACGTTAGAGTAGCACGTGAGAAGTGTCAGGATCGACAAGGCTACCCAGAACGATACTAATTGGGTGTTTGGTTTCTAAGGACTAATTTTTAGTCCCTACATTTTATTCCATTTTAGTTCCAAAATTGTCAAATATAAAAACTAAAATTTTATTTTAGTTTCTATATTTAGCAATTTATAGACTAAAATGAAATAAGATGAAGTGACTAAACATTAGTCCATACAAACCAAACACCCCCTAAATCTCGTCGAGAGACATTAACGAATAGCAGAAAAAAAGAGATAAAAAGGCGTAGTAGATTGAGTTTTGACGCTAGGGTAACGTTGGCGTCGATCCCGTCGGCGTGTGGCGGAGTGCTGCATCCAGCACAACTGCCCAAGGCACAATGCGGCGACCGATGGATCGACAAACCCTACGGGCCAATGACGTGCTACAGTTGATAGTACCTGGGCTTTTTGAGTTAGCTCATTTTTAGTTTTAATTTTCTATTTGGGGAACTGCTGAGTAAATAGGGTCCTAAAAAAGTTTGTATATAAATGAAGTAGCAACTGGGTTCGTGCAACTTCACATGTTGACTCTCAAATAACCTTGTTTAATGGATAGAAATAGATATTTTGATTATTTTTTTTTCATTATTTAAATATAGCCATCTTGTACTTTGAAAGATATAACACGAGAATAGCTTTCTAGAATACAAATAACATATAAAAGACCTGTCGAAAAGTAAACAAAAATAGAACACGGTTTTTATATAAATGACCTTCCTAATGATAATTTAGAGAATAAATTTTTTAAATACTATTGAGATGATCTGATATAGCCACTTTCAAGTCTCCAGAAGACCTGCGCGCATTTACAACCATACTGTTCTCTCTGCCAAACATTGATTTTTTATAATGTATTCCTCAGCAACCAAGCATTTTTACTCCCTCCGTTCTTTTTATTCCTAATGTGAGTCAAAAAAAATGAAGTAGCATTATTTTTTCTCGCGTTTTAGTAAAAAAAAAACTAACGAGAACGGGGTCCTATAATACTGGAGTCTGTCCGCCATGTAACTGCATTGGCTATATCAGTTCAGGTGACGTTCTCCCTTCGATTGATTGTATAGCAGCCGTAGTGTTGCGTAGACTACTGTGAGAGACTAATTGCAATCTGACTAGCGCTAGGCCAAACAGAAACGAGCTGCTCTACTCTGTGGATTCACCACCAATCGACCACACAAACTGTAACGTACTCCAATTAACAAAGATATACTGATCCATCGTCTTGGGTTGTGGCTAAACAAACTGATCGGTGCACTGCTCAAACAGGGAAAACTGAAGCCAACGTGCCACCTCTCGGAAGTGCATGGTTAAAGTACCACTCTGGACAGCCTGTGTTATATATCCCCCCTCCCCCCAAAAAAATAGAGCATCTTACGAAGCCGCTCTCAAACTTCGTCAGGTAGGTAGGAGATTGGGTCCCTATCCACCCTGTGCTTCTTTCGCTTGAGCTTTGGCAGCGCCATTATCCAGGAAGGCACTTCACAGCCTGAAGATACCAACACGTTGGCGATATTCCTCAAGAATGGCTTGTCCTCCTCTGTGAAGAACGTGATAGCCTCCCCGGACCTACCGGCTCTTCCGGATCGCCCTGTACAGAGGAAATACAGAAACATTTGTAAGTCATTCCAGTATCACAAGGTGCCCACACCAGCTGCACATATGCAAACTGAGGTCATGGACTGGCACCCAATACCATGTGACTGGAAAGTTACTAAAGGATCACTTAATTAGCGCAAGAAAAAGATGGGCACGTTTATATCTGATAAGTATTCAAAGAAAGGAACATAACAGGCACGATGATAAGCCATGTTTAAAAAGAAACTAATCTAAAAATTCCATTATATTTCTATATAATTTCATTCATAATCATGAATCAACATTGAGCCAATCAAATGTACATCAGAGCTCAGGCATCAACATTGTGAGTGTGCAGGCATAAGTGCCCACGACAGTCAAATCCAAATGTCTTTCTTACCTATCCTGTGAATATAGGCAGCAGCCGACTCCGGAAAATCGTAGTTTATCACACAGGCGACACCTTTGAAGTCCATTCCCCGGGCAATGACTTCCGTTGCTATCAGTACCCAGGTCTTTCCAGCTCTCAAATTGTCAACAGCATCTTGACGCTGCAGTAAAGGAAACATATGTTGACAACATGTAAACCTCATACACAAGTAGCGCAACTCTAACAAAATAGGAAATATGTCTCTGAAATATAGCAGTGACAATAATATGCAAAGCTATACCTGCTGCTCACTGAGATCTGCATGAATTACATCAACTCTAATGTCATCAAATGCCAGTTCTTTGTAAAGCTCTTTGGCCCTCTCTTTGCTTTGAACAAAAATCAATACTGGAGGATTGAGAGACTGCAGTTCAGAGAAAAAATTCTGATGAGCAATAAGTTAACATATCATCATTAAAAAAAAGAAACCTTCATGTATAACAGTGAATGGCAGGCCTGAGACAGTGGTGAGAGCTGTCTCACTGAGTCACCAGATCGCGGGTACGAAGCAGCCTCTCCGCATTTGCGGGGGAGACTTGCCTCGGTTTATCACTTCCCTAGACCTCGCTCAGGCCTTGTTCGGTTATTTCAATTCCATGTGGATTGAAGTGGATTGGGTGGGATTGAGATGTATTTTGACTTGCTATGGATTTAAACCGACTCGATCCCACTCAATCCACATGGTTTAATAGCAAAACGAACAAGCCCTCATGCCCGCGTTCAGCTCTGTCTGCCCTTCATATATAACAGTGTTTTTCAAATATTAGGGTCTGCTTGGAATGCAGGAATGTCACAAGAATAGCACAGTTTCACAGGAATCAGTTCATTTCCACGTGAAAAAAGCAGGAACAGGAAAATATTCCCACGTTCCAAACATGCTCCTATGTTCAAAAACATAGTTCCAGCAGCAGACTATGTCCATGTCTGACTTTGTTATCCTTATGTGTGCACTGTGCCACTATTAGTGCATAAATAGTAGTACATGGAACTGTAGAGGGCTAGCTCAGTGTTACAATGCAATTCGTGCAGCAACAGTATTTTATACTTCAAATAACTGCAATTCACATGTGAAATTCCATGCAGATACATTTGCATTCCTTTGTTTACCCATCATTTGGAACCCTGAAAGTGCATTGGATATTTGGAACACATACAAAACCCGAGAAGGATTAATACATACCTCTTGAAAGCTTTGGCGAAGAGTTAGCAACTTTCCCCTCTCAGTTCCAGCAAAAATCAACTTTTGCTTAATCAGTGAAGAGGCCGAATTCCTGATAAGTTGAACAGAAAGTGATGAAATAACAAAGAAAATAGACCAGATTTAGGTCCATATTTAGAGGAAGAAACTCACTTTCTGCCGACAATAACTCGAATGGCATCATGCATTATAGTGCGTGCAAGAGTCTCAATTGAATCAGGCAAAGTGGCACTGAATAGAGACCGAATTATTGAAGGATTGGAACAGGCTTCAACAACTGAATCAACCACTTCAACAAATCCAAGCTCAAAAAGTTTATCAGATTCATCCAAGACAAGGTATTCCACACTGCAAAGGAGGTTCTGTTATTTTGGTTATGCTTTACAATGTGGAAAGAAACAATTCACTAGTTCGTCCTAAAATAACAAGAAAACACAGGTGAGTTGGAAAACAGATCAAGGGTAGCTTAACTAATCTTCCAAAATTATGATTCCCAAATTAAATAAATAAAAATAAAGAAATCAAAGACTTTGTACTATTTCTGACAAACAGAACTCTATTTGACAAATGAAGAATTGTAGTCTCCTACAAGTTATCATTTTTTATGAAATGCTACAAACTGCACGTGTGCAATAATCTGTTTTTTTAAATGTTAGAAAATGGTACACCATGTTTCAGCCATGATTCAAACAATTAAACATAAACCAAAATAACCTGCCAGAAGTGGTTATCAATACATTGCTTATGTGAAAACAATAGCAGTTGAAAATAAAACAAGAAAATATTCTAAGTTATGCTCACATACCTACTTAAATCAAGGCCTCTTTTCTTCACAGCATGGTCCAAACGAAGAGTGGTGGAAACAAGGATATCACAGTGCATATCTTTGAAATTCCCTGATTTGGACAGCTCTTTGGTCATCAATTTAATATAGTACTTCCTCCCCTTAACCAACTTCTTGCATTCTCTCACAGTTTGTGCAGCCAATTCCCTTGTTGGGCAAAGAATCACGGCTTTAACACCACCTTTTGACCCTGGCTATCAGAACAAAACCCATCGAGTCATATTGACCACTCTGGACACTATAGTGCAATACTATAAAGACATACCTTAATTTTCATAAGAAGTGGAAACAAGAAAGCCAATGTCTTGCCAGAACCAGTAGGTGCACACGCAAAGCATTCCCTACCCTGAAAGTAAGGAATGATAAAACACCTTAAGGGCTTAAAAGATTACGAGAGATTCCCAGGCAACAGTATTAAATCCAAACAGAGTTCAAACTCACTCACCGAAAGAAGAATGGGCATGGCCTGCCTTTGAATTGGTGTAGGTTCTTGAAAACCAAGTTTTGACAAGTTTCCAACCAAATAAGAATCACAACCATACCTATTGCAAAAATGAAGTCAACTTAACCACCTGAAATGATTGCATTATAACCATAATCTGAAGTTGACCTATTATGGTAGAAAACTAGAAAATCCTAACCTTGAAATCAATTCTTCAAAGCTCTCAAGTGGTGCTGGAGCATTTTGCCCGGCAATGTGGATATCAAACCTCTTACGAAGAACTGCAGCTCTCTGCAAAGGGAAAACCAAAATCAAACCCCAGTTATCTGCTATCCAGACAAAACAGTCAATTCAAGCAGGCTAATGAAGGGTGTCATTCCCCAAATTTCAGGACACTCAGACTTTTAACAATCAGATCTCCATGAGTGATTATCCAGGTCAACAAAAACTGAGCAATTGCTTACATAAATGGGATAAGAATGTCATATAGTGAGTAAATTGCAGTCCTGGTCCTTAAACTTGTCTCCCTGTGTCAATCCGGTCCATAAAATAATAAAGTATGTTACTTAAGGGCTCAATCACTATTCTGGTTTCTGTTACGTCCTAACGGATTGAAACAGACCCGATTCAACCACTTAGGTAGGTGTCTCCTCTCCTCGTTTCCTCTTCACCGACATGTCCTCGACTCCACTGTTCTAGATAGAGGTGCAGCCGCCGCGCTTCGCCGTCGCAGTGGGGCGGACGCCGACGCGGAGCGCACACTCCTCACGGCTTGAGGCACGACTGCTGTCCATGGTTGGGCAGTTCGACCCGCGGTTCCAGCGCATGCCGCTGCACCATGGCACGTTCCAGCGGTGGAGGCCAGCACTCAACGGCCTGGTGGATGCCATCCAGAGCCTGCTGGTGGACGAGCTCCTGGTACGCCGCTGGCCTACGACGTCTCTGGCAGTGCTTGAGATGATGCGGAAGCTGCCTCGGTACGTTTTACGGTGCTCATGAGTCATTAGTATGCTGCTCGATGTCCAGGATGAACTGGCATGGCATGCCGCAGTGCAGAGGAGGAAGACGCTGGGGAGACGAGAAGCTATGTTTTCGCAAATGAGTGTCTGGACTGGCTGTCAATTGCTGTTGGTGGTAATATGATTCTGTCCGTGGCAGCTGAGTTGTTCCCATCGTTTTTCTCCTCTGAATATTGGAAGAGACGCCATGCGGCACAAGTTACCATAGCTCAGATTGCAGAGGGCTCTGCTAAGGTGATGATTAAGAAAACGGAGCAGGTTGTTGGGATGGTGCTGAATTCTTTCCAGGACCCTCACCCACGGGTGAGGTGGGCAGCTTCCAACAGACCATGTTGTGCTACCTGCATTAGCTTCAGCTAAGGGTGGAAACGAGCCGAGCCGAGCTCGCTGCGGCTCGTTCATGCAACGAGCCGAGCTCGGCTCGGCTCGCCTAGCTGGCGAGCTTGCAAGAGAGGCTCGGCTCGTTCCTGGCTCGCGAGCCGGCTCGCCGAGCCAACGAGCCTACCCATAAATGTAGATCTGCTCTCTAAATTATAATATAAAATCTTAAAAATATTTTAAATAACATATTTTAAATTAGCAAAATAGATATATCACTAATATAATATAGATAATAGATTAATTTTGTATAGTAATCTCAAATAACATAAAATAATTGTCAACTCGGTACTAATATTATATACTAACTATGATTTTATGTAACAAATTGTTGTTGGGTCGAGCCACAAGCCAGCTCGCGAGCTGCAGCGAGCCGAGCTGGCTCGCTCTTTTCACGAGCCACAAAAACAGGCTCGGGTCAGGCTCGTTCTGAGCGTCGAGCCAGTCCAAGCCGAGCCGAGCTCCTACGAGCCCGAGCCAGCTCGTCGAGCTCGAGCTTTTTTTCCAGCCTTCAGCAATGGATGATGTTTAGAACCCACGTACGTGTACAGGCAAGTGATGTCTAGATTCCACGTGTACAGGCAATATCACGATTAACGAGGCCTGAACGGCATCAGCCTAGCTCTGGTTGTGGCATGATCCAGTCCCTAGTTGTTGAATCCACCGACGACAGCACACGCAGCTTGGCGTTCGGGTGGCTGCAGCTCGCTAGCAGCCTGGGACTCAACTCTGGTGGCTTAGTCGGCCTGCTTCTGGCGCAGACAAGTCCTCTATATATGAAAATGTTAAATGGTGACCATCAAGCTTTTATGCCATCTAATTTTCCAAAACAAAATTCAAATGCATCGGGCTCCTCGTGCTGCTGCTCCTGTCTGAGGACTCAGCTCTCCAGCTCAACGTCGTCACTACGCTGCTCAACCTCTCCATCCTGGAGGCCAACAAGAAGCGCATCATGCACACGGAGAGTGCCCCAGACGCGCTCTGCCATGTCATGGGCTCGGGCGCCACGTGGCGCGCCAAGGAGAACGTCGTGGCCACCGCCCTCAGCTTGGCAGCCGTCCACGCGTACCGCCACCGGCTCGGCCGCAACCCATGCGTTGTGCAGCTCGCGCGCACGGCCCCTCCAACACTGAGGATGCGCTCATGCGCCCCTGTGCCTGTCAGCCGAGCGAGAGAACACCACAAGGATCGTTGAGAACGGCGCTGCAGAGGCGGCACTATCTGCGATCAGCGAGGTGGGGGTCACCACGGCTGTGCTGGCGAAGTGCGGCAACGCGGAGCCAATCGTCGGGCTGGGCGGCGACGTGGCACAGCTAATACCGAGGTGTGGCACGGCACATAGTGGTCGCGGGAGGGCTCGGCGGCCACACTGGTGCTGGTGTGCCGGCGCGCAGGAGCCACTGCGGCATCGCAAGTGATGGCAGCCCACGGCAGGGAATGGGCCATCTGGAAGCTGCTGGGCACCAACATGGACCGCGCGCCGCAAGGCCGCATCGCTCAGCAGGGCATGGGGCCGGTGGGTGGCAGCCACAGCATCGGAGAAGTCACCGGGTTTGAAGTGGCAGTGGCAGAGGAGCTCAAAGGAGCACATGACTCACGAGGGAGCGCACCGCCCCGTGTTTTGGCCCGATAGGACTTTAATAGGAACATAAACAGTGATTGAACCCTTAACGGGCATACTTCATTAATTAATGGACCGGATTGACATATTGACTCAAGTTTAATGACGGGAATTGTATTTTACTCGTCATGTAGTACACCAACACAAATGAGTTGCAATATTTCAATTACCTGGAATTCCCTCTCAATCTCTTTCCGTCTCCTCACAGCCACCGAATCCTCATCCTTCCTCATATCCACCTTCTCAGAACGCAGCTCCGCATTATTATCAGCCAATCCCTTGAACACGCTGAACCCCTCCACAAAATCTGCAGAGCACAGCACATGCGCCAGGATTGAGTAAGCATTACAAACGCAATCACTAACCAAGCAGCAAGCCAACCAACCGGTAGCGAACCATACCCGACGAGGCGGCGGCCGCCGCATCCTGGGCTCTCTTCTTATTCTTCTTCGCCTTTGCCTTGCCGCTCTTGCGCTTCCGCTTCTTCTCCGGGGACGGTGCGGAGGGGGTGGCGGCGGAAAGGAGAGCCGGGCCTTTACGAAACCGGGCGAAGTCGGCGGCGAAGCGCTTGCGGTCGAAGTGGGTCCCGGCGAACAGCGCCGACGAGAGCTTCGTGTTCTCCATGGCTCGCCGTCGCCGCCGCGGAGACCCCCCGTTGCTCTAAAACCCTAGGCAACCCAACCCTGCTTCTCTCTGTAATTGTTGCGGGACCCCACGCAGACACGCAGTGAGAGAGCTAGTAGAGTTGGCATGGAGGCTTGTCCCCACGTCGCAGCGACAGAGCTCGCTCTCCCCTATTTCCTGTGGGGCCAATACAGCCTCGTGTCACTGGAGTAACGGTGGCGACTGGCGAGTGCAGACCCCACTAGTCAGCGTACCTGACAGTGTGGATCCACTCTCCTCGATGACGCGGAATCAGTTTTAGCTTCTGGTAGGGAGATTTGTGGAACATGGTAGAGTTGGACTCAACAAAATAGAGGTGTAGGAAAGTGATCCGACACTATGAAGGTGCAGACATCGGTCAAGCGCTGATATGGACTTAAAGAACTCACTAGATATATACATGTGCGGTGCTACAGAAACAATATAATAAAATACAATATAATATATAAACATTAATTGTTCCCATCCTGCTCTTGGTCCTGGTGGCTTCCTCAATCCTTGCCGCTCTCTAGCTCCATCATTGAGGCGCCGTCTACGCATATGAGATGTCATGGACCAGTAAGCATAATTATTTAATTAAAATAAAACTAACATGCGTTCTAAATGTTTATTGATTTATTTACTGAAAAACTAAAATAAGCTGAGATTGGTAGGAATGAAGTGAGAATAGCATCGAGCTTGCAGTAGAAGTCCATTTCAGATTTTAGTGTGGATGGAAGTACATTGTTCTCATCTTTTAGCGATACTAACAAAAGTAGACTGATCGATCACGGTTGCACATTGTGGACTAGGATCTCACTCGTCTGCCTTAGAATGGGAGCATAGTAATCATCAATTGCTTATGTCAAAGTACTTGGGATCAACGGGGAAGTCATGCTCCCCTCACAGCTGCAACAAAGTTGGAACCTATCACATTAAATTCTATATATTTAGCAGAACAAGAAACAAGCAAGGAATAGTTTGATTTATTGAAAACATGAAGGAAAACTTTGCTTATGTCAAAGGAACTCTGAGGTGCGAGCAAAGCCTTGGGTACACCTATCGCAATTCATCTACTCCCTTTCAAAGTGAAGAAACCAATTACATATACATTGAGCGCTTCAAATATTGAAAACATGAAGGAAAAATATTGCAAAGCTATTGTTCGGTTATGATACTTCAGGAGGAGCTTGGGGCGTTTGTGCGGCTCTGGCCTTATCTAATGGCATAATCAATCTCTCTGGTACACTTCTAGAAGTAATTTATTTTGTGTATACTCTAGTGTCCTTGTGCTCCTTGACCATGGCAGTTGACAATCTTATGCTCTTGTATCTTTATTATAAAGTAAAAAGTTTCAGAATCTTACATAATTATTTTTGAACTGAGCCATGCAGATTATGATTCCAAAGGCCTGCTCAGATGCTCATGTGAACCTTCCTGCACATTGAAGGGAAAAACGATTCTATGAAGAACCACAACATCAACTGAAACTAAACACGTAAAATTGAAAGTCACAAATGCTAGTAGTACTACAGACACCGCTACAAAGTTGCTCTGATGGAGTCCGACGCATAAATATATGTTGTTGCTAAATGAATTGTTACTTACAAACTAATTTTTGTTTCAATACTGACTGATTTACATGTACTGTCAGTTGGATCAGGTAAGCCAATTTTTATTTTGCAATGATTGAGACTGAGCATAAAGAAAATGCAATTTAGAAGCACAAGCAGATATTCAGACATCAGTGAAGTAAGGGCTTCACTTATAACCTTAGAAACTTTTGATGAAGTAAGGGCTTCAAGCTCATATCATTTGTAAATTCAGAGGAAGATGCCTTGTACCATTGAACCATGATGGACCCTTTAGTTCCACTTGTAATAGTAAGCCAAGTTTTATTTTGCACCATCAGCATCAAGCATGAATAACAGTTCATCATGTGGATGAGCATTCTCTATTAGATCATGCTTCCACAAAAAAGGAAAGCACCAATTAGTTTTTGTTTGAAACCTAAGCCCGATGGAATATCCAGGTTTTCAATACTCACTTTTCAGATGCGCAGTGGGCATCATGAGCAATCTGGGATGTGCGGTCGTGTGCTCCTTGTGCATCCCGCTCACTGTCGGCACGTCCTTGGCAAGCCCGTTCATCGTCAACACCCGCCCATTCGTCTGGTAAAATGTAAATAAAACTCTGAGAAGTGGGGGCAGCTATCTCTCAAACTTGCTCAGTTGACGTATGGTAAAAATCTATGTGCAGTGTATTACTTAGTCGATAATGCTATTTTTTCTTACCTCGAGTTTCATTAGAATAAACAATCAAACATTATATTGGTGTTGAAACTAAAACCATGGCAGTTCGTGTTTTATCAAAATTCAGTTAGATTTACCTCCATTGAGCTCTCTCAGAACCATGACATCAACACCTTTAGCTACCTCTTTCTTCAGAGTGAATGCGTCTACAAACTTTCAAAGAGCACGAATTAATAGGGGAAAAGCCGAAAAGCAACTATAAAAAAGACAGTCAAGTCACATTAGCTAGAAAATGTGAACTCAACTGTGTCGCACAACTCAAGTTCCTCTATCATGCTAACATGGCACGACATTTCCCAAGGAATCGCCTCTTGGCAATGGGGAGATCTGGCGTACAACGTCCAGTCGTGCGACCAAACGTCGTCCCTTGTCGTGGGGTCCCAGCTGCCTCCTACCCTGGCACCCATTGTATTTTATTATATTGTTTCCGTAGCAACGCACGGGTATATATCTAGTTATACCATACTATTGTAATGACATTGATGTCCCAATCAGACACAACAAAAGTGTCCGAAAATCTCTTCCACTCAACCAAAACTCATATAGCTTCATTATGAAAAACACATAAACAATGGGCACTGTGCAACGCTAGATCTCAGCTACCACAATCAAGTAGCTTAGTGGTCAGTGGAGTGGCAGAAAATGGGTCTGCTGCTAACTAATAGAAAATTAAAGAAAAAGCATAAGATTATCAACTGTTGTCACATGATTCTCTATAATAATAAAGTAGGGAACTGTGTTGTTCTAATTGTGTTTTTACGAAATATAAAGTTTGACGATTCTGATTGGACCATGTATTCTTACAGCATAAACAGAAAAAATAAGAAAAAATAATGCAGGAAGAGAATGGCTTGTACCTGTTGGGAGCGCCAAGCCGCTCCACCGTCGTCGTCGTAGCCATCGCGGTGGACGCCCTCTTCAAGATGGATAGCGCCACCCCGGCAGCCGTGAGAGAGATGTTTACCCTCTCGTGAGCATACTCTGGAAGCGTCGCGATTTATCTAGCAAAAAGCAAGCCACCTGGTGTGTGAGAGTAGTCGCATAGCGGGGATCACGACCAACGGCAGCTCTCCACCTTCCTCACCCTTTCCTCCTGATATTTCCTCCTTTCTCCATCCCTTCCCTTGGCTTCATGGCTCGGCTGGCTGCACGTTGTTGGCCGGAGCCCCGGCGCCCAGACCTCGCCCAGTGCCCGGGCCGGCGCAGGCCTATCTTTGCCTGCGCGAGGTCTCAGATGCCAGCAACACAAACCAATTGAAATTAACAAGCTGAAAAATAGCGATTCTTACATAACGGTGCTAATAAGAACAACACTGCATAATCCACACTCGAGATCTAGTGGTTGATGGACCAAAGATCGATTTTTTTGCAGTATGGTTTTGGATTGGATCCTACAGCTAGCTACCCTTCTTCCCACCGCCTTGCATGCTGTGGCTACTGCTTGCCACCGCCTTATAGTTGAGCAGCGAGTTTAGTCGCTGCAGCTGTAGCTGCTGCCTGAACTTGTTGATGAAGTCGTCCGCGCGCGCGTTCACGCACTGATGCGCCTCCGCCTCCGCCTCCGCCACGACGCCGCTCGAGCTCGACTTGCTCATCCTCGCGTCCTGCTTCTTGCCCTGCTCCCGCGCCGGCTCCGCCCGTAGTGCGTCGCCTGCTGCTTCTCATTCTTGTCCGTCTCCGTGGCAGCGGCGGCGGAGGGAAGGTCGGGGCTGAGATCGCCGGAGCGGAAGCAGTACAGGCCGAAGGAGCGGAGGCGGTCCAGGACGGACGACGTGCGCGACAGCGGCGGCGCGGACGCCGAAGGCGGGACGTATTCCTCCTCCGGGTAGTGGTGCACCTGCTGCTGCCTGAAGCTGTCGATGAATGCCTCTGCCCTCGCGTCCACGCCCACGCACTCGGCGTCGACCTCCGCCTGCCTCAGAGCGGGCGTCTTCCTAGCCCCCGAGCTCGACTTGGCCCTTGTTGAGTTGCCCCCCTGCGTCTTCTTTTTGTCATGCTGCTCCCGTGCCGGCTCGGACTGGCTGATGTCGTAGTGCGTGTGCGCGTGCCTCTTCTCGGACAGTCAAGTCGCTCGCTAGAACTGACGCGGCGGCGGCGGGTTCGTCGGGAGCGAAGAAGTCGTAGAGGCCCAGCGAGCGGAGCCTGTCCAGCACGGACGACGTGCGCTGCAGCGGGGCGGGTGGCGGGTGCCGACACCGGTGGGGGCGGAGTAACGTATTCTTGCCGGTAGTGGTACTCTTGCTGGCGTGGCGACGGCCTCCGCCTGAAACCGCCGCCGCCGGCTTCCTCGACGTGGGGCGGCTGCGGGATGCGCGCTCGGATCCGCGAGGATGGAAGGAGCGGGAAGGCTGTAGGATGCGTTGCGACTGCAGGATGCGCGCGTGGGGTGGCTGCGGGATGCACGTTCGGATCCGCGAGGATGGAAGGAGCGTCTTGGGATCCTCGCAAGGATGGAAGGAGTGGGGAGGTTGCGGCGCGGCTGGGACGGCTGCGGGATGCGAGCGCGGTAGAACGTGCGCCATGCTCGTTGGACGTCTACACTACTAACATAATTAGTAGTAGAGATTAGCAGTTGTGTACACCAATTAAGATGCTTAAGGTAACGCCGTGAGGTAGCAGGGAGCTCTGCCGTCGTTCTCCTCTTCTCGTGGCGTACAGGAAACAGAAGCACCATGCCGGTGAGCCGGCGCCGTGCACGCCTACCATGGCGTCCGCCGAGTTCACCAGCACCATGAAGGTGCCCATGTCTGAGTGATGGCCAGGCTCCGCCACCCGTACCTCGAAGCCGACATCGGCCGCGGCGCCATCTCCTGCTCAGCATGACGCCATGGCCATGATGCCCAACGGTCATCAACAGCTGACTTTCGTTGAATAACTCCGATCCCGTTCTTCTCCACCTCGCGATGTCGCACCTCACGCACGCCGCCTCCCGCCAGTGCGTCGCCCACGCACGCCGCCCCTCCTCCAGCTTGCGGCAGCACTCGGCGTGCTCCGCCAGCGCCTGCCCCTCCAAGACTACCATACCCGGAGGCGACATGGGCGACGCCAGCTTCCACTCAGGGACAAATTCTCCAGAGTAATCTGGCACGCCATCGCCAACTACGGCACCTGGGTCTTCGCCTTCATCTTCGGTCTTCATCTTCGGCTATGAGGTACAGCATGGGTGTGCAGCTCACTGGCCTCCCGACCTCCGTCACCGCCATGGTGCCCATCATGATGCCGTTGGTCGCACGCGTGGCCGGCGCCGTCGCCGGCGAGATCCAGCGCGTGGGTCGACCGCAAGGCCATCGCGCGGCTCGTGGCCGCGTTGAGCAGCCACGGCCGCGGCGGGGCGCGCGCGTTGCTCGCGGAGCTCGAGGCATGGCTGCTGTCCGTGGGCGGGCGGTTCGACCCGCGGCTGTAGCGCGCGCTGCTTCGCCACGGCGTGTTACAGGCGCTGGAGGCCCGGCTCGAGGATCCCACCGTGGGCGACGGCTGCGCGGCCACGGTGCTGGCGCTGGTGCGCTTCAACAAGGACGTGTTCGTGGGGCCCGTCCTGATGGGCCCCACCGTCGGCGCGCTGGTGGCATCCGGGTCAGGGTCCCCAGCGCCGCTGCGCGCGCTCAACGACCTGGTGGACGCCATCTGGAGCCCGCTGGTGGACGAGCTCCACGCGTGCGGGGAGCTCCTGCGGCTCGTCGCACTGCTGTGCGCGCCTGACCCACGCGCCCACGCTCGGCTTCGCTCTCCGCGTCGGCTATTACGGTCGCAAGGAGGTGGTGGACGCGCTCCTCGCCGAGGGCCTCGTGAAGCGCCTCCTCTGCCTGCAGCGCTCCGACCTCGGCGGCTCGCTCGCGGACACGGACGAGGGCGAGGACGAGGAGGGCTGCCCAAAGGCGAAACCCGAGGACGCCAAAGCAATGACGGCGATGCGGACGGAAACCGTGCCTCAGCAAAATGATTCGGACGGAGGAGGCTTAATGGCTATCCTCAGCGCCTAATAGAGATTTTGAGTCTATACTAACGGCTACGCATCGTGTGAGTTTCTAAATCGTCCAATCCCTCCCTAACACATCCGTTTCGACGAAGTCGAACGTGTCGTGTTTGGTAATGGCAAAAATCTCTCTCGTATCGTGGTATAGAGTTCCTTTCTTTGCCCCTCGGCTTTCTTCCTCTCCCAGTCTCCCCCACTCCCCGCGTTGCCTGAGAGGCTGAGACTAGGAAGGGGAGGGAAAATAATAATTTGGCGCGCAAATATCCGCCTCCATTCGTACGCCGCTATTCTTGTGTGCGATCCGCAGCGCGATGGTGATCCCGTGGGGCGGCGTGGGGTGCTGTCTCAGCGCCGCTGCGCTGTATCTCCTCGGGAGGAGCAGCGGAAGGTACCGATCCCTCGCATGTTTTTTATTTCCTTTTCGGTGCGAGTTCAGCGAGATTCGTGCTGTTTTTATTATGGTCTTTGGTGCCCAGTGATGCGGAGGTGCTGAGGTCGGTGGCGAGGGCTGGCAGCATGAAGGATTTAGGTCAGTTTGTGACGGGCTAGGGTTTGGTTAGTCTATTTTTTGGTTAGTTAATAATGTATTCAGCCTTTGCGAAGGTTTGTTGTTTGATTTCATCTATTATACTAAATGATAGTGAAACCGAAGTGTGTGATGTTAAAGAAAAAGGCAGGCAAAGCTTTTATCAGTACTTTTTTATTCTACATTGAGCTGAGCTTAGATTAGTTCTCCTGGTTCTTAGATTAGCACCACGGTGCTGTCGTATGGTTTTGTTCCCTGGTAGAGTTGTAGCAGATTCTTAGGTTAGCAGCACCAGAGTGCTGTCATGTGGATTTGTTCCCTCTTCCCTCGTAGAATTGTAGCAGATTCTTAGGTTAGTAGCACCAGAGTGCTGTCATGTGGTTTTGTTCCTCATAGAATTATACCAGCTTTACACTGATGACTGATCTGACTTTTGTGATTTTCTGATCTATATACACGGTTGTCAAGAATTTGACTGTTCACTTTGATATGCTTACTCTATTGTTTCTCCAGTCATTTCACTCTATACTTAGGCATATATGTTGGTTTTATTGTGATGATCTCCAGGACCTCCTAATGGATACTAATCTATGCTCTCAGTAAAAGTGCAAACAGGATAAGTTTATCAAATATCAGCTGGGGTTCATATTTGGCAATTAAAGCTTTTGCAGATTTTCTCAGTATATGACCAAGACAAAGAATTATAGTCTTGTGTTTTGGTTGCTTAATAAGTATATTAAAGAACTTAGTTTAGGTGTATATTTTGTGCAGAATTTATCGGTCATTTGATTGTTTAAGTGTATCAATGATATTATTTTTTTCACATGTCTACACTGCCTCGAACAGCTGCTATCTTGGACACTGCAAGTAAGGTCCTACCACTTGTAGTTGCCATCTCTGGGAGAGTTGGTTCAGACACACCACTTATATGCCAACAAAGCGGCATGAGAGGTGTAATTGTTGAAGAAACGGTAACTACTGATTTCATTCTTTTTTTTTTGTTATTACGATGGGTAATGTGCTGCAATTTGTATCTTATTTTTATTTCTGGTTGAACTTTCCTTTTTTAGGCAGAGCAACACTTCCTGAAGCACAATGATGCCGGATCCTGGATTCAAGATTCGGCAGTGATGCTTTCTGTTAGCAAAGAGGTTCCATGGTATCTGGTAAATAACCGCTGTAGCTATTACACTGTGATTTTCTTTGCTTTTTCAAATATAAGACTTCCAATTTAGCCTGGGCTCCAACTATCACTAATTTATGCAAATTTGGCTTTACAACTAAGTTTATGGTCTTTTCTTGGCAAGCTATGATCTCACTTGTGTGGATAAACTCAGCTTATAAGCTCCAAATCCCCAGCCATGCTAGCTCTTGCTGGCCAGGCTTAAACCTTAAATTAGCCCCTAGCTTAGGTAGTGTTGATATTGTACATGATCTTGTCCTAAATGGATGATAATTCTAAGCATCAGATATGTCAATGTTTATTTAAATGTTTATCAAGTTACAGTTCATGATGAAAATGAATTTGGCTTCCAGATTTGCTATATGGATTCCTTCATGCAAAAAAGTGATATCATTTTTAATAATTTTATTTGCAGTTTACAACTGGGATGCTTCTCTAACCTTTAAACAATCACTAGGATGATGGAACTGGACGTGTTTATGTGGTCGGTGCTCGTTCTGCAGCTGGTTTAATTTTAACTGTTGCCAGTGAGGTTTTTGAGGAATCAGGGAGGACACTTGTACGTGGAACTCTAGATTATTTACAAGGGCTGAAGGTTTGTCTAATCACATCTTCAACAGTGCCAATACTTACAGAAACACAATTAGTGACTAAACAATTATCTCTATAGATGCTGGGAGTAAAGCGAACTGAAAGGGTTCTTCCAACTGGAACCTCATTGACAGTTGTTGGTGAGGTATTATTTCTATTATCCATTGGTCTGTGCTGTGTTGCATTAGTTTTTCTTGGCATGTCTAATGTATATTTGTCTCTTCCTTTTGTTCTATATTATTATTATATCACATGAACAGGCCATTAAAGATGATGTTGGAACTATTCGAATTCAGCGACCGCACAAAGGACCCTTTTATGCATCATCAAAGAGCATTGATCAACTTATTGTGAATCTTGGGAAATGGGCCAAGTAGGAAAATTTGTTACAACATATTTTTGGTTGTTACTTCTTAGTTAGGGCATCTTATACTAGTAGCATGTTTGTGGCAGGTTATACCAAATTGCTTCCATGGGTTTTGCAACATTTGGTGTCTTCCTTCTTGCAAAGCGTGCACTACAGCATTTTCTAGAAAGAAGACGGCGACATGAACTGCAAAAAAGGTGCCTAACTCCTTACATCACTTCCTTTTAGAACATTCAAATGAAATGTAGTAGCATTCTTTAATAGGGTGTTTGTTTTGAGGGATGGGTAATGGGTTAGTCCATCTTCTCACTCATCCTTTTTTGTTTGGTTTGTGGAATGGAATGGGTTGATGCACCATCGTTTTTTCAGTGTTATGGAGGCCTCGCTTAAGCGCCAAAGCGTTGTGTGCTTGACACCTCAGCAGATGCCTCGCCTTAGATTTGTATGGCGTCTGCCTTATGGATGAATTATCGTAAAAACGTTGCTTTGGTGTCAGATTCATTCCAAATCACTCATGGAGTGTGCCATATGGTGTAGCCTCTGTTCTGGGCAGAGAAACGACATGAAGGAAACCGAGAGAGAGCAGGCGCGTAGGGAAACAGGTGTCTGGGAGAGGGAGAGCGCAGAGCGAGTGTGTGGGAGAAACAAACCAACCAGTGAGCAGCTGCCCATGAGCTCACCTGCCATTGCCTCTGCCGTTGAGCTGGAGCATATCACCCAATCTGGTCCTCCACCCCCCCCCCCCCAAAGAGCCATTTTTTGAACAAACGCATGAGAGCTGTGTGTCATTTCATTAAGGAGAAAATTACAATAGGGGAGACAATACCTGTCAGTCCCCATAACAGTCCAGGGTTAAGGTAACATCGCGCCACACACACATGTAAGAAAAAAGACATATATTTCTATGTGCCTTTCTCCTCTTCTCTTCACCTTTTGCAGTCTGCACCTCTTTTCTTTATTTTTTGGAGGTTGCACCTTCCCTTCGTACTCTTTTATATGCCAACTCCACTGCTATTGCTTTAAGTATTGTGGCTACTGGCTAGATGCTAATTTGTTTAGAATTGACAACATCAAGAGTCAATATCAAAGTATGACATGCTTTTATACTATTGTAGGATTGTCGTAAGGCATCACCTCGCCTCACTCCTAAGTCGCATAAGCCGGTAGTCAGTCGACACACCTCGCTTTATTGCTTTGATAGCCATGACCTCATACCTCACAAGCTAATAATTAATTCTAGTATGAGAATGGGGTCATTCCATCAAATTTGTGGAATGGACCAAACACCACATCATCTAGAATGGTTTGAGTAAATCATGCATGAGTAGTAAAGACATTACTATTTAGTAAAGGGAAACAACATTGGGCAAGGGGCATGGCCTAGCTTGCCCTTAAACATGCTCTGCTCCTGCCACTGAGGATTTTCGTGGCACACCAGAGGATGTGGAGGACTGGGCAAATGCCTAGATTCTTGTGCCATTCTGAAGCAGGTTAGAGATGGGTCAGGACACCACAGAGTGGCGCCACCGTGGTACCCGCAGGACCGAACGTGACTATTAAGTTGCATGCACCAACCAGTTCAACCCAAAAGGTTAAACTGATAGGAGGAGGTGGACAATTCACTTATATTATATTCCGACACTCCCCACACGTTGAGCCTTTCTTGGGTCTCAGACGACAGGCATGGAACAGGAGCGAGCAACAATTATTTTATTTAATTGCGCTAGCCAGGATTCGAACTCATGACCTCTGGCTTTGATACCATATTAAGTTGCATATCCTAATACTGTCAAGGCCTTTGCTTCTCCAACACTGGGTGCTTCATGCCTACGCGAACACCAATGGTCGAGCGTGTGTCATTCGGCCGACAATTATGGTTGTGTGGGCGCTGAGGTAGTTTCCACGGTAGCACAAGGACACAATGATGGTGCTCGGCCATACCTGTGTCATGCGTGTTTGTATGCCCATTGCAATGTAGGGCACATAGCCGTCCACCAACTGACCATCAGAGGTGAATCCCCTTTGTGTGGCCACGACAGTAGAGATGATGACAGCAAGGTCTGTTGGCCCCAAATACGGCGTAGTATCCAGTGCAATGTTTTCAAGTGGTCTGATTAATCACAATTAGTCGTGCTTAATCGTCCAAGTCGGTTTGGACCAACCGTGATTAATCGTCCAAGTCGGTCAGCCAGAACGACCAGCAAGTCGTTCGACTTGAAAACATTGCTTCCAGTGCCAGGGTCAATCAAGCATGTAATAGAAGTGAGGAGCTCCACCTCATCCGGGGCATGCTGCCAGGCCTCTCTTTCTGCTGAAAATGCCAAGCTGGAAGGGGAAGAAGAGGATGGTAGTCGAGCAGGAGCAAGTCGGTGGATGGGAAACGGGTGTTGGGGATGGAGGCTAAGTCACATGCTGAATTACCAGATCTATGTTATTGAATCTGCATCTCTTAAGCCTGGGACTAATACCAGTGCTAAGAGATTCTGTTTGCGTTTAGTGTTACTGTTACCCCAGACTAACACTAATGCATGTGATTGCATATCAAGGCCTTAGTGAGCGCTGAAGATTCTGATACTATTTTACTCATATAGGGTTCTTAATGCAGCAGCACAAAGGCAAGCTAGAGAAGCTGAAGGTGATTTTCTTACATATTGATAGTTTGTATTATTAGTAATTGTCATGTTTAAAAATTATGTTGTCTTGTTTTTTCTCAGGGAGCAAAGGTACATCAGACGCAGAGCCTAGCAGTAAAAAAGATCAATTAGTGTTGGACATATGTGTCATATGCCTTGAGCAAGAGTACAATGCTGTTTTTGTGCCGTAAGTATTGTATCTTTTCCAGAACTTGAATGTTCTTTGTTGAGAATGAAGCAACTTGATTTTCTCTATTTTTCTATTTCCTTTTTCCCATAATTACAAATATACTAGGCAACATTATGGTTTTCATATTTCCTATTCACTAGTAGTTTCTTGATTTTTCTCTTAATGGCTTGCCTCATAACTTGATAGAACTTGAATACTGCTATGGCCTTCTTTGGATGTTTAGTACTAAGGAACTGTAATTCTAGAACCCATTGATCTGCAAAACCATGGTGTTGGCGCCGATTTGGTCACCAAACACTAGAATGAACCGCCTGATGGTACTTGATACCTTTAGATGATGTAGGGTCGAATAAAGTTGAAGATTAAGCCACCTCTATGGTGGCCATCACCTATTTGGGGACAAACAACAACGAACCCTAGAGCCTTCTCGTGATGAGCAATACCTTGGGTTCGGCTTTGTGGGGTGGACGGTGGCGGCGGTTCGTGACGGGTCACCGGGTCGTTTAGCGGTGCTCCATGCGGCAGCGCGCAGCGCCGCCTGTCCACGACATGGGGTTTGTCGGTCCGCGACCTGGCGGCAGAAGCGACTTCTTCCCTGCGTTGCTCGGATGGTCCACGCTCTGGGTCGGACGGTCCGCGATGGTGTAGAGTCGTCTTCCTTCTCGCTGGAACCTAGATCTCGCCCCCTGAGGGAGAGATCTTAGGGTGCTCCAGACGACGTAGAATCCCCAGACGACATAGAGTCACCTAGGAATTAAGAGATCAATTCGAGTAAGAGATCTTGAGTGAAGTAGACGAAGTAGATCCTGCCTTCATCGGGGAAGCAAGATCCTAGGGTCGTCTTGGGGTCGCCAGGCCACCCAAGACGGATATAGGCGATATAGAGTTGAACAGGGATGGAGGTGGATATGTGGAAAGCTACAACTAAAGCTACATTACATCTACTCCTAGGGCAGGAAAGGTAAAGAAAGTAAATTGGTTCGATTGGAATGTGTTCGGGGGTTTTCAATCGGCTGTGCCCCTTCATATATATAGGGGGGTCTGGACTCATTCCTAGGCGATAGCCAATAGATCCCACGTGATTAGATGGATAACCATGCACGAGATAAGGATAATGCCCGAGTCAATCTGATCTCCAGGGCGTGGGCTGTCTGGGCCCTAGGGCCGGACCGTCCGTCACTTTTGGTGGAGCTCGGCAAACCAAAAGCACCAACGCTTTTGGAAACAATAGATATCATAAGTTATTTTGTTCCCGAAGTAAGGACTCAGCTCGATGCAAGTCATCAACTCTTGTGATCAAATAATATAAATATTTGATAGGACTTTGATCAGTTGATGCACAGAGGCCGTTTCGGATTGCATCCTCTTCGGCCATGACTGTCTGATCAACATGTCAATAGGCAAAAAACTTGTGGTGCCCCCTAGTCCGAATAAGCAAACGGATTGGGTCAGTAATATGGATTCATTGTCGTACCATCCCACACTTGAGTAGGACAACACATCGGCGATAAGCAGATTGGAAAGCACCATGACTTCCCTGGAGGAGGACTAGGCGATCTTGGTTCCACCACTTTTTGGGCTGGTTTAGTCGGCCTTTGCTTTCGCATAGATCGCCTTTTTAACTTTGTTTGTTTTATTAGCCGATTGTGTGGAACGACCTTCTTCATATATTTAGCAAGCAGCTGATCAAAATTAGGGCCGACTCTGCGGAGTCGGCCAGACGTCTTGGAAGTGTTTTGTTTCCTAGTACTTGTTTTAGGACGTTGTGGTCTGACGGTCTGAGGTCGCTGCTACTTCTAGTCATCTGCAGATCGTTCGGCCTTCATAGCCGAGGACAGGTGACCGTGATTGGGTGTCTGCTCCCCCCGGGTGCCTCCTGTCTTTCTTTTGTCTGGAGCCTTCCGAGTAACTACTCTGTGTGACATATTTGGCGCGCGAGGATCGCCAATGATGATATTTTTATCTTTACCTTTGTCGGTCGCATATGGCCGAATCAAGACTTTTTTGCTCGTCAGCGCTAATGTGGTGAAAGGGACCAGTGGCCTGTCAATCTTCACCTCTTGAAATCTCAATCGACCTTTATTTATAGCCAATTGTATTTGCCGACGAAAGATCACACAATCATTGGTGTTATGAAGAAAGCAGCCATGCCATTTACAATACACACGCCCTTTTAATTCTTCAACTAGAGGAATTGTATGTGACAATTTAATGTTACCATGCTTAAGTAACTCATCAAATATTTTATTACACTTAGCATAGCAACATTAAATGTGAACTTAACTTTTTTCTTTTGTGCCGAGTGTGGATAAGATTGAGTAGAAGATTTGGCCTTGGCAGGCCAAACAAGCTCAACGACGTGTAACCTTTTTGGCTCCTAGTGCTTAGGTGGTCGGCTATCTTTATGTCGACCTTCTGTACTAGGCCGTACTAGGACGATCACAGGTGGCTCTCGGTGCTCCGGACAGTCCAACTTGTGCCGTCGGATGGTCTGCGAGCGGACCGGACGGTCCGGTACTATTCCCGGACTGTCCGGTCGCGCCGGGCAATGCCTGCGACCCTTGTGATGGGCTCTGTGTGACTCTGAACTATTCCACGTAGGGTGTCGGACGGTCTGACGAAGGGTCGGACGGTCCAAGATCGTGTGCGGACGGTCCGAGATCGTGTGCGGACGGTCTGGCCGTGCTCAGAGTCGACCTACCGTTTAGTGAAGATGACGGTGACAGTCGTCCTGGATATGAGTCCACCGACACCAGAATATGGCTAGTTGTCGATATGTTTGGCGCGATTGTTTTGGTTCCCAATTCATGTGATAAACAATTAGGCATGTGAGTTTTTTCTAATGCATGCGTCATCCTCTCTATATCCTCCGTGATACTTTTAATCCGATTATCAAAAGAAATTTTAATAGATTAAATATTATCGGCTGACTTGGCATCACGTATCGTGGGGAGATCTTAGGGTGCTCCGGGTTGATAGGTCACTCGGGGTGTCCCCAGACGACGTAGAGTCACCTAGGAATTGAGAGATCAATTCGGGAAGAGATCTTGAGTGAAGTAGACGAAGTAGATCTTGCCCCCACCGAGCAAGCAAGATCCTAGGGTCGTCTTGGGGTCGTCAGGCCACCCAAGACGGATCTAGACGACGTAGAGTTGAATAGGGGTGGAGGTGGATATGTGGAAAGCTACAACTAAAGTAATGTTACAACTACTCCTAGGGCAAGGATGGTAAAGAAATTGGTTCGATTGGAATGTGTTCGGGGGTTCTCAATATAGGGGGAGGTATGGACCCGTTCTTAGGCGATAGCCGACTGATCCCACGTGATTAGATGGATAACCACGCACGAGATAAGGATAATCGCCCGAATCAATCTGATCGCGGGGACGCGGATCGTCCGGGCCCTAGGGCTGGACCGTCCACCACTTTTGGTGTTCAACACATGGTTTAAATAAAAAGAGGTATAGAGTGGACAGTGGGGTTTTTTAAACTTGAAAAAGCCTACAGTTTTTAGCAATACGATGGTATTCAAAACCATAAAATTTGTTGCATCCAAACAGGGTCTAAAAGGGTTAAAAAAACTGAACAAGCATTGTTTCGCATAATGCTTCACCAAGAAGCCACAGAAAATAGTCGAACTGCAGATATGCGAATTTGTTCATAATTATAGCCTTTGCTATCATTGTTGTCACCGCTGAAAGTTTCTGTTTGGACTTTAAAGTGATTTCTAATTACACAGGTGTGGTCACATGTGTTGCTGTATGCCATGCTCTTCACATTTGACTAACTGCCCACTTTGCCGTAAAAGAATTGACCAAGCTGTCAGAACCTTCCGCCATTGATGGTGGTATATGATGCAAAAAACTGGCATGGTACCACCACATGTACTGCTTCTGAAACCAATTGATTCTTGGAACTTGGAAGTGCTGGCTGCTATCAACCAACGACATGAACTGCAATACTGGGGCGAAGCAGCTTCAATGAGTTTGCTTTTTGAACAGAACAGTGAGTGATGCAAGTTGCAAGCTCATAATTGGCAGTTGATATATTCTCACTCCCTAGATAGTGCCAATGGGTGCTCTTGCCTGTAATGTACTACAACTCTGTACAGGACGCTCTTGTGTAAGTGCACATAGATTAGCAGATTGCTTATTGACAACATCGATGCCGGCAATATGTACTGTTGCCCATCGGCCATTTGTGCAAAGGAATAACAAAATCAGCTCGTTTAGTTGTGATAATCATTTTTTCTGGTGGGTGAGAATGAGACGCGTCTCTTGGTTTTTTTTTCGTATCCAGTTTATTTGTCAGGATCATAGGAAATAGATGATTTGTAATTTGTTGTATGTTTTAAGACTGTCCGTAGCATAATTCTGCTATTTGGGATTCAAATACATATTTGGAAATGATGATGTAGATATAGTAAGTGTTGATGGATCAAATATCATATTCAAGAGTTTTCGATATAAGAACATATATTTGGTAGATTTTGATCCAAGAGAAGCACATTTATCAATGTGCCTACTCTCCAAGACGACTTTAGATTGGCTTTAGCATAGAATATTTGCATGTATGAAAATAAAAGAATTGGATAGGCTTATCGAGAATAATCTATCAAGGGTTTGAGAAATATCAAATTTGATAAAGATAGATTATGTAGATCTTGTCAAGTCAAGAAATAAATTGAAAACACCCATCCTAACAAGAGCATGATGAGCACTAGTAAGCCATTAGAATTGTTGTACATTGATCTATTTGGAGCAACCACATATATAAGTATTGGTGAAACCAATTATGGTTTTGTAATTATAGATGACTTCTCAAGCTATCGTGGATTTTCTACCTCAATAACAAAAGTGAAGTCTTCATCTTCAAATCATTTATCAAAAAAGTAAAAATGAGTTTGAATTGAAGATTAAGAAAGTAAGAAGTGACAATGAAAATGAATTTAGAAACTCAAGAACGAATGATTTATGTGGTGAAATGGGAATTAAGCATGAGCTTTTAGCCAAATACACACTTCAATCAAATGGACTTGTCGAAAGAAAGAATAGAACATGTATTGATATGGCAAGATCCGTGCTTAGTGAGTGTCACACCCGTTTCCAAGGGGCAGAGCCGGGTGCATAGCATATGTGTGTCAGGATCTATTTCCACACATATGTTGACGTCACAAGTGTAATATATCAAAAGAACAATGCATAAAAGCGTAAATAACGATTATATTAACATATTACACTTCGAACAGACATAATGCCTTAACCTTTATTCATCAAAGTACAGCGAGACATGAACATCCATCCACAGGAAGATGACAGGGAGTATCACTAGACTAGCATCCATGGAGTTCAGCATCATATCTTCATCTACAAACTTCTGATCAAAATTAAGCAAGGGTGAGCTCACTTATGGTCGGGGCTCAGCAAGTGGGGGAAAAACTAATGCAAGGTAACAAGGTGAGGCTAAGGTTGAGCAGTAAGCATTTTAGTTGGTCAACATTTTATTAACAACACCTGTCTTACTAATAAGTGTGAATCCCAAGTATTCCCATTAAACAATGGTACAAGAGTATATCAAAAACACTTAAGTGAAACCACATAAGCAAACCATTGGCAGATCATCGGATCTCGTTTTATTTCCATCTTCAAGTTCAATTATCATGTGAGGAGTCCAGGCTGCTCATAACCGTGAGCACGACTGATATATCAGTTTTACACTCTGCAGAGGTGGCGCATCTTTACCCATGAGTCGCGATTCCCTTCTAGCCCGGGTTAGCTAGACCCGTATTCACTTCCGAGGTGAATGGCCAGGGTCTCACTACGAGGCTTCTCCCCAGAGTCCTGATTACGCAAATGTTGGAAATGGTCAAACTGCATAAGGTACACCTACCGTAACCAACTTATAGTCCAGACTACAGGGTAAAGCTTTGGGAACTATGCCCGTATCCAATCTGCCTGAGCCGGTACTATAAGCGCTTGCCAGATGCCCCCGTTCCGGTCGACCACGACCAACACCCAACATAAGACTTCTCTAGTTATTTAGCCAAGACCAGAGCCATGATAGTTCTCATGGTAGCACTGTTTTCCCGGGTGGTAACTCCATGTTCCAATTAATATGCAATAATCTTGTTTAACCATCGGGTTAACAACAATAGAGTAAACTTACCATTTGGAACATTAATATCATAAGCGGGAGTGACTGCATAAAGTTAAGTTGTAGCAATAGCATAACTACGAAGGTAAAGTATAATACCCAGGTTTGATCAAGGAGTAAGGTTGGAAAGGTTATCTAAATAGGTAACCCGTCAAATTATGCATATATATCCAAAAGAATAAACTTTATTAAATGTATTGTTTGAGATCAAACAGAGTATGCAGAGGGAGAAGTCAACTTGCCTTGCTTATTGAAAACTTGAGGTTCTTCCACGGATAGAAATAGATCTTGATTCTTAACTACTAGATCAACCACTGAATATCACACAAATAAACAAGAAGAACAAACACTACTCAATAACATACAACATTCACCATACGTAAAGTTAAAAGAAAGCCTAACGAAAAGAGAGCGTTCGCTTTTCAAAAACGTCGCAAGTCATAGTTATAATAAGAGGGTATTCTTTTCAAAAATGTGTGATCTATACTTTATAAAGCAAGATATAAGCTTAAAATATCTTAATCTTAATTAAAATATACAACTATTAGCTTCACCAAATTAATCTTTTATAAATCGTTATATGTGATATGTCTAAGATTAAGGGTTTATAAGACGATAAAACACGTTATAACAATATTAAACCTTTTTAACCTTTTAGAACAGATATAAGTTATATAGCTAAGGTTAATGCACTACTAATCACGTTATTAATTTTAGAAGCATTATGGAACATCTTATAAATCATTTATTTGAAAAGACCTTAAGATATAAGCCTAAACATGTTTTATGTGAAAAGATCATTAAACAATTAGTTATATTTATTTTCATTAAGGAAATACATGGTCTAATAGATTTTTATGCGAGAGATAATGAAACAATTAATTATCTTCACTTTTATTAAGAGAACACATAGTCTATATTATTATTAAGAAAGCTATATTCAAAGTCAATATATATAAACTAACATTTTAATTATAAAAAGAACACGAACACTAATTTCTTTATTTCTTCCTTAGGAAAACTAAGTGATTTATATAAAATATAGACTAAGTTCTATGAAATGATTAATCATGTCATATATCTAGTTATGAATAAATTGACTATAGGTTTGATTATGAGAAAGTATAATTAATCTATTAATTCTCTTTAGTTCTAAATTAGGAACGACCAGTCCAGTTCATTAAAAAGGAACAATCATTTTAGTTATGTGGATGAATTAAGTTATATTAATATTATTAGAAATCCCTATCTGGCATATTCATATCTAAATATGAAATACTTGAATATAAATATAAATCATAAAAAGGTTATTATATAATTATTTATATAGTACGTTTGATTAAGAAAAGGTGAACTATTTTTTTTGTTTTTAACTTTATAATTAGAAAACTACAGATGAATTGACTATAACACACAAATTGATTTACGAGAGCACGAAAACTATTGAAAATACATAATTAGAGAGGTTTATCACATAATTAAAGAGCTTAACAAAATAATGATTAATTTGCTAAATATTATTTCTGTAAAATAAATTAGTGCAGGGGCTAGTTTGTGATTAAACGTAGATTTAAGGGGTAGATCGCATATCGGGCATTGTCTTCTACCTCTAGTATGTGCAGGACAGGGGAGGCGCATGGGCTTCAGGGTCGTTGCAGCACAGGGCCGTTGCAGCACAGGAGCGACGCTTCAACGGTAGTGGCGCTGTGCTCCGGCAAGGCGATGCGAGCGCAGAGGCGACACGTCAGCAAACTGAGGTGTGGACAGTAGGGGCTCCACGTGGTGTTTCGGTCGCGGAGGCCAAGTCACTAGTCACCCGCAGCGAGCTCCGATGACGACTGTGTGGACGGCTGCGGCAGCACGACAGGCGATGGCATAGCAACGGCGAGGGCACGAGCGTGTGAGCAGCAGCAAGGCTAGAGAGAAAACGATGGAGTAGGAGCTCGGGGCACCGTCTTTTATAGCCACGGGTAAGGGAGAGAGGGGACGCCGTGTCATGGTGGCCATTCATGGCGCCATTAAAGTGGAGTAAACTGCCGCATGAATGGTGGCGCGAATGAAGGGGAAGCAAATCGTCGTGGTGTAATGGGGGAGAGGAACGGGCGGCGGCGTGGCTCCACAACGATAAGTGGGACGGCGGGCAGACAGAGACAACAGTGCTGTCCGGTGGCTCGGCGCTTCGCGTCGAGCAGCTAAACTGCGAGCGTTACGTGGGATGAGAAATAGAAGATTCATATGACACAAGGGTCCCACATGTCATAGGAAAAGAGAGGAGGTGAATGGCAGGTGGGCCTTATGCATGGCTATGAAGAAGTCTTACGTGCATTTGGATTGGGCTGGCTGGGGCCAAGGCCGTTCATGCGAGATGGATATGGCTGGGTGTGCGCGCGTGCGGTTTTTTATTTTCATTTCTTCTTTTTTTAACGTGTGTATGTGTATTCGTGAGTGTTTTGCGTTTTTTCTTTTCAAATTCCTAATCGTTTTCTCTTTTCCTGTTTATTAATATATGAGTGTTAATATATATATATATATTTATTTAAATACTTCATAGAAAAACTATAATAAATTTAAAAGATAATGTTCTATAGATAAAATACTCAATTTTAAAGAATAAGTCATTTTAATCAAAAGTCTATTATTTAAATAGATTAGGCTCCATAAAAAAGGAAATATTTTTTTTTCACAAATACCTACAAGGAAAGCTATTAACCTATCAAAAAGCATGTTTCAAAAACACTTATTTTAACAAATCATTCTTTTTTTATAAAATGAGATTTTCACAGTAACTTATATTCAAAAATTGGATACATCAAACAAAATTTATGCTTCAGCATGAATGCATTAAACACTCTATAAATTTTATTACTCAAAGATTACTTATCTTTGTTTGTATCACCATTTCATTATTTGAAAACATAAATATTTTCCTTTCCACTGAAAATTAATAATATAAACTAAGTTATCTTTAATTGATGGATTTAGGGTGTTACAAAATCTACCCCTCTAAAAAGAATCTCGTCCTCGAGATTTGGGAAGGCTAGCAAGAAAACAAAGATGATACATGGCTTTTTGTAGGTTCTTAGTTCACAACGGACTCTTCCAAACTTAAGGAACTTATCTTCCTCTTTGCTCCACAATGAATACTAATCAGGCGACCTTCATCATCATACTTAAAAATGGTTGGTCTTCTGGATTATTGCTTAGGTCATGCTTTGCAACCTTCTTCTTTAGTTGGTCTAGATGCTTCTTGGGACATTCGCGAATAATATGTCCTTCATTTTTGCAGTAGTAGCAAGCACCTCTTGCTTTGAGTTCTTCACGAGTCAACTTTGCTTGACCAACAGGGAATGAGGGTTGATTGGGTATCTGTATCTCATATAGCTGAGCCTGACTTGATTCTTCTATTTTGGTATCCATGTGTTTCATGGCTTTTGCTTGTGGTTGAGGTGGACTAATCATGTATCCAAACATTTTTCTATTCCTTTTGTTGTTCTTCATTCCATTCATCAAATATCTCTGTGACTCATTTTTCTCGTTCATAGTTGTTAAGGTAGGAATATTATCGTTGGCATCATTTACTTTATTTCCATTGGGGTTCATCATCTAGTTAGAGGGTAGAAGAGTTAGTGAGACAGACTGCATAAGAGGCTTGCATGACATTAAGATAAAGTGCTAACACAACATTCTGATGATTTCCAATTCCGCCTAGCTTCATCATACTACAAGAGTGTACAAGGGTTATAATCCTTAATAGAGATCTTTTGAACTTTATAGGTTTCAGGGCATGATATCCAAATCACCTTTCTGATCCAACAGTATTTCTTTGAGCACAAATTGAGAGAAAGACTTGAGCGGGACTTTAGGGCAACTATAGTAGAGCATCACATTGTTTGCATATAGCAGATGACACCATATTTTATTCTCTTAATAAAGAGGCAAAATACAATAGGTGCGAGAGATTTTCCAAATTTATTCATGTATCACTTAGCACAATTACAATTCTTGAAAGGGGCAACATCTTGACATTTTTTTTTCTTCGTGAGACATACTCCTTCTTTTAGCTAATTGATATATTATTCTTCCTTGTCAGATGCACCAATCAGAGCTGGAGGGTGATTGTCTTCAACTACTATTCTTTTTCCAGATGGGGTTTCCAAACACATGGTTCTATGTTGGATTACTGCTTTAGTTCTTTGTAACCAATTCTTTCCAAGAATCACATCCTTTCCCATTGATTCTATCACTAGGAGATCAGCTGGAAAATCTATCCCGTTGATTTTAACACTTACTTTTGGACATATGTAGTTTACTAACATTTTTCCTTCGGGTGCAATGATGGTCTTCCTTGGTCTCAAGGGACACTTGAAGATACCATACTTTGTTGCAAACTGGTCACTGATAAAAGAATGTGTTGTACAAGGATCATACAACACAGTGGCGATGGTTGTGTGAATGACTAGTGTTCCAAAAATTACTGCATCATCATATGGAATGGTTCCTGTCACTGCATAACTTATCTTTCCTATGGTCTCTTTCTGTTGTTTATTCTTTGTTGATGCATGGGTTTGAGGGTGTTGTCTTTTCTTTTGGACCTTATTGATCTCCACATCCTTCTTAGGACAACCATTAACAAGATGGCCGGTATCACCACAGCCAAAGCAAGCACGACTTGACAAGTTACATGGTGGAGTTGTCTTTACGATGTTGGTAGAAATTTCTGTGTATTTTTGTTCACATTCCATGTCTGAAGACTGAGATAGCTTCATCTCGGAGGTGATCTGTAGTGAACTCTTCTCAGGACAGTTACAGAAGTAATGACCTTCACGTCCACATTGATAGCAAGCTTTTCTTGAAGTTATTTCTTGACTTTTTCCATGTTTCCCTTTTTTTTCTTGGAACTGATGCGACGACGAGGCTGGAACTGTGTGCAGGTGATAGTCCATCCATCAATGTAACACTCATTTGCTTCTTTTTGGAGCTGAGCATCCTTGTGATGTTTCCTTTTTGGAAAACCTAGCAATTCATCTTCTGACAGTGCATCTGCTATTAGTTGTTCTTGGGAAGACCATTGACTTTTTATACCAGAAAATAAAATCCGGTTCTTCTGTTTTGTAGTTTCACTTTTGTTTGTACTGATCTGGCGACAAGGAATTCCATAGTACTCACAACAACAACATGTTCCAAGATCATTTGTCTGTTGGTGTGCATCCTTTTGTTCATCAGTTGTTTCATTTCTAGTGACATTTCGACTTGCCAACACTTGCTGGTATGAGGAGGTGAGTTGTGATACATTCTGTATTACAAGAGCTTGTGCATGTAACAGCTTTTCTAAGTCAACTATCGAGGGTGATGTTGTGGTTGATGTCATATGGTTATCGGTAGTCTGCTCATGTGCTATAATTTCTGCTAAATCAACTTGTTGGAGTCTAGCTACCACTTGAGATGTTGCTTGCAGAAACTGTGCATGCGCCTTCTTGAACTGTTCCATCTGAGACTTAGCTGGAGGAGTTGCCAACACACTGTATTCTTTGCACTTAGTGACATCACTTATAGTTGTCATTCCAAGTTCTGACATCTGTATGGGTATGGAAGAATGGAAGGGACGAAAGGGTTGAGCAAAGACAGATTATAGAGAGCAGAGAAAACCCATCTATCTAAGGTTTTACCTAGCTAACTGATGCCGTTATGGACAAAAGTCACACAATACACCAACAATCATTTCAAAGAAACAAATCAAACATGAACTCAAGCATACCAGCACAACACAATTCAATTCTACTCATTCAACCAAAACAAAAGGTGAGACAAGGTTTGGAATAAGAAAGATATTATAAAAATCAAGGAGTTGGGTAAGAATTATCAAGGAGTTAGACAAGACATATTTGTTGGTGGCCAAGAGTAAAATAAGATAACCATGAATTATTAAAGTGAGGATAAATGATACAACCAAGGATATGAGGTGAGTTAGGGAGAAAGCTTTATCAAGGAGACAAAATAGAGAGGCATAGGTTTAATATATCAAGGTAGATATTGCGCAAGAGTGGCAATACAATGGCACGAAAGCAAAAGTATAAGAATTCAATAGGGAGAAAGCATTATCAAGGAGAAAAGTAGAGAGGCAAAAGTTTAATATATCAAGGTAGATATTGCCTAAGGATGGCAATACAATGGCAAGTAAACAAAAGTATAAGAAGTCAAGGGTTTTATAGCGATATTATGGATTAGAAAACCACTATAATATAATATAACATCATCCTTACCGATCTAGTCGAAAAACTTAATAACATAAAACTATCTATCAACCTAATCAAGAAGTCAAATAATAGATCCTGGGGATCCATAACAAAACTTCTTGCGGAGTGGGGATAAGACAGATAATAGGGCATCATCGATAGCTTCGAAAGAGTTTCTTCTCGCAAACTTCGCTTCAAGTTCCGAAATCCTAACTTGATCATCTTGCAATGCTTCTCATTAGAACCTTCTGATAGACGAAGAATCAGACAAGAAAAGTTGCAAATAAAAGAGACGAGTCTTGATATAAAGTAAGTTTTTATCGAGGAAAATATATCAGGCTTTGAAAGACTAACTGGGATTTCCATTTCTAACTAATCTAGCGACCTACGGTCACATTGCTTTGATACCACTTCTGTCACTATGGCGGAACCACCCAAATTATTCCAGCTTAAGTGCCTAAGTCACGCCTCAGGGGCCGCAACACACTTAAATCGGAATAACCTGTCAGTCCCTCAAATCTAGTCTGATGGAGCCACTTAACCAGGATCAAATTCCACAATCTCACTCGAAGGTGAGTCACAAAAGAAATACAATAAAATAGGAAACCTCAAATTAAGTGCTGAATTATTACATGGGTTGGAGTTTTGAGTAGCAAATAAGAGTTCACGAAATAAAATGCAGCGGATAATCGATGTCGTCGGTATCGAGGAAATGGGCAAGGCCTAGCCCACTACTCCTCGTGCTCCTCTCCTGCCGGAGCAGCATCCCACTCGACCGTCCAACCCGGTGGCAGGGTGGCAGGCCAAGTCACACCATCAACCATTTCCTGAATGGTACCTGCAAAAATTATGCCACAAGCAAGGCTGAGTATACTAATACTCAGCTAGACTTACCCGGTGTGAGGAGTCTACTCCTCTACCTCTAGACTATGCAGCTGTTTGGCTGAGGGGGTTTGGTTTGCCAAAAGCACTAGCTGTTTCTAAAATCAATTTTTAGCTTTTCAATTTCTATCATCATTAACTTAGTTAGATTTGCTCCTTCTAAGCATTCATGGTGACAATCATTTAGTTCAATCAACAAGTTATCTCATGTAACCTCATTTCACTTCTTACTCGATGCAGTACAAGGGGTCAAGCAGTCTCATTAGCTGCGAGAAGCAGACGATTCGAATCGAGTTTTATCCTTGCAAGGTAAACCTAAACACACGGCATGTCAGGGTACTCCGACCCCACACATGACAACCGTCCCCATCGATTCCCCGTTCGTGTCCAGGCCTCACCGCCTTGGCATACAATGCTCCACTGACCCCGGCTGCCGCCGTGCAGTGACCACACTTGTACCCACCATAGCTAGCATGGGAGACCCAGTCTCAGGTCGCATGAGGGATAAAGTCCGCGCCCGGCTTCACTCAGGTACTAGGTTTACCAGTTACCATTTTTCCCGGCATGTGCTTAGTACGTTCAAAAGCTTGACTCAGGTATCCACACATTAATCCTTAATTCTTTTTCCCCATCTTATGGACAAGGCATCCTCCCTGGATCCAAGTCCATAGACTAACATAGATCCCGTTATCAAGATGAATACAATCAATTCCTGACCTCACGCGAGTGCTAGAAAAATCACTCAACTTCTACCGAGATCCTGATTAGCAAGCAGCTACTCGACCTAGCAGACTAGTATCCATCTCAAAAAGGAATCCTAAGTTCATGCAACTAGAGGTTTTAAGCAACTCCTACACTTAAGTGCACATTACAATCCTACAAGCATTAAGTGTAGTAAAGTAGCATATAATAATACGGTTATGCATATAAACCGGGGCTTGCCTTCAATAGCTGGGGCTGCAGGGAGATCCTCGATAGCAGCCTCGGAAGCTTGCTCCTGGTCCTCCTCTTGGGCAGATCCTGGCTCGGGGATGAGCACGTACTCTCCATCGGCAAGATTACAATCTAATGAATGCAATGCGTAAGATATATGCATGATATGATATGTGCTTTAGAAATTACAACTTTTGACAGTGTATGATCTACTTGAGTTAGACAAGGTTAAACCTTACTTATGTAAGACTTTTGGGTGGTATACTTGGTAAATTGGGTCAAACTTAGCTAAGTAAGTGGTAGGTTCATTTTCTTTGGGGTTCCACTGAATTCTTTTTAAAGCCTTAGTGAGTTTGACAAGAATTCAAGTAGGACTTATTGGAGTGAGGTTTATTTCTTCTTTCTTCTCCTAAAGTTTTTGGAGTGGGTTTGAACTACAAGTTGTTTTAATAAAATTCCAAAAATCCTGAAAAAAATTACAGTGGCCTATTACTGGTGTATAATTCTCTGTCTCAAAATTTGGGGTTCAAAAAGTGAATAGTTTTCTATGGACAAAATTACCAAATTTTAGGGCAGGAGGGGTGATTTGAACTACAACTATTACTTAACAGCAGGTAATTCTCTAAAATTTATTTTTGCTGTCTTTTAGGTGCTATAACATGACTTGACACAAATTTATAGTCATTATTACCTATTAATTATTTTACTAGGGTTTTCTCAAGTTTCTAGCTAAGGAGGTGCTTTCTATTACCACTATATTTGAAAAATATCAAACAATAGATTTCTGATTTTTCTTAGCTTCTATTTTGTGCAAGAGCAATCATTCTGAAGTTTGGCATCTTTTTGCTTAAGGGAAGGGGTGGTATGCATTAATTGGATTAAATGGCCTTTCTTATAAAATATTAGTAATAGGTATTATTTTGCATCTTTTTAATGGGTTTGCATTTTTCTCTGGTGGCCTATCTCATTATTGACCTAGCAAAATTTTATTTGCCCATTATTGTATTATTATGTGTTACTCATGATTTATTTGGAAAATGACTCATTATCATATTATATTTATTTACCGTACTTAAAATGATGGGCTGGGGTGTTTATTATTTTTGTAGTGGGGTTCTGGTGGTTACAAGTCCACTGGATTTTTATTATCAATTTTTGGTCTGGTTTTGTAATTTTAATAATTGATTTCTAGTTGGAATAATGCTAAATAAAACATTTTATTCTAAAACTGATCTGGACTAAGGGTCTCTTTATTTTTACTAGGTTCTCTGTTACTTAAGCAAACTAGAAAAAATAATTTTACTCACTGTTCATTAATTTCTAATGCCTTTCTGATTTTCCTAAGTTTTGGGCAGAAATGGTTTTTAATGAATATTTATACTATATTCTTCAATACTGGGGCTCCTACTATTTTTAAACAGTGCTCAAATGAGGGTTGAACATCTACAAATTTTCTTAGGTTCAGCACAGAAGCAAAACTAATTTTCCTGAATTAAACAAGGTTTGGTCAGTTTCTGTTTTTAATTTTAAACTCTAAAAATTAGAACAGAAAGCATAGGGTTTATTATTTTTAAATGATAGTTCATAATATTTAGGATCTAGCAAAATTAGTTTGACAACTTTTGATTAAGAATTCATCAAGTTATGGATTTCCTAAGTTCTCTGGTTATTTAAAAAGATTAACAGAATTGATTAAAGGGAAAACTACTTTGCACTGGGGTCCCTGGCGGGTATTTCAAGTTTTTTCTCATGAATCAGTCCCTAGGCTACTATTCACATGAGACACTGACATGCAGAAAACCCCCCGGGTTCTTCTAATCCTAACCCGAGGTCCTTCTCCTAACTTAAACAGTGCCCGCGGCGGAAGAAAGGGCGAAGGGGCTTACCGGCGACGAGATTGCTCCGGTGAGGTGGTCGAGGACGTAGGGGAGGTCTCGGGGATCACAACGATGTGCGGGTCGCCGTCGGGGGTGGTCGGAGTTGGCCGGTCCGCGTGCGCAGGCGGGGGAGCTCGTCGGCGGTGAGGAGTCCGGCCTATCCAGGGCGAAATTGACCAATCAAATGGGTCAGAGAGCTTCACCAGGGATCAATGAAGAGGTGCACGCGAGGAATTGAAGAATGGCTCACCGGAGAGCTCGGTCCACGCGCGGGGGCGGGCGACCGAAGTCCGGCGAGGGCGATTTTGGGCTTCTGGTGAAGTCCTGCCGGGTCCGAGGGCTTGGAGAGCTTCACGGGCCTATGGAGGAACTAACCGAAGCACTGGCGTGTTTTGGGGGCGACTGGAGTGGGCTGGCCACGGTGGCCGAAGCTCTGGTGGCAATGGCGGGCGGAAAAGAGCTCGCCGGAGCTAAGGAGGGGTGGCTGGCCGGTGATGGTGAGCGCGAGGTGAAGTGAGGCGCGCCCAGGGAGGCTTTATAGGCGCGGGCGGGCACGGCCGAGGGCAAGGGCGCGCGGCGGACTTGACCGAACGTCGGGGCGAGCGCGCACGCGGGTTGGGCGAGCGCCGGCGTGCCGACCAGGGTTGAACACGTGTGCCCGTGCGTTCTGCCCAAGTTCTGGCGCGTGTGGTCACTCATCCGAGCCTGCTCTCGCCTTGGTCAGTGCACAAAACCTCTTCCCCTCCCTACAAGCTACCGATCTTGTGTGGGGGTCATAGGATTTTGCCTACTGGTTGCAGAGATATGGAGCCCGGAAATCCAGTTTGTCTCCCTGCTCAAATCCGAGGCAAATCCAAGGTTTTGTCGTGTCTAGGGCTCGCGTCCCAATGCCATCTTCTGGCATGCGACAGAGGGGTTAGTTAGGCACGTTTTTGTTAATGGGGCCATTAGGATTTGAGTTAGGGATCAAGGTGAACACGCTTGATCTTTGGCTCAAGGTCTGAAATTCAGAATTCTGAAATTCAGAATTCCCTATTGAGTCCCCACATGAGAAGCTTGTTTTGGGGTTTTATTTGAATTATTTTGGCCAAGCTCCCTCAATCTTTATTGTTGCTTATTAAATGTATTTCAATGTTTATAATTGGCCCAAGCCATGATTTTAAATATTTCATGCCCTTTTCCCCATTCTCTTGATTTTTGCTCATAGGGCTCAATTAGGGTTTTTATTGGGGTTGTTCATGTTGCCTTTTTGAAAACCCATTTGTTTTGCACATGATACTTTTAAGTATAAGCTTGGTGGATCCTTTATTATTAAGTCAATTTGATGTTCATACTTAAATTTTGTTCACATAAGATGATGGTTCATGGGTTAGCACTTTGAGAGAAACCCTAGGTGACACTGGGGTGTCACAGTCACACCCGTTTCCAAGGGGCAGAGCCGGGTGCATAGCATATGTGTGCCAGGATCTATTTCCACACATATGTTGACGTCACAAGTGTAATATATCAAAAGAACAATGCATAAAAGCGTAAATAACGATTATATTAACATATTACACTTCGAACAGACATAATGTCTTAACCTTTATTCATCAAAGTACAGCGAGACATGGACATCCATCCACAGGAAGATGACCGGGGGTATCACTAGACTAGCATCCATGGAGTTCAGCATCATATCTTCATCTGCAAACTTCTGATCAAAATTAAGCAAGGGTGAGCTCACTTATGGTCGGGGCTCAACAAGTGGGGGAAAAACTAATGCAAGGTAACAAGGTGAGGCTAAGGTTGAGCAGTAAGCATTTTAGTTGGTCAACATTTTATTAACAACACCTATCTTACTAATAAGTGTGAATCCCAAGTATTCCCATTAAACAAAGGTACAAGAGTATATCAAAAACACTTAAGTGAAACCACTTAAGCAAACCATTGGCAGATCATCGGATCTCGTTTTATTTCCATCTTCAAGTTCAATTATCATGTGAGGAGTCCAGGCTGCTCATAACCGTGAGCACGACTGATATATCAGTTTTACACTCTGCAGAGGTGGCGCATCTTTACCCATGAGTCACGATTCCCTTCTAGCCCGGGTTAGCTAGACCCGTATTCACTTCCGAGGTGAATGGCCAGGGTCTCACTACGAGGCTTCTCCCCAGAGTCCTCATTACGCAAATGTTGGAAATGGTCAAACTGCATAAGGTACACCTACCGTAACCAACTTATAGTCCAGACTACAGGGTAAAGCTTTGGGAACTATGCCCGTATCCAATCTACCTGAGCCGGTACTATAAGCGCTTGCCAGATGCCCCCGTTCCGGTCAACCACGACCAACACCCAACATAAGACTTCTCTAGTTATTTAGCCAAGACCAGAGCCATGATAGTTCTCATGGTAGCACTGTTTTCCCGGATGGTCACTCCATGTTCCAATTAATATGCAATAATCTTGTTTAACCACCGGGTTAACAACAATAGAGTAAACTTACCATTTGGAACATTAATACCATAAGCGGGAGTGACTGCATAAAGTTAAGTTGTAGCAATAGCATAGCTACGAAGGTAAAGTATAATACCCAGGTTTGATCAAGGAGTAAGGTTGGAAAGGTTATCTAAATAGGTAACCCGTCAAATTATGCATATATATCCAAAAGAATAAACTTTATTAAATGTATTGTTTGGGATCAAACAGAGTATGCAGAGGGAGAAGTCCACTGTCCTTGCTTATTGAAAACTTGAGGTTCTTCCACGGATAGGAATAGATCTTGATTCTTAACTACTAGATCAACCACTGAATATCACACAAATAAACAAGAAGAACAAACACCACTCAATAACATACAACATTCAGCATACGTAAAGTTAAAAGAAAGCCTAACGAAAAGAGAGTGTTCGCTTTTCAAAAACGTCGCAAGTCATAGTTATAATAAGAGGGTATTCTTTTCAAAAATGTGTGATCTATACTTTATAAAACAAGATATAAGCTTAAAATATCTTAATCTTAATTAAAATATACAGCTATTAGCTTCACCAAATTAATCTTTTATAAATCGTTATATGTGATATGTCTAAGATTAAGGGTTTATAAGACGATAAAACACGTTATAACAATATTAAACCTTTTTAACCTTTTAGAACAGATATAAGTTATATAGCTAAGGTTAATGCGCTACTAATCATGTTATTAATTTTAGAAGCATTATGGAACATCTTATAAATCATTTATTTGAAAAGACCTTAAGATATAAGCCTAAACAGGTTTTATGTGAAAAGATCATTAAACAATTAGTTATATTTATTTTCATTAAGGAAATACATGGTCTAATAGATTTTTATGCGAGAGATAATGAAACAATTAATTATCTTCACTTTTATTAAGAGAACACATAGTCTACATTATTATTAAGAAAGCTATATTCAAAGTCAATATGTATAAACTAACATTTTAATTATAAAAAGAACGCGAACACTAATTTCTTTATTTCTTCCTTAGGAAAACTAAGTGATTTATATAAAATATAGACTAAATTCTATGAAATGATTAATCATGTCATATATCTAGTTATGAATAAATTGACTATAGGTTTGATTACGAGAAAGTATAATTAATCTATTAATTCTCTTTAGTTCTAAATTAGGAACGACTGGTCCAATTCATTAAAAAGGAACAATCATTTTAGTTATGTGGATGAATTAAGTTATATTAATATTATTAGAAATCCCTATCTGGCATATTCATATCTAAATATGAAATACTTGAATATAAATATAAATCATAAAAAGGTAATTATATAATTATTTATATAGTACGTTTGATTAAGAAAAGGTGAACTATTTTTTTTGTTTTTAACTTTATAATTAGAAAACTACAGATGAATTGACTATAACACACAAATTGATTTACGAGAGCACGAAAACTATTGAAAATACATAATTAGAGAGGTTTATCACATAATTAAAGAGCTTAACAAAATAATGATTAATTTGCTAAATATTATTTCTGTAAAATAAATTAGTGCAGGGGCTAGTTTGTGATTAAACGTAGATTTAAGGGGTAGATCGCATATTGGGCATTGTCTTCTACCTCTAGTATGTGCAGGACAGGGGAGGCGCATGGGCTTCAGGGCCGTTGCAGCACAGGGCCGTTGCAGCACAGGAGCGACGCTTCGACGGTAGTGGCGCTGTGCTCCGGCAAGGCGATGCGAGCGCAGAGGCGGCACGTCAGCAAACTGAGGTGTGGACAGTAGGGGCTCCACGTGGTGTTTCGGTCGTGGAGTCCAAGTCACTAGTCATCCGCAGCGAGCTCCGGTGACGACTGTGTGGACGGCTGCGGCAGCACGACAGGCGATGGCATAGCAACGGCGAGGGCACGAGCGTGTGAGCAGCAGCAAGGCTAGAGTGAAAACGATGGAGTAGGAGCTTGGGGCACCGACTTTTATAGCCACAGGCAAGGGAGAGAGGGGACGTCGTGTCATGGTGGCCATTTATGGCGCCATTAAAGTGGAGGAAACTGCCGCATGAATGGTGGTGCGAATGAAGGGGAAGCAAATCGTCGTGGTGTAATGGGGGAGAGGAACGGGCGGCGGCGTGGCTCCACAACGATAAGCGGGACAGCGGGCAGACAGAGACAACAGTGCTGTCCGGTGGCTCGGCGCTTCGCGTCGAGCAGCTAAACTGCGAGCGTTACGTGGGATGAGAAATAGAAGATTCATATGACACAAGGGTCCCACATGTCATAGGAACATGTCATAGGAAAAGAGAGGAGGTGAATGGCGGGTGGGCCTTATGCATGACTGTGAAGAAGTCTTACGTGTATTTGGATTGGGCTGGCTGGGGCCAAGGCCGTTCATGCGAGATGGATATGGCTGGGTGTGTGTGTGCGATTTTTTTTATTTTCATTTCTTCTTTTTTTAACGTGTGTATGTGTGTTCGTGAGTGTTTTGCGTTTTTTTTCTTTTCAAATTCCTAATCGTTTTCTCTTTTCCTGTTTATTAATATATGAGTGTTAATATATATATATATATATATTTAGATACTTCATAAAAAACTATAATAAATTTAAAAGATAATGTTCTATAGATAAAATACTCAATTTTAAAGAATAAGTCATTTTAATAAAAAGTCTATTATTTAAATAGATTGGGCTCCATGAAAAAGGAAATAATTTTTTTCCACAAATACCTACAAGGAAAGCTATTAACCTATCAAAAAGCATGTTTCAAAAACACTTATTTTAACAAATCATTCTTATTTTATAAAATGAGATTTTCACAGTAACTTATATTCAAAAATTGGATACATCAAACAAAATTTATGCTTCAGCATGAATGCATTAAACACTCTATAAATTTTATTACTCAAAGATTACTTATCTTTGTTTGTATCACCATTTCATTATTTGAAAACATAAATATTTTCCTTTCCACTGAAAATTAATAATATAAACTAAGTTATCTTTAATTGATGGATTTAGGGTGTTACAGTGAGTACAATATGAGTGGTGCACTGGTGCTTTTGGGCAGAAACTGTCAGCATGTCATGTCATGCAAGCAATAGGCTTTTATTATAATTGGTTATTGAAAAAACATCATATGAGCTATTGGTGGCTAGAAATCTAATATTGTTTATCTTATAGTCTTTGGTTGTGAATGTTATATTATCAAAAAAGGCATTGAATAAAGCAAATTTGAGAATAAATGCGATGAAGGTTTTCTATCGGAGACATCAAGAAAAGCTTATATAGTCTACAATATAACTCATGGTATAGTTGAAGAAGTATATATGTTGAGTTTGGTGAATCAAGTGGCTTTCAAGATAAAAAAACATATATGATGTGAGAGGTATTCAACTAAACAATGCAATGAAGAATATAAAAATCAGTGATTTGAAGCAAGAGAAGTGACAAAATAAGATCAAGTAATCCCTTCCTCAAGTATGCACATCAAGATCAAATCCATCAAGTACAAGACCAACAATTAGCTAGTTCAACTCAATTAGCACAATCAAGCTCAGGTACTCAAAGACAAATTGTCCAACTGGTCACTACTGCAATAGATCATCCACTAGAAAAATAGTTAAAGACTTGAGAAGTGGTGTTCAAACAATGTTGGATAAGAAAAATTTTATGAGCACTACTCATTTGTATCATCCATTGAGCCCAGGATTAAAGATACAATGTTGGATATTGGTTGGATAAATGCCATGCATGAAGAGATCAATAATTTTACAAGAAATGAAGTATGGGAATTAGTTGAGAGGCCTCAGAACTATAATGTTGTTGGAACAAACTGAGTCTTCAAGAACAAGCAAATTGAAGATTATATAGTTGTAAGAAACAAAGAAATACTTGTTACACTCAAGTGGAAGGTCTTGACTTTGGAGAGACATATGCCTCAGTTGCAATATTGGAAGCAATAAGAATCTTAATGGAGTATGATTGTGCTCATACTATCAAGTTATACCAAATGAATGTCAGGAGTGCAATTCTTAATGGGTACATCAATGAGCTAGGATTTTTTGAATAAGCACCCGATTTTGAAGATAGAAAAAAACTCAACCATATGTACAAACCCAAGAAGGCATTATATGGATTGAAACAAGCACCTAGAGCATGGTATGAGAGATTAAGATATTTGTTACTCTCAAAGGGGTTCAGGGGTTCAAGATGAGGTCTAACAAGTTTGCTAAGTGTTGAACAGGAAACTGAGTATATTTCATACACTTCAATAATGTATAATGAGAAGTGTATAAAGGTTCAATAAGAAGTCAAACTTGATGATATTTCATAGAGTGTTCAAATGAAGGCCAAAGTTGTGTATTGTTGTATTGTAAGAAGATTAGTAGGGAGCGCCAGTGCCACTCAAGCCCAACAACCAAGAATGGGTAGCTTGTTGCTATGGCTAGGCTATGAAAATATTGTGGTGAATCTCTTGACTAGAAACAATCTAGTTCAAGCCAAAGACAATAAAGCAAAGGGAGTTGATGAAATAAATTTTGTATTTTGTAATATTATAGCATTATGTGAAAGTGAAATGAAAATCGGGTTAACCATTTTCTATAATTAATTTTGGTGGTTGATGATCAACACAAACATATGGGCTAATTGGTTTGTCTAGATATTATTAATTATAGGTGCATAAGGTTCAACACAAACCAAGAAAGAATTCAGTTAGGGGACACAATTTGATTAAAGCAAAAGGACTTGAGTGTGCTGAAGAATGGCGCACCGGACTGTCCGGTGTGCCATCGGACAGTGTCTGGTGCACCAGGACCGTATAGAGCTAAACCAGCCACTCTCGAGAAAATGGAGGCGCGCTCCGCTATAATTCACCGGACTGTCCGGTGTGCCATCGGACTGTCCGGTGAACTAGTGGAGCAACGGCTCTGTGCGCGCAACGGTCGACTGCAGAATGAACAATAAAAGTGAACAGTGTGCGGCAGAGTCAGAGCAGCGAAGTCAGAGGGCACCGGACTGTCCGGTGCAGCTAAAAGACAAGGCGCTCCAACGGTCAACTGATCAGAACCCTAACTGTTGCGCTGACGTGGCGCGCACTGGATAGCGCAAAGTGGTTGTCCGGTGGCGCACCGGACTATTCGGTACGCCCTTCGCCAGCAACCTTTGCCAACGGCTACAAAGTGGTTGGGGCTATAAATATCCCCCAACCACCACATCCTTTGGTATCCAAGTTTTTTGAAGATCACATTCAATACAAGAGCTCTAGCATTCACTCCAAGACACAATTTAAAAGATCAAATCCTCTCCAAGTCCCAAATTCATCTCAAACACTTAGTGACTTGTGAGATTGAGATTTTGTGTTCATTTGCGCTCTTGTTGCTTGGATTGCCTTCTTTCTTTCTCATTTCTTTTCTAAAGTGATTTGTAATCGAAGCAAGAGACACCTAAGTGTGTGGTGGTCCTTGCGAGGTCTAAGTGACCCAAGAGATTAAGGAAAAGGCTCACTCGGTCTAAGTGACCGTTTGAGAGAGGGAAAGAGTTGAAATAGACCCGGTCTTTGTGACCTCAACGGGGACTAGGTTCTTTGGAACCGAACCTCGATAAAACAAATCACTGTGTTCACTCGCCCTGATTCTTGTTTGATCTGTTTTCCTCTCTCTTCGGACTTGAATTTAATTCTAACGCTAACCCTGACCTTAGTGTGTGTTTAAAGTTGTAAATTTCTGGTTTCACCTATTCACCCCCTCTAGGCGACTTTCAGAAAGCAAGCATGTTTGGCAAATAGAAAATAAGACATGAGTTGATGATTATAGAATTGTCTCATATAGTGTTTTGCTTTGCATGAATAAAATATATGATAGAGGATTAGCTTTGATCGGGTATTGAAGAATGAATCAACAGTGCATAAGTGAGTAAATGCTAAGCGAAGGTCAAATGACAAAGGAGACAATGTACAATGGAAATAATATGGTCTCTACATTAGTTTGCTTATATGGATAAAGGTTTGGAAAATCACTTTGCATTAATATAATCAAGCTAGAAATATGAAGATAGAGATTGAAGTGAATGTTAGGAAGTGTCAAGCCAAAACGAAGAGGATATAAGAAATAGTGAATTGGCTTGGTCGTATTGATGTTAGTTCATATGTATCTATATATGTAAATCAAATTAAAGCTTTTGAATGATCTCAACGTTCATACCTAGAAGGCATTCAAACAAGGTTAGCAATATTGAAAAAATGGTTTTCAATGGATCCTCAATATGATGTAACTTGAGGATGGCTCGATAGGATGAATATAGCAAGGGAAGGGCTTTGAGGGACTAAGTGAAGGTGAAGGCTAACTCAATGATCAAGGTACCATGGCTAAGGTAAAAAAAGAGTATTTGCATTGAGTCAAGAAACTAATCAAGCTATGAGTATTCATATTATGTTGAGGATAGAATTGTTAGTGGAAGTGACTTGAAGCCATCGGTTGAAATCATATGTGGTGAAGTGGTTGAAGTCACATGCTCAAGGTGTGCTTGCTTGAAGAGATGAGACGAAAATAATTGCAACTTCTTATAAAGTGATATTGAGAAGAAATGACATATCAAGATATTGAAGACTCAAGTGGTTAAATTGGTTATATTATCTTGTTCTTGAGTATAAGTATGGTGTACTATCAAGGGGTGCAATAAGAATCATAGTGTCGGGGACCATAATTAGGGGTACCCTCAAGACGCCTAATTCTCAGCTGGTAACCCCCATCAGCATAAAGCTGCAGAGGCCTGATGGGTGCGATTAAGTCAAGGATCAGTCCATACGAGCGACTCGGTCACGCCTCGCCCGAGCCTAGCCTCGGGCAAGGGCAGCCGACCCCGAGATGTTTCTGTCTCGCCCGAGGCCCCCTTTTAACGGCAGACGCATCTCCGGCTCGCCCGAGGCCTTGCCTTCGCTAAGAAGCAACCCTGACTAAATCGCCGCGCCGACCGACCGAGTCGCAGGGGCATTTAACGCAAAGGTAGCCTGACACCTTTATCCTGACGCGCGCCCCCCGGCAGAGCCGAAGTGACCGCCGTCACTTCGCTGCTCCACTGACCGGTCTGACAGAAGGACAGCGCCGCCTGCGCCATTCCGACTGCAGTGCCACTTGACAGAGTGAGACTGACAGGCAGTCAGGCCTTGCCAAAGGCCCCGGAAGACGGCGAACTCAGCTCCGCCCGACCCAGGGCTCGGACTCGGGCTAAGGCCCCGGAAGACGGCGAACTCCGCTCCGCCCGACCCAGGGCTCGGACTCGGGCTAAGGCCCCGGAAGACGGCGAACTCCGCTCCGTCCGACCCAGGGCTCGGACTCGGGCTAAGGCCCCGGAAGACGGCGAACTCCGCTCCGCCCGACCCAGGGCTCGGACTCGGGCTAGGCCCCGGAAGACGACGAACTCCGCTCCGCCCGACCCCAGGGGTCGGACTCCGCCCTGGCCTCTGCCGAACGACCTCCGCCTCGCCCGACCCAGGAGCTCGGGCTCGGCCTCGGCCATGCAGGACAGACTCGACCTCGGCTTCGGAGGAGCCTCCACGTCGCCCGACCTAGGACACAAGTCCGCCACGTCGACAGGAAGCGCCATCATCACCCTACCCCGAGCCGACTCGGGCCGCAGGGAACAAGACCGGCGTCCCATCTGGCTAGCTCCGCCAGATAGGCAATGATGGCGCCCCGCTAGACCCATGACGACGGCGGCTCTCAGCTCCCTTACGGAAGCAGGGGGACGTCAGCAAGGGCCCAACCGCTCCGACAGCTATCCCTCCGCCAGGCTCCGTTGCTCCTCCGACAGCCACGACACCACACCAGCTGGGTGCCAAGATCTCTCCGGCTGCCACACAGGCATGTACTTAGGGCGCTAGCTCACCCCCGCTAGACACGTAGCACCTTGCTACACCCCCATTGTACACCTGGATCCTCTCCTTACGCCTATAAAAGGAAGGACCAGGGCCTTCTTAGAGAAGGTTTGCCGCGCGGGGACAAGGACGGGGCAGGCGCTCTCTTGGGGCCGCTCGCTTCCCTCACCCGCGTGGACGCTTGTAACCCCCTACTGCAAGCGCACCCGACCTGGGCGCGGGTCGAACACAAAGGCCGCGGGATTCCCACCTCTCTCACGACTCGTCTCCGGCCACCTCGCTTTTCCCCCCTTCGCGCTCGCCCACGCGCTCGACCCATCTGGGCTGGGGCACGCGGCACACTCACTCGTCGGCTTAGGGACCCCCCGGTCTCGAAACGCCGGCAGTTGGCGCGCCAGGTAGGGGCCTGCTGCGTGTTGACGAGCAGCTTCCCGTCAAGCTCCAGATGGGCAGTCTCCAACGACCTCTCCAACCCGGGACGGTGCTCCGTTTCGGGAGTCTCGAGTTCATGTCTCTCGACGGCAGCTACGACATGATACTCCTTCCACCGCCGCGCGATGACGACAATGGCGGCCGACAGCCCGCCCACCGGCGGCGGAATCGACGACGTCTTCCCCGCGTGGTGGAAGAACAACATTCGAGCTTGCCCCGTCCTCTCCCCTGCCATCGGAGGAGGAGGCGGGGCAACCAGGGCCGAGCGGGAGGCCGCGCTCCGTCGGCTGTCGAGCGAACCGATGTCCCCAGCGCCCCAACGGAGGGCGCGTCGGGCGTCAACCTCGCGTTTGAGACGAAGGCAAGCGTCGTCCCCCCGCGACACGCCAATCCCGAGCAAGTGGACGACGCCAGCACGCTCGCGGAGGGCCTGCAGGACGTCGCCCTCGTACCCAAGACGACGGCGCAATCAGTCCCCGACGTGACTGTGTCGCTCCTCGTTGACCAAAAGGTACCGACTGATTCCCATCCTACGTCATTTCGACTCGGCCTCAACCCGCCTAGCGACCTCGCTTTGGCGGGCGCTCACGTTGAGGCGAGTGCAACCCCACTGGGGTTTCGTGTGCGGTCGCCTTAGGACCGATTGACGGACGTCTCGACCTACGGGCCCTCTGGGTCCGAGGAAGATGACGATCCCAGCATCTGCTGGGATTTCTCTGGATTTGGCAACCCCAGTGCCATGCGGGACTTTATGACCGCATGTGACTACTGCCTCTCCGACTGTTCCGACGGCAGCCGCAGCCTTGACTACAAGGACTGCGGCCCGAGCCGCGAATGTTTCCACGTCGAGCTAGGGGATCCCTCCGAAGGCAACCATCTCGGCATGCCGGAGGACGGTGATCTCCCTAGGCCGGCGCCTCGCGCCGACATCCCGCGGGAGCTAGCTGTGGTCCCTGTTCCGGCGGGGGGTCACGACCCACAGCTCGAGCAAGTCCGCGGGGCGCAGGCCAGGCTCGACGAGGGAGCAGGAGCGCTCGAGTCGATCCGCCGGGACGTCGGGCAGGTATGGGCGGGCCAACCCCCGGCCGGAGAAATACGTCATCTGCCCCAGGGTTTCCAGCACCGCGTCACCAACGATGTCAGGGACAGGCCGCCACCCGCATCCAGCGGGGTCGGTCAGAACCTGGCAGCCGCAGCGATGCTCCTTCGCGCGATGCCAGAACCATCAACCACCGAGGGTCGGCGAATCCAGGGAGAGCTCAAGAATCTCCTGGAAGGCGCTGCGGACCGGCGGGCCGAGAGCTCTGCCTCCCGAAGGCAGGGGTACCCCTCGGAACCTCATGCCGCGACTTCCCGATTCATGCGGGAAGCCTCGGTCTACACCGGGCGCACGCGCAACACCGCGCCTGCGGCCCCGGGCCACCTCGGCAACGAGCACCATCGTCGCGACCATCGGGCCCGCCTCGACGAAAGGGTGCGCCGAGGCTACCACCCCAGGCGTGGGGGACGCTATGACAGTGGGGAGGATCGGAGTCCCTTGCCCGAACCACCCGGTCCGCAGGCCTTCAGTCGGGCCATCCGGCGGGCGCCGTTTCCGGCCTGTTTCCGACCCCCGACTACTATCACAAAGTACTCGGGGGAGACGAGACCGGAATTGTGGCTCGCAGACTACCGCCTGGCCTGCCAACTGGGTGGAACGGACGACGACAACCTCATCATCCGCAACCTCCCCCTGTTCCTCTCCGACACTGCTCGCGCCTGGTTGGAGCACCTGCCTCTGGGGCAGATCTCCAACTGGGAGGAGTTGGTTCAGGCCTTCGCCGGCAATTTCCAGGGCACGTACATGCGCCCCGGGAATTCCTGGGACCTCCGAAGCTGCCGGCAACAGCCAGGAGAGTCTCTTCGGGACTACATCCGGCGATTCTCGAAGCAGCGCACCGAGCTGCCCAACATCACCGACTCCGATGTCATCGGCGCGTTCCTTGCCGGCACCACCAGCCGTGACCTGGTGAGCAAGTTGGGTCGCAAGACCCCCACCAGGGCGAGCGAGCTGATGGACATCGCCACCAAGTTCGCCTCTGGCCAGGAGGCGGTCGAGGCCATCTTCCGAAAGGACAAGCAGCCCCAGGGCCGCCCGTCGGAAGATGCTCCCGAGGCGTCTACTCCGCGCGGCGCCAAGAAGAAAGGCAAGAAGAAGTCGCAAGCGAAACGCGACGCCGCCGACGCAGACCTTGTCGCCGCCGCCGAGTACAAGAACCCTTGGAAGCCCCTCGGAGGTGCTAACCTCTTTGACAAGATGCTCAAGGAGACGTGCCCTTACCATCAGGGGCCCGTCAAGCACACCCTCGAGGAGTGCGTCATGCTTCGGCGCCACTTCCACCGGGCCGGGCCACCCGCAGAGGGTGGCAGGGCCTGCGACGACGACAAAAAGGAAGATCACCAAGCAGGAGAGTTCCCCGAGGTCCGCGACTGCTTCATGATCTATGGAGGGCATGCGGCGAATGCCTCGGCTCGGCATCGCAAGCGAGAGCGTCGGGAGGTCTGCTCGATGAAGGTGGCGGCGCTAGTCTACCTAGACTGGTCCGACAAGCCCATCACTTTCGACCAAGCTGACCACCCCGACCACGTGCCGAGCCCGGGGAAATACCCGCTCGTCGTCGATCCCATCATCGGCGAAGTCAGGCTCACCAAGGTCCTGATGGATGGGGGCAGCTGCCTCAACATCATCTACGCCGAGACCCTCAGGCTCCTGCACGTCGATCTATCCTCCGTCCGAGCAGGTGCTGCGCCCTTCCACGGGATCATTCCTAGGAAGCGCGTCCAGCCCCTCGGACGGCTCGACCTTCCTGTCTGCTTTGGAACGCCCTCCAACTTCCGAAGGGAGATTCTGACGTTCGAGGTGGTCGGGTTCCGAGGGACCTACCACGCGGTATTGGGGAGGCCATGCTACACGAAGTTCATGGCCGTCCCCAACTACACCTACCTGAGGCTCAAGATGCCGGGCCCCAACGGGGTCATCACCGTCGGCCCCACGTACAAACACGCGTTCGAATGCGACGTGGAGTGCGTGGAGTACGCCGAGGCCCTCGCCGAGTCCGAGGCCCTCATCGCCGACCTGGAAAACCTCTCCCGAGAGGTGCCAGACGTGAAGCGACACGCCGGCAATTTCGAGCCAGCGGAGACGGTTAAGGCCGTCCCTCTCGACCCCAGTGGCGACACCTCCAAGCAGGTCCGGATCGGTTCCGGGCTCGACCCCAAATAGGAAGCAGTGCTCATCGACTTTCTCCGCGCAAACGCCGACGTCTTTGCGTGGAGTCCCTCGGACATGCCCGGCATACCGAGGGATGTCGCCGAGCACTCGCTGGATATTCGGGCCGGAGCCCGACCGGTCAGGCAGCCTCTGCGCCGATTCGACGAGGAGAAGCGCAGAGTGATAGGTGAGGAGATCCACAAGCTGATGGCAGCAGGGTTCATCAAAGAGGTATTCCATCCCGAATGGCTTGCCAACCCTGTGCTTGTGAGAAAGAAAGGGGGGAAATGGCGGATGTGTGTAGACTACACTGGTCTCAACAAAGCATGTCCGAAGGTTCCCTACCCTCTACCTCGCATCGATCAAATCGTGGATTCCACTGCTGGGTGCGAAACCCTGTCTTTCCTCGATGCCTACTCAGGGTATCATCAAATCAAGATGAAAGAGTCCGACCAGCTCGCAACTTCTTTCATCACGCCCTTCGGCATGTACTGCTATGTCACCATGCCGTTCGGTTTGAGGAACGCGGGTGCGACGTACCAGCGGTGCATGAACCATGTGTTCGGCGAACACATCGGTCGCACGGTCGAGGCCTACGTCGATGACATCGTAGTCAAGACAAGGAAAGCCTCCGACCTCCTCTCCGACCTTGAAGTGACATTCCGGTGTCTCAAGGCAAAGGACGTCAAGCTCAATCCCGAGAAGTGTGTCTTCGGGGTGCCCCAAGGCATGCTCCTAGGGTTCATCGTCTCCGAGCGGGGCATCGAAGCCAACCCGGAGAAAATCGCAGCCATCACCAGCATGGGGCCCATCAAGGACTTAAAAGGCGTACAGAGGGTCATGGGATGTCTCGCGGCCTTGAGCCGTTTCATCTCACGCCTCGGCGAAAGAGGCCTGCCTCTGTACCGCCTCTTAAGGAAGGCCGAGTGCTTCACTTGGACCCCCGAGGCCGAGGAAGCTCTCGGGAACCTGAAGGCGCTCCTCACCCAGGCGCCTATCTTGGTACCCCCAGCTGATGGAGAAGCCCTCTTGGTCTACGTCGCCGCGACCACTCAGGTGGTTAGCGCCGCGATTGTGGTCGAAAGGCAAGAAGAGGGGCATGCATTGCCCGTTCAGAGGCCAGTTTACTTCGTCAGCGAGGTGCTGTCCGAAACCAAGGTCCGCTACCCACAGGTTCAGAAGCTACTGTATGCAGTAATCCTGACGAGGCGAAAGTTGCGACATTACTTCGAGTCTCATCCGGTAACTGTGGTGTCATCCTTCCCCCTGGGGGAGATCATCCAGTGCCGAGAGGCCTCGGGCAGGATCGCAAAGTGGGCGGTGGAAATCATGGGCGAGACAATCTCGTTCGCCCCTCGGAAGGCCATCAAGTCCCAGGCTCTGGCGGACTTCGTAGCCGAATGGGTCGACACCCAGCTGCCGATGGCTCCGATCCAACCAGAGCTCTGGACCATGTTTTTCGACGGGTCGCTGATGAAGACGGGAGCCGGCGCGGGCCTGCTCTTCGTCTCGCCCCTCGGGAAACACCTACGCTACGTGCTGCGTCTCCATTTCCCGGCGTCCAACAATGTGGCTGAGTACGAAGCTCTGATCAACGGATTGCGAATCGCCATCGAGCTAGGGGTCCGACGCCTCGACGCTCGCGGCGACTCACAGCTCGTCATAGACCAAGTCATGAAAAACTCCCACTGCCGTGACCCGAAGATGGAGGCCTACTGCGATGAGGTTCGGCGCCTGGAAGACAAGTTCTATGGGCTCGAGCTTAACCACATCGCCCGGCGCTACAACGAGACTGTGGTCGAGTTGGCAAAGATAGCCTCGGGGCGAACCACGGTTCCCCCGGACGTCTTTTCCCGGGATCTGCACCAACCCTCCGTCAAGATCGACGACACGCCCGAGTCCGAGGTACCCTCGGCCCAGCCCGAGGCGTCCTCGGTTCAGTCCAAGGTACCCTCGGCCCATCCCGAGGCGTCCTCGGTTCAGCCCGAGGTACCCTCGGCCCCCGAGGGCGAGGCGCTGCGCATCGAGGAGGAGCGGAGCGAGGTCACGCCTGATCGAGATTGGCAGACCCCGTACCTGCACTATCTCCGCCAAGGAGAGCTACCCCTCGACCAAGCCGAGGCTCGGCGGGTAGCGCGACGCGCCAAGTCGTTCGTCCTGCTGGGCGATGAGAAGGAGCTTTACCATCGCAGCCCCTCGGGCATCCTCCAGCGATGCATCTCCATCGCCGAAGGTCAGGAACTCCTGCAAGAGATACACTCGGGGGCTTGCGGCCATCATGCAGCGCCCCGAGCCCTCGTCGGGAACGCTTTTCGGCAAGGCTTCTACTGGCCGACGGCGGTGGCTGACGCCACTAGAATCGTCCGCACCTGCGAAGGGTGTCAATTCTATGCGAAGCAGACCCACCTGCCCGCTCAGGCTCTGCAGACGATACCCATCACCTGGCCCTTCGCTGTGTGGGGTCTGGACCTTGTTGGCCCTCTGCAGAAGGCGCCCGGGGGCTACACGCACCTGCTGGTCGCCGTCGACAAATTCTCCAAGTGGATCGAGGTCCGACCCCTGAACAACATCAGGTCCGAGCAGGCGGTGGCGTTCTTCACCAACATCATCCATCGCTTCGGGGTCCCAAACTCCATCATCACCGACAACGGCACCCAGTTCACCGGCAGAAAATTCTTGGATTTTTGCGAGGATCACCACATCCGGGTGGACTGGGCTGCCGTAGCTCATCCCATGTCGAATGGGCAAGTAGAGCGTGCCAACCGCATGATTCTACAAGGGCTCAAGCCTCAGATTTACAACGACCTCAACAAGTTTGGCAAACGATGGATGAAGGAACTCCCCTCGGTGGTCTGGAGCCTGAGGACAACGCCGAGCCGAGCCACGGGTTTCACGCCGTTCTTCCTGGTCTACGGGGCCGAGGCCGTCTTGCCCACTGACCTGGAATACGGCTCCCCAAGGACGAGGGCCTACGACGATCAAAGCAACCAAGCTAGCCGAGAAGACTCGCTGGACCAGCTGGAAGAGGCTCGGGACAGGGCCTTACTACACTCGGCGCAGTATCAACAGTCCCTGCGACGCTACCACGCTCGAGGGGTCCGACCCCAAGACCTCCAGGTGGGCGACCTGGTGCTTCGACTGCGGCAAGACGCCCGAGGGAGGCACAAGCTCACGCCCCCCTGGGAGGGGCCATTCGTCATCGCCAAAGTTCTGAAGCCCGGAACGTACAAGCTGGCCAACAGTCAAGGCGAGGTCTACGACAACGCTTGGAACATCCAACATCTACGTCGCTTCTACCCTTAAGATGTTTCCAAGTTGTTCATATACCCCGCACCCACGCAAAGTTTAGTCAACAAGGAAGGGTCGGCCTCGCCTCGGCAAAGCCCGACCCTCCCTCGGGGGCTAAAAGGGGGGAAACCCCCTCTGCGTCAAAATTTTCCTCGAAAAAAAATCTCTTCTACCAGAATATCTTTCGTGCTTTTTGACTACTTCGAAAAGTGGGTCCTAGAAACGACGGAGTACACGTAAGCAGCCAAGGCTGACCGAGCCGAGGGACTCCTACGCCTCCGGGATACGGATACCTCACTCATCACCTTCTGCGATAAGTAACTCGCGTTCGGATAAAGTGACTCCGCGGATCGAACAAGTCTTTACGTTCGGAAGCCCTTCTGCCGAAGCGATCCTTCGAGCCTTCTCGACCGAGTCGGTGACAGGGCCTCATGGATGGGTGAAAGTACGCGTAAGCGGCAAGGCCGACCGAGCCGAGGGACTCCCACGCCTCCGGGATACGGATACCTCACTCATCACCTTCCGCGAGAAGCAACTCTCGCTCGCACAAACATCCCTGTTACCGACAAAAAGTCCAGATACTCAAAACAAGAGGAAAAGAGACACAGCTTTACAACGCAGCGAGGGTGTGTGTTCTGGCCTCGACGGCCGCACGAGGCGCACGCTACAAGACAATCTGATCCTGCAGGCTCGGGTCTTGACGTTGGAAGAGGGCAGCAACACCCTCGGCATCGACGGCACCTTCGGTGAGGCCCGACCTAGCCTCGGACGGCGACGTGGTCCGAGGTTCTTCGCTCCGGAGGACGACGTCATCACCACGCCCGGGCAATCGCTGCCAGGGACTTCTCCGGGAATCCGGCCCGAGCAGGCGGCTCAGCCGGTCACCCCTGGGGCCTCGGCCAACCATCTTCCGAGGGCACCAGCCCGGTCCGAAGCCTCGGCTGATCAACTCCGACGTCGATCCTGCCAACGGACAACCCGGCTAGGCTCCGGCCAACCAGGTTTCATTTTCGAGCCAACTCCGCCTCTGTTCATACTGATATCGCTACCCCTGGCCTCGGCTCGTCGAAGAGCGGCCGAGGGGTCTCTTTAACTAAGCTAGAGGAGCCTCGGACAGCAGGGCCGACCGAGCCGAGGGACTCCTACGCCTCCGGGATACGGATACCTCACTCGTCACCTTGACACGGGGCGACTCATGCTTGGTGAAGCTGTTCAGATAGTCAACAGACGAGTCTTAGTGCTCAAGAATGAGGAAAAAATACGGCTCTGTGCCAACGTTACATACATGTTCAGGCCCTGAAAGCCGAAATGAACAAAAAACCCTGGCATTCGAAGTGCCATTACAAACGGAACTCCGGTTCCGTCTCCACGGGTATGGACAACCTCCCCGCCAGGGAAGCCCGTGGAGCGACAAGCTCTGGGCGAATCACCAGCAAAACGCGGGACGCCCCTGAGCATCCCGGCAGATCCTCGCAGCCGTCCTCGCCGCGAATGCGAGGAAGAAGACGGAATGTTGCATCCTAGCTGGGCAGCAACAGTTCGCCTTCCCCGGCATGGCTGGAGGATGTCTCCGTCGTAGGGCTAAAGGGCGATTGCCACCACCAGAAGCTGGAAGTAGAGGTGGTCCGCCTACCCGCGCAGGAGGTGGAGCCCCAGCTCGCCTCGCCCCCCGCCCCAGCGAGGATGACGAACACCCTCAACACTGAGGGCGGGACCGGGATCACAGCCCGGTTTGCCTCTCCCCATCCAGGAGCTGGAGGTCACCGTCTTGGGTGACCACCAGCGGAGGGGAGCAACCGGGCTATGTGATGAAAATCCTTGAAGCCGAACGATGGCTGAAAGGTACCAACTCCCACAGAGTTGCGTTCCTCCAACGATGAGGCGAAAAGAAGGCGGTTTCCCCCATCCGGGGGCTTGGAAGGTGGAAAGACACGGTGCATCAGGGAGGAAGAAGACATGGTCGCCTTACGGAAGGGGTCGCCCTCCTTTTAAAGGTGACTCTCCCTGCTTGCGCTCCCAACCGTCATGGGCTGAGTCTTCTCCAACAACGCTCCAAAGCCCTCCCCTGCGGCGCGGGGGCTGGGTCCCGCATGTCATGCAGACCGGCTCCAAGCAGAAGAAGCCAAACCGCCGCGCGTGGTGCACACAACCGCCCAGCGGTTACAAGTGACCCTCCACTTTTGCCCAGACCAACGGGCGAAAGGGGCGGGCAGCCATGCAGGCGGCATGCAATCGCGCCAAGTGGACGCGCCTCTCCGACTCCCGACACGCCAGCACGGAGGCCCAGGCCCACGCGTCGCGCGACCGGCGCGCCGGATGCTGCATGCAAGCGACTGTACCGCCTGTGCCACCACCGCGCCTCCTCGATTGCGGAACCAATACCGCGACTCGAGGCGACCCAGCACGCGACCCAGCGGCGCCGGCCTGGCACGGCGGCCAACGCGGCCAAAGGTGAGCCGGCAGTAATGACGGTGGCAGGCGCGCGGGAGCAGCAGACACGTCGTCAGCCAAGCTCACGTCCCATCCGGGGGCAGCAAGAGAACCCCCTCTCACGGAGTGAAGACAACGCGCCCGTGATCCGTTCCTCGAACGGCTCGCGCACGCGCAACGGCAGCCCCGCCAACTACTCGCCCCGTCGCATCAACTTCGCGGCTGGACAGGCGGCGCTTCTGGCAGGAGCGGCGGGCGACGCTTCGCCTTCGCCGAAACAACCGCGCCAAAAAAGGTACGCCGCGTCGTTCGGTTTCGTATCCTTTTTCCTTTTTTCCTATTTCTCTATCTCTTGCGACAGGGACCGGGAAAGGGGGATACCCCGAAAGGGATCCTTCCCCGTGAAGGAACTAGGCTCCGAGCCTCCTTACTGATCAGGGGTTCGAAGGCTGGCCCCCCGGAGGGTTCAACAGCCGCCTCAGATCGCGTGGGCCCTACACCCACTACTGGTCAGAGGTTCGAAGGCCGGCCCCCCGAAGGGTTCCACGGCCGCCTCAGGCTACTCGGGCTCCGCGCCCATTACTGATCAGGGGTTCGAAGGCTGGCCCCCGAAGGGTTCACATTCGCCTCAGACACCGAGCGAGGGATGACCAGGGGTACGTTCGATACATAACCGAGGCTCGGGCTGCGCTCCCGAGGTACCCTAGGACATTTCCGAGACCAGCGGGAGCGATTTTGTAACGGAATCCCATCGGAGGGAGGCATCGAGCCCTCGGACCCCGTCGCCAGGGGACCGGGTCCGGCAGATCACCCGCAGGTACTTTTGGGCGTGCCTCTGGGCCCCTAGCCGACCCCCAACGAACGGGGCACGGACGTCCACTTGGATTACCTGCTTGTAGCTCACTGGAGACACCATGTTCGGTGCCCATCGAGGGTAACATGGCGCTCTCCCCCCTCCTCCTTGCGGAAAGGCAACGTAGGGGCGTATGTAAAAAAGCCGAGTCTGTCCCTGATCGCCCTCTCGCCCTGTGCGGAGGCTCGGGGGCTGCTCTAGCAAACCCGGCTCCGGCCAAACCGTTGACAGCGTCAACATACCAGCCCGAGAACTTGGGCCCCGACCGTGCACCCAGGCTACGGCCAGTTCGCATGAGGGAACCACCAGACCAGCCGAAGCATTACGCAAGGCATTAAGACCTCGAAGGAGTGAAACCACTCCTCCGAGGCCTCGGGGGCTACACCCGGCGGGTGCGCTCGCGCGCACCCACCGGAACAAAATGCAACCGAGAAAGGCTGGTCCCCTTGCAAAAAAGTGCGACGAAAGCCTCCAAGCGAGTGCTAACACTCCCTTCGAGGCTTGGGGGCTACTGTCGGGGACCATAATTAGGGGTACCCTCAAGACGCCTAATTCTCAGCTGGTAACCCCCATCAGCATAAAGCTGCAGAGGCCTGATGGGTGCGATTAAGTCAGGGATCAGTCCATACGAGCGACTCGGTCACGCCTCGCCCGAGCCTAGCCTCGGGCAAGGGCAGCCGACCCCGAGATGTTTCCGTCTCGCCCGAGGCCCCCTTTTAACGGTAGACGCATCTCCGGCTCGCCCGAGGCCTTGCCTTCGCTAAGAAGCAACCCTGACTAAATCGCCGCGCCGACCGACCTAGTCGCAGGGGCATTTAACGCAAAGGTAGCCTGACACCTTTATCCTGACGCGTGCCCCCCGGCAGAGCCGAAGTGACCGCCGTCACTTCGCCGCTCCACTGACCGGTCTGACAGAAGGACAGCGCCGCCTGCGCCATTCCGACTGCAGTGCCACTTGACAGAGTGAGACTAACATGCAGTCAGGCCTTGCCAAAGGCCCCGGAAGACGGCGAACTCTGCTCCGCCCGACCCAGGGCTCGGACTCGGGCTAAGGCCCCGGAAGACGGCGAACTCCGCTCCGCCCGACCCAGGGCTCGGACTCGGGCTAAGGCCCCGGAAGTCGGCGAACTCCGCTCCGCCCGACCCAGGGCTCGGACTCGGGCTAAGGCCCCGGAAGACGGCGAACTCCGCTCCGCCCGACCTAGGGCTCGGACTCGGGCTAGGCCCCGGAAGATGACGAACTCCGCTCCGCCCGACCCCAGGGGTCGGTCTCCGCCCTGGCCTCTGCCGAACGACCTCCGCCTCGCCCGACCCAGGAGCTCGGGCTCGGCCTCGGCCATGCCGGACAGACTCGACCTCGGCTTCGGAGGAGCCTCCACGTCGCCCGACCTAGGACACAAGTCCGCCACGTCGACAGGAAGCGCCATCATCACCCTACCCCAAGCCGACTCGGGCCGCAGGGAACAAGACCGGCGTCCCATCTGGCTAGCTCCGCCAGATAGGCAATGATGGCGCCCCGCTAGACCCATAACGACGGCGGCTCTCAGCTCCCTTACGGAAGCAGGGGGACGTCAGCAAGGGCCCAACCGCTCCGACAGCTGTCCCTCCGCCAGGCTCCGTTGCTCCTCCGACAGCCACGACACCACACCAGCTGGGTGCCAAGATCTCTCCGGCTGCCACACAGGCATGTACTTAGGGCGCTAGCTCACCCCCGCTAGACACGTAGCACCTTGCTACACCTCCATTGTACACTTGGATCCTCTCCTTACGCCTATAAAAGGAAGGACCAGGGCCTTCTTAGAGAAGGTTGGCCGCGCGGGGACAAGGACGGGGCATGCACTCTCTTGGGGCCGCTCGCTTCCCTCACCCGCGTGGACGCTTGTAACCCCCTACTGCAAGCGCACCCGACCTGGGCGCGGGTCGAACACGAAGGCCGCGGGATTCCCACCTCTCTCACGACTCGTCTCCGGCCACCTCGCTTTTCCCCCCTTCGCGCTCGCCCACGCGCTCGACCCATCTGGGCTGGGGCACGCGGCACACTCACTCGTCGGCTTAGGGACCCCCCGGTCTCGAAACGCCGACGCATAGACATGTCTTAAGTGCTCAAGCTAACCGAACCCTAAGTGCTAACATGAGATAAACTAATAGTGCAAACTTTTCACTTGTTGATCTTTGGTTTTTTTGGTGGGTCGAATAGTTCTCAAAATAGGCAATCTGAAAAGCCCAAGATCACTAAAATTGGAGTTCAAAGTAAAAAAAATTGTGGTATTTTCCGCGAGGTGACCTATGCTGTAGCAGTGCTGCTCAGAGGCTCGGCAGTGTCGCGTATGTATAGGTCATAACAACTAGTTTTTAACATCCAACAAATATTTTGAGGTTTGGGTATATATATACACATCCCACGCCTCCTGGAGATACTATTGGTATCTAAAACACTCCAAACTCATTCCAAACTATTTGTGAGCCCTCTCTAGCCCCTCTCTTTGAAGTGAGTGATTAGTGGTTGATTAAGAGTTAGAGATCACATTATGAGCAAGGCAACCTTGAGCACTTATTGGGCTTCATAAATATTTGTTGTGTATTTGTTACTCTTAGAGGTGAAGCCTTCTAGGCTCCTAGATGATTAGGTGTTGCCCAATAAGCTCATGTGCTTGTGGTGAGCCGTGGGAAAGTTTGTATTGCCCAAAATCTTAGTGTAAACCTCAAGCTCATCATGTTGGTGGTGAGTTAGAGAAGAGAAACAAGCTCAAGCCTTTGTGGTTTTCTTGACAATATGGATATAGGCAAGCCTTGGTGGCAAGCTGAACCATAGTCCATATAATAAATCATGTGTCTTATCTTCTATGTTTTGAATCGCATTATTAGCTTTCCATTCGGTCTACTTGGTTGTGCATGTCTATGAATGTAGATACTTAGTGGACTTGGCACTTGACATCACCAAGCACATCTCCAAGTACTGTTTGCAAGTGTAGCTGTTGTTAACCACTTTTGTGTTAGCAATAGTGCCATGTGCCAATCGGTAGTGTCGCACTGGTTTCTAACAATAAGTCTAAGTTTTTGTTTTAAATAGACATTGTTGGGGGTATGCTTCGTCGCCGAAGATCCTGAAAGAGGAGATACCTTCGGCAGGTCCTCTCAAAAGCAGCGCCGAAGCCACCATCCATGAAGCTTCGGCACAGTAACATGTCTCAAGACGAAGGATCGCACCGACTTAAAGATAAAATGACCGATTAGTCCATGAGAGCCTGTGTCATAGTTGTAATCTTTTGTAAAGGACATGAATGTAAAATCTCACAGGCTGCGCCCTGTGCCTATAAATAGATGAACAGTACCCCATACTGTTCACGCTGATTTGTATTTGCTCGCACATCACACTTGGATCTTTGCCTTCTGTCGAGCCAAAGGTATAAATGTAATTCGATATTGTTCACGTTTGTTCATAATAATATGATTTGAGGATATTAATGATGCTATACGATTATTTATGTTATTTCTCATGTTTTATATGCTTCTTCCTTCATTAATATGTGTTAAAATGTCGAAGGTATGTCCTTCACGCCCTTCGTCTGAAGATCTTTATATCCTAAGAGATATAATGCTTCGAAGGACGAAGGGTTCTAACTATTAACCCTTTTATGTTGCCTTGTTCTTAATTCATAGTGTTGGTGTTTCGAAACCCGGGGGGGTCCCTGGACCGACGAGTGAATTGTCGCCGCGTGCCCCAGCCTAGATGGGTCGACGCAAGGCGGAACGCGAAGGGGGGAAAGGAGGTAGCCGGAGGGAGGCAGGCGTAAGAGAGTGTGGATCCCGCGACCTTCGTGTTAGCCCAGCGCCTGAGTCGGGTGCGCTTGCAGTAGGGGGATACAAGCGTCCACACGGGAGTGGAAGCGAGAGGCCTTGAGCGAGCGCCGTCCCGTCCTTCCCCGCGCGGGCCAACCTTCTGTAAGAGGGCCCTGGTCCTTCCTTTTATAGGCGTAAGGAGAGGATCCAGGTGTACAATGGGGGGTGTAGCAGAGTGCTACGTGTCTAGCAAAGGAGAGCTAGTGCCCTAAGTACATGCCATCGTGGCAGCCGGAGGGGTTTTGGCACCCGGTTCGTGTGGTGTCGTGGCCGTCGGAGGAGCGCTGGAGCCTGGCGAGAGGGGCAGCTGTCGGGGCTGTCGAGTCCTTGCTGACGTCCTCTTGCTTCCGTAAGGGGGCCGAGAGCCGCCGTCGTCACGGAGTGTGCGGGGCGCCATCATTGCCTATCTGGCGGAGCGAGCCAGATGGGACGCCGGTCTTGTTCCTCGTAGCCTGAGTCAGCTCGGGGTAGGGTAATGATGGCGCCTCCTATCGACGTGGTCGGTCCGCGCCCTAGGCTGGGCGAGGTGGAGGCTCCTCCGAGGTCGAGGTCGAGGTCGAGTCTGTCTTCCGTGGTCATGGTTGAGTCCGAGCCCCTGGGTCGGGCGAGGCGGAGACCGTCGGCTGAGGCCAGGGCTGAGTCCGAGCCCTGGGGTCGGGCGAAGCGGAGTCCGTCTTCTTCCGGGGCTGAGCCCGAGTCCGAGCCCTGGGGTTGGGCGAGGCGGAGTTCGTCGTCTTCCGGGGCTGAGCCCGAGTCCGAGCCCTGGGTCGGGCGGAGCGGAGTTCGCCGTCTTCCGGGGCTGAGCCCGAGTCCGAGCCCTGGGTCGGGCGGAGCGGAGTTCGCCGTGTTCCGGGGCTGAGCCCGAGTCCGAGCCCTAGGTCGGGCGGAGCGGAGTTCGCCGTCTTCCGGGGCCGAGCCCGAGTCCGAGCCCTGGGTCGGGCGGAGCGGAGTTCGCCGTCTTCCAGGGCTGAGCCCGTGTCCGAGCCCTGGGTCGGGCGGAGCGGAGTTCGCCGTCTTCCGGGGCTGAGCCCGTTTCCGAGCCCTGGGTCGGGCGGAGCGGAGTTCGCCGTCTTCTGGGGCCGAGCCCGAGTCCGAGCCCTAGGGTCGGGCGAGGCGGAGTTTCTTATGACGCCCGAGGCCGGCCTTGGCTGCTGTCAGCCTAACTCTGTCGGGTGGCTCAGTAGTCGAAGCGGCGCAGGCGGTGTCCTCTTGTCAGACCGGTCAGTAGAGCGGCGAAGTGACTGCGGTCACTTCGGCCCTGTCGACTGGAGGGCGTGCGTCAGGATAAAGGTGTCAGGCTACCTTCAGGCCTTTGCAGCTTTGTGCTGATGGGGGTTACCAGCTGAGATTTAGGGGCCTTGAGGGTACCCCTAATTATGGTCCCCGACAGTAGCCCCCGAGCCTCCAAGGGAGTACTAATACTCGCTTGGAGGCTTTTGCCGCACTTTTTTGCAAGAGGACCAGCCTTTTTCGGTTGCATTATGTTCCGGTGGGTGCGCGCGAGCGCACCCGCCGGGTGTAGCCCCCGAGGCCTCGGAGGAGTAGTTTTACTCCTTCGAGGTCTTAGTGCGCTTCGCAACACTTCGGCTGGTCTAGTTGTTCCCTCATGCGAGCTGGCCGTAGCCCGAGTGCACAGTCGGGTCCCAAGTTCTCGGGCTGGTATGTTGACGCTGTCAACGGTTTGGCCGGAGCCGGGTTTGCGAGAGCAGCCCCCGAGCCTCTGCACAGGGCGAGAGGACGGTCAGGGACAGACTCGACTTTTTTACATACGCCCCTGCGTCGCCTTTCCGCAAGGAGGAGGGGGGGAAAGCGCCATGTTGCCCTCAGGTGGCGCCGAACATGGTGTCTCCGGTGAGCTGCTGGTGGGTAATCCGAGCGGACGTCCGTGCCCCATTTGATAGGGGTCGGCTAGAGGCCCAGAGGCGCGCCCAAAAGTACCTGCGGGTGATCTGCCGAACCCGGTCCCCTGTCGACGGGGTCCGAGGGCTCGATGCCTCCCTCTGATGGGATTCCGTTACAAGATCATTCCCGCTGGTCTCGGAAATGTCCTAGGGTACCTCGGGAGCGCAGCCCGAGCCTTGGTTATGTATCGAACGTACCCATGGTCATCCCTCGCTCTGTGTCTGAGGCGACTGTGAACCCTTCGAGGGCCAGCCTACGAACCCCTGATCAGTAGTGGGTGCGGAGCCCTAGTGGCCTGAGGCAGCCGTTGAACCCTCCGAAGGGCCGGCCATCGAACCTCTGACCAGTAGTGGGTGTGGAGCCCACGTGCTCTGAGGTGGCTGTTGAACCCCTCCGAGGGGCCAACCTTCGAACCTCTGATCAGTAGGGAGGCTCAGAGCCTGTTTCCTTCACGGAGAAGGGTCCTTTTCGGGGTATCCCCCTTTCCCGGTCCCTGTTGAGAGAGAGAGAGAAAGAGGAAAAGGGAAAGGACACGAAATCGAATGATGCGGTGTACCTCTTTCGACGCGGTCATTATGGCGAAGGCGAAGCGTCGCTTGCTTCTCCCGCCTGAGACGCCGCCTGTCCCGCCGCGAAGTTAATGCGACGGGGCGAGCGGTTCACGGGGCGGCCGTTGCGCGTGCGTGAACCGTTCGAGGAACGGATCACGGGCGCGTCGTCTTCACACCGTGGGAGAGGGCTTCCCCGCTACCCCTGGATGGGACGTGAGCTCGGCTGGCGACGTGACCGCTGCTGCTGCCCGCCTGTCACCGCCATTACTGCCGGCCCATTTTTGACCGCGTTTGACCGTCGCGCTTGGCTGGTACTGCAGGGTTGCCTCGAGTCGCGGTATTGACTCCGCAGTCGAGGAGGCGCGGCAGTGGCGTGAGTGGCGGTGCAGTTGTTCACACGTAGCAACCGGCGCGCCGGTTGCATGACGTGTGGGCCTGGACCTCCATGCTGGGCTCGTTGGAGTCGAAGGGGTGCACCCACTTGGCACGGTTGCATGCCGCCTGCATGGCTGTCCGCCCTTTCACCCGCTGGTCTGGGCGAAAGTGGAGGAGTGCTTGTAACCGCCGGGTGGTTGCATGCACCGCGCGCGCGCGGCGGTTTGGCTTCTTCTCCCCTGGACCGGCTTGCATGACGTGTGGGACCTAGCCCCCGCGCCGTGGGGGGTGAATCTTGGAGCGTGTTGGAGAAGATTCGACCCGCAACGGTTGAGGGCGCAGGTAGGGAGAGTCGCCTTTAAAAGGGGGGCGACCCCCTTGGAGGGCAACCATGTCTTCGCGCTCCCCACATGCGTCGTGTCTTTCCACCTTCCGAGCCCCCGAGCGGGGGGAACCCGGAGCCCTTCCGTCTTGTCGTCGGAGGAACGCAACTTCGTGGAAGTTGGTACCTTTCAGCCATCGTTCGGCTTCAAGGATTTTCATCAGGCAGCCCGGCTGCACCCCTCCGTCGGCGGTCACCCAAGACGGTGACCTCCAATTCGATGGAGGGGGAAAGCGAGCCAGGCTGCGGCCTGTGCCCCTCCCTCAGCCTCAAGGATTTTCATCACTAGTGCTGGGGAGGGGAGTGTGCCGAGTTGGGGTCGGCCCCTGCGTGGGCGGTGGTCCGCTCCTTCCCTCAGTGATCGGGGGGAAGGGCGTCCGCCGTTCACGGCATGGGCAGCTGCAGCGTGCCCGGCTCTCTGAGCCGAGCGGCTTCGGAGCCGCTCCCGGTGCCGCCTTTCGCCACGACAGCTGGAAGCGGTTCCGCCGCTGATGAGCTTGCCGGCGCCACCCGCGGACCGACCTCCAACTCTACGGCCTTCTGCCCGTCCTTGCCTCTCGAGTTGGGGGCATGGGCGAGGGCCTCACGGCAGCGGCATCCGCCCTAAGGTCATCGCTGCCGCTGTTCGGCCCTCCGGAGCAGAAGTCGTCGTCGTCGCCGCTGCTGGGGCGGGCGACGACGAGCCGTTCGTCGGTCTTCTGTTACTCCGCAGGCCCCCAGTCGCGTGGGGTTGTTCGTACCTGCGGAGGTGGAAACGGAGTTCCGTTTGTAATGGCACCTGGAGTGCCGGTGTTTTGTTCATTGCGGCTGTCGAGGCCTGAACATGTACGTATTTTCGGCGCGGAGCCATGTTTTTTCTTCATTTCGAGCACTAAGACTCGCCTTGTTGATTATCTGAGCCGCTTCACCGAGCGTGAGTTACCTCGTGCAAAGGTGACGAGTGAGGTATCCGTATCCCGGAGGCGTAGGAGTCCCTCGGCTCGGTCAGCCTTGCTGTCCGAGGCCCCTCTTGCTCAGTTAAAGGAACCCCTCAGCTGCTCTTCGATGAGTCGAAGCCGGAGGTAGCGGTGTCAGCACGGACGAAGGCAGAGTTGGCTTCGAAAAGGAGGTGAAGTTGGCTAGAGCCTGGCTGGGTCGTCCACTGGTGGAGCCGACGCCGGAGTTGAGCTGCCGAGGCCACAAGCCGAGCTGATGTCTTTGAGGGTCAGCTGGCCGAGGCCTCGGGGTGGCCGGCCGAGCCGCCTGCTCAGGCCGGATTCTCGAAGAAGACCCTAGCGGCGATGGCCCGGGTATGGTGCTGATGTCGTCCTTCAGAGTGGGGGCCCTCCGACCGCGTCGCCATCCGAGGCTAGGTCAGACCCCGCCGAAGGTGTAGTTGATGCCGAGGGTGCTGCTGCCCCCTTCGGCTGTCGACGTCCGAGCCTGCATGATCAGGTCGTCTTGTAGTGTGTGTATGTTTTCTGCGGCCGCCGAGGCCTAAACACATCGTCGCCGTGTTGTAAAGCTGTGTTTCTTTTCCTCTTGTTTCGAGTACCCGGACTCACTTGTCGGTAACAGAATTGTTTGTGCGGGCGAGAGTTGCTTTTCACGGAAGGTGATGAGTGAGGTATCCGTATCCCGGAGGCGTAGGAATCCCTCGGCTCGGTCGGCCTTACCGCTTACGCGCGCTCTTACTCGTCCATAGGGTTCTGTTACCGACGCAGTCGAGAAGGCCCGAAAAATCATTTTGGCAGAGGAGCTTCTCGAGCATGAAGACTTGTTCGGTCCGCGGAGTCACTTATCCGAGCGCGAGTTACTTATCACAGAAGGTGATGAGTGAGGTATCCGTATCCCGGAGGCGTAGGAGTCCCTCGGCTCGGTCAGCCTTGGCTGCTTACGTGTACTCCACCGTTTTTAGGATCCACTTTTGAAGTAGTCAAAGAGCACGAAAAGCATTCTGGCAGAAAAGATTTTTTCTTCTTTTTTCGAGGAAAATTTTGACGCAGAGGGGGTTGCCCCCTTCTAGCCCCTGAGGGAGGGTCAGGCTTTGCCGAGGCAAGGCTAACCCTTCCTTGATGACCAGACTTGGTGTGTGAACGAAGTATACGAGCAACTTGAAAACATCTTAAGGGTAGGAGCGACGTAGCTGTTGGATGTTCCAAGCGTTGCTGTAGACCTCGCCTTGGCTGTTAGCCAGCTTGTATGTCCCGGGCTTCAGAACCTTGGCGATGATGAACGGCTCTTCCCAGGGAGGCGTGAGCTTGTGCCGCCCTCGGGCGTCTTGTCACGGCCGAAGCACCAGGTCGCCCACCTGGAGGTCTCGGGACCTAACCCCTCGGGCGTGGTAGCGTCGCAGGGACTGCTGGTACCGCGCCGAGTGTAGTAAGGCCATGTCCCGAGCCTCCTCCAGCTGGTCCAGTGAGTCTTCTCGGTTGGCTTGGTTGCTTTGGTCGGTGTAGGTCCTCGCCCTCGGGGAACCGTATTCTAGGTCTGTGGGCAAGATGGCCTCGGCCCCATAGACTAGAAAGAACGGTGTGAAGCCCGTGGCTCGGCTCGGCGATGTCCTCAGACTCCAGACCACCGAGGGGAGTTCCTTCATCCACTGCTTGCCGAACTTGTTGAGGTCGTTGTAGATCCGAGGCTTGAGTCCTTGCAGGATCATGCCGTTGGCCCGCTCCACTTGCCCATTCGTCATGGGGTGAGCCACGGCAGCCCAGTCCACCCGGATGTGGTGATCCTCGCAGAAGTCCAGGAACTTTCTGCCGGTGAACTGGTGAAAGGGAATCAGGCTTACACCTAGTCCCTAATTAATTTTGGTGGTTGAATTGCCCAACACAAACAATTGGACTAATTAGTTTGCTCTAGTGTATAAGTTATACAGGTGTCAAAGGTTCACAACAAGCCAATTAAAAGGACCAAAGTTGGGTTCAAATTAGAAAGCTAAAGGCAACCCGGATGGCACCCTGGTCTGGCGCACCGGACTGTCCGGACTCCGACTTCAAACTCTTCACTCTCGGGAATTTCCGAAGGTCACTCCGCTATAATTCACCGGACTGTCCGGTGTAACAGCGGGGCAATGGCTATATCGGCGCCAACGGCTACCTGCAGCGCATTTATTGCGCGCCAGAAGCGCGCAGAAGTCAGGCACGCCCATTCTGGTGCACCGGACATTGAACAGTACATGTCCGGTGTGCACCGGACATCCAGGAGGGCCCAGAAGTCAGAACTCCAACGGTCAAATTGCAACGGCTTTGGTGACGTGGCTGTCGCACCGGACATGTCCGGTGTGCACCGGACTGTCCGATGCGCCATCGAACAGACAGCCTCACCAAACGGCTAGTTTGGTGGTTGGGGCTATAAATACCCCCAACCACCCACCATTCATTGCATCCAAGTTTTCCACTTCTCAACTACTTACAAGAGCTCTAGCATTCAATTCTAGACACACCCAAGAGATCAAATCCTCTCCAAATTCCACACAACGCCCTAGTGATTAGAGAGAGTGATTTGCTTGTGTTCTTTCGAGCTCTTGCGCTTGGATTGCTTTCTTCTTTCTTGATTCTTTCTTGTGATCAAACACTCACTTGTAATTGAGGCAAGAGACACCAATCGTGTGGTGGTCCTTGCGGGAACTTTGTGTTCCAAGTGATTGAGAAGAGAAAGCTCACTCGGTCCGAGGGACCGTTTGAGAGAGGGTAAGGGTTGAAAGAGACCCGGCCTTTGTGGCCTCCTCAACGGGGAGTAGGTTTGAGAGAACCGAACCTCGGTAAAACAAATCCGCGTGTCTCACTTCATTATTTGCTTGCGATTTGTTTTGCACCCTCTCTCGCGGACTCTATTATATTTCTAACGCTAACCCGGCTTGTAGTTGTGATTATTTTTGAGAATTTCAGTTTCGCCCTATTCACCCCCCCTCTAGGCGACTTTCAATTGGTATCGGAGCCCGGTGCTTCATTAGAGCCTAACCGCTCGAAGTGATGTCGGGAGATCACACCAAGAGGGAGATGGAGACCGGCGACAAGCCCACTACGAGCCAAGGGAGCACTTCATCGGAAGAGTCCCGCACCAAGAGGAAGGAGAAGAAGAAGGACTCCTCCAAACGAAAGGAGAAAAGATCTTCTTCCTCACACCACAAGGAGAAGAAGGAAAAATCTTCTTCCCACAAGTCGCATCGGAAAGGCGACAAGCACAAGAGGATGAGGAAGGTAGTCTACTACGAGACCGACACTTCATCAACATCTACCTCCGACTCCGATGCACCGTCCGTAACTTCTAAGCGCCAAGAGCGCAAGAAGTTTAGTAAGATCCCCTTACACTATCCCCATACATCTAGACATACTCCATTACTTTCCGTTCCATTAGGCAAACCGCCAACTTTTGATGGCGAAGATTATGCTAGGTGGAGTGATTTAATGAAATTTCATCTAACCTCACTCCACAAAAGTATATGGAATGTTGTTGAGTTTGGAGCACAGGTACCATCCATAGGGGATGAGGATTATGATACAGACGAAGTGGCCCAAATCGAGCACTTCAACTCTCAAGCCACAACCATTCTCCTCGCCTCTCTAAGCAAGGAGGAATACAACAAAGTGCAAGGGTTGAAGAATGCAAAGGAGATTTGGGACCTACTCAAGACCGCGCACGAGGGTGATGAACTCACTAAGATCACCAAGCGGGAAACGATCGAGGGGGAGCTCGGTCGCTTCCGTCTTCGCCAAGGGGAGGAGCCACAAGATATGTACAACCGGCTCAAAACCTTGGTGAACCAAGTGCGCAACCTCGGGAGCAAAAAGTGGGACGACCACGAGGTGGTTAAGGTTATTCTAAGATCTCTCATTTTCCTTAACCCCACTCAAGTTCAATTAATTCGTGGTAATCCTAGATACCCACTAATGACCCCCGAGGAAGTGATCGGGAATTTTGTGAGCTTTGAATGTATGATTAAGGGCTCAAAGAAGATCAATGAGCTTGACGAACCCTCCACGTCCGAGGCGCAACCGGTGGCGTTTAAGGCGACGGAGGAGAAGAAGGAGGAGTCTACACCAAGTAGACAACCAATTGACGCCTCCAAGCTCGACAATGAGAAGATGGCCTTAATCATCAAAAGCTTTCGGCAAATCCTCAAGCAACGGAAGGGGAAGGATTACAAATCCCGTTCCAAGAAGGTTTGCTACAAGTGTGGTAAGCCCGGTCACTTTATTGCTAAATGTCCATTATCAAGTGACAGTGACAGAGATAACGACAAGAAGGGCAAGAGGAGAGAAAAGAAGAGGTACCATAAGAAGAAGGGCGGCGATGCCCACTTGTGCCGCGAGTGGAACTCCGACGAGAGCTCCACCGACTCCTCCTCCGACGACGAGGACGCCGCCAACATCGCCGTCACCAAGGGACTTCTCTTCCCCAACGTCGGTGTTGGGGACTTGTTCTCAAGTGCTATGAATTAAGAACAAGGCAACACAAAAAAGATTAATGATTAATGCCCTTCGTCCTTCAGAGCATTATCTCCTTTGGGATATAATGATCTTCAGACGAAGGTCATGAAGGACGTACCTTCGGCATTACAATATATCTCAGTGGAAAGAGAAACATATGAAACATGAGAAATGACATGAATAATCTCGTGTCATTATTAATATCATTTAATCATATGGTCATAAATACACTTTGAACAACATTGAATTACATTTTTACCTTCGATTTGACAGAAGGCAAAAAGTCCAAACGTGACGCGCGAGTGAATACCAGTCAGCGTGAACAGTACGGGGGTACTGTTCATCTATTTATAGACACAGGACACAGCCTGTGACGAATTACAATTATGCCCCTCATAAAAGTTTACAACATTGACTCAGACCTTTATGGATTAAAAGGTCATTCTATCTCTATGTCGGTTTGTACTGCCGAAGCTTCATGAAGAGGAACCTTCGGCCATCTCCTGGGAACAACTTCAGCCGAAGCTGCTTCTTCGTGTAAGACCTTCGGCGCAACGAAGCATGGCCCCAACAGTAGCCCCTTTCGCGGTGCTAGATCGTTTTTCGTAACGAGCTTGATCCGTGAAAAAAGCCTCTTCAGCTTCGGGAAGCCGAAGGTCCAAAAAACACCTTCCCTGAGCTCGTTGCCGAGAAACGATCCGGTTTCTGAGCGCGTGCCAGGCCCACCTTGCAGAGTTACTGTTTGATCTTTGCGGTCCACCGCGCAGCGAGTGCAAGTGACTGCGCGCCTGGTGTAAAAATCCTGGCGCTTCGCCTTCTTACCTGCAGCACTATATAAACAGGCGAGTAGGTGTGAAGTTACCACAGCATTCATTGCTATTTGCACTGTTTTGCTGCCAAAATTTTTAACTGTAGCCGAAGCTTGATTCTCAGAATCGAACGAAGGTCTATCTCGAAGTCTGCTTCGTCAGAGAGAAAGGCTTCGGGAGAAAAAGAAAAAGAAAAAAGTATTCAATTTCCCCAAACTCAGAATCAAATGGCCAGAGTGCGATCCACTGCCAGGGTTGAGCGTGAAGGGAACGAAGCTGAAGGCTCGGAGACTGTTCCCATCTCCGAAGCAATGCAACGATCCGGGCTAGTAACCGCAGAAGAAACGCCCGCCGCCGAAGCAGACCCGACAACTGCCGAAGGAGGAGAAGAGAACATTGAAGGAACTGATCCCGAAGATGACTATCGCATTGCCATGCCTAGCAAGCTGTAATACCCACTTTGTAATGGCTAGATAAAATATCAATAGAGAAAACAATTTCTCTCTTTTTGTGAGTTTGACCTTTATACATCATCATATGAACACCATATAAAAAAAAATAAATAAATAATTAATAAAAGACTTACCATAAAAATGTGCATCATGCTGGTCCTTTACTTTGTGTGCATGTTGTGGCAATAAAAAAAATAATGTGATAAGAAATATGTTAAGCTACCAAGGGGAAATTTTGAATATAAAAGAAAGTATAGAAGTTAGAAAAAGGGAGAAGATAAAAACAGTGTATATATGAATACATCTCCAAATTGATACTGTACATGGCATAATATAAAATTGAGGATAATTCTTCCACAAGAAAGGAAATTTAAATTTGAAGGGAGTTTGAATTTGAAAAGGAGAAAAAGAAATAAACTGGAAAAGAATAAAAAGAAACACCTCGCTGGGCCTGATTCCTTGATTCCGGCCCACTTAACCACATCACGCGGCCCATGACTCCACTCCCGCGCGCGCCCTCTCATCTCTTTTCGCTGCCGCGTGGGGCCCACCACCCAGTCGTCCGCCGCGCTCGCTACCTCGGTGTCGTCCCGACGCGTGGGACCCACAACGTCAGTGACGTTTCGCCCGCACGCAACAAACTTGCCGCACCGGCCGCTGTGGGCGCGCGGATGGCGTACCAGCCGCCGGGATCCTCGCGGCGTGAGCTGCTTCCGGCTCCTGCGGCGATTACCCAACCAGGTGCCGCCTGGGGATAAGTAGGGGGGGGGAGAACGCCGCATCTTCGTTCCCCTCATATTCCCGGTTGCCTAGCGACGAGTGCAGTCGAGAGATAGTGAGTTGAGGGAGCCGCCGTGCTCGGTGTTTGCATTCATCGCAGTGCGGCACTCGGAGGGGAATTGTGGAGCTCCGCCTGCGCCCTGGGATCTTGTCGGAGCTGTTCCATTGCACACAGTGGTGGCGGGTGCCGAAGAAATTGCTCGTCGGTGCCGATTTGCTACCGCTGACCGCCACCGTCGGGAGCAACCGAATCTGCGCGCGGGACCTCGGTAAGGACTTATTCCCCTAGTTCGTCATCGCCTCCGCTAAGTATAGTCCGTGCCTGGTGAAAGTCTATGGCGGGATCGAGCTTTGGGCGCGGCCGGCAATGGCTCAGCCGTGCGTCCGGTGCCTGTGCCGCTGGGTTTCGGTGCATAGGGAAGAAGACAAACCTAGGGCCCTCGATTTCGTGATGTGCGGCCCTAATCAGATCAAGGTATAACGTTTCACCCGGATAGATTTCCACCGTGGATTTGTGATCGTGTGGTAGTCGGGCGGTTCGCGTTTCATTAAATCGCGGCCGTTAGATCTAGATCCGAAAGCCATTATCGTGTACCGGTTAGATATGCAGTTGGTCTAATCCGTGCCCTTGGCAAGTGATCCAACGGTCCAGATCCATGAGTACCCCTTCACCGTGGTCAATTTTCAAACGAACCCCTAGCCTTTACTGAAATCAACCCGCCATCCGTTGAGGGATTTTCTGAGTCTGGGAAACAATTACACCGAGACCCCTGCAGTTTCCTGTATTTGAGGCCCAATCCAGAGAACCTGGAAAATCAGAAATTAATATTAGAAATTAATTTTTAGTGCATAAATAAATGTGAAAACTTGTTTAATTCATAGTAAATGCATATGAACTCCAAATTAGACCATTCCAGTTCCTAAATTTTTATAATATTATTGTCTATCTATTTGTGCCTCTGTTCTGGCATGACAAACACATTAAAATTATTCTTTCACTTAATCTTGTATTAAATGCATAAAACCTTAGAAAATCCATAACTTAAAATATATAACTCCAAATTTGATGATTCCAGTTCCTGTAATCTTATTTTAATGTCTAGTTTATTACTGTATATTCTATTTGCATGTTTGGTGTGATGTTAATTTATGCTATGCCATGTATGTATTGTATTGATGCGAGTAGACGAGCAACCCACTGTGGAACCTGAGCTTCAACAAGTTGAAGTAGCTGAGCAGGAGCTCGTTGAAGGCAAGTTGTGCCCTTGATCACTTCTTTTACCCATTCATGTTCTTATTATTCATAATGATCTGCATAGGATAATTTTGCCGGGACCCAATAGGATACCCTAGATTTGACTATCTTTATACCTTGCTTCACCACTGGTTTTACTACTAAAGTTTTGGGTAGTACATGCTATTGCTTTATGTGGATTTGGGTATAGAGATATTCATCACTCATTGTTACACTTTTTATTGTTATATGTTTTATTATTCCTTGTTCATGTTAAGATCATTATGTTAATTGGAACATGGAGAACCACCCGGGAAAACAGTGCTACCACAAGGGTTTAATGGGACGCCCTTGGCTGATTAACTAGGAAAGCTAGGGGAGGGCTACCTTACCCGAAAGGGGCAAGGGCAGTAGGGGAGAGGTCAGTGCGGGGAGGTCCCTGGTTGATTTTGCTGCGATGGCGGTCAGCCAGGAACCCTGTACTGGATCTTCCTATAAACTGTAGCGGGTAGTCTGAAGCTAGTGGAACTTTGTAAAGGCCTCGTAGTGGTACCCTGCCACGCTTCCTAGGTAGAGGTGTATGGAGTCTGATCAACTCTTTGGCAAATGGGTAACACGACTTGTGGGTAAAGATGCGCAACCTCTGCAGAGTGTAAAACTGGTATACTAGCCGTGCTCACGGTCAAGAGCGGCTCGGACACTCACATGATTAAATTATGGAACTTAAACTTAACCCGTCATTTCATTGCATTTGGGATTATTTTGTTATTACTTTTACTTATTATTATAATGGTTTGGTATTTACTTACACTTAGTAACTGCTAATAAAATTTTGACCAACTTATAAAAGCAATGCTCAGTTTCAGCCTTTATTTCATTGATCAGCCTTACACTACATGAACTCCCACCTTTGGTGAGTTCATGTCACATTATTCCCCACGACTTGTTGAGCTATGAACGTATGTGAGCTCACTCTTGCTGTCTCACACCCCCCACAGGAGAAGAGCAGGTGGTTCAGGAGGAGCCGCCTAACACTGAGGAGTTCGATCTGATCTAGGTGGCGTTTCTCAGTCGACATTGGCGCCGACGATCCTTAGTTCGTTTTATCTTTATTATTTTATTTTGTAATAAGACTTCCGCTATGTAATAAATACTCTGATGTTTTATGACATTTATCTCTATACACTCTGTTATTATATATGTTGTCTTCTTTGGCGCATGTATGAGATGCACCCGGCTTTGTTCTTTAAAACCGGGTGTTACAGAAGTGGTATCAGAGGAAATGTTGACTGTAGGACGAGACCTAGATAGAACTGGACAACCCTTACCTACTTATCTCATTCTGATTCTTTCTATACTTATCTTGATCCTGTCTCACCTTCTACTGTCCTACTCTGATCATTCTTACCTTTTCTACTCTGAGACAAGATGGATTTCACACCTTGGAGTCCCTATCCCTATGACATTTTAAGAGATAGGAGGCCTAAGACAAAACAAATCAAAACTATTTTCTCTATTAAAAATATTGGTTGATTGTTCTGATGATCAATGCCTGATTTGCTTCTTTGATTGATTGAAATATTGCATGGACATCTTAGCATGTGCCAGCATAAGGTAATAAATTAGCTATGGTAGGTAAAACATTAAACTGCTTAGCTAAAAAGTCCCCCAAAGTAACCTGATTTGTAAATACCTGCCTTGTCTATTATCTTCTTACCATATGTATCTAACTCAGATGGTCAATACCAGGCGGGGTGGTGGAATTGATTTGCCTCCTAACCAACACACTCGAAGACAACCTCAGCCACAACCTGCTGGGATGAATCCTCCTAATCCTCCACCAGGCGGAGTTGACCCACTGGTTGCTGCTCAGATGGCGGTGATGCAGCAGATGGCAGACACCATGGCTGATATGCGTGCCCAGATGCAGCAAGAACGCCAGGAGATGCGTCAAGAAAGAGAAGATATACGCTAGGAGTTGCGTCAGGAGAGAGATGAGATACGCCAAGAAAGGAGGGCGCAACAACAGCAGCTGCAACAACAACTTCAACAACAGCAGCAACAGCAGCAAGTGCCATTGCCTCCACCACCACCACCAGTTCCACCTCGTGACAAGCACCGGGAGTTTATGAGTCATAAGCCGCCTACATTCGCTAGCTCACCTGATCCACTGGACGCGGATGATTGGCTGAAGTCAATTGAGAAGATGCTCAACATTGCACAATGCACTGACCGGGAGAAGGTTTTATATGCTTCTGGACGTCTGACTGGTCCTGCTGCTGACTGGTGGGACTCTTATACTGCTGCCCATGATGCTGCGGATAATATTACTTGGGCAGAGTTCAGTACGCAGTTCAGGAACTACCATATTCCAGCTGGGATGATAAAGATCAAGAAGAAGGAGTTTCTGTCGCTAAAGCAAGAAAGTATGTCAGTCAGCGAGTACCGCGACAAGTTTATTCAGCTATCCAGATATGCCCCTGAAGAAGTTGCTGAGGATGAGAGAAAGCAGGAGCATTTTATTGAAGGACTTAATGGACCGCTGCAGTATGCTCTAGTGGCACACACTTTTCCATCATTTCAGAGGCTATTGGATAAGGCTCTTGCTATTGAACACAAGCGTGTTCAACTGGGTGATTTGAAGAGGAAGGCTATCTCACAAGGACAGGGTAGCAGCAGTGTTCGTCCTCGCTACAGTTCACCACAGGGTACCCCGACTCGACCGGGAGGACCACGCCCAGTTCAGCAATCACCACTGAGGACTCCACCTCCTCGACAGGCTACTCCCACGGGCACCCCGACGAAGTTTGCAGGGCAGAGTCCGGGCACTCAATGTTTCAAGTGTGGGAAGATTCGTCATTATGCAAATGTCTGCCCACAGAGGATTGCTACTACTCCAGCCCAGAACAAGCAACAGACCCCTGACAAGGGATATTCTATAGCCAGGGTGAATCAAGTCAGCGTTGATGATACTCCTGATGGTGGTGACCTCGTAATTGGTATGTTTTATGTTAATGCAGTTCCTGCAACCATATTATTCGATTCTGGTGCTACACATTCATTCATGTCTGCTCGTTATGCCAACACAAATGAAATACCGCTGCTAAATATGAGAAAACCCCTGATAGTAATTACACCTAAAGGGCCTGTTGAGGCGAATCAAATGACACGTAGATTGACATTGACTATTATGGGTAGAGAATTTGGAGCTACTGCTATAATATTAGAGTCAAGCAGTATAGATTTGATCCTTGGTATGTCATGGCTAAGAAAGGCAAAGGCCGTTATAGCATGTGGAAGAGGTACCATAGAGCTCACTACTACTAAAGGAGAAAGATTTCAAGTTAATATTGCAGTAACCTCCTCATCCATGCGTGCAATGTTCTTTATGCCTGAGGAGTTTGTTGGCGACAACATTCGGGTGGTTAGAGATTTTCCGGATGTCTTTCCAGAGGAGTTACCAGGGATGCCACCTGATAGAGAAGTTGAGTTTGTTATTGATCTCTTACCTGGAACCGCCCCTATTTCTAAACGGCCATATAGAATGTCCGTAGAAGAGTTGAAGGAACTGAAGAAGCAGTTGACGGAGTTACAAGAGGCTGGTTATATTCGACCAAGTTCATCACCTTGGGGAGCACCGGTGTTATTTGTGCAGAAGAAGGATGGATCACAACGGATGTGTGTGGATTATAGATCTCTTAATGATGTCACGGTGAAGAACAAGTATCCGTTGCCCCGTATTGAGGATTTATTTGATCAGATGCGAGGTGCTAGAGTATTTTCGAAGATTGATCTCCGATCCGGTTACCATCAGATGAGGATTAGACCATCGGATATTCCCAAGACAGCATTCTCGACTCGATATGGATTATATGAGTTTACTGTTATGTCATTTGGACTAACCAATGCACCAGCTTACTTCATGAATTTGATGAATAAGGTGTTTATGGAGTATTTGGACAGATTCGTCGTGGTATTCATCGACGATATTCTAATCTATTCTAAGAATGAAAGTGATCATGAACAACATCTGAGATTGGTGCTGCAGAAGTTGCGAGATAATGAGCTCTACGCTAAGTTTAGCAAGTGTGAGTTTTGGATTGACAAGGTGCCATTCCTTGGACATATTATTTCTAATGGAGGAATAGCAGTGGATCCTGCTAAAGTGAAGGAGATAATGGAATGGAGAGTGCCCACTACAGTTACTGAGATTCGGAGTTTCTTGGGATTAGCAGGCTATTATCGGAGATTTATTGAAGGATTTTCTAAGATTGCCAAGCCTATGACATCGCTTTTGGAGAAAGGAAAAGAATTTAAGTGGGATGAGAAATGTCAAGAGAGCTTTGATCAATTGAAGGAAAGATTGATGTCTCCACCAGTATTGGTTATGCCAGACTTGCAGAAAGGATTTGATATTTATTGTGATGCATGTGGCCAAGGACTTGGATGTGTGCTTATGCAAGAAGGTCATGTGATTGCCTATGCATCTCGTCAGTTGCGGAAGCATGAATTGAACTACCCCACTCATGACTTGGAATTGGCAGCAGTTGTGCATGCACTGAAGATTTGGAGACACTACATTATGGGAACTAAGTGCCAAGTATATACGGATCACAAGAGTTTGAAGTATATATTCACTCAGAAGGATCTCAATCTTAGACAACGTCGTTGGTTGGAGCTCATCAAGGATTATGATTTGGAGATTCACTATCATCCAGGCAAGGCGAATTTGGTTGCAGATGCCTTGAGTCGGAAGGAGCATGTTCACTCCGCTTTCGTTGTCCAGCTACCTGATGAATTAGCAAAAGATTTTGAGAGACTCAATTTGGGAATTGTTACTCATACTGAAGGAGTTACCATTGAGTTGGAACCTACTTTGGAGCAAGAGATTCGTGAAGGTCAGATTGGTGATGCTAAGATTCAAGAGATCAAGGATCTTATTACTGAAGGAAGAGTTCCGGAGTTCACGGAAGATGAGCAAGGTACTATATGGTTCAAAGATCGGATATGTGTTCCAGAGATCGATAGCCTCCGTGAAGCTATATTGAAAGAAGCTCATGATTCTGATTATTCAATCCACCCTGGAAGCACTAAGATGTATCAAGATTTGAAGCGAAAGTATTGGTGGTACGGACTGAAAAGAGATGTGGCTGCTCATGTGGCTAAGTGCGATGTATGCCAAAGAGTTAAGGCTGAACATCAAAGACCCGCTGGACTATTGCACCCATTGAAGATACCTGAGTGGAAATGGGAAGAAATTGGTATGGATTTTATTGTTGGACTACCCCGCACTCCAGCAGGATATGACTCTATTTGGGTAATTGTGGACAGATTGACAAAGGTGGCTCATTTTATACCTGTGAGGACTAATTACACGGGAGCCAAGCTAGCAGAATTGTATATGACTCGGATAGTTTGTCTACATGGAGTGCCTAAGAAGATCGTGTCTGATCGAGGATCACAATTTACTTCTCGGTTTTGGAAGAAGTTGCATGAGAGTTTGGATACAAAGTTGAATTTTAGTTCAGCCTACCATCCCCAGACTGATGGACAGACAGAAAGAACCAATCAAGTGCTGGAAGATATGTTAAGAGCTTGTGCTCTCAAGCATGGTGGCAGCTGGGAGAAGAGTTTACCGTATGCTGAATTTTCTTATAATAATAGCTACCAGGCCAGTTTGAAGATGTCACCATTTGAGGCTTTGTATGGCAGGAAATGCAGGACACCCCTGTATTGGGATCAGACTGGAGAAAGACAGTTCTTTGGGCCTGAATTGATTCAAGAGGCAGAAGAGCAAGTTCGAATGATAAGAGAAAATTTGAGAATTGCACAATCCAGGCAAAAGAGCTATGCTGACAATAGGAGAAGATTACTGGAGTTTAAGGAAGGTGATCATGTCTATTTGAAGGTGTCACCACTTCGTGGTATGAGGAGATTTAAAGTTAAGGGAAAGTTGTCCCCTCGTTTCATTGGACCTTTCTTGATCTTGAAGCGAGTGGGTGAAGTTGCATATCAACTAGAGCTACCCGATCATCTGTCAGATGTACATGATGTGTTTCATGTGTCTCAGCTAAAGAAGTGCCTCAGGGTACCTGAGGAGCAGTTACCAATGGAGGACCTTAGTGTACAAGATGATCTGACTTATGCTGAGTACCCCATCAAGATTTTGGACACTTTGACTCGAGTTACAAGAAATAAGGTGATCAAGATGTGCAAGGTACAATGGAGTCACCACGGTGAAGATGAAGCAACTTGGGAAAGAGAAGAAGAGCTTCGCATAGATTTTCCCCACCTTTTCCCTAGTTCTTCTTAAATCTCGAGGACGAGATTATTTTTAAGGGGGGTAGGATTTGTAATACCCACTTTGTAATGGCTAGATAAAATACCAATAGAGAAAACAATTTCTCTCTTTTTGTGAGTTTGACCTTTATACATCATCATATGAACACCATATAAAAAAAATAAATAAATAATTAATAAAAGACTTACCATAAAAATGTGCATCATGCTGGTCCTTTACTTTGTGTGCATGTTGTGGCAATAAAAAAAAATAATGTGATAAGAAATATGTTAAGCTACCAAGGGGAAATTTTGAATATAAAAGAAAGTATAGAAGTTAGAAAAAGGGAGAAGATAAAAACAGTGTATATATGAATACATCTCCAAATTGATACTGTACATGGCATAATATAAAATTGAGGATAATTCTTCCACAAGAAAGGAAATTTAAATTTGAAGGGAGTTTGAATTTGAAAAGGAGAAAAAGAAATAAACTGGAAAAGAATAAAAAGAAACACCTCGCTGGGCCTGATTCCTTGATTCCGGCCCACTTAACCACATCACGCGGCCCATGACTCCACTCCCGCGCGCGCCCTCTCATCTCTTTTCGCTGCCGCGTGGGGCCCACCACCCAGTCGTCCGCCGCGCTCGCTACCTCGGTGTCGTCCCGACGCGTGGGACCCACAACGTCAGTGACGTTTCGCCCGCACGCAACAAACTTGCCGCACCGGCCGCTGTGGGCGCGCGGATGGCGTACCAGCCGCCGGGATCCTCGCGGCGTGAGCTGCTTCCGGCTCCTGCGGCGATTACCCAACCAGGTGCCGCCTGGGGATAAGTAGGGGGGGGGGGGAGAACGCCGCATCTTCGTTCCCCTCATATTCCCGGTTGCCTAGCGACGAGTGCAGTCGAGAGATAGTGAGTTGAGGGAGCCGCCGTGCTCGGTGTTTGCATTCATCGCAGTGCGGCACTCGGAGGGGAATTGTGGAGCTCCGCCTGCGCCCTGGGATCTTGTCGGAGCTGTTCCATTGCACACAGTGGTGGCGGGTGCCGAAGAAATTGCTCGTCGGTGCCGATTTGCTACCGCTGACCGCCACCGTCGGGAGCAACCGAATCTGCGCGCGGGACCTCGGTAAGGACTTATTCCCCTAGTTCGTCATCGCCTCCGCTAAGTATAGTCCGTGCCTGGTGAAAGTCTATGGCGGGATCGAGCTTTGGGCGCGGCCGGCAATGGCTCAGCCGTGCGTCCGGTGCCTGTGCCGCTGGGTTTCGGTGCATAGGGAAGAAGACAAACCTAGGGCCCTCGATTTCGTGATGTGCGGCCCTAATCAGATCAAGGTATAACGTTTCACCCGGATAGATTTCCACCGTGGATTTGTGATCGTGTGGTAGTCGGGCGGTTCGCGTTTCATTAAATCGCGGCCGTTAGATCTAGATCCGAAAGCCATTATCGTGTACCGGTTAGATATGCAGTTGGTCTAATCCGTGCCCTTGGCAAGTGATCCAACGGTCCAGATCCATGAGTACCCCTTCACCGTGGTCAATTTTCAAACGAACCCCTAGCCTTTACTGAAATCAACCCGCCATCCGTTGAGGGATTTTCTGAGTCTGGGAAACAATTACACCGAGACCCCTGCAGTTTCCTGTATTTGAGGCCCAATCCAGAGAACCTGGAAAATCAGAAATTAATATTAGAAATTAATTTTTAGTGCATAAATAAATGTGAAAACTTGTTTAATTCATAGTAAATGCATATGAACTCCAAATTAGACCATTCCAGTTCCTAAATTTTTATAATATTATTGTCTATCTATTTGTGCCTCTGTTCTGGCATGACAAACACATTAAAATTATTCTTTCACTTAATCTTGTATTAAATGCATAAAACCTTAGAAAATCCATAACTTAAAATATATAACTCCAAATTTGATGATTCCAGTTCCTGTAATCTTATTTTAATGTCTAGTTTATTACTGTATATTCTATTTGCATGTTTGATGTGATGTTAATTTATGCTATGCCATGTATGTATTGTATTGATGCGAGTAGACGAGCAACCCACTGTGGAACCTGAGCTTCAACAAGTTGAAGTAGCTGAGCAGGAGCTCGTTGAAGGCAAGTTGTGCCCTTGATCACTTCTTTTACCCATTCATGTTCTTATTATTCATAATGATCTGCATAGGATAATTTTGCCGGGACCCAATAGGATACCCTAGATTTGACTATCTTTATACCTTGCTTCACCACTGGTTTTACTACTAAAGTTTTGGGTAGTACATGCTATTGCTTTATGTGGATTTGGGTATAGAGATATTCATCACTCATTGTTACACTTTTTATTGTTATATGTTTTATTATTCCTTGTTCATGTTAAGATCATTATGTTAATTGGAACATGGAGAACCACCCGGGAAAACAGTGCTACCACAAGGGTTTAATGGGACGCCCTTGGCTGATTAACTAGGAAAGCTAGGGGAGGGCTACCTTACCCGAAAGGGGCAAGGGCAGTAGGGGAGAGGTCAGTGCGGGGAGGTCCCTGGTTGATTTTGCTGCGATGGCGGTCAGCCAGGAACCCTGTACTGGATCTTCCTATAAACTGTAGCGGGTAGTCTGAAGCTAGTGGAACTTTGTAAAGGCCTCGTAGTGGTACCCTGCCACGCTTCCTAGGTAGAGGTGTATGGAGTCTGATCAACTCTGTGGCAAATGGGTAACACGACTTGTGGGTAAAGATGCGCAACCTCTGCAGAGTGTAAAACTGGTATACTAGCCGTGCTCACGGTCAAGAGCGGCTCGGACACTCACATGATTAAATTATGGAACTTAAACTTAACCCGTCATTTCATTGCATTTGGGATTATTTTGTTATTACTTTTACTTATTATTATAATGGTTTGGTATTTACTTACACTTAGTAACTGCTAATAAAATTTTGACCAACTTATAAAAGCAATGCTCAGCTTCAGCCTTTATTTCATTGATCAGCCTTACACTACATGAACTCCCACCTTTGGTGAGTTCATGTCACATTATTCCCCACGACTTGTTGAGCTATGAACGTATGTGAGCTCACTCTTGCTGTCTCACACCCCCCCACAGGAGAAGAGCAGGTGGTTCAGGAGGAGCCGCCTAACACTGAGGAGTTCGATCTGATCTAGGTGGCGTTTCTCAGTCGACATTGGCGCCGACGATCCTTAGTTCGTTTTATCTTTATTATTTTATTTTGTAATAAGACTTCCGCTATGTAATAAATACTCTGATGTTTTATGACATTTATCTCTATACACTCTGTTATTATATATGTTGTCTTCTTTGGCGCATGTATGAGATGCACCCGGCTTTGTTCTTTAAAACCGGGTGTTACACAAGCCCAGCCACTTAGACTTCGGAAAGTCGACCATTTCGAAGGCTGATCTCTCGAAGATGGTAAAATCTGGTTATTTCCGTGAAAATCAGAAGAAACTACTTCGCTTCGGGGGAGAAGAGACTACCCCGAAGCCAGAGAAGGACGAGATAGTTATTTTCAAGAGCTTTTTAAAGGCTGGGCTGAGATTCCCCCTTCATGGAATTATTGCAGATGTATTGAAGAAGTTTGGTATTTATTTTCATCAACTGACTCCTAATGCTATTGTTAGGCTTAATGTCTATATCTGGGCCCTCCGAAGCCAGGCTGTGGAACCGTTTGCCGACAGTTTTTGTCGAGTTCATGAGTTACATTACCAAACAAAGGCCAGAAAAGATGGGCTACATGATAACTTCGGTTGCTACAATTTTGCCTACCGGAAGACAACAAAGTGTCCTGTTATCAGCTACCGAAGCAAATGGCCAGCAGGCTGGAAATCTAAGTGGTTTTACGTGAAGGTTGACGAAGATGAAGAGAAGTTGGTACAAAGCCCCCTTGAACTAATCTTCGGAGAGACAAGGCCGCGATGCCACATGAAATTAGAAGGTCCCACCTGGGCTGCACTGGGTGAGTTTGAAATTATTTCAGAGCATATCGGTACCAGGGATCTGGTGCAAGAGTTCTTGGCGTTCAGAGTTTTCCCTATTCTAAAAGAATGGGAGATGCCAAAGCTAGAGGGAGAGAAGAAGAAGGGGGAACTTGTCCGGCTTCCTTACCATTTCAAATTCAAGAAATACTTTAAAAAACCTTGCAAAGAGTGGCTGGACACAGTCGAGGTAATGTGTAATGAAATTCTTGGGAATTATTCGAAAAAAGAAGATCAGCTGATGACCGCGGCCTTCGGCACCCGACCGAAGCGAAGGTTGAACCGAGTATTTGATGCCCTGGGTTTCGAGTACCCTGACTATGAACGGTTGAACAAGGGTGCTGAGGGCCGAAAAAGAAAAAGAGTGGCCGAAAGTTTGAACAAAGAGGAAGAAGAACCAGCAAAAGAGAAGAAAATTCCAAAGAAGAGAAAAATATCAACTCCAAAGCGAAAATTATCCGATGAAGAGGGGACTCCTGCACCACCTTCTTCTAGCGACGTGGAGGAAATCTTAAAGGTAATGACTGAACCTCTGCCCGCGAAGCTAAGTCCATTAGGGCCCCAACTGACGAAGCTTTTTCGAAAGGTGGAGGAGCCGGAAAAAACGAAGATAACCAAAACAAAGAGGCAAAGGATTATTGCAGTGACCGAAGTTATCGACAAGACGCCGCCGAGGGCGTCAATTCAGAAAACACCAGCTGTTGAGGGCACAACAAATGCCGAAGTCGCACCTTCGGAGGTCGTGGCTACCGAAGCCGCTTCAGCCGAAAATTTGAACTTAGAAACTACCATTGAAGACATCGACAAAATTTTACTAGACATGGCCGCAGAAGAAGCTGCCACTGCTGCTGAAGAAACCACGGCCACAGTGCCTGGAAAAGGAAAAGAAATAGCCGAAGATACTTCAGAAGACGAAGCCTATATATTTCAAAATTTAGTTGGGCAAAAACTGTCGAAGGACGAAATAGAAGAGCTTAAAGACTATGCCAAATCTTGCGGATACAGGCCAGGAGCTCTTCTTTTCGGAGGTGTGGACGATGAAAAATTAGGCTGCATCCGAGACCAAACTGGAGCTAAGGTCATCGGTACTCTATCAAAGAGTATCGGTTTTCCGAAGCTAGAGACAGATATCAGCCGCTACCGACGACAACATATCGTCGGCAGCTTATTTTATTCCAATTTCAAGGTAAACAACTTTCTCTCTGACTTCTATTGTTTTTTAATAATGGAAATATTCCTAACGAAGGTTGTTTATTTGCAGAGCATGCTACTAAGCAAAGCTTTGAAGATGCAGCAAGATTTAGAGGACAAAAAACACGAAGCTATAATTGAAAATTTAGAGAGCAAGACAAAAGAACAATCAGCTATTATTGAAAAGAAAGACTTCGAACTCCAATCAACCGAAGGCTTGCTGGCAGAGACTGAAGCTAAAGTATCAGAATTGAATTCGAAGCTTATCTGCCAATCAAGACAATTTGAACAAGAGAAGCTAGAGCTCAATTCGAAACTTGAAGCTGAAGTCCAAACCAACTCAGACTTGAAGAAATCATTAACAAGCCTTCAAGATAAATGCTTGAAATTTAGTAACAACTGTATTCAACAATTGAAGAAGATCTTTTACTCAGTTGGAGCCAGCAGTGGAAAGTTCAACCCTGCAGCTGAAAATTTGCCAAGAGCCTTCGAACATATTGAAGCTGAAATTGATGAGCTGGACGAAGTTATAGCCGGGCACGGTGACTTCTGTGCCTGGGTAGCTTCTCGAGGCACGGCTGCAGCGTTCCTGAAGGCCGGCTGTGATCATGGGAAAATCGTCAACAGGCCGAATTTCACTCTATCTCCATCAATTTTAGACGATATTCCTGACCTCGCCCGAAGCATATCAAACAGATTTATAAAAATGATATGGACAAAAGGCGGGCGAGAGAAGGCTGGGGACGAAGCTCAAAGTCATCTTGAACCGGTAAGAAATCATACCTTGCGCTTACCTTCTCCTTCACACTTGATTTTTACTCACAATACCTTGATTCATGTAGGATGACGAAGCTGAAGGTGATACTTAAAGAATATGCCGCCGAAGCAGGAGCCTGACGAAGATTAGTAGGAGTAGACTAGAAAAACTCAAGAGACTTTTGTAACAACCTTTGTAAATACAGCTAAACTGTTCTTAATGAACTTTGTTCATACCTTGTAATATATCCTTACTCTTCCATTGAGATGCTTTGATGTGGACGAAAGTAATATTTTGAGCTGAAAGCGAAAAAACACCTTCCCTTCTTTTCGTACACAACGAAGCATAAAAGATCGCTTCTTCTTTTTTGCCGAAACAACCACGTATGCCATGAATGAATGTTTATGAATGCGAATGCTATGATGCCATGTGATGTGCGAATGAATGTCCAAACACATGTCCGAAGCCATACCCTCAGCCATTATTTCCTTAGAAACAACCACACATTAGCTCTGCATTCCCTTAGGAACGTCTTTCGAGCTTCTTCGCCTTTTACTTTCGGCGGAATCAGCGTTGACTTTTCGCTGTAAGCTCTGCATTCCCTTAGGAACGTCTTTCGAGCTTCTTCGCCTTTTACTTTCAGCGGAATCAGCGTTGACTTTTCGCTGTAAGCTCTGCATTCCCTTAGGAACGTCTTTCGAGCTTCTTCGCTTTTTCAGTTTCGGCACTCGATGGTGCGTTCTCAGCTTTTACATTTACATTCTTTGGGGGATTTTGCTCTTATAAATCTAAAAAGGAAATTACATATGATGGCCCCATTAAAAACCTTTCTCCCCCTTTAGAAAGGAAAAGGGTGCCATGTAAAAGAAAAGAAAAAACATAAAAAGTTACATCAAGTTATACATAATATCGCCGAAGCTCATCCGCATTCCAAGGTCTTGGAATTTCGTTGCCGTCCATGTCCTTCAATCTGTACGAACCAGGCCTTGACGAAGATGCTACTAAGAAAGGCCCTTCCCATTTCAATTGTAACTTGCCCACTGTGTCTGGGTTGGCCACTCTCCGAAGCACCAAGTGTACCGGCTCAATATTTTTTAGCCGGACCTTTCTATCTCGCCATTTGACTGTTTCAGCCTGGTATTTATTGATATTCTCCACAGCTTGAAGCCTGATCCCTTCTAAAGCATCTTTTTCCACAAGACAGGCATCTTCAGGACCTGGTTTTGCCGAAGCTGCTACTCTTATTGATCCAGCTTTAGCTTCTTCCGGAGTTATTGCTTCGTCACCGAACAATAACTTGAATGGAGTAAAGCCTGTAGACCTTGATGTTGTTGTATTGTGGCTCCACACCACTTTGGTTAACTGATCTGGCCACTTTCCCCTGGGTTGATTGAAGATTAACTTCATTATTCCTGTCATTATAATGCCGTTAGCCCTTTCAACGAGCCCATTCGACTCCGGATGCCTGACTGATGCAAAATGGATCTTCGTTCCAATTTGATCACAGAAATCTCTGAAAGCTTCGGAGTCGAACTGTGTTCCATTATCTACAGTGATGGCCTTCGGTACTCCGAAACGACAGACAATATTCTGCCAGAAAAACTTTTGGACAGTGGCCGAAGTTATTGTGGCTAATGGCTTCGCCTCAATCCATTTAGAAAAATACTCCACAGCCACTATAACATATTTTAGATTCCCTTGAGCCGGTGGTAATGGACCTAACAAGTCAAGGCCCCACCTTTGCAATGGCCAGGTGGGTTGTATCAGCTATGTCAAAGACGAAGGTTGCTTTTGATCTCTTGCACATTTCTGACAACCTTCGCACTTTTGAACTAACTCCGCTGCATCCGAAGCTGCCTTCGGCCAATAAAACCCTTGGCGGAAAACTTTTCCAAGTAACGGCCTAGATCCGATGTGGGATCCACACAGGCCTGCATGTATTTCTTTCATTAACTCTATACCTTCGGTTCTAGACAAGCACTTGAGCAGCGGGGCGCAAACTCCATGTTTGTATAATTCCCCTTCTATCATGACATACGGACGAGCTCTTGCCTCTATTCTTTTATTGTAAGCTTCGTCATCTGAAAGGAACTTACCCTGAAGGTAAGAGATTATTTCAGTTCTCCAATCTTCGCTGTAAACAGGAGATATGTTGAGGACTGCTCTTTCAAGGAGCTCCACTGAAGGTGCCTTTATTGTTTCGAAGAACACATCCGAAGGTAACGGCAGCCCCTGTGCTGCAGACTTGGCTAGCAAATCAGCATGCTCATTTTGTCCTCGAGGGATATTCTTGACAGAAAATCCTTCGAAGGAGGCTTCGATCCTTCGGACCGTGTCTAGATATTTTTCAAGCTTCGGATCTTTAGCCTTGCAACTTTTGTCAATATGACCCGAAACAACCTGGGAATCAGTTTTAAGAATCGCCCTTCTGATTCCCATTGCCTTTAATTTCCGAAGGCCCAGGAGCAGGGCTTCGTACTCAGTAATATTGTTTGTACAGCTGAAGTCAAGTCTTGCTGCATAACAAGTTTTAACCTTGGATGGTGAGACCAACACAGCAGCTGCACCTGCTCCGAAGGTTCCCCAAGAGCCATCACAAAACACTGTCCGCACTTCGGCATCTTTATTTGCTTCTTCATCCTGAGCCCCTGGCGTCCAGTCGGCAATGAAATCTGCCAATGCTTGAGACTGGATCGAGGATCTATGCACATAATCAATGTAAAATTCATTGAGCTCTGCAGCCCTGTTGGGGGCCTTCGTCCTCCGAAGGTCCTCAAAAACATGATTTGACAATATTTTCCAAGTGGATTATGTGAACAAGTATTTTCGGACTCAGAGTTATGAATACGAAGCACGGCCAGGACGAAGCCTGAACCAGACGAAGCATGAGCGCAGCCGAAGCTGTACGCGGGGAAGCTTCGTCACCAGAAAGGGGAACCGACTTAAAGATGAAAAGACTACGTGGGCCTCGACAGATTTTCATAAGTCATTAACAAATGTAGTGGACATGGATGTAATTTTACGTGGGCTGCGTCCCGCGTCTATAAATAGATGAACAGTACTCCCGTACTGTTCACGCTGACTGGGCATTGGCTTTTTGCGTCACGCTTGTACTTTTTACCTTCTCTCAGGACCGAAGGTACATTTGTAATTTGAAATCATTTCTATTTCTCCATGTTAATAAAATAGAAATGATTCCATGTTGATGTTTATATTTCACACTTTATATGAATCCTTCGTCATTACTTATTATATTTACGAAGGTACGTTTCTTATAACCTTCGTCCCAAAATCATTATTTCCCGAAGGGGTATAATGTTTCGAAGGACGAAGGACTTTAACATTTAACACTTTTTATGTTGCCTTGTTCTTAATCCGAAGCATTTGAGAACAAGTCCCCAACATTGGCGCCCACCTCCGGTGAACTCACTTCCACTTCGAGCTTTTTTGAACACCTTCGGAAGCTATGGCGCCGAAGAAAGCTTCAGCGACTGGGGCTTCAGCACTGCAACCGCTGGACCACAACCAGGAGACCGTCTCTCTTCGGGAGGCCCGAAGCCAGAAGAGAAAGGCCGTCAGCCCGACGCTCGAGGAAGAAGAGATAGACCAAGAAATCAGGGATATGGAGATGCTACATCAACAAGTGCAGAGGAAGAAGGAGAAGATGGCCCGCCTAGCTGAGTTGCAGAGGCAAATAGACGAAGCCTCTGAGGAAGTTCGCCATCTTACTCACGATGAGCAGAACAGAAGGCCTCATCAGAAAGACCTTCATCAGGAGGGCTTCGTCAACGAAGATGACTGGTATGACAATTTCCATCAGGGAAATTTTGTTTTCGATGATGCTTCTCCTTTGTCCGCTGAACTGCAGGCTACACCTTGGCCTCCATCCTATAAGCCACCTCAGCTTCCCATGTTCGACGGTCACTCCGACCCGAAGCAATTCTTGATGAGCTACGAAGCAACAGTGTCTTCGTACGGGGGCAATGCTGCAGTCATGGCGAAGTCTTTCGTTATGGCCGTCAGGAATGTTGCTCAGACCTGGTATTCCTCCCTTCGGCCAGGAACAATCACTTCATGGCAGAAGCTGAAGGACATGTTATTGACCAGCTTTCAAGGATTTCAGACGAAGCCGGTCACAGCTCAAGCATTGTTCCAGTGTGTTCAGGATCACGAAGAATACCTTCAGGCGTATGTCCGAAGGTTCTTACGATTGAGGGCGCAGGCACCAACGGTGCCCAATGAAATTGTTATCGAAGCCATGATTAAGGGGCTTCGTCCTGGACCTGCAGCTCAATACTTTGCTTGGAAGCCTCCTCAGACCTTGGAGAAACTGCTCCAAAAGATGGATGAGTACATTCGGGCTGACAATGACTTTCGCCAAAGAAGGGAGGAGGCCTTCAGATTTTCTGAAATGACCAAGGGCTTCGGAGGGAGATACTACCCGAGGCATGTCCGGTCCATCCATAACACTCAGAATGATGATAAGGGGAGTCAGCAGAACAGACCGCAGTGCTCCTCACAGGCTTCGGGGCAACAACAAACTTCCTTCCGGCCACCAGCTCCAAGAGGCAGAGGCGCCAGGGGCTTCGGCGGAAGATTCGGAGATCAGCCAAGGAGACTGTTTTGCTTGTTCTGTGGAGAAGGCAAGGGCCATACCACTAGGTCGTGCCATATTACAATCCAGAAGCAAAAGGAAATTGCCGAAGCTGCATCTCAACAAGCTCAGCCGAAGCAGGTCATGCATACTGCTTCGTATCATCCGCCTTATATCCCACAATACATAGACAACCACCCTGCAGCTTCTGTAGCTTCGGCAAGTCAACCTCAAGCTTCCTGGCAACAGCTTCCGCCCCCACCTCCATTGCAGCAAGGTCAACAACCAGAAGGGAGTCAATACGCTCCACATCAGAGGGACTTCAGAGAGCAGTCCGAAGCTCGCACAGTCAACAGCACTGTGCCAGAGTCGAAGCACATTTATTGACACATATCCTACCTTTGATAGCAGTCTTTCTTATTCAGTTTTATTTTCTGTGAAGCAAAAAACATTGATAGTTTTCATGTAATAATTTCGTTGTTTTCCACGAGGAAGATCTATTTGCTCCACAAGCTTAAGTTGCTGAAGCTTAAAATTTTTTCCGTTACCAAGGAGGACCTTCGAATTAAAAATCCTTCGGAGTAACAGAAAGGCGTTCTAAGGAACGCAGAGTAAGTTTGTGAAGTCACAAAAAGCCGTTCCAAAGGGAGCGCAGTGTAAGTTTTCTGCTCAGAAGTCGTTCCTAAAGGAATGCAGAGCCTACAGCGAAAAGTCAACGCTGATACCGCCTAAGTAAAAGGCGAAGAAGCTCCTAAGGGAGGCTTACAGCGAAAAGTCAACGCTGATACCGCCTAAGTAAAGGGCGAAGAAGCTCCTAAGGGAGGCTTACAGCGAAAAGTCAACGCTGAGATCGTCTAAGTAAAAGACGAAGAAGCTCCAAAGACATTCCTAAGGGAATGCAGAGCTTACGAATATATTTTATGTGTATCTTCGGAACAAATGTCACATGCATAGCATAACATCATCACATCATTTTGCATAGCATAAGCATCATACATCATATTGCATTTGGCAAAAGAAGGTGACACTCTCAACCTTCGAAAGGATGCTTTGAGAAAGTGACATCGAAATTGTATAGCTTCGGAATACAGCTTCGGAGAATATTTTTATGAAACATGGGTGAGCTTTATCAGATCAATATTGAGATTGTATAGCTTCGGAGCATAGCTTCGGATAATGATTTCACGAAGCATGGATGTGATTCATCAGAATAATTTTAACGAAGAATGTCTTCTTCACGAAGCATGAAAAGAAGGGAAGGTGTTTTTTCGCCGAAGGCTCAAAAAGGTATGTAGGTAGAGTTTCATGCATCGTAAAGAATTGAATAATGAAAAGAAACTTGTATATTACATCCAAATGTACAAAATATTACATAGATCACAATTTAAATGTTTTTTCTAAATAGCATCTAGTCTTCTTTTAGTACTGCTTCGGCGGCTTCATTTAGAAGTTGATCAACAACTTTGTCCATAATAGCTTCGGCCATTTCTTTAATTTCATCGTCCACTTTTGTGTGGGGGTCGGCAGTCGACCCAGCAACTTCTGAGGGAAGAGAACATTTCTTCATTACTATTACAAACTGTGAGCAGAGTTTGAAACAAAAATTACAACACAATAAGAACGACTAATTAATACCTAATTGCTTTTCGGGCTCCGTACTTTTTTCGGCAGCTTCTGCCACTTTCCTAGCATCGTGGATGCCTCTTTCGCTCCTTTGGATAATTTCTTGTGCCATCCCTCGGCCGCCATCGTTCCAGATATCAGTAAAAAATTTGCCACCAACCACGCTTGCTTCGGCCGAGGGGTCCTTGATGTCTTCGCAAGATAAGGTAGCTTCGGACTGAGCTAGGAATTTTACATGCTCGCAACCTTTTTTCTCTAAGACAGAAGCAATTCCTCTGGCGCCCGAAAAAGCACAGATATCACCGCGGCTGCTCAGGATCTCCTCGAAGGCTTCTGCTTCGTGACTAATCCATTCCAATGGACCTTCGGGATTGCCTCGAGAGAAATTTTCTTCGCTGGAGAAGGCGCCCACGCTGGCAAAGCTGGTTTTAATTTTATTCACACATTCTATAGATTTGACATAACATTTTCCCTGAGATGCACGAAGCTCTTTAACTCTTAACTCCAATTTGTTCACCATATGATCACTGAGTTCTCGTTTTGTTTCCTCAAGGACGCGCTCCTCTCTAGCTCTAGTCAGCTGTTTCTGAAGATCTTTAATTTCACGCTTTTGGGCTTCGGCCTGGGTTTTTGAAGCAGCTTCATCCTTCTTTACTTTGTCTATCAGCGTAAGAAGAATTTTATCCTTTTCTAGAGCTTCGTTTCTCAGTTTAATAACTTCGGAGCGTAAATTATTAAATGCAATTTCATAGCTTTCATCTTCGGCGCTCTTTTGGGCTCTTAGTGCGTTGCTTAGGATCAGGCCCTATACGAAAAAGAATTCATATAAGGAAAAAGGAGTGAGTTGCGTAAAAAAAAGGGGGTTTTTCAAGCGTTTAATTCCCATACCTTCAGGCTGTTGTACGCAAGACTGTCTGCGAGATCTTCTTTCGTCATGGCGCTTAATCCAGATTCAAGCTTCGGGAAACCAATACTCCTGGCCATCTCTCGGCAGACAGATAGCTCTTTGTTGTCAGGCAGGCAGTATAAGAAGTCATCTTCATTCGTCCCATTGAATATTACTGCCCCCTTCGGATATTTTAGCTCCTTCGCATAATGGTTAGCTTCATGAGTTTCTTCTTCAGATAGTTTTTTCCCCGAAGCATGTCGTATGATGTAGTCGCACATGCTGGCAGGCGCTTCGGGGATGGCAGTGTCAGTTTCTTCAACTAAAACTGGATCTGGTATTTTTATTGCTTCGGCTTCCAAAGTTTGCTCCTTAAAGGGCTCTGAAGGCCCAGCTTCAGCTTCAGCCTGTCGCGTCGAAGCTTCAGTAGAAGCTTCAGCAATTTCAACACTCTTTTTTGGAGTTGTGCTTGAAGACTTAATTGTCTCCAAGACATCTAGTACGTTTACCATTCTTTTCCTTTTTGGGGTCACCGTTGGACCCTTTTGGATTTTTGCTGTTTCGACATTTGCTACAGGACTCAAAACTTCTGATGCTTTTTCCTTAGTCGGATTTTTTGTTTCTTCCATTTTTTCTGTGGATGGCGCTGCGGCCATCTCTGCAATTTCTGGCAGCAAGGTTGGCTGTTCAGCTTCGGCGGCCGAAGAAGTTTCTCCGGTGAACTCAGGCACCAAAGCTGGTTCAATGTAGCGTGGCCGGTGTGTGAGGACCTTCAACCTTTTTCCTTTCGGTTCTGGCTCGCTAGGAGCAGTTGCAGCTTCTTCTTTTGCAGAGGTTGTGTTTTTCCTCTTCTGCCCTCGAATGGGATAACGATAATCGGGGTAGAAGAACCCGATTGCGTCAAACACCCGGTTGAGTCTCTTCTTTTTTCGGCCTCCGAAGGCTGCTGATAGCGCAGTATTTTCGGCCTTCGAATATGCCCCAAGTAGTTCATCACTTAAAGTTTCAATGCTCTTCAGCCAGTCATCATCAGGTTCAACAAATTTATCTGCATATTTGAACGTGAATTTCAGTCTAACTAGTCCGCCTTCGTCGGACTCTTTAATGGTTTCCTTTGGCATTTCCCACTTTTCTGCTAATGGCCATACCCTGAAGGCAATGTGCTCTTGGACCAAGTCCCTTGTTCCAATGAAGGAGCAGACTACGCCGAAGGCTCTTTGGCACTCCTCGGCTCCTTCGTCCATTTCAACCTTCGGCCTTCGTAGTCCGAAGCGTTGCCAGACGGGGTACATAATAATACTTTTAACATTTTCTTGCGCTGATAAGTCATTCTTCACATAAAACCATTCAGTCATCCAGGCTCCGGGCCACCTCTTCCGAAAGGTCGGCACAGGGCAGCTTGACCCGGAGCGGGCGCCGAAGCTGTAGCACCCAAAATTGTTGTGATATTGCTCTTTACCCCAGGGCTTCGTCTCGTACAATAACTCGTGAATGCTGCAGAAGCTTTTAGCGTCTGGTTCCAAACCTTGGCTTTTTACAGCCCAGACAAAAATTCCCATTCTTATGATAGCTTCGGGAGTGAGTTGATGAAGGTAGACTTGAAATGTTTTCAGTACCTCAATAACAAAGTTGCTCAGGGGGAATCGAAGCCCAGCCTTGAGAAAGCTTCGGAAGATTATAACTTCATCTTCTTCGGGAGTGGGAGAAGTCTTTTCTCCAGCGTCAGCCCTCACAACAGATATATCTCGAAAGTACCGCCCCCTCATATTATCAATATGGCTCTGCTTGATAGTAGTTTTCCCGAAAACCGTGTGACTTGGCCGCCATGGTCGGTCTTCGGCCTCTTCTCCACTTTCTACATCGTAGCTGTCGCTGTCGTCAGTATCTTCGGACAAACCTTCGAGAATCTCTTTGGTGATTTTCTCTGTGTTGGTTTCTGCCATCGCAATCAGGAACCCCAGATTCTTCTCTTCCTCGAGACTCAGCTTCGTATCAGCAGGAATCTTCTTGCCTTCAGACATCTTCGGAAATCCTAAAAAACTATTTTCAGGGCCGAAGCTTCGAAATTGAAAAGGTCACTAATCTTAATGCACAAGAGCTAAAAATTTAGTGGGCCGAAGCAGATGGCAAGTGTGCGTACCAAATGAGTTGGCGGTATGCTCTTATTTATACGCTCAGGGCGTTGAAAATTGAAAGACCCCGCTTGTCAGTGAATGTTGCTATTCTAGCAAAGGGAAGGTGTTTTTTCGGACCTTCGGCTCAAGGCCTTCGTCCATATCGCAATCTGAATTAATTATTAACAAATTAATATTGCGAGGGGCTACTGTTGGGGGCCTTCGTCCTCCGAAGGTCCTCAAAAACATGATTTGACAATATTTTCCAAGTGGATTATGTGAACAGGTATTTTCGGACTCAGAGTTATGAATACGAAGCACGGCCAGGACGAAGCCTGAACCAGACGAAGCATGAGCGCAGCCGAAGCTGTACGCGGGGAAGCTTCGTCACCAGAAAGGGGAACCGACTTAAAGATGAAAAGACTACGTGGGCCTCGACAGATTTTCATAAGTCATTAACAAATGTAGTGGACATGGATGTAATTTTACGTGGGCTGCGTCCCGCGTCTATAAATAGATGAACAGTACTCCCGTACTGTTCACGCTGACTGGGCATTGGCTTTTTGCGTCACGCTTGTACTTTTTACCTTCTCTCAGGACCGAAGGTACATTTGTAATTTGAAATCATTTCTATTTCTCCATGTTAATAAAATAGAAATGATTCCATGTTGATGTTTATATTTCACACTTTATATGAATCCTTCGTCATTACTTATTATATTTACGAAGGTACGTTTCTTATAACCTTCGTCCCAAAATCATTATTTCCCGAAGGGGTATAATGTTTCGAAGGACGAAGGACTTTAACATTTAACACTTTTTATGTTGCCTTGTTCTTAATCCGAAGCATTTGAGAACAAGTCCCCAACAAGCCCATTTTCTAATCCGTCCAGTAGCTTCTCTATTTCTCATGATATCCTTCAACGGCTGCGAAGAAGGAACAATAATATTGTATGCCTGAAAATAATGCCGAAGCTTCCTGGATGCCATTAAAACGGCATATAATACCTTCTCCAGCTCCGTATAATTTTTCTTTGATACACTAAGGACTTCAGATACAAAATATACTGGAACCTGCTTCTTGACTTGTCCATCAAGCTTCTCCTGGACAAGTGCTGCACTTACTGCCGAGTGCGAAGCTGCCACATATAACAACAAAGGAGCCCCTGGCGTTGGTGGAGTTAATGTTGTTAGATCTATCAAGTATTGCTTCAGCTCTTCGAAGGCTTTTTGTTGACTTGGGCCCCATTGAAAGACTTCAGCTGACTTCAGCACCTCGAAGAATGGTAAATTTCTTTCTGCTGATCTGGATATGAATCTGTTGAGAGATGCCAGCCTTCCTGTCAATCTTTGGGCCCCCTTTCTTGTAGTTGGTGGCTCCATTCGAAGTATAGCTTCGATTTTATTTGGATTAGCTTCAATTCCCTTTGTTGAAACCAAGCATCCGAGAAATTTCCCCTTCTTCACTCCGAAGACACATTTTTCTGGATTCAGCTTCAAACCAGCTTGTCTGAAACTGGCGAAGGTCTCCTGCAAATCAGCAATATGATTTTCCTGCTTCGTGCTTTTTACAATAATGTCATCAACATAGGTCAACACATTTCTGCCTATCTGAGACTGGAGAACCTTCGCAGTCATTCTGCTGAAACTCCCTCCAGCATTTTTGAGCCCCTCAGGCATCCGAAGATAGCAATATGTGCCACTTGGGGTTATGAAGCTAGTCTTCGGCTCATCTTCCTTCTTCATCCAGATTTGATGATAGCCTGAGTAGCAGTCTAGGAGACTCATGAGCTCTGAAGAAGCTGCTGCATCGACTAAAGAGTCTATCCTTGGCAGCAGGAATTCGTCCTTCGGACAAGCCTTGTTGAGATCTGTGAAATCGATACACATTCTCCACTTGCCATTGGCCTTCTTCACCATAACAGTGTTAGCTAGCCACTCTGGATACTTTACTTCTCTAATAACTCCTGCACTGAGGAGTCTTTTTACTTCATTGCGAGCCCCTTCAGCCTTATCATCAGACATTTTCCGAAGCCTCTGCTTTCGGGGTCTGAAGGATGGGTCAACATTGAGCGAATGTTCAATAACATCCCGATTTACTCCACAGAGATCATTAGCTGACCATGCAAAAACATCCTTGTTGTTGAACAAAAACCTTATCAAGGTTTTCTCCTGGTCTTCAGATAATTGCGAGCCCAACAGCACTTTCTGCTCGGCTATATCCTCACACAATAGCATGGGCTTCGGCTGATCTGCTGAAGCTGCTTTCTCCCTTCTGAATTTGTACTGTTCACAAGCTTCAGCTCCATCTATGTTATGGATTGCTTTGGAGTCAGTCCAGCTTCCTTCGGCCCTTCTAGCAGCTTCCTGGCTTCCATGAATAGCAATAGGCCCTTGGTCCGAAGGTATCTTCATGCAGAGATAAGCTGGGTGAAGAATTGCTTCGAAGGCATTAAGAGTACCGCGACCAATGATAGCATTGTAAGGATACTCCATGTCAACAATATCAAACACAATTTGCTCAGTCCTTGTGTTATTGACAAATCCGAAGGTTACTGGCATGGTAATCTTCCCAAGTGCTGCAATCTGCCGTCCTCCGAAGCCACAAAGAGGGTGTGTAGCATCATGGACCTTGTCTTCGGGCTCTTGCATTTGTCTGAAGGCCTTAGCAAATATAATATCAGCTGCACTGCTTGTATCAACTAAGACATTGTGGACCAGAAATCCTTTGATCACGCAAGAGATAACCATGGCATCATTGTGAGGATAATCCTTAAGCTGAAGGTCTTCCTGAGAGAAAGTGATTGGAATGTGGGACCATTTTGACTTGATGAAGGGTCCCTGTACTCCAACATGCTGCACCCTTCTCTGAGCCTCCTTCTTTTGCTTCTTGTTAGCCGGCTCTGAGCAAGAACCACCTGTTATCGGGAGCACCAGCTTCGAAACCGAAGCAGCTTCAGCTTGATTGTTGAACGAAGCCATCAGCTCAGGAAAGTGGAAGTGAGTTCACCGGAGGTGGGCGCCAATGTTGGGGACTTGTTCTCAAGTGCTATGAATTAAGAACAAGGCAACACAAAAAAGATTAATGATTAATGCCCTTCGTCCTTCAGAGCATTATCTCCTTTGGGATATAATGATCTTCAGACGAAGGTCATGAAGGACGTACCTTCGGCATTACAATATATCTCAGTGGAAAGAGAAACATATGAAACATGAGAAATGACATGAATAATCTCGTGTCATTATTAATATCATTTAATCATATGGTCATAAATACACTTTGAACAACATTGAATTACATTTTTACCTTCGGTTTGACAGAAGGCAAAAAGTCCAAACGTGACGCGCGAGTGAATACCAGTCAGCGTGAACAGTACGGGGGTACTGTTCATCTATTTATAGACACAGGACACAGCCTGTGACGAATTACAATTATGCCCCTCATAAAAGTTTACAACATTGACTCAGACCTTTATGGATTAAAAGGTCATTCTATCTCTATGTCGGTTTGTACTGCCGAAGCTTCATGAAGAGGAACCTTCGGCCATCTCCTGGGAACAACTTCAGCCGAAGCTGCTTCTTCGTGTAAGACCTTCGGCGCAACGAAGCATGGCCCCAACAGTCGGCCACAAGTGCCTCATGGCAAAGGACGGCAAAAGGAAGAAGATTAAATCTAAATCCTCCACTAAATATGAATCCTCTAGTGATGAGGAGAATAATTTGCGTACCCTTTTTGCCGATCTTAACATGCAACAAAAGGAAAAATTAAATGAATTGATTAGTGCTATTCATGAGAAGGATGATCTCTTGGACTCACAAGAGGACTTCCTTATTAAGGAAAACAAAAAGCATGTTAAGGTTAAAAATGCTTATGCTCTAGAGGTAGAAAAATGTGAAAAATTGTCTAATGAGCTAAGCACTTGCCATGAGACCATTAACAACCTTAGGAATGAAAATGCTAAATTAATTGCTAAGGTTGATTCTCATGTTTGTATTGTTTCAACTTCCAATCCTAGAAATGATAATGTTGAATTACTTGCTAGGATTGATGAGTTGAATGTTTCTATTGCTAGCCTTAGAAATGAGAATGAGAAATTAATTGCTAAGGCTAAAGATTTTGATGTTTGCAATGTTACTATTTCTAACCTTAGAAATGAAAATGATATACTACATGCTAAGGTTGTAGAATTAAAATCTTGCAAACCCTCTACATCTACCGTTGAGCATGTTTCTATTTGTACTAGATGTAGAGATATTGATATTGATGCTATTCATGATCACATGGTCTTAATTAAACAACAAAATGATCACATAGCAAAATTAGATGCTAAACTTGCCGAGCATAACTTAGAAAATGAAAAGTTTAAATTTGCTAGAAGTATGCTCTATAATGGGAGACGCCCTGGCATCAAGGATGGCATTGGCTACCAAAGGGGAGACAATGTCAAACTTAGTGCCCCTCCTAAAAGATTGTCTAATTTTGTTAAGGGCAAGGCTCCCATGCCTCAGGATAACGAGGGTTACATTTTGTACCCTGCCGGTTATCCCGAGAGCAAAATTAGGAGATTTCACTCTAGGAAGTCTCACTCTGGCCCTAACCATGGTTTTATGTATAAGGGTGAGACATCTAGCTCTAGGCAACCAACCCATGCCAAGTTGCCTAGAAAGAAAACTCCTAATGCATCAAATGATCATAGCATTTCATTTAAAACTTTTGATGCATCTTATGTTTTGACTAACAAATCCGGCAAGGTAGTTGCCAAGTTTGTTGGGGGCAAACACAAGGGCTCCAAGACTTGTGTTTGGGTACCCAAAGTTCTTGTTTCTAATGCCAAAGGACCCAAAACCGTTTGGGTACCTAAAGTCAAGAACTAAAATTGTTTTGCAGGTTTATGCATCCGGGGGCTCAAGTTGGATACTCGACAGCGGGTGCACAAACCATATGACAGGGGAGAAGAAAATGTTCTCCTCATATGAGAAAAACCAAGATCCCCAACGAGCTATCACATTCAGGGATGGAAATCAAGGTTTGGTCAAAGGATTGGGTAAAATTGCTATATCACCTGACCATACTATTTCCAATGTTTTTCTTGTAGATTCTTTAGATTACAATTTGCTTTCCGTATCCCGATTATGTCAAATGGGCTACAACTGTCTATTAACTGATGTAGGTGTTACTGTCTTTAGAAGAAGTGATGATTCAATAGCATTTAAGGGAGTGTTAGAGGGTCAGCTATACTTGGTAGATTTTGATAGAGCTGAACTCGACACTTGCTTGGTTGCTAAGACTAACTTGGGTTGGCTTTGGCACCGCCGACTAGCCCATGTTGGAATGAAGAATCTTCATAAGCTTCTAAAGGGGGAACACATTTTAGGACTAACCAATGTTCATTTTGAGAAAGACAGGATTTGTAGCGCATGCCAAGCCGGGAAGCAAGTTGGCACTCATCATCCACACAAGAACATCATGACTAGTGATAGGCCACTGGAGCTCCTACACATGGATTTATTCGGCCCGATTGCTTACATAAGCATCGGCGGGAGTAAGTACTGTCTAGTTATCGCGGATGATTATTCTCGCTTCACTTGGGTGTTCTTTTTGCAGGAAAAATCTCATACCCAAGAGACCTTAAAGGGATTCTTGAGACGGGCTCAAAATGAGTTCGGCTTAAGGATCAAGAAAATTAGAAGCGACAACGGGACGGAGTTCAAAAATTCACAAATAGAAGGCTTCCTTGAGGAGGAGGGCACCAAGCATGAGTTCTCTTCTCCCTACACTCCACAACAAAATGGTGTAGTGGAGAGGAAGAATCGAACTCTATTGGACATGGCAAGAACCATGCTTGATGAGTACAAGACACCGGATCGGTTTTGGGCCGAGGCGGTCAACACCGCCTGCTACGCCATCAACCGGTTATATCTACACCGGATCCTCAAGAAGACATCCTATGAACTCCTAACCGGTAAAAAGCCCAATATTTCATATTTTAGAGTTTTTGGTAGCAAATGTTTTATTCTTGTTAAGAGAGGTAGAAAATCTAAATTTGCTCCTAAAACTGTAGAAGGCTTTTTACTAGGATATGACTCAAACACAAGGGCATATAGAGTCTTTAACAAGTCCTCAGGACTTGTTGAAGTTTCTTGTGACGTTGTGTTTGATGAGACTAACGGCTCTCAAGTAGAGCAAGTTGATCTTGATGAGATAGGTGAAGAACAGGCTCCGTGCATCGCGCTAAGGAACATGTCCATTGGGGATGTGTGTCCTAAGGAATCCGAAGAGCCTCCACATGCACAAGATCAACCATCCTCCTCCACGCAAGCATCTCCACCAACCCAAAATGAGGACGAAGCTCAAGTTGATAAAAATGAAAAAGACAATGATGAGCCACCTCAAGACGACGGCAATAATCAAGGGGGAGATGCAAATGATGAAGACAAGGAGGATGAACAACCAAGGCCGCCACACCCAAGAGTCCACCAAGCAATACAACGAGATCACCCCGTCGACACCATCCTCGGCGACATTTATAAGGGGGTAACCACTCGATCTCATGTTGCACATTTTTGTGAGCATTACTCTTTTGTTTCCTCTATTGAGCCACACAAGGTAGAGGAAGCACTACAAGATTCGGATTGGGTGATGGCGATGCAAGAGGAGCTCAACAATTTCACAAGGAACGAGGTATGGCACTTAGTTCCACGTCCTAACCAAAATGTTGTAGGAACCAAGTGGGTCTTCCGCAACAAGCAAGATGAGCATGGTGTGGTGACTAGGAACAAAGCTCGACTCGTGGCCAAGGGGTATTCACAAGTCGAAGGTTTGGATTTTGGTGAAACCTATGCACCCGTAGCTAGGCTTGAGTCAATTCGCATATTATTAGCCTATGCTACTTACCATGGCTTCAAGCTTTATCAAATGGACGTGAAGAGTGCCTTCCTCAATGGACCGATCAAGGAGGAGGTCTATGTTGAGCAACCTCCCGGCTTTGAAGACAGTGAGTACCCTAACCATGTTTATAGGCTCTCTAAGGCGCTTTATGGGCTCAAGCAAGCCCCAAGAGCATGGTATGAATGCCTTAGAGATTTCCTTATTGCTAATGGCTGCAAAGTCGGCAAAGTCGATCCTACTTTATTCACTAAAACTCTTGACAATGATTTGTTCGTATGCCAAATTTACGTTGATGATATCATATTTGGGTCTACTAACGAATCTACATGTGAAGAATTTAGTAGGATCATGACAAAGAAATTCGAGATGTCAATGATGGGGGAGTTGAAGTATTTTCTAGGATTCCAAGTCAAGCAACTCCAAGAGGGCACCTTCATTAGCCAAACGAAGTATACTCAAGACATTCTAAGCAAGTTTGGAATGAAGGATGCCAAGCCCATCAAGACACCCATGGGAACCAATGGGCATCTCGACCTCGACACGGGAGGTAAGTCCGTGGATCAAAAGGTATACCGGTCGATGATTGGTTCATTGCTTTATTTATGTGCATCTCGACCGGACATTATGCTTTCCGTTTGCATGTGTGCAAGATTCCAAGCCGACCCTAAGGAATCACACCTTACGGCCGTAAAATGAATCTTGAGATACTTGGCTTATACTCCTAAGTTTGGGCTTTGGTACCCTCGGGGATCCACATTTGATTTGATTGGTTATTCGGATGCCGATTGGGCGGGGTGTAAGATTAATAGGAAGAGCACATCGGGGACTTGCCAGTTCTTGGGAAGATCCTTGGTGTCTTGGGCTTCAAAGAAGCAAAATTCGGTCGCTCTTTCTACCGCCGAAGCCGAGTATATTGCCGCAGGCCATTGTTGCGCGCAATTGCTTTGGATGAGGCAAACCCTGCGGGACTATGGTTACAAACTAACCAAAGTTCCTCTTCTATGTGATAATGAGAGTGCAATCCGCATGGCGGATAATCCCGTTGAACATAGCCGCACTAAACACATAGCCATTCGGTATCATTTTCTTCGGGATCACCAACAAAAGGGGGATATCGAGATTTCTTACATTAACACTAAAGATCAATTAGCCGATATCTTTACCAAGCCACTTGATGAACAATCTTTTACCAAACTTAGGCATGAGCTAAATATTCTTGATTCTAGGAATTTCTTTTGCTAATTTGCACACATAGCACACAAGTATACCTTTGATCATATCTCTTTTATATATGCTATGACTAATGTGTTTTCAAGTGTATTTCAAACCAAGTCATAGGTATATTGAAAGGGAATTGGAGTCTTCGGCGAAGACAAAGGCTTCCACTCCACTCTACTACTCATCCTTCGCCGTCACTCCGAGCATCTCTCCAACTTTGGTATAATCTTCACTCATTTATTTTATGACCAAAGGAGGAGAAAGTACTTCGTTGGGCTCTAATAATTCCGTTTTTGGCGATTCATGCCAAAGGGGGAGAAAATATGAGCCCAAAGCAAAAGGACCGCACCACCACCTAATTTTAAAAAATTTGGAGATTTTCAATTGGTCAATTTCAAATTAATATCTTACTATGTTCTAAAGGGGGAGGAAGTAGTATTTCAAAAATGATATATCAAAACCCTCTTGAACACTAAGAGGAGGATCTCATTTAGGGGGAGTTTTGTTTAGTCAAAGGAAAAGCATTTGGATTAAAGGGAGAAAATTTCAAAATTTGAAAAAGCTTCTCAAAATCTTATTTATTTACCTTTGACTATCTTGCAAAAAGACTTTGAAAAGAATTTACAAAAGGATTTGCAAAAACAAAACATGTGGTGCAAATATGGTCCAATATGTTAAAAACAAAGAAACAATCCATGCACATCATGTAAGTATTTATATTGGCTCAATTCCAAGCAACCTTTGCACTTACATTATGCAAACTAGTTCAATTTATGCACATTTATATTTGCTTTGGTTTGTGTTGGCATCAATCACCAAAAAGGGGGAGACTGAAAGAGAATCAGGCTTACACCTAGTCCCTAATTAATTTTGGTGGTTGAATTGCCCAACATAAACAATTGGACTAATTAGTTTGCTCTAGTGTATAAGTTATACAGGTGTCAAAGGTTCACAACAAGCCAATTAAAAGGACCAAAGTTGGGTTCAAATTAGAAAGCTAAAGGCAACCCGGATGGCACCCTGGTCTGGCGCACCGGACTGTCCGGTGGCGCACCGGACAGTGTCCGGTGCACCAGGGGACTCCGACTTCAAACTCTTCACTCTCGGGAATTTCCGAAGGTCACTCCACTATAATTCACCGGACTGTCCGGTGTACACCGGACATGTCCGGTGCTCCAAGGAAGAACGGCCTCAGGAACTCGCCAGCCTCGGGTTTTCACTTCGGCTGCTCCGCTAAAATTCACCGGACTGTCCGGTGTACACCGGACTGTCCGGTGTACACCGGACTGTCCGGTGTAACAGCGGGGCAACGGCTATATCGGCGCCAACGGCTACCTGCAGCGCATTTATTGCGCGCCAGAAGCGCGCAGAAGTCAGGCACGTAGGGGTGAAAACGGGCAGGGTACCCGAAACGGGTACCGGATACGGATACTAATTCGGGACCATTTTTCGGATACGGATACGGGTATTTTTTAGATTCGGGACGGATACGGGTAATACCCGGATAGTATAGCTTCGGATTCGGGTCGGATACGGAGCAAGTACTACCCGGTAAATACCCGGATATTCGGGTCGGATACGGGTACCCGGAATTCGGGTACCCGTTTTTTCTTTTTCTGCATAATAATATAGTTATAAAATCATAACTTTTACAAATGAAATCGGATGAAGATAAAGTTTATATGAAAATTGTAGAGTTCGAAGAGATCTATAACTTTGTAGTACATCACATTTTTGATTAAACATATCTTTAGGCCAAAATCATTAAAATAATGTCTAAATTTATATCAAAATAATAGACTTTATCATTTTCATGTGGGGACTTAAGATTATATCCATGTGGGAACTTAGGATTATCTTTTTATAAACTATTTATTAATATTGGTAACTTATTTGCAATTTCCGGTCGACGCTACAATATTTTTATGAATTTAATTGTATTTTGATGATTTTCTACAACAAGAAATTAATAATACACCAAATAGCCTAAAAAATTCATGAATTTTTACGGGGACACAACATATATCCACATATAGTTCTCAAAAACATTTGGACTTGTTGGGGGCCTTCGTCCTCCGAAGGTCCTCAAAAACATGATTTGACAATGTTTTCCAAGTGGATTATATGAACAGGTACCTTCGGACTCAGAGTTATGAACATGAAGTATGGTCAGGACGAAGCCTGAACCAGACGAAGGGGGATTGAAATGGAGGACGGGCTGATTACCAAGCTCTACGAAGGATGATGTGCAGCCGAAGCTGTGCGCAGGAAAGCTTCGTCGCGATAGCAGAAAGGGGAACCGACTTAAAGATGAAAAGACTACTTGGGCCTTGACAGATTTCCATAAGTCATTAGCAAATGTATGGGACATGAATGTAATTTTACATGGGCTGTGTCTCACGTCTATAAATAGATGAACAGTACTCCCGTACTGTTCACGCTGACTTGGCATTTGCTTTTGCGTCATTCTTGTAATTTTACCTTCCTGCAGTCCGAAGCATTTGAGAACAAGTCACCAACATTGGCGCCCACCTCCGGTGAACTCACCTCCACTTTGAGTTTTTGAACACCTTCGGAAGCCATAGACTCTCGCTATGGCGCCGAAGAAAGCTTCAGCGACTGGAGCTGCAGCACTACAACCGCTAGACCCCAACCAGGAGACCGTCTCTCTTCGGGAGGCCCGAAGCCAGAAGAGGAAGGCCGTCAGCCCGACGCTTCAGGAGGATGAACTAGACCAAGAGATCAGGGATATGGAGATACTTCATCAACAAGTGCAGAGGAAGAAGGAAAAGATGGCCAGGTTAGCTGAGCTGCAGAGGCAGATAGACGAAGCTTCTGAAGAAGTTCGCCATCTTACTCATGATGAGCAGAACAGAAGGCCTCAACAAAAAGACCTTCACCAGGAGGGCTTCTTCAACGAAGATGACTGGTATGACAATTTCCATCATGGAAATTTTGTTTTCGATGATGCTTCTCCCCTGTCCGCTGAGCTGCAGGCTACACCTTGGCCTCCATCCTACAAGCCACCCCAGCTTCCCATGTTCGATGGTCATTCAGACCCGAAGCAGTTTTTGATGAGCTACGAAGCAACAGTGTCTTCGTATGGTGGCAATGCTGCAGTCATGGCAAAGTCTTTTGTTATGGCTGTCAGGAGTGTTGCTCAGACCTGGTATTCCTCCCTTCGACCAGGAACGATTACTTCATGGCAAAAGCTGAAGGATATGTTGCTAACTAGCTTTCAAGGGTTTCAGACGAAGCCGGTTACTGCTCAAGCCTTGTTCCAGTGCACTCAGGATCATGAAGAATACCTTCAGGCGTATGTCAGAAGGTTCTTACGTTTGAGGGCGCAGGCACCAACCGTGCCCAATGAAATTGTCATTGAAGCCATGATCAAGGGGCTCCGACCTGGACCTTCAGCTCAATACTTCGCCAGGAAGCCTCCTCAGACTTTGGAGAAGCTGCTCCAGAAGATGGATGAGTACATTCGTGCCGACAATGATTTTCGCCAAAGAAGGGAGGAGGCTTACAGATTTTCTGAAATGACCAGGGGCTTCGGAGGAAGATTCTATCCGAAGCATGTCAGGTCCATCCACAACTCTAATCAAAATGATGATAAGGGGAGTCAGCAGAACAGGCCGCAGTGTTCCCCACAGGCTTCGGGGCAACAGCAAAGTTTCTTCCGGCCACCAGCTCCAAGAGGCAGAGGCGCCAGGGGCTTCGGCGGAAGATTTGGAGATCAACCAAGGAAGCTGTTTTGCTTGTTCTGTGGAGAAAACAAGGGCCATACCACCAGGACGTGCCATGTTACAATCCAAAAGCAAAAGGAAATAGCCGAAGCTGCAGCGCAACAAGCTCAGCCGAAGCAGGTCATGCATACTGCTTCGTATCATCCGCCTTACATCCCACAATACATAGACAACCACCCTGCAGCTTCTGTAGCTTCGGCAAGTCAACCTCAAGCTTCCTGGCAACAGCCTCCGCCTCCACCTCCACTGCAGCAAGGTCAACAGCCAGAAGGGAGTCAATATGCCCCACACCAAAGGGACTTCAGAGAACAATCCGAAGCTCGCACAGTCAACAGCACCGTGCCAGAGTCGAAGCACATTTATTGACACATATCCTACCTTTGATAGCAGTCTTTTCTATTCAGTTCTATTCTCTGTGTAACAAAGAACATTGTTAGTTTTCATATAATAATTTCGTTGTTTTTCACGAGGAAAACTTATTTTCTCCACAAGCTTAAGTTGCTAAAGCTTAAAAAATTTTGCGTTAACAAGGAGGACCTTCGAATTATTAAAAATCCTTCGAAGCAACAGAAAGTCGTTCTAAGGAACGCAGAGTAAGTTGATGAAGTCACAAAAAGCCGTTCCAAAGGGAGCGCAGTGTAAGTTTTCTGCTCAAAAGTCGTTCCAAAGGGAATGCAGAGCCTACAGCGAAAAGTCAACGCTGATACCGCCTAAGTAAAAGGCGAAGAAGCTCAAAAGACGTTCCTAAGGGAATGCAGAGCTTACAGCGAAAAGTCAACGCTGATACCGCCTAAGTAAAAGGCGAAGAAGCTCCAAAGACGTTCCTAAGGGAATGCAGAGCTTACAGTAAAAGATTGTGTGTTTCACGGGGATGCGTGTATCTTCGGAATCAAATTCATCTACATAACATAACATCATCACATCATTTTGCATAGCATAAGCATCATACATCATATTGCATATGGCAAAAGAAAGGAGGACAGTATCAACCTTCGGAAGAATGCTTTGAGAAAGTAAAAATCTTCGGAATATAGCTTCGGAAAATGTTCTCACGAAGTTTGGATATTTTTTCATCAGAAGCGCTACGGGTTTTGTGACGCATAAAAGTCTTTCTATCTTCACGAAGCATGAAAAGAAGGGAAGGTGTTTTTTCGCCGAAGGCTTAAAAACGGTACGTATGTAAAGTTTCATGCATCGTAAAGAATTGAATAATGAAAAGAAACTTATATATTACATTCAAATGTACAAAATATTACATAGATCGCATTTCAAATGTTCTTTTTAATGCCATCTAGTCTTCTCTTAGAACTACTTCGGCAGCCTCATTTAGAAGTTGTTCAACAACTTTATCCATGATAGCTTCGGCCATTTGTTTAATTTCGTCATCCTCTTTCGTGTGAGGGTCAGCAGACGATCCAGTAGGTTCTGAGGGAAGGGAACATGTCTACATTACTATCACAAACCGCGAACAAAGTTTGAAATAAAAATTACAACACAACAAGTACGACTAATTAATACCTATTTGCCCTTCGGGCTCTGTACTTTTTTCGGCAGCTTCTGTCACTTTTCTAGCATCATGGATGCCTTTTTCACTCCTTTGAATAATCTCTTGCGCCATTTCTCGGCCGCCGTTGTCCCAGATATCAGTATAGAATTTACCCCCAACCATGCTTGCTTCGGTCGAGGGGTCTTTGATGTCTTCAGAGGACAGGGCAGCTTCGGACTGAGCTAAGGATTTTACATGTTCACAACCCTTCTTCTCCAAAACAGCAGCAACTCCTCTGGCGCCTGAAAAAGCGCAGATGTAACCGCGGCTGCTCAGGATTTCCTCGAAGGCTTCTGCTTCGTTACTGATCCAGTCCAGTGGACCTTCGGGATTGCCTCTTGAGAAATTCTCTTCACTGGAAAAGGCGCCAACGCTGGCGAAGCTGGATTTTATCTTTTTAACGCATTCTATAGATTTAACATAGCATTTCCTCTGGGACGCGCGAAGCTCTTTGACACTTAATTCTAAATGATTGACCAACTGATCACTAAGCTCTCGTTTTGTTTCTTCAAGCACACACTCCTCTTTAGCTCTAGCTAGCTGTTTCTGAAGATCTTTAATTTCACGTTTTTGGGCTTCGGCCTGCACCTTTGAAGCAGCTTCGTCCTTTTTTACCTTATCTACCAATGTAAGCAGAATTTTATCCTTTTCCAGAGCTTCGTTTCTCAGTTTAATGACTTCTGATCGAAGGTTGTTGAACGCAATTTCATAGCTCTCATCTTCGGCACTCTTTTGTGCTCTTAATGCGTTGCTTAGGATTAAACCCTACATGTAAAAAAGTTGGTATAAGAATAAAAGAGTGAGTTACGAATTAAAAAAAAAATTTCAAGCACTTAATTCCCATACCTTTAGGCTATTGTACGCAAGACTGTCCGCAAGATCCTCCTTCGTCATAGCACATAATCCAGCTTCGAGCTTCGGAAAACCCATACTTCTAGCCATCTCCCGGCAGACAGATAATTCTTTGTTATCAGGGAGGCAGTATAGGAAGTCATCTTCATTTGTCCCATTGAACACTACTGCCCCCTTCGGATACTTTAACTCTCTAGCATAGTGATTGGCTTCATAAGTCTCTTCTTCAGATAATTTCTTCCCCGAAGCATGTCGCACGATGTAATCGCGTATGCTGGCAGGAGCTTCGGGGGCGGCAGTATCAATTTCTCCAACCAAAACTGGTTCTGATATTTTCTCGGTTTCCAAAGATTGTTCCTTGGTGGGCTCTGAAGGCCCAGCTTCAGCTTCAGCTTCAGCTTCAGTTTCAGCTTCAGCTTGTTGCTTCGAAGCTTCAGTAGACGCTTCAGCAGATTCAACAGTCTTCTTTGGCGTTGTGCTTGAAGACTTAATTGTCTCCAAGACATCTAGTACATTCACCATTCTTTTCCTTTTTGGGGTCACCAATGGGCCCTTTTGATTTTTTGTTGTTGTTTCGACATTTGCTGAAGGACTTAAGATTTCCGATATTTTTGGCCCTTCAATCTTCGGTTTTTCTGCTTTTTCTGCTGGAGGCGCTTCAGTTTTCTCTTCCATCTTCGGCACTGGAGCTGGTTCTGTAGCTTCAGGGGCCAAAGAGACTTCACCAATAAATTCTGGCACTGTGGCCGGCTCAATAAAACGCGCTCGGTGGGTGAGCACCTTCATCTTTTTCCTTTGCGGCGCTGGCTCACTAGTAGCACTCGTGGTAGCTTCTGTCGCAGGAGATGTATTTTTTCTTTTGCGACCCAATACCGGATAGTGATAGTCAGGGTAGACAAACCCGACTGCGTCAAATACCCGGTTGAGCCTTTTCTTCTTTCGGCCTCCGAAGGCTGCTGATAACGCAGTGTTCTCGGCCTTCGAATATGCCCCAAGCAGTTCGTCACTTAATGTTTCAATGCTTTTCAACCAGTCGTCATCAGGTTCAACAAACTTATCCCCGTATTTGAATGTGTATTTCAGTCTGACCAGTCCGCCTTCGTCGGACTCTTTGATGGTCTCCTTCGGCATTTCCCACTTTTCTGCAAGTGGCCACACCCTGAAGGCAATATGCTCTTGGACCAAGTCCCTTGTCCCAATGAAAGAGCAGATTACGCCGAAGGCTCTTTGGCATTCCTCGGCTGCTTCATCCATTTCAACCTTCGGCCTTCGAAGTCCGAAGCGTTGCCAGATGGGGCGCATAATGATACTCTTGACATCTTCTTGCGCTGTTAAGTCGTTCTTTACATAGAACCACTCTGTCATCCAGGCTCCGGGCCACCTCTTCCGAAAGGTTGGCACAGGGCGGCTTGACCCGGAGCGGGCACCAAAGCTGTAGCACCCAAAGTTGTTGTGATATTGTTCTTTCCCCCAGGGCTTCGTCTCATATAACAACTCATGAATGTTGCAAAATCTTTTAGCATTTGGTTCTAAACCTTGGCTCCTCGCAGCCCAGACAAACATCCCCATTCTCAAGATAGCTTCGGGAGTAATTTGATGGAGGTAGACTTGAAATGTTTTCAAGACTTCAACAACAAAGTTGCTTAGGGGGAATCGAAGCCCAGCCTTGAGAAAGCTTCGGAAGATTACGACTTCATCTTCTTCTGGGGTGGGAGAAGTCTTTTCTCCAGCATCAGCCCTCACAATAGATATATCTCGAAAATACCTCCCCCTCATATTATCAATATGACTCTGCTTAATAGTGGTTTTCCCGAAAACCGTGTGACTTGGCCGCCATGGTCGATCTTCGGACTCTTCCCCACCACTTTCTACATCATAACTGTCGCTGTCACCGGTATCTTCGGACAAACCTTCCAGAATCTCCTTGGTGATTTTCTCCGTATTGGTCTCCGCCATCGCTATAAGGAACCCCAAGTTCTTCTCTTCGTCGAGACTCAGCTTCATCTCAGCAGAGATCTTCTTACCTTCGGACATCTTCGGAAACACTAAAAAACTGTTTTCAAGGCCGAAGCTTCAAAATCAAAAAGATCAGCAAATCTTAGTGCACAAGAGCTAAAAATTTAGTGGGCAGAAGCAGATGGCAAGTGTGCGTACCAAATGAGTTTGCGGTGTGATCTTATTTATACGCCCAGGGCGTTGAAAATTGAAAGACCCCGCTTGTCAGTGAATGTTGCTATTCTAGCAAAGGGAAGGTGTTTTTTCGGACCTTCGGCTCAAGGCTTTCGTCCATATCGCAATCTGAATTTATTATTAACAAATTAATATTGCGAGGGGCTACTGTTGGGGGCCTTCGTCCTCCGAAGGTCCTCAAAAACATGATTTGACAATGTTTTCCAAGTGGATTATATGAACAGGTACCTTCGGACTCAGAGTTATGAACATGAAGTATGGTCAGGACGAAGCCTGAACCAGACGAAGGGGGATTGAAATGGAGGACGGGCTGATTACCAAGCTCTACGAAGGATGATGTGCAGCCGAAGCTGTGCGCAGGAAAGCTTCGTCGCGATAGCAGAAAGGGGAACCGACTTAAAGATGAAAAGACTACTTGGGCCTTGACAGATTTCCATAAGTCATTAGCAAATGTATGGGACATGAATGTAATTTTACATGGGCTGTGTCTCACGTCTATAAATAGATGAACAGTACTCCCGTACTGTTCACGCTGACTTGGCATTTGCTTTTGCGTCATTCTTGTAATTTTACCTTCCTGCAGTCCGAAGCATTTGAGAACAAGTCACCAACAGGACTATAAAATCCACAAGATGTTGGTGTTTCTTCCATTCTACTCCCACTTATTGCGTGAGTTACATGTGAAATCATTTTATGTATCGAAATTTCAACATAATTAATATTTCACTTATCATTTTCATGTGGCGACTTGAGTTTTTATTTGAATAGAATGTTTGTTTGTTTTGGTAAGCTTTTTGCAATTTTGGATCAAAACTAGTGTATTTATGAATTTTAATTATACTTTGATGATTTTATGTAGAAAGAAATTAATAATGTATAAATAGCCTCAAAAATCTATGAAATTATACGAAGGTACAACATATGGCCACATATAGCCATAAAAATAATGGGACCATAAAATCCACAGGATGTCAACGTTTCTTTTATTTTATTTCCACTTGTTGCGTGAGTTGCACGTGAAATCACTCTAAGTATCCAAGTTTCAACATAATCAATACTTCACTTTACCATTTTTACGTGGGAACTTGAGATTATCTTCTATTAAATGTTTATTAGTATTAATTTACTTGCAATTTCGTGGTCGAACAAGAATATTTTTTGATAACCAATTAATGCATTATCCGACAAGTATCCGATATTCGATCAAATAATATCCGTATCTGTCACTTATCCGCCCGGATAAATATCCGGTCCCTGTATCCGTATCCGTCCCGTTTCTAACTATCCGTATCCGATCCCGAATCTGTTTTAAATACATTAGGGTAGGATACAGGATGAGCTAATATCCGTCCGTATCCGCCCGTTTTCACCCCTACAGGCACGCCCATTCTGGTGCACCGGACATTGAACAGTACATGTCCGGTGTGCACCGGACATCCAGGAGGGCCCAGAAGTCAGAACTCCAACGGTCAAATTGCAACGGCTTTGGTGACGTGGCTGTCGCACCGGACATGTCCGGTGTGCACCGGACTGTCCGGTGCGCCATCGAACAGACAGCCTCACCAAACGGCTAGTTTGGTGGTTGGGGCTATAAATACCCCCAACCACCCACCATTCATTGCATCCAAGTTTTCCACTTCTCAACTACTTACAAGAGCTCTAGCATTCAATTCTAGACACACCCAAGAGATCAAATCCTCTCCAAATTCCACACAACGCCCTAGTGATTAGAGAGAGTGATTTGCTTGTGTTCTTTCGAGCTCTTGCGCTTGGGTTGCTTTCTTCTTTCTTGATTCTTTCTTGTGATCAAACACTCACTTGTAATTGAGGCAAGAGACACCAATCGTGTGGTGGTCCTTGCGGGAACTTTATGTTCCAAGTGATTGAGAAGAGAAAGCTCACTCGGTCCGAGGGACCGTTTGAGAGAGGGTAAGGGTTGAAAGAGACCCGGCCTTTGTGGCCTCCTCAACGGGGAGTAGGTTTGAGAGAACCGAACCTCGGTAAAACAAATCCGCGTGTCTCACTTCATTATTTGCTTGCGATTTGTTTTGCACCCTCTCTCGCGGACTCTATTATATTTCTAACGCTAACCTGGCTTGTAGTTGTGATTATTTTTGAGAATTTCAGTTTCGCCCTATTCACCCCCCCTCTAGGCGACTTTCAACTGGGTACCGTTGTCGGTGATGATGGAGTTCGGGACCCCAAAGCGATGGATGATGTTGGTGAAGAACGCCACCGCCTGCTCGGACCTGATGCTGTTTAGGGGTCGGACCTCGATCCACTTGGAGAATTTGTCGATGGCGATCAACAGGTGCGTGTAGCCCCCGGGTGCCTTCTGCAAGGGGCCAACGAGGTCCAGACCCCACACAGCAAACGGCCAGGTGATGGGTATTGTCTGCAGAGCTTGAGCGGGCAGGTGGGTTTGCCTCGCGTAGAACTGACACCCTTCGCAGGTGCGGACAATTCCAGTAGCGTCGGCCACCGCCGTCGGCTAGTAGAATCCTTGTCGGAAGGCGTTTCCAACGAGGGTTCGAGGTGCTGCGTGATGGCCGCAAGCCCCCGAGTGTATCTCTTGCAAGAGCTGCTGGCCTTCGGCGATAGAAATGCATCGCTGGAGGATGCCTGAGGGGCTGTGGTGGTACAACTCCTTCCCATCCCCCAGCAAGACGAAAGGCTTGGCGCGCCACGCCAACCGCCGAGCTTCGGCTTGGTCGAGGGGCAGCTCCCCTCGGTGGAGATATTGCAGGTACGGGGTCTGCCAGCTTTGATTTGGCGTGACCTCGCTTGGTTCCCCCTCGACGCGCAGTGCCTCACCCTCGGGGGCCGAGGGTACCTCGGGCTGAGCCGAGGGTACCTCGGGCTGAGCCGAGGGTACCTCGGACCGTGCCGAGGGTACCTCGGACTGGGCCGAGGGTGCCTCGGGCGGAGCCGAAGGTGCCTCGGGCTCGGGCGTGTCCTCAGTCTTGACGGAGGGTTGATGCAGGTCTCGGGAGAATACGTCCAGGGGAACTGTTGTTCGTCCCGAGGCTATTTTAGCCAGCTCATCCGCAGTCCCGTTGTAGCGTCAGGCGATGTGGTTGAGCTCGAGCCCGTAGAACTTGTCTTCCAGGCGCTGAACCTCATCGCAGTAGGCTTCCATCTTCGGGTCGCGGCAGTGGGAGTTCTTCATGACTTGGTCGATGATGAGCTACGAGTCACCGCGAGCGTCGAGGCGTCGGACCCCTAGCTCGATGGCGATTCGCAACCCGTTTACCAGAGCCTCGTACTCCGCCACATTGTTGGACGCCGGGAAGTGGAGGCGTAGCACGTAGCGTAGGTGCTTCCCAAGGGGCGAGACGAAGAGGAGGCCTACGCCGGCCCCTGTCTTCATCAGCGACCCGTCGAAAAACATGGTCCAAAGCTCCGGTTGGATCGGAGCCGTCGGGAGCTGGGTGTCAGCCCATTCAGCCACGAAGTCCGCCAGGACCTGGGACTTGATGGCCTTCCGGGGGGCGAACGAGATCGTCTCGCCTATGATCTCCACCGCCCACTTCGCGATCCTACCCGAAGCCTCTCGGGATTGGATGATCTCTCCCAGGGGGAAGGATGACACCACCGTCACCGGATGAGACTCGAAGTAGTGTCGCAACTTCCACCGTGTCAGGATCACCGCGTACAGCAGCTTCTGGATTTGTGGGTAGCGGATCTTAGTCTCGGACAGTACCTCACTGATGAAGTAGACTGGCCTCTGAACGGGCAGTGCATGCCCTTCTTCTCGTCTCTCAACCACGATCGCGGCGCTAACCACCTGGGTGGTCGCGGCGACGTAGATCAAGAGGGCTTCTCCGGCAGCGGGGGGCACCAAGACGGGCGCGTTCGTGAGGAGCGCCTTCAGGTTCCCGAGGGCTTCCTCGGCCTTGGGAGTCCAAGTGAAGCACTCAGCTTTCCTTAAGAGGCGGTACAGAGGCAGTCCTCTTTCGCCGAGGCGGGAGATGAAGCGGCTCAGAGCCGCGAGGCATCCCATAACCCTCTGTACGCTTTCAAGTCCTTGATTGGCCCCATGCTGGTGATGGCTGCAATCTTCTCCGGGTTGGCTTCGATGCCCCGCTCGGAGACGATGAACCCCAAGAGCATGCCTCGGGGGACCCCGAAGACACACTTTTCGGGATTAAGCTTCACGCCTTTCGCCTTGAGACATCGAAACATCGCTTCAAGGTCGGAAAGGAGGTCGGAGGCCTTCCTCGTCTTGACTACGATGTCATCGACGTAGGCCTCGACCGTTCGGCCGATGTGTTCGCCAAACACATGGTTCATGCATCGCTGGTACGTCGCCCCCGCATTCCTCAAACCAAACGGCATTGTAACATAGCAGTACATGCCGAAGGGTGTGATGAATGAAGTCGCGAGCTGGTCGGACTCTTTCATCTTGATCTGGTGATACCCTGAGTAGGCATCGAGGAAAGACAGGGTTTCGCACCCAGCAGTGGAAACCACGATCTGATCGATGCGAGGCAGAGGGTAGGGAACCTTCGGACATGCTTTGTTTAGACCAGTGTAGTCTACACACATCTGCCATTTCCCCCCTTTCTTTCTTACTAGCATAGGGTTGGCAAGCCATTCAGGATGGAATACCTCTTTGATGAACCCTGCCGCCAGTAGCTTGTGGATCTCTTCGCCTATGGCTCTGCGCTTTTCTTCGTCGAATCGGCGCAGAGGCTGCTTCACGGGTCGGGCCCCAGCTCAAATATCCAGAGAGTGCTCGGCGACTTCCCTCGGTATGCCGGGCATGTCCAAGGGACTCCACGCGAAAACGTCGGCGTTCGCGCGGAGAAAGTCGACGAGCACTGCTTCCTATTTGGGGTCGAGCTCGGAGCCGATCCGGATCTGCTTGGAGGCGTCGTTGCAGGGGGCGAGAGGGACGGACTTGACCGTCTCCGCTGGTTCGAAGTTGCCGGCGTGGCGCTTCACGTCGGGCGCCTCCCTAGAGAGGCTCTCCAGGTTAGCGATGAGGGCCTCGGATTCGGCGAGGGCCTCGGCGTACTCCACGCACTCCACATCTCATTCGTATGCGTGTCGGTACGTGGGCCCGACAGTGATGACCCCGTTGGGGCCCGACATCTTGAGCTTGGGGTAGGTGTAGTTGGGGACGACCATGAACTTGGCGTAGCATGGCCTCCCCAGCACTGCGTTGTAGGTTCCTCGAAACCCGACCACTTCGAACGTGAGGGTCTCCTTTCGAAAGTTAGAGGGCGTCCCGAAGCAGACGGGTAGGTCGAGTTGTCCGAGGGGTTGAACGCGCTTCCCGGGGACGATCCCGTGGAAAGGCGCAGCGCCCGCCCGGACTGAGGACAGATCGATCCATAGGAGCCCGAGGGTCTCGACGTAGATGATGTTGAGGCTGCTGCCTCCGTCCATGAGGACCTTGGTGAGCCTGACGTTGCCGATGATGGGGTCGACAACGAGTGGGTATCTCCCCGGGCTCGGCATGTAGTCTGGATGGTCGGCCCGGTCGAAGGTGATGGGCTTGTCGGACCAGTCTAGGTAGACTGACGCCGCCACCTTTACCGAGCAGACCTCCCGGCGCTCTTGCTTGCGGTGCCGAGCCGAGGCATTCGCCACTTGCCCGCCGTAGATCATGAAGCTGTCGCGGATCTTGGGGAACCCTCCTGCCTTGTGATCTTCCTCCTTGGCGTCATCGAGGGCCTTGCCACCCTCCGCGGGTGGCCCGGCCTTGTGGAAGTGTCGTCGAAGCATGGCACACTCCTTGAGGGTGTGCTTGATGGGCCCCTGATGATAAGGGCACGGCTCCTTGAGCATCTTGTCGAAGAGGTTGGCACCTCCGGGAGGTTTCCGAGGGTTCTTGTGCTCGGCGGCGGCGACAAGATCCGCGTCGGCGGCGTCGCGTTTCGCTTGCAACTTCTTCTTGCCCTTCTTCTTGGCGCCGCGCTGAGTTGACGCCTCGGGAGCATCTTCCGGTGGGTGGCCCTGGGGCTGCTTGTCCTTCCGAAAAATGGCCTCAACCGCCTCCTGGCCAGAGGCGAACTTGGTGGCGATGTCGATCAGCTCGCTCGCCCTGGTGGGGGTCTTGCGACCCAGCTTGCTCACCAGGTCGCGGCAGGTGGTGCCGGCGAGGAACGCGCCGATGACATCTGAGTCGGTGACGTTGGGCAGCTCCGTGCGCTGCTTCGAGAATCGCCGGATATAGTCCCGGAGAGACTCTCCCGGCTGCTGGCGGCAGCTTCGGAGATCCCAGGAGTTCCCAGGACGCACGTACGTGCCCTGGAAATTGCCGGCGAAGGCTTGGACCAGGTCGTCCCATTTGGAGATCTGCTCCGGAGGCAGGTGCTCTAACCAGGCTCGAGCGGTGTCGGAGAGGAACAGGGGGAGGTTGCGGATGATGAGGTTGTCATCGTCCGTTCCACCCAGTTGGCAGGCCAGCCGATAGTCCGCGAGCCACAGTTCCGGTCTCGTCTCCCCCGAGTACTTTGTGATAGTAGTCGGGGTTCGGAACCGGGTCGGGAACGATGCCCGTCGTATGGCGCGGCTGAAAGCCTGCGGACCGGGTGGTTCGGGCGAAGGACTCCGATCCTCCCCGCTGTTGTAGCGTCCCCCACGCCTGGGGTGGTAGCCTCGGCGCGCCCTGTCGTCGAGGTGGGCCCGACGGCTGTGATGATGACGCTCGTTGCTGAGGGGACCTGGGGCCGCAGGCGCTGTGTTGCGCGTGCGCCCGGAGTGGACCGAGGCTTCCCGCGTAAATCGGGAAGTCGCGGCGCGATGTCCCGAGGGGAAACCCTGCCTTCGGGAGGCAGAGCTTTCGGCCCGTCGGACCGCGGCATCCTCCAGGAGATTCTTGAGCTCTCCCTGGATACGTCGCCCTTCCGTAGTCGATGGCTCCGGCATCACGCGGAGGAGCATTGCTGCTGCAGCCAGGTTTTGGCCGACTCCGCTGGAATCTAGCGGCGGCCTCACCCTGACGTCGCCGGCGATGCGGTGCTGGATGTCGTGGGGGAGATGACGCGCTTCTCCGGCCGAGGGTTGGATCACCCATTCCTGCCCGACGTCCCTGTGGATCGGCACAAGCGTTCCTGCTCCCCCGTCGAGCCTGGCCTGCCTCTCGCGGATTTGCTCGAGCTGTGGGTCAAGACCCCCGCCGGGACGGGGACCACAGCTAGCTCCCGAAGGATGTCAACGCGAGGCGCGGGCCTAGGGGGATCACTGTTCTCCGGCATACCAAGATGGTTGCCTTCGCAGGGACCCCCTAGATCGACGTGGAAACATTCACAACTTGGGCCGCAGTCCTCATTGTCGAGGCCACGGCTGCCGTCGGAACAGTCGGAAAGGCAGTAGTCGCATGCGGTCATGAAGTCCCGCACGACACTGGGGTTACCAAGTCCGGAGAAATCCCAACAGATGTCGGGCTCGCCATCTTCCTCGGACCCCGAGGACTCGTAGGTCGAGTCGGCCGTCAGTCGGTCCCAGGATGACCGCACACGATACCCCAGAGGGTTTGGACTCACCTCTATGAAAGTGCTCACCGAAGCAGAGTCGCTTGGTGGGTCGAGGCTGAATCCAAAAGACACGAGATGGGAATCGATCGGTACCTTTCGGTCGACGGTCGGTGACGAGGTCGCGTCTGGGACTGACTGCACCGTTGTCTCGGGTACAAGGGTGACGCCCAGCAAGTCCTTCGCGAGCATGCTGGCGTCATGCGTTTGCTTGAGATCGGCGTGTTGCGGGGAGGCGGCGCTCATCTTCGTCTCAGACGCGAGATCGATGCCCGACGCGCCCTCCGTTGGGGCGCCGGCGCCGTCGACTCGCTCGACAGCCAACGAGGTGCCGCTTCCCGCTTGGCCTTGGTTGCCCCGCCTCCTCCTCCATCGGCGGGGGAGGGGACGGGACAAGCCCGAATGTCGTCCTTCCACCTCGTGGGGAAGGCGTCGTCGATTTCCCCGCCGGCGAGCGGGTTGTCGACCGCCATTGTCGCTGTCGCGCGGCGGGGGAAGGAGTATCATGTCGTAGCTGCCGTCGAGGGACATGAACTCGAGATTCCTGAAACGGAGCACCGTCCCGGGCTGGAAAGGTTGCTGGAGACTGCCCATCTGGAGCTTGACGGGAAGCTGTTCGTCAACACGCAGCAGGCCCCTATCTGGCGCGCCAACTGTCGGTGTTTCGAAACCCGGGGGGTCCCTGGACCGACGAGTGAATTGTCGCCGCGTGCCCCAGCCCAGATGGGTCGACGCAAGGCGGAACACGAAGGGGGGAAAGGAGGTAGCCGGAGGGAGGCAGGCGTAAGAGAGTGTGGATCCCGCGGCCTTCGTGTTAGCCCAGCGCCTGAGTCGGGTGCGCTTGCAGTAGGGGGATATAAGCGTCCACGCGGGAGTGGGAGCGAGAGGCCTTGAGCGAGCGTCGTCCCGTCTTTCCCCGCGCGGGCCAACCCTCTGTAAGAGGGCCCTGGTCCTTCCTTTTATAAGCGTAAGGAGAGGATCCAGGTGTAGAATGGGGGGTGTAGCAGAGTGCTACGTGTCTAGCGAAGGAGAGCTAGTGCCCTAAGTACATGCCATCGTGGCAGCCGGAGGGGTTTTGGCACCCAGTTCGTGTGGTGTCGTGGCCGTCGGAGGAGCGCTGGAGCCTGGCGAGAGGGGCAGCTGTCGGGGCTGTCGAGTCCTTGCTGACATTCTCTTGCTTCCGTAAGGGGGCCGAGAGCCGCCGTCGTCACGGAGTGTGCGGGGCACCATCATTGCCTATCTGGCGGAGCGAGCCAGATGGGACGCCGGTCTTGTTCCCCATAGCCTGAGTCAGCTTGGGGTAGGGTAATGATGGCGCCTCCTATCGATGTGGTCGGTCCGTGCCCTAGGCTGGGCGAGGTGGAGGCTCCTCCGAGGTCGAGGTCGAGTCTGTCTTCCGTGGTCGTGGTCGAGTCCGAGCCCCTCGGTCGGGTGAGGCGGAGACCGTCGGCTGAGGCCAGGGCTGAGTCTGAGCCCTGGGGTCGGGCGAAGCGGAGTTCGTCTTCTTCCGGGGCTGAGCCCGAGTCCGAGCCCTGGGGTCGAGCAAGGCAGAGTTCGTCGTCTTCCGGGGCTGAGCCCGAGTCCGAGCCCTGGGTCGGGCGGAGCGGAGTTCGCCGTCTTCCGGGGCTGAGCCCGAGTCCGAGCCCTGGGTCGAGCGGAGCGGAGTTCGCCGTCTTCCGGAGCTGAGCCCGAGTCCGAGCCCTGGGTCGGGCGGAGCGGAGTTCGCCGTCTTCCGGGGCCGAGCCCGAGTCCGAGCCCTGGGTCAGACGGAGCGGAGTTCGCCGTCTTCCGGGGCTGAGCCCGTTTCCGAGCCCTGGGTCGGGCGGAGCGGAGTTCGCCGTCTTCCGGGGTCGAGCCCGAGTCCGAGCCCTAGGGTCGGGCGAGGCAGAGTTTCTTATGACGCCCGAGGCCAGCCTTGCTTGCTGTCAGCCTAACTCTGTCGGGTGGCTCAGTAGTCGAAGCGGCGCAGGCGGCGCTGTCCTCTTGTCAGACCGGTCAGTAGAGCGGCGAAGTGACTGCGGTCACTTCGGCCCTGTCGACTGGAGGGCGTGCGTCAGGATAAAGGTGTCAGGCTACCTTCGCATTAAATGCCCCTGCGATTTGGTCGGTCGGCGTGGCGATGTGGCCAAGGTTGCTTCTCGGTGAAGACTGGGCCTCGGACGAGCCGATAGTGTGCCCGTTGCTGGAGGGGGTCCTCGGGTGAGACGTAGGTTCTCCGGGGTCAGCTTCCCTTACCCGAGGCTAGGCTCGGGCGAGGCACGATCATGTCCCTTGAATGGACCGATCCTTGGCTTAATCGCACCCATCAGGCCTTTGCAGCTTTGTGCTGATGGGGTTTACCAGCTGAGATTTAGGGGCCTTGAGGGTACCCCTAATTATGGTCCCCGACACATAGCATTTGAGAACAAGTCCCCAACATTGGCGCCCACCTCTAGTGAACTCACTTCCACTGATTGAGCTGATGGCTTCGTCCAACAAGCAAGTTGAAGCTGCTTCGGCTACAAAGCTAGTGCTCCCGATAACAGGCGGTTCATGCTCAGAGCCAGCTAACAAGAAGCAGAAGAAGGAGGCTCAGAGAAGAGTACAACATGTTGGGGTGCAGGGACCCTTCATCAAGACAAAATGGTCCCACATCCCAATCACCTTCTCCTAGGAGGACCTTCAGCTCAAGGATTATCCTCATAATGATGCTATGGTCATATCTTGTGTCATCAAAGGATTTTTGGTCCACAATGTTTTGGTTGATACAAGCAGTGCAGCTGACATCATATTTGCTAAGGCCTTCAGACAGATGCAAGAGCCAGAGGACAAGATTCATGATGCTACACACCCTCTTTGTGGCTTCGGAGGAAGGCAGATTGTAGCACTTGGAAAGATCACAATGCCAGTGACCTTCGGATTTGTCCACAATACAAGGACTGAGTAGGTTGTGTTTGATTTTATTGACATGGAATATCCCTACAATGCAATCATTGGTCGAGGGACACTTAATGCTTTCGAAGCAATTCTTCATCCAGCATATTTATGCATGAAGATACCTTCGGAGCAAGGGCCTATTGCTATTCATGGAAGTCAGGAAGCTGCCAGAAAGGCTGATGGAAATTGGACAGACTCAAAATCTATCCACAATATAGATGGAGCTGAAGCTTGTGAGCAGTACAAATATATAAGAGAGAAGGCTGCTTTAGATGATCAGCCGAAGCCCATGCTTCTGTGTGAAGACATAGCTAAGCAGAAGGTATTGCTGGGGTCCCAATTATCTGAAGAGCAGGAGAAAACTTTGATAAGGTTTTTATTCAACAACAAAGATGTTTTTGCATGGTCAGCCAATGATCTCTGTGGTGTCAACAGAGATGTCATTGAACATTCACTTAATGTCGATCCATCCTTCAGGCCCAGAAAGCAAAGGCTTCGGAAGATGTCTGATGATAAAGCCGAAGGAGCTCAGAATGAAGTAAAAAGACTTCTCAGTGCTGGTGTCATCAGAGAAGTAAAATATCCAGAGTGGCTAGCCAATACTGTTATGGTGAAGAAGGCCAATGGAAAATGGAGAATGTGTATTGATTTCACGGATCTCAACAAGGCCTGTCCGAAGGACAAATTCCCATTACCAAGGATAGACTCTCTTGTGGATGCAGCAGCTTCGTCAGAACTTATGAGTCTTCTGGATTGCTACTTAGGATATCATCAAATATGGATGAAGAAGGAGGATGAGCCAAAGACCAGCTTCATAACTCCCAGTGGAACCTATTGCCATCTTCGGATGCCTGAGGGGCTCAAAAATGCTGGAGGCAGTTTCAGCAGGATGACGGCCAAAGTCCTTCATTCCCAAATAGGCAAAAATGTGCTAACATATGTCGATGATATCATAGTAAAAAGCACAAAGCAAGAGAATCATATCACTGATCTGCAAGAAACATTTGCTAATTTCAGACAAGCTGGCCTGAAATTAAATCCTGAAAAGTGTGTCTTTGGAGTGAAGAAAGGCAAGTTCCTTGGTTATCTGGTTTCAGCGAAGGGGATTGAAGCTAACCCAAGCAAGATCGAAGCTATCCTTCGAATGGAACCACCGAGCACAAAGAAGGGGCTCAACGGTTGGCAAGAAGATTGGCTTCATTGAATAGATTTATATCTAGGTCAGCAGAAAGAAACTTGCCATTCTTTGAAATACTAAAGTCAGCCGAAGTCTTTCAATGAGGCCCAGCTCAACAAAAAGTCTTTGAAGAGCTAAAGCAATACTTGATTGATATCACAACATTAACTCCACCTGCGCCAGGGGCTCTGTTACTATTGTATGTGGCAGCTTCGCACTCTGCAGTAAGTGCGGCGCTTGTGCAGGAAAAATTCGATGAACAAATCAAATAGCAAGCCCTAGTATACTTTGTCTCCGAAGTTCTAAGCTTATCAAAGAAAACTTATATAGAATTGGAGAAGGTGTTGTATGCTGTCTTAATGGCCTCCAGGAAGCTTCGGCATTATTTTCAAGCATTCCATATAATTGTTCCTTCGTCACAGCATCTGAAGGACATCATGAGGAACAGAGAAGCCACTGGAAGGATTGGAAAGTGGGCTGCGGAACTCAACGAATTCAGCATTGATTATGTGCATCGATCCTCGATTTAGTCCCAGGCGCTAGCAGACTTCATCGCCGACTGGACGCCAGGGGCTCAAGAAGAAGAAGCAAATAAAGATGCCGAAGCTTGGACGGTGTTCTGCGACGGTTCTTGGGGAACCTTCGGGGCAAGTGCGGCTACTGTTTTAGTTGCACCTTCCAAAGTCAGAACATGCTATGCAGTAAAGCTTGACTTTAACTGCACAAATAATATTGCTGAATACGAAGCTTTGCTTTTGGGGCTTTGGAAGTTAAGGGCAATGGGGATAAGAAGGGAGGTCCTTAAAATCGACTCTCAAGTTATTTCTGGACATGTCGACAAGAGTTGCAAAGCAAGAGATTCGAAGCTTGAGAAATACCTGAATACAGTTCGAAGGCTTGAGGCTTCATTTGAAGGGTTTTCTGTTAAGAATATTCCACGAGGAGAAAACAAGCATGCTGATCTGTTAGCCAAGTCAGCGGCACAGGGGCTGCCTCTACCTTTGGAAGTGTTTTTTGAAACAATAAGAGCACCTTCGGTGGAACTCCTCGAAAGAGCAGTGCTCACTATATCTCCTGTTCATAGTGAAGATTGGAGGACTGAGATTATATCTTTCCTCCAAGGTAATTGCCTTTCAGACGATGAAGCTTATAATAAGAGAATGGAGGCAAGAACAAGACCATATGTAATAATAGGAGGGGAGTTATACAAGCATGGAGTCTGCTCTCCACTTCTTAAGTGTTTATCCATAGCCAAAGGTATAGAGCTGATGAAGGAGATACATGTAGGATTGTGTGGATCTCACATTGGGTCTAGGCCTTTGCTGGGAAAAGTTTTTCGACAAGGATTTTACTGGCCGAAGGCAGCTTCGGATGCAGCAGAGCTAGTCCAAAAGTGTGAAGGCTGTCAAAAATGTGCCAGAGACCAGAGGCAACCTTCATCTCTTACTCAATTAATACAGCCCACTTGGCCATTGCAAAGATGGGGTCTTGATTTGCTAGGCTCGCTTCCACCAGCACAAGGCAATTTAAAATATGTTGTGGTGGCGGTAGAATATTTTTCTAAGTGGATTGAGGCGAAGCCATTGGCCACAATAACTTCGGTCACAGTCCAGAAGTTTTTCTGGCAAAATATTGTCTGTCGTTTCGGTGTGATGAGGGCTATCACAGTAGACAATGGAACATAGTTTGATGCCGAAGCTTTCAGGGAATTCTGTGATCGGATTGGCACCAAGATCCATTTTGCATCGGTCAGACATCCAGAGTCAAATGGACTTGTCGAAAGGGCAAATGGTATCATAATGATGGGAATAATGAAGTTAATCTTCAATCAGCCCAGAGGAAAATGGCCAGATGAGTTGATTAAAGTGGTGTGGAGCACAACACAACAATATCAAGGTCAACAGGTTTTACACCATTCAAGTTATTGTTTGGTGACGAAGCAATAACTCCAGAAGAAGCTAAGGCAGGGTCAATTAGAACAGTAGCTTTGGCAGAGGATGAAGCTGATTATTCTGTGGCAAAAGATGCCATAGAAGGGACCAGGCTTCAGGCTGTGGAGAATATCAATAAATACCAAGCCGAAACAATAAAATGGCGTGACAGAAAGGTCTGACTAAAAAACATTAAGCCAGGTCATCTGGTGCTTCGGAGAGTGGCCAATCCAGACACAGTAGGCAAGTTACAACTGAAATGGGAAGGACCCATTCTTGTGGTATCTTCGTCAAGACCCGGTTCTTACAGATTGAAGGATATGGACGACAACAACATTCCTAGATCTTGGAATGCGGGTGAACTTCGGCGATACTACGTGTAACTTGATGTAATCTTTTTCATTTTTCCTATGGTACCCTTTTCCTTTCCAAAGGGGGAGAAAGGTTTTTAATGGGGCCATAATTTGTAATCTTTCTTTTCTTATTTAGCTCCATGAGAGCAAAATCCCCCAAATATGTAAATATAAAATCTGAGCATGCACCTTCGAGTGCAGAAAAAAGAAAAAAATAGAGATAAGCTCGAAAGTCGTCCCTAAGGGGATGCAGAGCATGATGAAGCTATAAAAAGTCGTTCCTAAGGGAGCGCGGCGTAAGTTTTCTGCTCAAAAGTCGTTCCTAAGGGAATGCAGAGCCGAATACCGCTGAAATATAAGGCGAAGCGTGAAAAGTCAACGCGAATACCGCCGAAATAGAAGGCGAAGAAGTTCAAAAGACGTTCCTAAGGGGATACAGAACTTACACCGAAAAATAAGCGGTGCACCCGAAAAATAAACGGCAAAGAGATTTCAGTTATTCCTAAGGGAATGAAGGTTGTGGATGAAGCTTTGGATGTGTGTGTTTGGGCATTCATTTGCACGAAACATTACATCATACATTGCATTCATAAACATTCATTTAGACATACATAGGATCATCATCATATCATGCAGATACAGACAGTTGCTTCGGGTCTAAGCATACAGCCTCAAGAAGCAGATTCATGCTTTGTTGTGTACGAAAAGAAGGGAAGGTGTTTTTCGCCTTCGGCTCAAAAATGCAGGTTTCGACCACATCAAAGCATTTCATACATCGATGGAAAGGTAAAAATATATTACAAGGTATGGACAAATTTACAGAGTACAATATGATTCTTAAGTTACAATATTATTTACAAGGGTTAATACAAAAGTTTCCTTAGAATTTTTCCACAGCTAGGTACTCTAGCTTCGTCTTCGTATGCTGAGCTTCGGATTACCAGCTAGGCTTCGGCTCTGTGTTCTTTGGCTTTGTCATCCTGTACATATCAAAGCATCATAAGGAAAAATCAAGTTTCAAGGAAAAGGTAAGCACAAGGTATGATTTTACCGGCTTGAGATGACTCCGGGCTTCGTCACCAGCTAGGCTTCGCCCACCCTTCGTCCATATTTGCTTTATAAATCCGTTTCCTATGCTTCGAGCTAGACTGGGGATATCAATCAGATCTGCTGGTGATAAGCTAAAGTTTGGTCTATTAACAATTTTTCCATGCGTGCAACCAGACTTCATGAAGGCAACAGCTGTGCCCTGAGAAGCTAGCAGGGCACGGAAATCACCGTGACCTGCTATAACTTCACCAAGAGCATCAACTTTGCCCTCAATGTGTTTGAAGGTTCCCGGCAGGTCTTCAACCGAAGGATTAAATTCTTCAGAGCTGGCTCCAACTGAGTTGAAGATCTGCCTTAGTCGCTGCACGCATCGGTTGCTGAACTCCAGACATTTATCTTGAAGCTCTTTCAATGATTTTTGCAAATTTGAACTTTTTTCGGCCTCAGCCGCAAACTTTGTATTAAATTTCTGTTTTTCTTGTTCGAAACTCTCTGATTTTGAGAGAAGCTCTTTATCCAACTTTGCAATTTTAGCCTCAGCTTCTGCCAGTAAACCTTCCATTGTCTGAAGTTCAAAATCTTTCTTTTTAAGAGTAGCTGTTTGATCTTTTATTTTGCTCTCTAACCCTTCAATTATAACTTCGTGTTTTTTATCCTCAAGATCCTGTTGCATCCTCAAAGCTTTGCTTAATAACATACTCTGAATAGAAGCAACCTTCGTTAGAAAAGACCTTTGATGTTAAAAACAATGCAAACTCAAAGAAAAGTTTTTACCTTGAAGTTAGAATAGAATAAACTACCGACGATATGCTGTCGTCGGTAGCGGCTAATATCGGTCTCAAGCTTCGGGAAGCCAATACTCTTCGACAGAGTACCGATAACTTTTGCTCCGGTTCGGTCTCAGAGGCAACCCAGGCTTTCGTCGTCAATACCGCCGAAGAGTAGTGCTCCTGGCTGATACCCGCAGGAGATGGCGTAGTCTTTCAATTCTTCTTTCTCGGCCTTTGTTAATTCTTGACCAATTAAGCTTTGAAAGTTGAAACTTTCTCCGTCTTAAGTATCTTCGGCTATTTCCCTCTCTTTCCTAGACACTGTGGCCATGGTTTCTTCGGCGGCTGTGGCAGCCTCTTCTGCGGCTATGTCCAGAAGTATTTTATCAATATCAGAAAGTGTAGTTTCTAAGTTTGCACCTTCGGCAGTTGCAGCTTCAGCAGGTGCAGCTTCGGTAGCTGCAGTGCTCTCAACAGCTGGTGTTTTTGGCGCCGAAGTTGGTGGTGGTGTTTCTTCAATGGCCTCTGTCACAGTAATAATTCTTTGTTTTTTCGGCCCAGCAAACTTCTTCATTGCCGAAGGCTCCTCCTTCTGTAAAAGCTTCGTCAGATGCGGCCCCAGTGGACTTAGCTTGATGGGCAAGGATTCAGTCATTACCTTTAGAATTTCTTCTACGTCCGCAACAGAAGGTGTTGAGGCAGTCTCTTCTTCCTTATCAGCTGCTTTTTGCTTCGGGACCGTAGCTTTCCTCTTCTTCGGGGCGATTGCCTTTGGCTCAGGGCTCAGTTTTCTCCTCTTTAGGTTTTCTTCATCTTCTTTAACCATTCTAGCGGCCTGTCTGCTCACAACACTGATAACTCTTTTTCTTTTTTGCCCTTCGACGCCCTTGCTCAATCGCTCGTAGTCTGGATATTCAAAATTCAGAGCATCCATTACCCGATTTAATCTTTGCTTCGGTCGGGTGCCGAAGGCTGCAGTCATCAACTGATCTTCTTTTCTAGTGTAATTGCCCAAAATCTCATTGCACATAACCTCAATTGTCTCCAACCATTCTTGGAAGGGTTCTTTCAAGTGTTTCTTGAACTTGAAATGATAGGGCAGCCAAACAAGTTCTTTCTTTTTCTTTTCCCCTTTGACCTTCAACATGTCCCATTCTTTCGAAGTTGGGAATACTCTATAAGCTAAGAATTCTTATACCAAATCCCTAGTAACAATATGCTCTGAAACAACTCGAAATTCGCCCAAAGCAATTTGGCATGGTCCCCCCGGTGTCATGTCACACTGGGGCCTAGTTTCTCCGAAGATTAAGTCCAATGGGCTCTGAACCAGCTTCTCCTTTTTCTCATCAACCTTAACATAAAACCACTCAGCCTTCCAGCCAGTTGGCCATTTGTTATGGTAGCTAATAACCAGAGACTTTGCATCTTTGCGATAAGCAAAATTGTAGCACCTGAAGTTTTCGTGCAACCCATCTTCTCTAGCTTTTGTCTGATAGTGAAGCTCATGTACCCGGCAGAAGCCCTCAGCAAGTGGTTCCGCCCCTGGCTTCGGAGAGCCCAAATATAGACGCTAAGCCTAACGATGACGTTAGGAGTCAGGTGATGAAGATAAATCCCGAAGTTCTCCAAAACATCCGCAATCATTTCATGCAAAGGAAATCTCAATCCTGCTTTAAAGAAGCTTTTAAAAACTACCACCTCATCCTTTTCAGGCTTCAGGGTGATCTCCTCTCCACCAAAACGAATCAACTTCTTCTTGGCTTCACTAAAATAGCCTAGCTTTAACAATTTTGGCATATCATCCTGAAACGGAAATGTGCCCTTGGGCCATTTCTATAAGATTTTGGTGATTAAGTACTTCACACAAATGCTTTGAGTTATATTTTGTGCCAAAGACTCAAGAAGTGCAAATCAAGGTTAAAGGTATGTTTCTAAACTTAGTACATTGTTTTGAAGACTAATGTATTGTGTCTAAGTGCTAGAAACGGGAGAAATCACTTTGGAGATAAGCTGGCTGTGCTCAGCCAAAAGGCTGCTCGGTCTGGGTGCACCGGACTGTCCGGTGGTGCACCGGACAGTGTCCGGTGTGCCAGGACCAGTCCCGGTGAACAGCCTCCTCTCGGGTCTCGACGGCGGTGTACGGCTATAAATCACCGGACTGTCCGGTGGTGCACCGGACTCTCCGGTGAGTCGTCTGCGGGGAAGTCGCCGCTCTCGGGAAACAGTCAATAGGCATATGGCTAAAATTCACCGGACTGTCCGATGAGGCACCGGACTGTCCGGTGAGCCAACAGTTGGGCGCGCCAACGGTCGGCCGCGCTATCCGCGCGTGACGCGTGGCCGAGCCAACGGTCGGATGGGGGCACCGGACAGTGTCCGGTGCGCCAACGGCTCCAAATCTTCAACGGTCGGCTGCGCCAGTTTAGGAAAGCAATCCGCACCGGACAGTGTCCGGTGGTGCACCGGACTAGCCGGTGCGCCACCCGACTGAAGGCAAGATTTGCCTTCCTGGATTGCTTCCAACGGCTCCTAGCTGCCTTGGGGCTATAAAAGGGACCCCTAGGCGCATGGAGGAGTACACCAAGCATTCTTTGATCAACTCTAAGCACCAAGACTCCAATTCCGCGCATTTGATTCTTTGTGATAGCAACTAGAGCTCCATTTGAGTAGAGAACTCTTCGAGTTGTGTTGCGAGCTCAAGTTGTGACTAGTATGCGTGTTTGTGCTCTGATTTTGTGTCTTGTGTGCGTTGCTTTTCCCACCCTTACTTTCGTGCTTCTTTGTGATAATCAAATTGTAAGGGCGAGAGGCTCCAAGTTGTGGAGATTCCTCGCAAGCGGGATATAGTGAAAAGAAAGCAAAACACCGTGGTATTCAAGTGGGTCTTTGGACCGCTTGAAAGGGGTAGAGTGCAACCCTCGTCTGTTGGGACGCCACAACGTGGAGTAGGCAAGTGTTGGACTTGGCCGAACCACGAGATAAACCATTGTGCCTCTCTGTGTTGAATTCTTTGTGGTTATCGTGTTTAGCAAGAACTCCTCTCTAGCCACTTGGCTTTATTGCGCTAACACCTAATCAAGTTTGTGGCTTTAAGTTTCAAGTTTTTGCAGGATCACCTATTCACCCCCCTCTAGGTGCTCTCAATTGGTATCAGAGCAGTTCTCTTCAAGAAAGGGACTAATCGCCCGAAGGGATGGATCCTAAGGGAAAGGGATGGTGATCAACGACAAAGAGGAGTCCTTCATCAATGAGCCAAAAGACGACAAGCCCACTGACTCGGGCTCAAGTCATAAGAAGAAGGATGGGAAGAAGAAGAGGCGCATTAAGAAGATAGTCTACTACGACAGCGACGAATCCTCTTCTTCCCAAAAGGACGACTACGACAACTACGAGAAAAAGAAGACGGTCAACTCAAACTTTTCTTTTGATTACTCTCGTATTCCGCATAATTCAAATGCACATTTGCTTTCCATTCCTCTTGGTAAACCTCCACACTTTGATGGAGAGGACTACGGATTTTGGAGTCACAAAATGCGTAGTCACTTGTTCTCTCTTCATCCAAGTATATGGGAGATAGTAGAGAATGGAATGCATTTTGATAGTTCGGATAATCCCATGTTCATAAATGAACAAATTCACAAAAATGCACAAGCTACCACTGTTCTTTTAGCATCCTTGTGTAGGGAAGAGTACCATAAGGTGAGCGGCTTGGATAACGCCAAGCAGATTTGGGACACCCTCAAGATCTCGCATGAGGGGAATGATGTCACCATGCTCACCAAGATGGAGTTGGTGGAGGGCGAACTAGGGAGGTTCGCAATGATCAGGGGGGAGGAGCCAACCCAAACATACAACAGGCTCAAGACCCTGGTCAACAAAATAAGGAGCTATGGAAGCACGAGATGGATGGACCACAATGTTGTCCGACTTATGCTAAGGTCCTTCACTGTCCTTGATCCTCATCTTGTTAACTCTATTCGTGAAAATCCTAGGTATACCAAGATGACGCCCGAGGAAATATTTGGGAAGTTTGTAAGCGGGCGAATGATGATCAAGGAGGCAAGATACGTTGATGAGGCGTTGAATGGCCCAATCCACGAGCCTCAAACCGTTGCTCTCAAAGCAACAAGTAGCAGGGAGGCGCTACCTAGCAAGGTGGCGCAAGTTGAGGCGGCGGGGCTTAACAAGGAAGAAATGGCCCTCATCATCAAGTGCTTCAAGATGGCGCTAAAGGGTCGCAAGGAGCATCACAAAAAGAACAAGACGAAGGGAAAGCGCTCCTGCTTCAAGTGTGGTAAGACTGGTCACTTTATTGCTAACTGTCTTGATAATGATAGTGTTGGGGGCCTTCGGCTTCCGAAGGTCCTCAAAAACATGATTTAACAATGTTTCTGGAAGTACAGTACATGAACAGGTACCTTCGGACTTGAGTTGAAACCACAACATGGAAAAGCACGAGAAGGAGTACGAAGGATAGCGCAAAGCCGAAGCTGTTCGCAGAAGAGCTTCGGCATGATAACAAAAAAAGGAAACTGACTTAAAGATGAAAAGGCTATTTAAACCTCGATGGACTACTATAGAGTTGTTAGCAAATGTAAAGGGCATGAGTGTAATTTCACATGGGCTGCGTCCCGTGCCTATAAATAGGTGAACAGTAACTTCGTATTGTTCACGTTGACTTGACATTGATCCTTGCGTCACGCTGGTACTTTCACCTTCTTTCAAGTCGAAGGTACACTTGTAATCTAATATTGTTTCTATTTTTCCATAGTAATGAAATAAAAATGAGATAGTAATAATATATGATTATTTATATTGTTTTTATGGTTTGTATGATTCTTTCTCCATCCTCGTATGTTATGTTGACAAAGGCAAGTCCTTCGTTATCTTCGTCCGAAAATCATTATATCCTAAGGGAAATAATGCTTCGAAGGACGAAGGGCTTTAACATTTAACATCTCTTGTGTTGCCTTGTTCTTAACTCATAGCATTTGAGAACAAGTCACCAACATTGGCGCCCACCTCTGGTGAACCCTTTTTCGACCACCTTCATCAAGCATCAACCTTCGTCATGCCACCAAAGAAAGCTTCGGCAACAGGGGCTGCCGTTCTGTAGCCGCTAGATCCGAACCAGGAGGTCCAGAAGAAGAAGGAGAAGATGGCTCGGTTAGCTGACCTGCAAAGGCAGATTGACGAAGCTACCGAAGAAGTGCGCCATCTCGCTCAAGATGAGCAGAATCGAAGGCCATACCACGGGAAATTGCACCAAGAGGGCTTCTTCAACGAGGATGACTGGTATGAGGATTTTCATCACGGAAATTTTGCTTTTGATGATGCTTCTCCTCTGTCAGCAGAACTGCAAGCTACGCCCTAGTCCCCGTCTTACAAGCCACCCAGCTCCCCATGTATGACGAACACTCAGATCCGAAGCAGTTTCTGATGAGCTACGAAGCAACTATATCTTCGTATGGCGGCAACACTGCTGTCATGGCAAAATCCTTTGTCATGGCAGTCAAAAATATTGCACAAACTTGGTATTCCTCTCTACGGCCAGGAATAATCACATCATGGCAGAAGCTAAAGGACATGCTGATCACCAGTTTTCAAGGGTTTCAGACGAAGTCGGTTACTGCTCAAGCCTTGTTCCAGTGCACGCAAGACCAAGAGGAATACCTCCAAGCGTATGTCCGAAGGTTCTTGCGTCTGAGGGCACAAGCGCCAACAGTGCCCAATGAAATTGTCATTGAGGCCATGATTAAGGGGCTTCGGCCAGGACCTTCAGCCCAGTACTTCGCCAGGAAACCCCCTCAAACCCTGGAGAAACTACTTCAGAAAATGGATGAATACATCTGTGCTGACAATGATTTTCGACAAAGAAGGGAGGAAGCTTATAGGTTCTCCGAAATGGCCAGGGGCTTCGGAGGGAGGATCCACCCTAGGCACGTCAGATCAATCCATTCCACTCAGAATGATGACAGGGGAAGTCAACAACAGAGGCCACAATATTCTTCCCAGGCTTCGGGGCAGCAACAGAGCTATCCTCGGCCCCCAACTCCAAGGGGCAGAGGCGCCAGGGGCAGAGGCGCCAGGGGCTTCGGAGGAAGGTTTGGGGATCAGCCCAGGAAGATTTATTGTCTATTCTGCAGTGTGGATAAGGGCCACACTACCAGGATGTGCCACGTCACCATCCAGAAATAGAAAGAGATAGCAGAAGTTGCAGCCCAATAGGGTCAACCGAAGCAGGTTATGCACACTGCTTCGTATCACTCGCCATACATTCCAGAGTACGTGGGTAACCATCCTGCAGCCTCTGTTGCTTCGGCAAGCCAATCTCAGGCATCTTGGCAGCAGCCTCCACCCCCACCACCATTGCAACGAGGCCAGCAGCCAGAAGGGAGCCAGCACATTCATCAGCAATGGGACTTCAGAGAGGAGTCCGAAGCTCGCACAGTCAACAGCACTGTGCCAGAATCGAAGCACATCTACTAGAAGATATCCTACCTCTGAAACAGTTCTGGCATTCGTTATCATTTTTCTTTTTTAATAGAGAATTCAATTCCTTGTAATAGCTTTGTCTTGGTCATAGTGGAAATATATCTCTTTTACAGACTCACGAAATCTAAAAAATTGGTGAAGCACGAAAGTTGCTCTCAAGAGGGAGCGGGGTTCATAATCACATTACAAGTTTTGTCGAGGCAATAAAAAGTCGTTCTAAGGAACGCAGTGTACGTCTCCCGAAGCAACAAAAAGTCGTTCCTCAGGGAGCGCAGTGTAAGTTTTCTGCTCAAAAGTCGTTCCAAAGGGAATGCAGAGCTTACAGCGAAAAATAAACGCTGATTCCGCTGAAGTAAAAGGCGAAGAAGCTCCTAAGGGAGGCTTATAGCGAAAAATAAACGCTGATTCCGCTGAAGTAAAAGGCGAAGAAGCTCCTAAGGAGGCTTACAGCGAAAAATAAACGCTGATTCCGCTGAAGTAAAAGGCGAAGAAGCTCCTAAGGGAGGCTTACAGCGAAAAGTCAGCGCTGATACATCGAAAAATAAGCGGTGAAGCCGAAAAGTAAACGGCAAAAATATTGTGTGCTTCATTGAAGAGAATAGGTGTGTATTTTCGGCACAAATAACATTTTGCATAGCATAACATCATTACATCATTTTGCATAGCATAACATCATACATCATCTTGCATCAATGGCACGAGAAGGGGATTCAATGTTGATCTTCAGGGAATGATTTGAAAAAGTAGTGCCAAGGCACAACATAAGTACTGAGGAATATAGCTTCGTCAAACTCTCAGATGAAAAGGTGATCTATTGCTTATGAAGCATAATGATTTTATGAAGATCGGATGTTTTTTACGAAATATGGATGTTCTTCACCACACATGAAAAGAAGGGAAGGTGTTTTTTCGCCGAAGGCTCAAAAATGGTATGTATGTAAGGTTTCATGCGTCGTAAAGAATACAATTACAAGCATCTTAAATATTGCATTCAAAATTATGAAAATACTACGCACTTTGTTCAGCAAATGTTATATTACAAATGTTTTTACAATAGAAGCTATTCTTCTTTTAAAACTATTTCTGCAGCTTCGTTCAGCAGTCGATTAACAACTTTGTCCAGAATAGCTTCCTCCACTTTAGAAACTTCATCTTCTTTCTCTGCTTCGGGGTTGGCCATCAACTCGAGGGGCTCTGGAGGAGGAGATAGTTCAGCTGCGATATAAAACGTAAATAAGTCCAAAGTCAAAAAATTAGTAAAGTTAAAAAGTTGTTAAGTAATACTTATTCGCCTCTCAAGTTCCGCCGCTTTCTCCGCTGCCTTCGTCGCTTCTTTTGAATCATGGGAATCTTTTTCATTCTTTTTTATCATTTCATGCGCCATCCCCCGGCCGCCATTCTCCCAAATGTCAGTAAAGAACTTTCCGCCAATTAAGCTTGCTTCGGCCGAGGGATTTTTTGTATCTTCAATAGATAAAGCGGCTTCAGCTTGAGCCAAAGTTTTCACATGGTCGTAGCCTGATTTCTCTAAAATAGATGTGATTCCTCTGGCACCCGAGAAAGCGCAGATATCCCCGCGACCACTCAAAACTTCTTCAAAAGCTTCAGCTTCGTTATTGATCCAATCAATTGGTCCTTCAGGATCACCCCTTACGAAGTTGTCTTCATCACAAAATGCGCCAACATTGGCGAAGCTAGTCTTTATTTTCTTAACACACTCTATAGATTTTTCATAGCACCTCCCCTTGGATGCGCGAAGTTCATCAACTGTTTTTTGTAAGTGGTTCCTCCAATATATACTAATATCTCGTTCAGCCTCTGCAACACCGCATTTTTCTTTAGCTTCGAATAGCTGTTTCCGAAGAGCTTCGATTTCGTATTTTTGAGCTTCAGCTTGAGCTTTGGAAGCAGCTTTGTCTTCTCGTATTTTGTTCAACAATGAGTGTAATATTTTATCTTTTTCAAGACCTTCGTTCCTTAGTTCAATCACTTCGGAACGAAGGTTGTTCAAGGCTATGGTATACCCTTCATCTTCGGCACTTTTTTGCGTCCTGAGGGCGTTGCTAAGAATAAGGCCCTGCAAAAAATGTGGTATTAAGTGTAAGTAAATAGAAGATTTTGTCTTTGAATACAAAAATCTAACTTTCTCACTTTTAAGCTATTGTATGCTAAGCTGTCGGCCAACTCGTCTTTTGATAACACTGAGAGCCCATCTTCTAGTGTAGGGAAACCGAAGCTCTTACTCATATCTCGGCAGACAGAAATCTCTTTACTGTCTGGGAGACAATACAAGAAGTCTTCTTCCCCGCTGCCGTTGAATACCAGGGCCCCCTTTGGATATTTCAATCTTTGAGCATAAAATTGAGCTTCTTGCTTTTCTTTTTGAGATAATCTTTTTCCCGAAGCATGTCGTATAATATAATCAGTAGCTTCAGATGATGTTTCGGGAATAGGAATGGCGGTTTTTCCAGTCAGAATTGCTTCCGCAGCTTCTTTCTCTATCTTGTCTCCGATTTCCAAGGATTTCTCCTTGGCGGGCTCTGAGAGCCCAGCTTCGGTCTCGGCTTGAACCTTGGAAGCTTCGGCCTCAATGTGTGTTTCCGAAGCTTCGACAGCTTTCTTCGGAGTAGAGCTTGAAGTTTTTATTAATTCTAGCACATCTAATATGTTGACCATTCTCTTTCTCTTGGGGGTTGTCGAGAGATTCTTTTGTGCCTTCGGCATTGTCACCTCCGCCGAAGGACTTACTACTTCCAATATTCTCGTTTTCTCAACCTTCATCTCTTCAATGTTAATGGCCTTCGGCTCATCTGATTTGGCTGATGATGCCTTCGGCGATACAGCCGGTTCAATTTTCTACGTAATCGCAGGTTTTTTGCCTTCGGACACCGAAGAGGTCTCACCACCAAATTCAGGCACTATGGCCGGTTCAATATAGCGTGGTCGATGAGTAAGCACCTTTACTCTTTTCCTCTTTGGCGCGGGCTCGCTCGGAGCAGCTGAAGCATCGTCTCTCCCGGAATCTCCACTTTTTCTTTTTTGCCCCCGGGGCGGGTAACGGTAGCCAGGATACATGAACCCAATGGCATCAAAAACTCTGTTTAGTCTCTTCTTCTTCCGGTTCCCGAAGGCCGCAGATAATGCGTTATCTTCTGCTCTGGAGTACAGCCCAAGCAGATCATCGCTTGTAGCTTCGACGCTTTTTAGCTAGTCGTCGTCTGGCTCGATAAACTGGTCTCTAAATCTGAAGGTATATTTTAGTCGAACCAGACCACCTTCGTGGGGATTGCTGATGGATTCTTTTGGCACCTCCCAGTCGGCTAACAATGACCATATCCTGTTGGCCACGTGCTCTTGAACTAAGTCCCTTGTCTCGATGAAAGAGCAGACTAAACCGAAAGCCTTGTGACATTCTTCGGTCGCTTCGTCAATTTCTACCTTCGGTTTCCGGAGCCCGAAGCATTGCCAGATAGGGCGCATGATTATATCTTTAATGTCTTCTCGTGCCTTTAAATCATTCTTCACATAAAACCATTCTTTTGTCCAGTCTCCGGGCCATCTCTTCCAAAAAGTCGGTACTGGGGAGCTTGAACCAGAACGAGCAACGAAGCTATAACAACCGAAATTATTATGATACTATTCTTTACCCTAGGGCTTCGTCTCATATAACAATTCATGCATGCTGCAGAAACTTTTTGCATTTGGCTCCAAGCCTTGACTCCTTAAAGCCCACACGAAGATTCCCATTCTTATAATAGCTTCGGGGGTAATCTGGTGAAGGTAAATCTGAAATACCTTCAAAACCTCGACTACGAAACTTCTCAGAGGAAGCCGAAGCTCAGCCTTCAAAAAGCTTTGGAAGATCACAACTTCATTCTCCTCTGGAGTAGGACAAGTTTTCTCTCCATCGTCAGCCCTCACAACAGACATATCCCGAAAGTATTTCCCCCTCATGTTGTCAAGATGGCTTTGTTTAATAGTTGATTTTCCAAAAACTGCATGGCTCGGTCGCCAGGGTCGATCTTCGGAGTCTTCCCCACCGCTCTCCACATCATAGCTGTCACTATCACTAGTGTCTTCAAACAAACCCTCCAAAGTTTCCCTAACAATCTTCTCTGCATTTGTCCTTGCTATCGATTCAATAAAGCCAAGATTCATCTCCTCAGAAAGGCTCAGCTTCGGTTCAGCGATAGCTTTCTTATCCTCAGACATCTTCGAAAGTGCTGAGAAAAGTGCTCTCAAAGCCAAAGCTTAAAAATTTAAAAATCTAGGCAAGTGTTAATGTGCAAGAGCTAAAAATTGAGTAAGTAAGAGCAGATGGCAAGAGAGCATGCCAAATGAGCTCGTGGTGCGCTCTTATTTATGCGCCTAGTGCGTTGCGTGCTGGAGGGCCCGCTTGTCAGTGGCTGTTGCTATTCTAGCAAAAGGGAAGGTGTTTTTTTCGGACCTTCAGCTCAGGGCCTTCGTCCTTGTCGCAATATAAATTTATCATTCTGACAAATTAATATTGCAAGGGGCTACTGTTGGGGGCCTTCGGCTTCCGAAGGTCCTCAAAAACATGATTTAATAATGTTTCTGAAAGTACAGTACATGAACAGGTACCTTCGGACTTGAGTTGAAACCACAGCATGGAAAACCACGAGAAGGAGTACGAAGGATAGCGCAAAGCCGAAGCTGTTCGCGGAAGAGCTTCGACATGATAACAAAAAAAGGAAACCGACTTAAATATGAAAAGGCTATTTAAACCTCGATGGACTACTATAGAGTTGTTAGCAAATGTAAAGGGCATGAGTGTAATTTCACATGGGCTGCGTCCCGTGCCTATAAATAGGTGAACAGTAACTCCGTACTGTTCACGTTGACTTGACATTGATCCTTGCGTCACGCTGGTACTTTCACCTTCTTTCAAGTCGAAGGTACACTTGTAATCTAATATTGTTTCTATTTTTCCATAGTAATGAAATAAAAATGAGATAGTAATAATATATGATTATTTATATTGTTTTTATGGTTTGTATGATTCTTTCTCCATCCTCGTATGTTATGTTGACAAAGGCAAGTCCTTCGTTATCTTCGTCCGAAAATCATTATATCCTAAGGGAAATAATGCTTCGAAGGACGAAGGGCTTTAACGTTTAACATCTCTTGTGTTGCCTTGTTCTTAACTCATAGCATTTGAGAACAAGTCACCAACAGATAGTGACCAGGGACAAGAGAAAAGCGGAAAGAAGGAAAAGAAGGCGTACAAGAAGGCTAAGGGCGAGGCACACCTTGGCAAAGAGTGGGACTTGGATTGTTCTTCGTCCAACTCCGACGACGAGGGACTCGTCGCCACCGCCTTCAACAAATCGTCGCTCTTCCCCAACGAGCGCCACACCTGCCTAATGGCAAAGGAAAAGAAGGTAATCACTAGAGAAACTCCTAAGTACTCCACTTCTAGTGATGAGGACTCTAGTGATGATGATGAAATTGATTACACTAGTTTATTCAAAGGTTTAGAAAGAACTAAAATTGATAAGATCAATGAATTGATTGATGCTCTAAATGAAAAAGATAGACTTTTAGAAAAGCAAGAGGATCTTTTATATGAAGAACATGATAAATTTGTAAGTGTGCAAAAGTCTCTTGCTTTAGAAGTTAAAAGAAATGAAATGCTTTCATGTGAAATTTCTGCTTGTCATGAGACTATTTCTAGTTTAAAGAGCATTAATGATGACTTAAATGCTAAAGTAGTAGAAGCAAGTAAGACTAGTTCTCATATGGAACATGTAGTAATTTGCAATAGGTGTAAGGATTTTAATGTTGATGCTTGCAATGAACATTTAATTTCCATTTCTAAATTAAATGATGAAGTAGCTAGTCTTAATGCCCAACTTAATACTAGCAAAGATGATTTTGATAAACTAAAATTTGCAAGGGATGCCTACACTAGTGGTAGACACCCCTCAATTAAGGATGGGCTTGGCTTTCAAAGGGAAGCCAAGAACTTAACAAGTCATAAGGCTCACATCTCCACCAAGGAAAAAAGGAAGGCCCCTATGGCTAATAGTGTTCATAAAAATCATGCTTTCATGTATCATGATAGGAGATTTTCTAGAAATATTCATTATAATAGAAGTTATAATGCTTTTGACTCACATGCCATGATTGCTTCGAGTTCAAACTTCAATGGTAGATCTAGGAAGAATATTGTGTCTCATGCTCCTAAGAAAGTGTATAATGGATCTACCACTGTATTTCATGCTTGCAATGCTAAATTTGTTCTTTCATGTAAAAATGAAAAGGTGATTGCTAAAAAGGTTGGGGCCAAATGCAAGGGAGACAAGACTTGCATTTGGGTCCCTAAGGCTATTATAACTAACCTTGTAGGACCCAACAAGAGTTGGGTACCTAAAACCCAAGCCTAATTTGCCTTGCAGGTTTATGCATCCGGGGGCTCAAGCTGAATTATCGACAGCGGATGCACAAACCACATGACGGGGGAGAAGAAGATGTTCACCTCCTACGTCAAGAACAAAGATTCCCAAGACTCAATCATATTCGGTGACGGGAATCAAGGCAAGGTTAAAGGTCTAGGAAAAATAGCTATTTCTTCCGAGCATTCCATTTCTAATGTGTTTTTAGTATAATCGCTCGGATATAACTTGTTGTCTGTTAGTCAATTATGTAATATGGGTTACAACTGCTTATTTACAAACATAGATGTGTCTGTCTTTAGAAGAAGTGATGGTTCATTAGCTTTTAAGGGTGTACTAGACGACAAACTCTATTTAGTTGATTTTTCAAAGGAGGAGGCCGATCTAGATGCATGCTTAATCGCTAAGACTAGCATGGGCTAGCTGTGGCATCGCCGTCTAGCACATGTGGGGATGAAGAACCTTCACAAGCTTCTAAAGGGAGAACATGTGTTAGGTCTAACAAATGTAACTTTCGAAAAAGATAGACCTTGTGCAGCTTGTCAAGCAGGTAAACAAGTGGGAAGTGCTCATCACATCAAGAATGTGATGACTACATCAAGACCTCTGGAGCTATTGCATATGGACCTCTTCGGACCCGTCGCCTACCTCAGCATCGGGGGAAGTAAGTATGGTCTTGTTATTGTTGATGATTTTTCCCGCTTCACTTGGGTATTCTTTTTGCAGGATAAATAAGAAACCCAAGGGACCCTCAAGCGCTTTCTAAGGCGAGCTCAAAACGAGTTTGAGCTCAAGGTGAAAAAGATTAGAAGCGACAACGGGTCCGAGTTCAAGAACCTGCAAGTGGAGGAGTTTCTTGAGGAGGAAGGAATCAAGCACGAGTTCTCCGCTCCCTACACACCACAGCAAAATGGTGTTTGTCGGCGTTTCGACCCTGGGGGGTCCCTGGACCGACGAGTAAATCGTGGCTGCGTGCCCCAGCCCAGATGGGTCGGCGCGAGACGGGACACAAAGGGGGGAGAACAGTGAGGGGAAACCGCGACCTTCGTGTTGTCCTGCGCCCAGGGCGGTTGGATGCACTTGCAGTAGGGGGGTTACAAGCGTTCACGCGGGAGCGAGAGAGAGAGAGCGAGGGCCTTACGCGTTGGCCCGTTCTCCCGCGCGGCCAACCTATCCGTACGGGAGCCCTGGACCTTCCTTTTATAGACGTAAGGAGAGGGCCCAGGTGTACAATGGGGGGTGTAGCAATGTGCTAACGTGTCTAGCAGAGAGGAGCTAGAGCCCTAAGTACATGTCGTCGTGGCAGTCGGAGAGGTTTTGGCATCCTGTTCATGTGATGTCGTGGCCATCGGAGGAGCACTGGAGCTCTGCGGAAGTACAGCTGTCGGGGCTACTGGGTCCTTGCTGACGTCTCCTTGCTGACATAAGAGGCTGGGAGCTGCCGCCGTCATGGAGCGTGCGGGGTGTCATCATTACTTGTTTACCGGGGCGAGCCGGATGGGACGCCGGTCTTGTTCCCCGTAGCCTGAGCTAGCTAGGGGTAGGGTAATGATGACCCTCCTGGCGATGTGGCTGGTCCGATCCCGAGTTGGGGCGAGGTGGCGATTCCTCCGTGGTTGAGGTTGAGTCCGAGCCCTGGGGTCGGGCGAGGCGGAGTCCATCGTCTTCCAGAGCCGAGGCCGAGTCCGAGCCCTAGGGTCGGGCGAGGCGGAGTTTGTCGTCTTCCGAGGCCGAGTCCGAGCCCTAGGGTCAGGCGAGGTGGAGTTCGTCGTCTTCCGAGGCTGAGGCCGAGTCCGAGCCCTGGGGTCGGGCGAGGCGGAGTTCGTCGTCTTCCGAGGCCAAGGCCGAGTCCGAGCCCTGGGGTCGGGCGAGGCGGAGTTTGTCGTCTTCCGAGGCCGAGGCCGAGTCTGAGCCCTGGGGTCGGGCGAGGCGAAGTTCGTCATCTTCTGAAGCCGAGACGGGGGCCGAGCCCTGGGTCGGGCGAGGCGGAGTTCGTCGTCTTCTGAAGCCGAGACGGGGGCTGAGCCCTAGGGTTGGGCGAGGCGGAGCTTCCTATGTTGCCCAAGGCTGGACTTAGTCGCTGTCGACCTCACTCTAGCGAATGGCACGGCAGTCGGAGCAGGGCAGGTGGTGCTGTATTCCTGTCAGGTCGGTTAGTGGAGCGGCAAAGTGACTGCGGTCACTTCGGCTCTGTCGACCGGAGCGCGCGTCAGGATAAGATGTCAGACGATCCTTGCGTTAACTGCTCCTGCGATACGGTCGGTTGGCGTGGCGATCTGGCCAAGGTTGCTTCTCTGCGAAGACTGGGCCTCGGGCGAGCCGAAGGTGTGTTTCGTTGCTTGAGGGGGCCCTCAGGCGAGATGTGAATCCTCCGAGGCTGGCTGCCTTTGCCCGAGGCTGGGCTCGGGCGAGGCGAGATCGTGTCCCTTGAGTGGACTAAGCCTTGACCTTAATCGCGCCCATCAGGCCTTTGCAGCTTTGTGCTGATGGGGGTTACCAGCTGAGATTAGGAGTCTTGGGGGTACCCCTAATTATGGTCCCCGACAGTGTTGTAGAGAGGAAGAACAGGACGCTTATAGACATGGCGAGGACGATGCTTGGAGAATTCAAGACGCCCGAGCGGTTTTGGTCAGAAGCTGTGAACACAGCTTGCCACGCCATAAACCGGGTCTACCTTCATCGCCTCCTCAAGAAGACGTCATATGAGCTACTAACCGGTAACAAACCCAACGTTTCGTATTTTCGAGTTTTTGGGAGTAAATGCTACATTCTGGTGAAGAAAGGTAGAAATTCAAAATTTGCTCCCAAAGCTGTAGAAGGGTTTTTGTTAGGTTATGACTCAAATACAAAGGCGTATAGAGTCTTCAACAAATCATCGGGTTTGGTTGAAGTCTCTAGCGACGTTGTATTTGATGATGTAGATGAGGATGATGTTCCAACAGACGCGATTCGTACCATGGCGATTGGAGACGTGCGACCACAGGAATGCAAGGAGCAAGATCAACCTTCTTCCTCAACGACGGTGCACCCCCCAACTCAAGATGACGAACAGGTTCCTCAAGAAGAGGCGTGTGATCAAGGGGGAGCACAAGATGTCCAAGTTGAAGAGGAAGAAGCACCACAGGCCCCTCCAACTCAAGTTCAAGCGATGATTCAAAGGAATCATCCCGTCGACCAGATTTTGGGTGACATTAGCAAGGGAGTAACCACTTGCTCTAGATTAGCTAATTTTTGTGAGCATTACTCTTTTGTCTCTTCTATTGAGCCTTTCAGGGTAGAAGAGGCCTTGCTAGATCCGGACTGGGTGTTGGCCATGCAGGAAGAGCTCAACAACTTCAAGCGTAATGAAGTTTGGACATTGGTGCCACGTCCCAAGCAAAACGTTGTGGGAACCAAGTGGGTGTTCCGCAAAAACAGGACGAGCACGGGGTGGTGACAAGGAACAAGGCTCGACTTGTGGCAAAAGGTTATGCCCAAGTCGCAGGTTTGGACTTTGAGGAGACTTTCGCTCCTGTGGCTAGGCTATAGTCGATTCGTATTTTGTTAGCCTATGCCGCTCACCATTCTTTCAGGTTGTTCCAAATGGACGTGAAGAGCGCTTTCCTCAACGGGCCAATCAAGGAGGAGGTGTATGTGGAGCAACCCCCTGGCTTTGAGGATGAACGGTACCCCGACCACGTGTATAAGCTCTCTAAGGCGCTCTATGGACTTAAGCAAGCCCCAAGAGCATGGTATGAATGCCTTAGAGACTTTTTAATTGCTAATGCTTTCAAGGTTGGGAAAGCCGATCCAACTCTTTTTACTAAGACTTGTGATGGTGATCTATTTGTGTGCCAAATTTATGTCGATGACATAATATTTGGTTCTACTAACCAAAAGTCTTGTGAAGAGTTTAGCAGGGTGATGACTCAGAAATTCGAGATGTCGATGATGGGCGAGTTGAACTACTTCCTTGGGTTCAAGTGAAGCAACTCAAGGACAGCACCTTCATCACTCAAACGAAGTACACGCAAGACTTGCTCAAGCGGTTTGGGATGAAGGACGCTAAGCCCGCAAAGACTCCAATGGGAACCGACGGACATGTCGACCTCAACAAAGGAGGTAAGTCCGTCGATCAAAAGGCATACCGATCTATGATAGGGTCTTTACTTTATTTGTGTGCTAGTAGACCGGATATTATGCTTAGCGTATGCATGTGTGCTAGATTTCAATCCGACCCAAGGGAGTGTCACCTTGTGGCCGTTAAGCGAATCCTTAGATATTTAGTTGCTACGCCTTGCTTTGGGATCTGGTATCCAAAGGGGTCTACCTTTGACTTAATTGGATATTCAGACTCCGATTATGTTGGATCTAAGGTCGATAGGAAGAGTACAACAGGGACGTGCCAATTCCTAGGAAGGTCCCTGGTGTCGTGGAGTTGTAAGAAACAAACTTCCGTTGCCCTATCCACCGCTGAGGCCGAGTACGTTGCCGCAGGACAGTGCTGCACAACTACTTTGGATGAGGCAAACCCTCAGGGACTTTGGCTACAATCTGAGCAAAGTCCCACTCCTATGTGATAATGAGAGTGTTATCCGCATGGCGGACAATCCTGTTGAACACAGCCGCACAAAGCACATAGACATCCGACATCACTTTTTGAGAGACCACCAGCAAAAGGGAGATATCGAAGTGTTTTATGTTAGCACCGAGAACCAGCTAGCCGATATCTTTACCAAGCCTTTAGATGAGAAGACCTTTTGCAGGCTGCGTAGTGAGCTAAATGTCTTAGATTCGCGTAACTTGGATTGATATAGAGCATACATGTGTTATATGCCTTTGATCATGTTCCTTTATGCATTTTATTGCTTATTTATGGTGCTCAAGTTGTGCAAGGGATCCCCCGGACCTCACAAGTCCATGTGTGAATGATGCACATATTTAGGGGGAGAAATGCTACAACTTGACCCTTTGAGTCTAACCGTGTGCTTGAGTTTTCTTAATTTAGCCTCAAAGGTGATTGAAAGGGAAAAGATGGACTTGGACCATGAAAGACTTCCACTGCACTCCGATGAGAGGGTAACTAACTCTAAGTTCATCTCCATGCTCTTATTACCTTTTTACTCTTGATTGAAGATTTTGGTGAGGCAATGAGGTTTAAGGGCCAATAATGATCCCGTTTTGGTGCTTGATGCCAAAGGGGGAGAAATTAAGGCCAAAGCAAGGAATGGATCAGCTACCACTTAAGAATTTTGAAAATAGTAGAGTTAGAGTTTTTGTTTTGTCAAAATACTCTTATTGTCTCTAACTGTCAAAAGTTGGTCTCTTGTGGGGAGATTGTTTGATTATGAAAAAAGGGGAGTTTTTGAATCCTTGATCAATTTCTCTTGAAATATCTCTCTCCATGCCTCAACAAGTGATTTTGACTTAGAGATAGGAAATTGAGTTTGATTTGCAAAAACAAACCAAGTGGTGGCAAAGAACGATCCAAATATGTCAAATTTGAATCAAATACAAATTTTTGTTCTCATTTGCATTGATGTTGCACTTCTTTAGTTGCTTTTTGTTGTGTTGGCATAAATCACTAAAAAGCGGGAGATTGAAAGGGAAATGTGCCCTTGGGCCATTTCTATAAGATTTTGGTGATTAAGTACTTCACACAAATGCTTTGAGTTATATTTTGTGCCAAAGACTCAAGAAGTGCAAATCAAGGTTAAAGGTATGTTTCTAAACTTAGTACATTGTTTTGAAGACTAATGTATTGTGTCTAAGTGCTAGAAACAGGAGAAATCGCTTTGGAGATAAGCTGGTTGTGCTCAGCCAAAAGGCTGCTCGGTCTGGGTGCACCGGACTGTCCGGTGGTGCACCGGACAGTGTCCGGTGTGCCAGGACCAGTCCCGGTGAACAGCCTGCTCTCGGGTCTCGACGGCGGCGTACGGCTATAAATCACTGGACTATACGGTGGTGCACCGGACTGTCCGGTGAGTCGTCTGCGGTGAAGTCGCCGCTCTCGAGAAACAGTCAACAGGCGTACGGCTGAAATTCACCGGTCTGTCCGGTGAGGCACCGGACTGTCTGGTGAGCCAACGGTCGACCGTGCAATCCGCGCGCGACGCGTGGCCGAGCCAACGGTCGGATGGGGGCACCGGACTATCCGGTGTGCATCGGACAGTGTCCGGTGCGCCAACAGCTCCAAATCTTCAACGGTTGGTTGCGCCAGTTTAGGAAAGCAATCCGCACCGGACAGTGTCCGGTGGTGCACCGGACTGTCCGGTGCGCCACCCGACTGAAGGCAAGATTTGCCTTCCTGGATTGCTTCCAACGGCTCCTAGCTGCCTTGGGGCTATAAAAGGGACCCCTAGGCGCATGGAGGAGTACACCAAGCATTCTTTGATCAACTCTAAGCACCAAGACTCCAATTCCGCGCATTTGATTCTTTGTGATAGCAACTAGAGCTCCATTTGAGTAGAGAACTCTTCGAGTTGTGTTGCGAGCTCAAGTTGTGACTAATGTGCGTGTTTGTGCTCTGATTTTGTGTCTTGTGTGCGTTGCTTTTCCCACCCTTACTTCTGTGCTTCTTTGTGATAATCAAATTATAAGGGCGAGAGGCTCCAAGTTGTGGAGATTCCTCGCAAGCGGGATATAGTGAAAAGAAAGCAAAACACCGTGGTATTCAAGTGGGTCTTTGGACCGCTTGAAAGGGGTTGAGTGCAACCCTCGTCCGTTGGGACGCCACAACGTGGAGTAGGCAAGTGTTGGACTTGGCCGAACCACGGGATAAACCACTGTGCCTCTCTGTGTTGAATTCTTTGTGGTTATCGTGTTTAGCAAGAACTCCTCTCTAGCCACTTGGCTTTATTGCGCTAACACCTAATCAAGTTTGTGGCTTTAAGTTTCAAGTTTTTGCAGGATCACCTATTCACCCCCCCTCTAGGTGCTCTCACATCCTCGGTAACAGTAGACTTTCCAAACTCCAGGTGGCTAGGTTTAGATGGCAGGGCACTGTATTCTTCTTCACTTTCACCTTCTTCAACATCAACTTGCTCAGTTTCGGCAGCAGGTGCACCTTCATCAGAAACGTCCGCCGGCACTACTAACCCTGACTATCTCATTACTTCAAAAATCGGAGCAGTTTCAGTGGCTTCAGCTTCTTCTCCGTCATGTGTAACCCTGGTGGTGGAACGCACCCTTGCCATTTGATGGTGAATTTCTTACAATTTTTTATGAAATCGTTAACCTTTTTTGATTTCGCCGAAGCTCCCTCTTGAGACGAAGCAAAAGCAAAAGCGGTGCTTCGGTTAAGTGCAATAAACAAGCTTCGGTTACGGTTAAATTTTTGGCAGCAAAACAGTGCAATAGCAATGAATGTTGTGGTAACTTCACACCTACCCGTCTGTTTATATAGTGTCGCAGGCGGGAAGGAGAATCGCCAAGTCTTCCACACCAGATGAACAGTCGCCCGCACTCACTGAATGGTGGGCCGCAGAACTTGAGAAGGTGAATCGTCAGGACGTGTATGCTCGCTGCATGGCGGGACCATTTTGCACTCGGAATATTTTAATCGTTTCTCGGCAACGAGCTCAGGGAAGGTGTTTTTCGGATCTTTGGCTTTCTGAAGCCTAGGATACTTTTTCACGGATCAAGCTCGTTACGAAAAACGATCTAGCACCGCGAAGGGGCTACTGTTGGGGGTATGCTTCGTCGCCGAAGATCCTGAAAGAGGAGATACCTTCGGCAGATCCTCTCAAAAGCAGCGTCGAAGCCACCATCCATGAAGATTCGGCACAGTAACATGTCTCAAGACGAAGGATCGCATCGACTTAAAGATAAAATGACCGATTAGTCCATGAGAGCCCGTGTCATAGTTGTAATCTTTTGTAAAGGACATGAATGTAAAATCTCACAGGCTGCACCCTGTGCCTATAAATAGATGAACAGTACCCCCGTGTTGTTCACGCTTATTTGTATTCGCTCGCACGTCACACTTGGATCTTTGCCTTCTGTCGAGCCGAAGGTATAAATGTAATTCGATATTGTTCACGTTTGTTCATAATAATATAATTTGAGGATATTAATGATGCTATATGATTATTTATGTTATTTCTCATGTTTTATATGCTTCTTCCTTCATTAATATGTGTTAAAATGTCGAAGGTATTGTCGGTGTTTTGGGTCCGACCGCACACCCGGGGTTGCCCCTCAAGGTGTTTTAGGAGTAGGACGGTGTCGACAACTGTAGCAAAATGGTTCGTGCAGATCGCACGAGGGACAGTGGACGAGGTTTACAGGTTCGGGCCGCTTAGAGATGCGTAACACCCTACGTCCTGGTGGGTATGCTTGGTGAATGTGGTTACAAGAGAGCTCTCTGGATTGAGAATACAGAGAGTTGATGTGGGTGGCTAAGTAAAGTGTCGATCGTTCTGAAGGGGTGCCCCCTAGGCCTTATATACTCGACCGTGGGGCAATACACGTGGATAAGATAGCAACAAGTAGCCAAAAGATAGTGAACCTCTTGAGATTATCCCTACGTAACCCTCGCCGACTTATCCTCGCGTGGCTTCGTTGCATGGAGGCTCCAGCGCGGGAAAGTCGGATCTCTGTTGCGGTCATTCGCTCGATGCCGTGGGCCGTCCGGGCTTGTACCAATCCGGCCTCATGTCGTTCTGCTTCGCTGGTTGTTTCTCCCCAGGCCCACGAAAGAATGACCTTACGATTTATTGGGCCCTTGGGCCTTTCGTGAGGTCCTTTACTCTTTTAGTGGACCCGGGGGATATCTATCCCCCACAAGCCCCCGATCTTTGGGTTAATTTAGAGGTAATCAACCCGAAGATCCCAGGTCCAGCTTGCAGGTAATTTGAAGAAAGATGGCTTCCTGTTGTCTTCTCCTGCTCCGATCACTCGTCGACCAAAACCTGGTTTCGTGCCTGTGCCTTAGAGGTCGGCATTCCAATTTGTAGGATTCTGAACTTCATTGGGTGCACCGGAGGTGCACCCAATGGGTGTAGCCCCCGAGCTTCGAGTAGATTTTAGAAAATAATCTACTCAGAGGTCTTCAGTAGAGATCATTTCCATTGGTGTTCACTCATTTTGGTTGAGGGTTGGCTTTTTTAATCTTGTCCACGCTTTAGAAATCGGCACTATCTCGGCTTGGAATGATAATCCATGGGGTGCACCAGAGGTGCACCCAATGGGTGTAGCCCCCGACCTTCAAGTGGATTTTTGAGGATAATTCGCTCGAAGGTCTTCTTTTTATGTCCTTTTGCTGAAGATTATCCTTTCTGCTTGTAAGAAAGTTGGCATGATGTCATCCGCGCTATGTCATCAATATTATGCTTCAGAGGTCAGCATGTATTTTGTCTTTTGCAGCCGAGTACGCAATCCATCCGTATCTTGCTAGGTAGTGTAATTTATTTGCTCTGTGACTGATTGGACATTTGATGGACGTTCTCTGTCTAGTCTTCAAGTCGTGTCTGTCGACCATATTTTGCACTCTACTGGCTATATTTGGCTTCCCTCTAACTCTTGTTGATATCTCATTTTTGTCCTGAGGCATTCACTGCATGCCCTGCACAGATGTGACCATTTTGAAAAATATACTGATAATTCCTGGGCGTCCCCCCCAATGGGTGTGGGCAAGGGACGGCTTGGTACGCTGAGTGTTTTAGCCGGCTGCTTCTGAGTAGTAATGTGATGGGACGGCGAGTGTAATCATATCCTTTGCGCTGTTGACTGGAGTCCCAATGGGTGTAGTGTTGCATGAAACGGCGTCAGCCGCCTGACGTGTCTCCAGACGGGTGGAAGTGCCTATTGAATGTTTTGCGACTGTTCAGTGACCGCGGTTGGAGGTGAGCGGTTGCCTTTCCCTTCTATAAATAACGTCGTTGCCCCTCTGGTTTTTTCACATCTCTTCGCTGTTCTTTACTGCTTCCTTCTCTTTTCTCCCGTCTGTTTCCGCTATGGGCAAGAGCAACAAGCGCAAGCGCGAACCGACTCCTCCATCGGAGGATTTCGGTGACTCGGAATACTCGGAGGAGGAGTTCTCCTCCGAGTCCGAGGGAACTCCGGCTCCCGTCTCTCCCCCGGCGTCGTCCGATGACTCGGACGACTCCCAGGGGATAGCCGCGGAAGTCTGGTCATACATCCGGGCCGTCGAGCGCTCCGGGCTCGAGGGCTTGGACGAGGACGAGGACGACGACGACGGCGAGGACGAGGACGACGACGACGACGGCGACGACGACGACGGTGGCGACGGCGACGGCAGCGGCAGCGGCAGGGGCAGCAGCGATGGCGGCAGGGACGGTGACGGCGGCGGTAGCAGGGGCAGCACCAAGGGCGACAGCAGCAAGGGCAGCACCAAGGGCGGCGGCGGCAGCAGGGGCAGGGCCAGTGGCTAGACGCCACTGGTCTTCTTAGATATTAGTATAGTATAGTATAGTTAGAATAATGTAGTGGTAATGTAGAGTAGTATAGCGTAGTGTAGTAGTAGTAATGTAATGTAGTAATAGTAGGGGAGTATCAACTCGCGAGGAGTTGATTTGTAAGTTTATTAACTTCCCTTTGAATGAAAGAATGACGTTTGGCTTCTCTTTTGATGACTTCCCCGTTTACTTTTGAGTGTAATTCCTTTGAAAAAGTAAGCGAAATACTCGAGCATTGAACTGATGTTTTCTGAAATGGTTGCCGAGTAACTTTGTAAGTGGTGTCAGCGCTTCTAGAAGTAACTGCCGAGTAACTGAAGATTGTGTCTGCGTTTTTAGAAGCAACGCCGAGTGACTGAATGTGATATCAACGTTTTAGAAGCAACGCCGAGTGACTGGAGGTCGGCTTCGGCATTTTAGAAGTAATGCCAAGCAACTGAACTTGAAAACAGCGTTTTAGAAGCAACACCGAGTGACGGGAGGTCGACGTCGGCATTTTAGAAGTAATGCCGAGCGACTGAGTACGAAATCAGCGTTTTAGAGGCAACGCCAAGTGACTGGAGGTCGACGTCGGCATTTTAGAAGTAATGCCGAGCGACTGAATACGAAATCAGCGTTTTAGAAGCAACACCGAGTGACGGCAGGCCGCCCGAGCCACTTTGAGGATGGTGGCCGAGTGATGAGGTGGCGCATTGGTGTTCTGGGGATAACTGCTGGGTGACCACGTGGCACGCTGGTTTTGGAAATGACCGCCGGGTGATGACTGGGCACTTTTTGAAACGGTATCTGGCTCAAGAATATCCCATAAGAGCTGCGCTTTTAGCCGCCTTTGCTTTCCGTGCCCTAGTTCTTGCATTCCCGCTTCCGAATCCTCTCTGCCACTCGCCTCCATTCTGCTCGCTGGTAGAATCGAGATGGCGCCCAAGAGGAAGACCGCGAGCTCGTCCGCTGTGGTGATTCCTCCAATCGACCCCAACAGCCAGTTGCCTTTTGCAGGTAACCACATGTCCATCATTTCCGAAGCTGAACTCCTCCACCTTGTGTCCATCGGGGTTCTTCCTCCGCGGGAACTCTGTTCCTGGCGGATTTGCCACGGGACTACTGTCCCGATAGAAGATACCCACGAGTCTGTAGTTTACGCCCCTTTTCTTCTCCGCGGCCTTGGCCTTCCCATCTCTCCTTTTTTCCGCGGTCTCCTTGATTTCTACCACATTAACCTGACCCATCTGAACCCTAACTCAATTCTGCAAATCTCCATCTTCGTTCACTTATGCGAAGCCTTTCTTGGCGTGCTGCCGCATTTCGGTTTATGGAAATACCTGTATCATTGTCGCCCTGGGATGGCCGGGGGACAACATCAGTTGGTCGGAGGTGCTAGTTTGGAGATGCGCCGCGGACGGAAGACTGAGTATCTTGAGATTCCCCTTAAAGACAGTATTAAGGGATGGCGTCTAGAGTGGTTCATAGTTGATAATTATGGAAATTCTCTCCCCTCCCGGTCGGGAAGACAGCCAGACGTTCGCACCCCAAGCTGGACCGAGTCTCCCACAGATGAGGAGGTAGCTGAAGCGGGTGTGTTGCTAGCTGAAGTTGGACTGCTGAAAGAGAGAGGTCTAACTGCTGAAGCTGTGGTCGCTGACTTCGTTTTCAAGAACATTCAGCCACTGAAAGATAGGGTCTACCCAGCTTATCTGTATCGAGGGTTGGCCGACTCAACTCGGGTTACCAACAGGAGAATCCCTTCTGCAGACTTGGTGAGCCAGCTGGAAATGATTCTCAGGGGCAAGGTGTCCAATGTTGGTGCTCCGGTGGCGTACTCGGCCTGGAACTTGCCTCCTGTCAAAGCCTTCACCCTTTTCGTGTCAAATCCACCTGTGACTGATGGCAATTTGGGCCTTAGAATGCGACCCTCTGCTGAAGAAGTTAGTGCTTTGGTTGCTTCGCTTGGGGAGATTCCTGATGACGAACGGCAAGTCCATTTTGAGGTGCCCTTGAATCCTAGTGATGCAGATATAAATGCCATGCTTGATCTACTAGCTGAAGATTCTTCCGACGCTGCTCCTGCTGGTACATTGGCAGTGGTGCCCCTCCCAGAAGTTGATACAACTTTGGATGTTCAGAAACCTGTCAGTACTCGCCCGAGGCGCCTTAGCCGAACCAATCAGCCTGAGCCTTCTGCTGATGAGCAAAAGAAGAAAAGAAGACGCCTCCGGCGAGTATCCAGTTTTGATGAGGACGCTGGTACCTCAATTCCTGCTGCTGAAGAAGTGCCTGCGACTGGACTTACTGACGCTGACCCCAATGGGTGTACCCAAACTGCTACTGATCCCAATGTGGGTGCTCCACCTGATGCTGATCCCAATGGGTGTGCTGCTTGTGTTGTCGGTGTGGATGACGAGGGGGAAGAGAATGAGGTTCCTTTAACTCGAAAGAACAGTCGGCAGTTCATCGCCAGTGGTGAGAGTAGTGGAGTTCCCTCTCCTGCTTTGTCTGCCCTCATTGGTCTACAAGAACTGTCTCTGGCCAACTTCGATCAAACTCTTGAGGATATGGTTCCAGAGGACTTGTTATCGGAGCCAGTGGATGATGGCGCAATGGAGGCTTGTGCTAACGTGCCCGATGCTGGGTTGAGGTCATCCTGTGCCTCGTCGACCTTAGAGCGCGATCTTGAGGGCCGGGAGGCTGACTTGAATTGTCCTGGTCCCATGGAGGTAGATGAGGGCCCATCAACCTTAGAAGGGGTTACTGCAGAGAGCTTGGACCTCAAGAGTGGTGTTGTCACATGCCCAGCCCCCGAGGGTGTCGCCGGGGATGACTTAGTCCAGGTGGAGAGTGTAAGCCACTACCCAGCCCCCGAGGGTGCTGCCGGGGATGATCCGGCTCAAATGGGCAGTGCCAACTATGACCCAGCCCCCGAGGATGTCCGAGCAGGGTCTCCTTCCTGTACCTCCATGGACGTTCACGCGGGATCTCCTCCACACTCTGGCTGTATGGTGGTAGCCCAGAGTTTGGATCAGGGAATCGCTTTAGAGGGCAGCATCCCTGCTGACTGAGTGTTGGGCTCTGTTGAAGATACTGAATTGATCTATGCTGATTCATTGCAAACTGCTCCGGGTGGTGGCTTTACATCTGCTTATCAACTGATTTCTCCTGATTTGGGAATCCCTTCGTTCTTCTCCAAACTCCAGGTACTGTGATGTATTTTAACTTGACTTTTATATTGCTTAAACTGTTGTCGTCACACTCGTCTGTTTTCCTCATCAGGCTTTGGTGGATGGGATGGCTAGTCAGCTGAGGCTTCAGGGTGCTTCCACCCTAGAGGTAGCTTCATCTCTTGCATGTTGGAATCCAGTGTCACTTCAACGTCGCGTCTCTGAATTGGAGGCAACCAACGCTGGTTAGTGCTTTTTTGCTTCTCTCTGCCTTCGATGTGGACTGCCTTACCTTCTGACCCCATTTTGTTTGATTATCTCTCGTTAGGAGTGACTCGGCAGATTTCAATTCTTGAGGAAAAACACTCCCGAGATCTGGCTGAATTGGCTCAGCGGTGCACTGATTTTGAGGAGAAGTACTCTCAGGGCCAAATTGAACTGGGTCAAGTTTCTGCTGCTTTAGATGACGCCAATGCCCTGAATTCTTCCCTTCATGCTCAGCTTGATTCTGAAAAGGTAATATACAAAACTGTGCCTTGCCTTGTTGTGCTCCTATTACTTGCTTGGTTTTTGAAGGAACTGACTTTTGCTCGCAGGAAGAAAAGCGTATCCTTGCTGCTTCTCGTGACAATCTTGACAGGTTGTATCGTGATTCTAGCAATTCGCTGACTATCTTGGAGAGAAGTCATCGCTTCACCATGGAAGAATTAGACCTCCAACGTCGTAAGCTGCAGGAATCCATGGATGAGGTAACCCGGCTCAAGCAGTTGATATCAGCAAAGGATGCTACTATCAAAGAACTCCGAGCTTCCAAAAAATCCGTTGCCCAGGAGTTAGAGACTGCTCGACTGGCTGCTAAAGCCGCTGAAGAAACTTCTGTTACTCTCAAGGCCCAGCGCGACAAAGCCCTGGACAAGGCTATTCGGGCGGGACGAATCTTGATGAGGAGACCCGGCGTGGTTGTTCCTGAAGATATAAGGGCTGACGTGAATGCTACCCCTGATTCCTCGAGTCGCCCTTCTTCGTCGGTCGCTCCTGAGAAAGACATTGTAAAATAGAGAAACATTTTGCGTGCTCCGAGCGCGCGGTTAGCATGATCGAGTATTTGTTAGAGGACATCAGTTTATCATTCGAATGACATAATTACTTTCTCATTGTATCAGAATTTATTAGTTCGTGAGTTGGCAGTAATGACGCATGATGATTATGAAATTTGTTTGCGGGATATAGAAGTCATCCCCTGAATTACATAGGCGCGAGCATGTTGCACCGGTCTTAAGTTGTTGCCAACTTAAGTCGATTGCTCCGTTAGCTGGGCATAGTGGTCACCCTGAGTTAAGTAAGCGTGAGCATGTTGCACCGCCTTAAGTCATTGCCGACTTAAGTCGATTGCTCCGTTAGCAGGGCATAGTGGTCACCCTGAGTTAAGTAAGCGTGAGCATGTTGCACCGCCTTAAGTCATTGCCGACTTAAGTCGATTGCTCCATTAGCAGGGCATAGTGGTCACCCTGAGTTAAGTAAGAATGCAAGTCAATCGTAAATGAACTGAGTATCCTTGAAACCTCTTTTTTACTGATGACATATTTCCACTTTACAGAGTACATCATCATCCCAGCAGTTTTGAGATACAGCTAGGGATAAAACTTTCTGAGGTGTTCTATGTTCCAGGAGTTTCCAACTTCTGTGCCATCCATCTGAGTGAGGCGATACGATCTGGGCCGAGTGACTTCTGCTACTACGAAGGGTCCTTCCCATAAGGGTGATAACTTGTGTCGTCCCTCCCCCGTTAGAATTCGGCGGAGGACGAGATCTCCTATTGAGAAGGATCGTTGTCGCACAGCCTTGTCGTGATAGCGCCTTAGAGTCTGCTGGTACCTTGCTGCTTGGATTACTGCGTTTAGCCGTTCTTCCTCAAGTACATCTATGTCCTCCAGCCTGGTGACCTCAGCTTCTGCTATGTTTTCAAAGATCAGCCTTGGTGCCCCAAACTTGAGATCAGCAGGTAGCACTGCCTCCGACCCATAGACCATGAAGAAAGGAGTGTTTCCATGCAAAGCTCGGCTAGGTTGGGTTCTTAGGCTCCAAACGACATAGGGTAATTCCCTTATCCACTTTCCTGCGAATTTTTCATTCTTATCGAAGACCTTTTTCCTAAGTGCATCCAATATCATTCCGTTGGCTCGCTCAACTTGCCCGTTGGCTCTTGGATGGGCTACAGATGCATACTTGATCTGAATGCCCTTTTGCTCGCAGAAGTCAAAGAATTCTGAACTTGTGAAGTTGGATCCTAAATCAGTTATCATGCTGTTTGGTATCCCGAATCTGAATATTATGTCTTGTATGAATTCCACGGCCTTAGCAGAGGTTAGAGAGGCGATGGGCTTGAACTCTATCCATTTAGTGAATTTGTCAATTGCTACCAATACATGAGTGTATCCCCCTTGAGCTTTCTTGAAAGGTCCAATCATATCCAGTCCCCAGCATGCGAAAGGCCAAGTTACTGGTATGGTCTGCAGTTGCTGTGCTGGCATGTGTTGTTGCCTTGACAAGTATTGGCAGGCTTCGCACCTCTGAACTAACTCGGCTGCATCGTTCTTTGCTGTTGGCCAATAGAATCCTGACCTGAAGACCTTCCCGACTAGTGTTCTGGAGGCTGCATGTATTCCACATTGCCCAGCATGGACTTCCTCCAGAAGTTGCTTCCCAGTGGACGAGAGAATGCACCTCATGAAGACGCCTGATGCACCCCTTCTGTATAATGTACCCCCAATAAGTGTATAGTGAGCCGACTGTCTTGCAATGCGCTCTGCCGAATTTCAATCGTCTGGTTCTTCTTCATTCTTTATATACTTAATGATCGGCCTTCTCCAGTCATCAGGGTCTGACTCGGGTTGATCTATGATGTTGCACTCTTCTGTTTGATCCATTGAGATACTTGGCTGCAGAATTTCTTGCACGAAAACTCCGGGCGGGACCTGAGTTCGACTAGACCCTAGCTTGGACAGTACATCGGCTGCTGTGTTCCGATCTCTTTCTACATGATGAAATTCCAGACCCTCGAATTTATCTTCCAGCTTTCGGACGGCAGTGCAGTATTTTCCCATTGAATCGCTTGAGCAATCCCACTCCTTGTTTATCTGACTGATGACTACCAGAGAGTCTCCGTATACCATTAATCTTTTGACGCCCAATGATATGGCAATGTTCAATCCATGGATCAAGGCTTCATACTCGGCTGCATTGTTGGAGGCTGGGAATAGCAACTGGAGGGCGTATTTGAGGTGTTCGCCTCCAGGCGCAGTGAAGAGAATCCCTGCTCCTGCTCCCTGCAGCTTCAGTGAGCCATCAAAATACATTCGCCATACTTCTGTAGTCTCCGGGTTGTCTGGTACTTGCTATTCAGTCCACTCTGATACGAAATCAACCAGTGCCTGAGTTTTGATGGCAGTGCGAGGTCGGAACTCGATGTCATGAGATCCCAGCTCACAGGCCCACTTGGCTATTCGACCGATGGCTTCCTTGTTATGAAGAATATCCCCTATTGGAAAACTTGTAACTACTATGACTTTGTGGTCGTCAAAGTAGTGACGCAGCTTGCGGGCAGTTAGAAGTACTGCGTATAATAGCTTCTGAACTTGAGGGTACTTTTTCTTCGAGGGGCCTAGGACTTCACTAATGAAGTAGACAGGATGTTGTACTGGATAGGCATGTCCTTCTTCTATTCTCTCGACTACCAACGCGGTGCTTACCACGTGAGTCGTGCAAGAGATATACAGTAGCAAATCTTCAGCCGGTTGAGTTGACGTAGCTCGCCGGGGTGGTTTCAGTACTGGTGGTGTTGTCAAGAATTTTTTCAGAGCATCTAGAGCTTCTTGTGCTTCTGAAGTCCATTGAAACTTATCCACCTTCTTGAGTAACTTGTAAAATGGCAAACCTTTTTCTCCTAGCCTGGATATAAATCTGCTTAGAGCTGCCATACATCCAGTAAGTCGCTGAACCATCTTCTGCGATCGAGGTGCTTCCATCTTCATGATAGCTTCAATCTTATCTGGATTAGCCTCAATTCCCCGGTGGCTGACGATAAACCCAAGCAACTTTCCGGCTGGTACCCCGAAAACACATTTCTCGGGATTGAGCTTCCATCTATACCGCCTCAAACTGCTGAAAACCAGTTGCAAGTCTTCGATGAAGTTTTTTGAGTCCTGTGTTTTGATTACCACATCATCCACATAGGCTTCCACACGCTTGCCCCAGTGATCGGCTAAGCATGTTTGAATGGCTCTCTGGTAAGTTGCTCCAGCGTTTTTGAGGCCAAACGGCATGGAGGTATAACAGAAAGCACCAAACGGAGTAATGAATGCCGTTTTTTCTTCATCTTCCTTTGCCAGACTAATCTGATGGTATCCAGAATAGCAATCCAGGAAAGACAGCATAGAACATCCAGCGGTGGAGTCCACCACCTGATCTATCCTCGGGAGCCCGAAAGGATCCTTCGGACAGTGTTTGTTGAGATCAGTATAATCAACACACATGCGCCAATCCACTTTATTCTTTTTGAGTACAAGAACAGGGTTGGCTAACCACTCGGGATGTAACACTTCTCTAATGAATCCAGCTGCGACCAAGCGAGCTAACTCAGTGCGAATGGCCTCTCTCTTGTCGGGCGTGAAACGACGTAATTTTTGCCGAATCGGCCTTGCCTGGGGATAAACCTTCAGTTTGTGCTCGGCCAGTTCTCTTGGGACTCCCGGCATATCCGCAGGTTGCCATGCGAATACATCTCGGTTATCTTGCAGAAACCGGACGAGCGCGCTTTCCTATTTGTCATCCAGGCTGGAGCTGATGATAGCCGTCTTGCGCTCATCAGCGAACCCCAGGTTGATTCTCTTGGTTTCTTCAGTCGGCCGCATAGAGGTCGCGGTCTGAGCTTCGCTTGCCGGTACTGCGAGGTCCTCCTCAGGCTTAGAGTTCGCCAGTGTGGAGGGAGCCGTCGATGGCTTGGCGGTGAGGGCTGCTTGAATAGCCACTCGGAAACACTCTGCGGCGCCTTGGAAGTCGGCGCGCACGGTTATGATTCCTTGCGGTCCTGGCATCTTCAGTATCATGTATGTGTAATGCGGAATGGCCATGAACTTGGCCAATCCAGGCCTCCCGATGATGGCGTTGTACCCGCAGTCGAAGTTCGCCACTTCAAACCTCAGGAACTCGGTTCTGTAGTTCTCCGGAGTTCCGAAGGTGACTGGCATGTAGATGTGGCCCAGCGGGTATTCCCCTTCCGTCGGCACGATGCCGAAGAAAGGAGTGTCCGACTCATGGAGCTCTTTGAGGTGAACTCCCAAGCCTTGGAGTGTCCGGGGGAAGGTGACGTTGATGCTGCTCCCACCGTCCACTAACACCTTCTTCACCCGGCTCTCTCGGATCACCGGATCGACGAGAAGCGGGTATTTGCCCGGATGGTCGAAGTTGAGTCATTGATCTGCCCGAGTGAAGGTGATCGGGTGCTCCGACCACCGGTATGGGGCGGGAGGGCCGGTGGTTGCCACCAGTATCTGGCGATCGTTGAGCTTTTGCTGTCTTCTGTTCTCCTGCGATCCGTGTCCGCCGAAGATGACGTTGACCTCCCTGTCAACGCGTGGGAAAGCTCCTCCTCCTCCCTACTCCTGCCGATGGGGTTGTCGTGGTTCATCTGGTCCTCCCCTCGGCGGAGGAGGAGGTAGAGGTTGGAAGGGTCGACCGTGTCCAACGGAATGCTTGAAGTCTCGGCAATTACGAAGAGTGTGGCACATGTCCTTGTGGTATGGGCACTGGGCGTCGAGGATGTCGTCCAACGTGCGTTCGCCTCCACGAGGTCCTCCTCGAGCGCGAGAGGCAGGTGGTCCGGCGGCGTGCACTTCTTCGCGAGGCCTCTTCTCCCATCGTTTGTCGGGTTGCTGGTTCGTGTCGCGTCGTGGTGCTGCCGGTGCGGGCTTTGCTCCTCCGATGAGGTCCTGGGCTCGCTCGTCGGCGGTGATGTAGAGGTCGGCTTCCCGGAACAGCTCCTCGGAGGTAGTCGGTGCCCTCTGTAGTATGGCTCGGACGAAAGCCGAGTCATTGGATCCTCTGTAGAAGTCCTCGATCACGGCCGCCTCCGTGACCTCGGGGATACGATTTCTCATGGTCTGAAACCTTTTGAGGTACGACCGGAGAGTCTCGTCCCCCCGACGCTTGATGGATTTGAGGTCCCACGGTTGCGCCGGTTTGTCGGAGAGGGACTGGAAGTTGGCGGTGAAGCGTCGATTGAAGTCGCCCCAGACGTCGATGCAGTGTCGGGGTAGATGTCGCAGCCATTGCAGCGCGTCTTGCCCAAGGACAATGGGTAAGTACGCGGTCATCACGTCTTCGGACGCCCCGGCAGCTCGAGCAGCGATGGTGTAGACGGCTAGCCAACCCCATGGATCCTGCTTAGGTTCATATTTGTCAACATTGGATACCTTGAAGTTGGGAGGCCATTGGATGGCCCTAAGGCGCGGAGTAAGAGCGGACACTCCGCACGTATCCTCCTGTCGTCGGGGACGATGTCTGTCCTGGGGAGGGGAGTTGTGATTGTGGTTCCTCGACCATCCCCGGGTGGTTCCGCTAGTTGAGGCCGTTGCCGACTCAGTTCTGGTGGCTTGGCTCTGAGTCGGGATGCCATGATCCCTGTCATACTCCTCCCAACGGCGAATCTCGTTCTCATGCCGCCGCTCGCGCGAAGCATTGATGGAGCTTCGCGCGTCTCGGCGACTGTTGATGGTGTGTCGTAGATCGTTCGGCGGGTGAGCGAGCGGTAGAAGATGATTGGCCGCCTGGGTGAGCAGTCGTCGGTAGCCCTCGGCGTCAGGAGTCCGAGGAAGTCCCTCAGCTATCCGAGCCAGTACTCCTCCGACTTCACTCGGCGTGTTCATAGCTCGGGCGAAGTCGGGGTTCAGGTTGCGCCCGAAGAATGGATTCTCCCGGCGCCGCCTTGCATCTTGCTCAGCCTGTTCCTGAGCTCGTCGGCGATCACGTCGTCGGGAGTTCCTTCGTTCTCTGAAGACGCGTTCTTCCGGAGTTTCTCCTACCTCCGAGACCTCGTCTCGCGAGACAGGCTGTTCCGGATTCCGCTCTCCGGCCGCATGATGCCGTCGAACGTTCCTGCGCCGGTTCCTCCGTCGTCGGGACTCTCGTTGAGGTGGTTCTTCCCCGGGTGCCGTCGGCTCGTCGTCGGAGACGATAGGCGACTCCGCTCTCCCGATGAAGAGGACGTCGGGGTAGAATGGTGCTGCTGTCGTGGTGACCTTCTTCCTGTTCCCCTTTGAGGCATGAGGAACGGAAAGAGCAACTTGCTTCTCCCCGGTTACCTTCTTTCTTGCGATCTGTGTCCACTCTTTTGTCGGAGAGGTAGGCAGTGGAGTTCTCCGGGTCAGCAAGCCCTCGGCCCCCGGCTTTCCGGAGACGATACTCATCCGGAGAGTTGGAGGTTGAGCTTCTCCGGTATTTTCGGAGTTCGTTTGGGGAGACTTCCTTTCCGGCGGATCCGCGATACGGTGCAAAATTCCTTCTTCATCCGCTACAAATGAGATTGTTCCGAAGCAAAACACGGATCCGGGACGCAGGGTGATCTTGCTGTAGAAAATGACGGCCATTGAGCTAGCTTGGATTGTCGACACAGCCCCTACCTGGCGCGCCAGCTGTCGGTGTTTTGGGTCCGACCGCACACCCGGGGTTGCCCCTCAAGGTGTTTTAGGAGTAGGACAGTGTCGACAACTGTAGCAAAATAGTTCGTGCAGATCGCACGAGGGACAGTGGACGAGGTTTACAGGTTCGGGCCGCTTAGAGATGCGTAACACCCTACGTCCTGGTGGGTATGCTTGGTGAATGTGGTTACAAGAGAGCTCTCTGGATTGAGAATACAGAGAGTTGATGTGGGTGGCTAAGTAAAGTGTCGATCGTTCTGAAGGGGTGCCCCCTAGGCCTTATATACTCGACCGTGGGGCAATACACGTGGATAAGATAGCAACAAGTAGCCAAAAGATAGTGAACCTCTTGAGATTATCCCTACATAACCCTCGCCGACTTATCCTCGCGTGGCTTCGTTGCATGGAGGCTCCAGCGCGGGAAAGTCGGATCTCTGTTGCGGTCATTCGCTCGATGCCGTGGGCCGTCCGGGCTTGTACCAATCCGGCCTCATGTCGTTCTGCTTCGCTGGTTGTTTCTCCCCAGGCCCACAAAAGAATGACCTTACGATTTATTGGGCCCTTGGGCCTTTCGTGAGGTCCTTTACTCTTTTAGTGGACCCGGGGGATATCTATCCCCCACAGGTATGTCCTTCACGCCCTTCGTCTGAAGATCTTTATATCCTAAGAGATATAATGCTTCGAAGGACGAAGGGTTCTAACTATTAACCCTTTTATGTTGCCTTGTTCTTAATTCATAGCATTTGAGAACAAGTCCCCAACAGACATATTCACTCCCTCTAGACAACATCAAGGTCCTTTCAAAGGTTGATACTACCTTCTTCACCAATAAAATTGAAAGTGAATTGTCTGTATGTCAAATGTATATCGATGATAACATCTTTGGATCAACAAAATCAAGAATTTTGTGAAAAAATAGAGAGACTATGGCTCATAAGTTTGAATTATCAATGATTGGTGAGCTAAGCTACTTCCTTGGACTTCAAATCAAGCAAATAAATAATGTCAAATTTGTGAGTCAAGAAAATATATCAAGGACACCTTGAGGAAGTTTGGAATGGATGAAGCAAAGCAAATTCATACACCAATGATCACAAATGGTCATTCAGACTTGGATACAGGTGGTGATGTGATTGATCAAAAGCTATATCGATCAATGATTAAAAGACTATTATATGTGACCACATCAAAACTAAATGTGATATTTATATCCGTGAAACTTTCATAAATCCTCACTTAAGCTAGCCTAACTTGTAAGTAGTGGGGAGGGAAAATTGGCAACAAATTATGCTACGCTGGCATGACATGGCTCTCGTGTTTGGTTTCGATTTTGGATTGTGAATTTTAGGGATGCAAGGCAAGTCAATTTTTTAAACGTCTGCAATCGGACCGTTATGGTTTTTTGTTTTGCTTTTTCCTCTTTTCTCTACTATACAAAGCAATGATTTTTATCATCATCATATGTCATCTCACCCTGGTTCCGATTTGTGTGTCACCTCTCCCTCGTTCTGATTTTGGATTGTGAACTTTAGGAATGCAAGGCTACCCCTACATTTAAATGGTAAAAACTTAAATTATGCATAGTTGAAGATTTTAACAATAGTTGTTGTCTCTAAATCTATATTTAGAATTACCTAGTCAACAAAACACATATATCTTTATATTTTATACTTTATATTCAAGTATAAATAAAAATGAGTTAATTGACTTTATAACAGTCTCGTCGCGCGGCTTCGTCGGTTTACTACTCCGCAGCTCCGCTTCACCAGAATGGTATTATGGAGCACGCGCACACGCTAAAGTGGTATGGTTAATATCCCGCCCACGTTAACCGTCTGTTTTCTTGTGTACCCCATCTCCTGTTTCCTAATCTACCCCTAGCGACGAGCTGCCCAAGCTGGTGTCCAGTTTTGGCCGCGCCGCCTGCCCACTGGTGCCCGCGCCGCCGCCATTTGTTTCCCACGCCGCCGCCATCTGGTGCCCGGGCCATCCACCATCGTGTGCCCGCTGTATCCCCCGCGCCACGCTGCCCAAGCAGCATTTTCTCTTCACCCGTCTCCATGGAGGACGAGTACAACGCCCACTCTCCTGGCAATGCAAGTGAGCCAGCCCTTCCTTGCCTCCCCACGTTTTCTGCTGAGCAAAGAGTTGATCTACCGGCTCCGAGCTTGGATTTGTCGGATCAGCAAGTCTTTCTATTTGGGGATGAACATAGAACGGAGGTTTGATTCAATTTCAAATATCCAGCAGTTTATTGTCTGATGTACCTGCGCTGAGTACTTCATAGCTATCTTATCCTTTGGTTTCAGGTTTTAGAAATTGATTGGGGGGCAATACAGATTGATGATAGATGGGAAGAAGGGGAACAAGATATTGCCTCTGAGTCAGTGATGTTTGATTGGTTAGGATTGCTAGCAGAAGATGAACGTGAAACTACTCAAAGGCAAGATGCTTTTACCAGTAGACCATTTAGTGTCCGCCGAAGTGATGAATTTGATGATGAAATAGCTGTATTGCCCTGTACTGATTGCATACCACAAGAAAGGGTATTTGTTTGAAACAGATCTAATCTAATAATGAACATTGTTAGTTTGTATAAGGATATGAAAGAATTTAGACTGACTATGAGGCAGTATGCGATTAATAATGAGTTTGAGTTAGGAATTGAGTCAAGCTCACCTTGGAGATATCGAGGTTATTGCAAAGGAGGTGATTGTCCATGGAGAATCAATGCAAGGCTACAAAATGTCGGGTCTCCCACTGTCGTTGTGAGTAATGTTTTAGCACACATTGTTTGTACTTTCGATCGTTGATGAAATTAGGGAAGCTCACAATGGTACAATATTTGTTGGGCGTCACAACTTCAGTTCCTGATGTTGGGCACTTAACCCCACCAAGGCACAAAAAAGAGCAATAGGAAAGAAGTTGACGCCGAAGAAGAAAAATGCTTGAAAGTAACTGGATGTGTGAGACTATGTGTATGTGTGATTCTATGTGTATGGCAGTGGTCAAACTATGTGTATGTATGAAACTATGTGTATGTGTGAGACTATGGTAAATTCAGTTTATGTTTTTGTTCCATTGCAAAAAATGCTTGCAATTTTTGTTCCATGTTCAGTTGAACAGGTAAGCTCTTTAGCTGAACAGGTCACAAGATGCTTGCAATTATGGCAAAAACTGAAACCGAATTCAGTTGAACTAAATGTGCCAGAAACTGAAACTAAATTTAGTTGATCAGTGCAGTTGAAAAATTCAGTTGCTCAGTGCCAGAAACTGATTTTTTGTGTTTTCATGGCCGAATCAAACAAGACTGAAACTGAATTCAGTTGGTCAGTGCAGTTGAAAAATACAAAAAAATCAGTTGAGACTGAAACTGAATTCAGTTTCTGGCTAGAAACAAACTGAATTCAGTTGCTCAGTGCAGTTGAAAAATTCAGTTGCTCAGTGCCAGAAACTGAATTTTTGTGTTTTCAGCTGCTCAGTGCATTTGAAAAATTCAGTTGCTCAGTGCCAGAAACAAGATGCTTGCAGTTATGGCAAATTCAGTTGCTCAGTGCAGTTGAAAAATTCAGTTGCTCAGTGCCAGAAACTGAATTTTGCAGCTGCTCAGTGCATTTGAAAAATTCAGTTGCTCAGTGCCAGAAACAAGATGATGCTCCCAGAGACTAAATGTGCCAGAAACTGAAAAAGAACACAGAAACTGAATGTGCCTGTTTTCAGTTAAAACTGAATGTCCCAGAAACTGAAAAAGAACACAGAAACTACACAGGTCACAACAACTTCAGTTAAACTTCAGTCATTACAAGTCACTAGAAGAAACACAATTTTAGATCAACTTCACTCAGATACACTGAATGGACATGGAACAAGTTCACTACCAGTCATAAACTTCAAATTACATACCCAGGTTCACAGTAGTTCACTACCAATTCAGTTACATAATAAGGTTATTGAAATACTCAGATAACCTTACAAAAGCTAACTATTACACAGAATGCACATCCAGTGCCCATTCAACACCAGCAACACTACCCTACTTCATCTGACGATCTCGAATCTCTTCATAATTGACATCATCCAGTGCCCATAGCCCAGCACCCATATCTTAATCTTCAGGAAATTGGTTATTGAAATACTCAGTTAATGGTGGCGACGGACCAGCTTCAAGACCTTCTAAACGTTGTGCTTCCTCCTCAAGTGACTGAGCAAGCTCATACACGTGCCACATTGCAAAGTTCACTGACACCTCTTTGGCCGTATCTGGTGAATCCATAATCTCGTTTCCGGCCAAATCTTTCAACTCCTTGCCAACTACAAGCATTTTTGCAATGGCTTGTGCGAGGTCACTACAAACCGTTTCAATTTGGGTTATCTGCGAAGGGAAACCTTACCGACATTATGGATTGAACATAGTACTAAAAAAATTTACAAACCACAACCCTAAAATAGGTGGAAGGGAAACCTTACCGACACTGAACGAGGTGTCGAGCACTGCTTCGAGACAAAATGAGTCTGCTACTGGGGAGTAAATCGCATCTGGCTGTTGTAGGATTGGGGATCTTGCTGGTGAGTTTGCTGGGTGTGGAACGTACCTGATGTGGCCACGCAGGTGACGGGCTTGCCGGTGGAGTGCTCCTTGCCGCTACCGTCGCCTGTAGGCTTGGCGAGGATTGACACTGACAATCGACTGAAGGCGACAGCCACTTCGGTCTCACTGTCGACCTCGAGATCGACGTCGACGACCAGCCGTTTCTTCCCTCTCGTCGGAGTCACCATCGGAGAAGAGGAGGAACGAGATAATCGAGATTGGCGGCGCCGTCGAATGGAAAGAGGACTTAGGTTTTCACCGAGTACGCTGTGGTTAAAGCAGGGATATAATCGACTTTTACTATTGCTGATGGAATGTTACCGTGGTCGGGAGATTAACCATACCACTTTAGCGTGTGTGCGTGCTCTATAATACCATTCTGGCGAAGCGGAACTGCGGAGTAGTAAACCGGTGAAGCCGCGCGACGAGACTGTTATAAAGTCAATTAACTCAATAAAAATCGTAGCATGTAGAGCACGTATAGTGATAGTATAACGTGGACTGTGGACACATGGCTGCTACGGGAGTCAAGTCAAGTCCTAGTCCTAATCCAAAAGGGCGCCATACCCATTCCCTGAAACGAAGACGTCCCCTCTGCGGGAATCGCAATCTCAGGATCCGAGCCGAGCCGAGCCGAGCAGAGCCGAGCAGGATCCGGTAATGCCCTCCGCCAGATTCCCATTCCCAATCCTGGCACTCCGCGCTCGCCGCCGCCGTACTCAGGGCGTTCGTTCGTGGGCCGACGCTCGGTGCTCCGACGTCCCGAACGCCCGCCCCCACCCCCCTAAATATCTTAGATTCGTAATTATCGACGGAGAAGCCTCGAGAGCCATTCGCCTTCCAGTAGCGGGCAGGCTAGTCGCATGGAAAGGTGGCGGCAGTTGTCGGGCGGCAGCTTAGCTGCCTAGGTTATTAGTAGATCTATAGGAGTTCGCCGGTGGGGTTAGCAGCGGCTCTAGACCGTGTCTTCTTCCTCCGGGCCGATGATGTGCCCATGGGAGGCGCCGCCGGTTCTCCTTCCCGAGCCAGCCGTCGACGTGCTTGACGGGGTCGGATTTTTCTACGCCCGGCCCGGCGACGGCTCGGCGAGGTCACCCGAACCGTTCATCTTCCTAACGCACCCCTGGTTGCTGGATGTTGCCCTTGGTGACTGCTGAAAGTGTAAGGCCTTTACTGGCCCCTCCTCATTGGTGCAGATTTGAGTTATGTTTCCTCCGATCATGTCTGGCGATGGTGGATTGGATTGGAGATGAAGCTCTGGCTGTTGGGAGCCATGTTTTTTATCGTACATTATCATTATGTGTGTACCAGTGTTTTCCATTGTAGATTTTGTCCGTTTGTTTGGTTGTTGTATGGTGGTAGCCTGACCCGTATGTGAGGAGTCAGGTCTTCTGTATAGAGGTTAGATTCGTGCATAGGCTAGTGTTTGGTTGTTTGTATTGATACATTCATGTATAGAGGTTAGATTCGTGCATAGGCTAGTGTTTGGTTGTTTGTGTTGATACATTCAGGATAGATACTGATTGTGTTTGACTGTCTGTCTTAGACGTGTACTAGAGAAAAATGTATAAATAAATCTTTAAGTATTATACAACATTTGTCGTTTAGTTTTTATTCCTAAAAATCTCAGAAATAAGAATATAAAATTGTCTCGGTGATTAAATCTTTTATTTGGAAGATATAATGAAAAAATAATCTAAAAAGCAATTTTTTATCATGCAGCTATTGCATGAGCTCGACCTGCATTCCGGCATACGTATGTCTTCGGCATCTCGCGCGGGCCTGGCTGACGATCTATTTTTGCATCTGTTCAGCCTGTGTGCGTAGGAAAGGGAACCAAACAAACTGTGTTTTAAATCTCTACAGGTGCAACTGCACGTCCCGAGAAGGAAACCAATCACGCGATGTGTGTACCAGGTTCCTGTTATGTAATATGCGTATGCTATTCTTGATCTAATATAAGTCACCCCATCTCAAAAAAAGAAAGAAAAATCACAAATTCAGATGACATTTTTACTTCCATTTTTTATATATAAAAAAACCTTCAGGTGCCCAAGTGCCGACCTTGTCTGCATCTTGTGACGCTTGGCGTGTCAACCAACTTTGGTCTTCACAGATCAGGTCTGCTCTATCACTCTCTCCAGTCTCCAGTTTGTAATGCATTTGCTTTGCTTGGTTCAGTCAGCATATTATTTTGTAGCGGGGCATTGTTATAGTAGGAAGCGATTCAGTAGTGTCATGTTGCACTACGAAGCATAGTAGTGCCATGTTGTGCTACAAAGCATTAGGCACACAGACTAATTTGTATACAATTTTTTGCATTTTGTGTTCTAGAGATGAACCACAGTCAAGGTCCTAGAATTATTCGTGGCAGGGGTAGAAATAAAAGGATGTGGACATCAGATGAAGATGACGAGCTTGTCAAAGCTTTGTGTGAGATATCTGCTGATCCTAGATATAAGGTTGAAGGAGGGGCCTTTAAGAACTGTTACTCTCAAGGCATAGAGAACATTCTTGCACAAAAGCTACCTGGTCGTGGTATTAAAGCCAGCCCTCATGTTGATTCTCGGCTGAAAGTGATGAAGCGGAAGTATTATTCGATCAAGGATATGATAGCATCGACAGGCTTCTCTTGGGATGACACAAGAAAGATGATCCAGTGTGAAAAACAACGATATGATGAATATTGCAGAGTATGTTCTTCTGAGTATCTTTGTACTTGTATATTTTTCATCATTAGTATGTATCTGTTTTGACTTGTTATTTGCTGCAGGACCATCCTAGAGCCAAGGGTCTGTATGGTGTCCCATTTGTATATTTCGATACATTTGATGCAATATATGGCAAGGATAGCTCTGCTGGGGAAGGGTTGGAAGGGTCTGAAGCTGCAATTGCTAACATGGAGAATGAAAATATAAATGAAGTTGGAGATGACGAAGTGGAAGAGGACAGGATGTCCACAGGAATATCTGGTCGCTCCTCGGCCGCAACGTTAAGCTCTAAGAGTCAGAAGAAATACAATCATGACGGGAAAAGGAATAGGACCGAATCAAATTGCCCATCTCTGGACAAGTTCAAGGATGTAAATGTTCAGTTTCAGAATGCCATTCAGAATGCCAGCACAATGGCTGCTGCAATGGAGCTGTTCAAGGACGTACGTGATCGCTTCCAAAGTGTCATCCAGCATGCTAGCGAGATGGCAGCAGCAGTGGAGCTGTTCAATGATGCACACAGTCGTTTTCAGAGTGCTGTTCAGAATGTCAACACTTCAGCAGTAATTGAACAGTTCAAGGATGCTCTTGATCATTTTCAAAGTATTACGCATAATGGCAAGATGGTAGCGGCTGTGGAGTACGATACTGAAATGCAAGAGAAGTCAATGTGTGAAGAGCCCCAGAGGAAGGCCAAAGTAATAGCAATTGCTGAAGTACTGAAGCTTGGGTTTAGTGGAATTGAAGTGGTAACCACCGCAAGCATTTTCGCTAAGGAACCAAACCAAATGGACATGTTTCTAGCACTGCCAGAAATCTATAAGAAGGATTACATACTTCAGATGCTCAGTGGTAGGCCATGTGATCCTCTGATCCTTTATACAATGCATCTCACTTCGTTTAAGGCTGTAAAGGTCATTTGGAATATTTGCTTTTTAGTTCTAGCATTGGCATTTGCAGCAGGTTTCAAGTTTCTGATGTATACGTATATAGGATTGTTAAACTGCTTACACTAGTTTCTGTTGGTTTTAATTTTAGTTTATGCATGTTAGTCTTCAGGTTGCATCTCCTAAGAGTGCAACCTGTGCATACTGTAAGATCTGAGACCATTCATGGATTGTCCTTTCTGCATATGTCGTCTTCAGTTGACTGTGTACTAAAAAAACATGATTGTGCTGTCACATTTAGCTTGCTCTATTTATTAGCCTGTTGCTGCTTGCTTCTGCCATGTCAATCAAGTTATGTGCACATGAGGTGGGAATAGATAACTATATACTTGTTGCTAGTTTTATGAGCAATCATGTGATGTTTTGAAGGATGATTATAGTCGACATTTCTTACTTGTTACTTCACGTTACATGCAAGAACATTGTATTTAATTATGTACTATGTATTTATTTACGCTTATCCTTCTTTTGATAAAATGTGAACTAGTTTTATTTGCCGGTGTTTGTATGCTCTTTGAGAAGCGGTTGTAGGTATGCGGTGCTTTTTATCTGTTAGAAAACCAAGACTTTTATCCTGCAGTGTAAGTATGTGCGGCAATTGGTTGGTTGTGCGGCTTGTGCCTCAATGGGACTAAACCAGATGGAAGTTTCTTCCCATGTGAGATGAAGCTAACTCGTGTTGCGTTTTATTTTGTTTCAGGTGGACAATGTATCCAATATTCAGCCGGTTAGTTTGTATTCGGCTTGATAGTAGTCGGCTAGATATTTGTAAACAGTTAGTAGTGTAATGTGTTACGATTATTTTCACTTCCTTCGATGTGGTCCTTTCCAAGTGTAATGTGTTTTCGATTTTAGATTAGATGTGGTATATATATCCGCATGTGCAATGTTAGAAACCAGCATGTATATTTATTTTGGGAATATTATACAATGTAGATGCTAAGTTGATTTGAAGACTTTATTCTATTCTAATTATGTTCAAAGGTGATTAGAATTGAAATAAATTTTAGTTGCTCCATTATTATACATGTTTAATTTAAACCAACGTTGAATTATCTGTGTATACCTATTTAAGTTTATTTATTTATGAAACATTATCATCTAAGATCTCTAATGTCCTAAGCGTAATATCTGGATTTGATCCATTAAATGGCTTCAATTACCTCTTTTGAGGGAAGAAGATTGACATGTCATTGAAATTGGTGAGACATCTAATTATGACACTCAGTTTATTTTAGTTGCTCCCTTCATTTGCATGATGATACTGAGTTGAATGCAAGTAATATTCGCACTATTATGACATCAAGAGACCATCACGGTCCCACGCCACCGTTGCATGATCGCTATGCCACGTGATGACCCTCTGATTGCTCCCGCCGTTGCATGATCTCTGTAGCTCGTTCCTGCTTCAAGCATTCCTGTGTAGCAAATACTTGCCTTTCCATTCCAATTCCCAAATGAAAACTGAGTTATTAAGTTGCAATCGCGTTAGGATAAAATAGAACCAAAAACTGAGTTACTGCGTTACCGCTGCACCTGGATAAAATAGGCTGGATAAACGGATACGCTACAAGTGTTGTTCTTCCGAAGAGGACTGGAGAAACATCAAGCCGCCAAACAAAATGAGTGTGATTTACAGCAATAAACCACAATTTCCGCCTGGTTTGGCAGTTTTGTGCACCACGGACCCCTTACGTTACGTGCATGTTCATGAACAGAGCAATATGATTTCACCTCAGGGAAAAAATATACAAGGCCGGTTCCAATTGAAAGGGGACACAAAAGACGAAAGGAATGGAGTAACTAACCAAAACAGTGACAGTGCTGATTTTCAAGTTGCTGCCACTTCACACCCACAAATACAAACAGAAAATTGATGCGAAAATGTGGTTGAATTGTTATTTGGCCGTATTATTTTGCAAGCGAAGAGGACTTCACAGTCTCGACGGTATGACTTCCATGCCAAGCAGAAACAATAGTTAACCAGTGGAAGATCACTCTTTCTTCCCAACCCCATGAGACATGTTGTAAACTCCACGCCCCTGTTCAAAGAACCAGGAAACGAACCACCAGGTGAGAGGAAAGGAAACGGCAAAAAAAGCGAAAGCTAAACAAGCAATCAATCTCTTAGGTTGAAAGTTCAAGCTTACAATCATGAACATGCTGGAGGCAGCGAGTGCAAGGGGGATGGCGACGGAGGTGATCACGTCGTAGCGCCCTTTCAGGTAGGTGTGCTTGGTCAAGTTCTGGAAGTAATGTTGCTGCTTGAAGAGCCTCTCACGCGGCAGAAATGGTGCTTCTGTCATCCTGCATCAGAAGAGAACGGGCTTTCAGCCTAATACCATAACGAGAGGACAAGCCTTCTTGAACTAATCTTCGGATATAGAGTACTTGTCATGGTTACTTAGGGTGCAATCAGTGATTGTAGCGGTAAACATAAAAAAGCACAATTTGCTTTAAAAATCCTAAACACATGTAACTCACGGAATGAGTTAGTTATTCAGGAAGACAGATCTAGTGCAGTGGTGAGATCATCTATCTCTTTAAGTCACTAGGTCGTGGGACGCTCTAATGGTGGCGTTCAGTGCATGGCAATGCGGTGTTAAGGCGGTGGCAAGGCAAACTTCACCATCCTCAAGAGCTACAACCCGCCCGGCAGCATCCAGTCAGTGGTTAGCCATGGGGGGCGAACGGTTGTGACCAACACCCTCGCTGGCAGCACAATGGCGCTAAAAGACGCTCTTCAAGAAGAGGCTCCAGACAGGGCACTGGAACATGATTGACGTCTGCAGTGGCCTCCTTGGCGGCTTCACCGTGATGACTGTTGCATGCTATGTGGTCGATCCCTGGGTGACCGTCATCTCCTAGTTCGTGTTGGCGTGGGTGCTCATCAGGCCCGAAGCGCTGGCCGCAGGGCTCCTGTTCAACGACTCCTTGGAGCCTGGAAGTCCTCTCCACGGGGATGTTCGTGCGCAGGGATAATGCGGCAACGGCTGGCTTATGCAGGTTAGCCGCATGAACCCATTGCCAAAGCATGGGCTGACAGACAGGATTAGGCGAGCTTGCAGGGCAGGCCTTCTCAGCGGTTTGATGGTGTGGCCGGCGCCACTTGCATGTCTAATCACACCATACTCACGGGTCACGGCAAAGTTAAGGTGGAAAGGCAATTCCTTGGCCAAAGTGTCCTCGTTGAACAAGACCAAAACAGTGCAGTACAGAACTAAATATTTATTAATTTTTGCATAAATAAAGTTTCCAAGCATGATATTATGTATATTATATCTTTCTAAGAAAATCCCATTGCAAGAAAGTCTCGGACATTCAACGACACTTTGAAAGGATTTGCAAGCATGTTGTGCGCCTACCATGCTACCATACTACCATCAGCCATTTCTCAAAGGCAAACCTCTAGAAACGCTATTCCTGTTCACAACCTCAGCATCAACCAACTCTCCAGATCAAGGGACAAGAAGAACACGCGTATGGGTTCATGCAATGGATAGGGGAAAGCTATGGCTTCACATCTGTTTCGCATTCACTAATACTGCCAAAGTACCAAATTAATGTTTTGAGATCGCAAGGTAGCAGCAATCCGAGTCGTAGTTAACCATGACACCGCACGGCACAATTCAACAAGCCAGAGAGTTTGAACCACTTAACCTAATGCCTGGAATAGGTAGGATACAAGATAGGCAGCAGAGCGAACCAACACCAAAGTCGGACAAGAGAACATCATGCTAAATCGCGGGGATCACGTTAAATCGAGGGTACCCTCCATCACATCGACGGGAAACAGAGAAAAACAAAGGCGCATCACACGCGCGCCAGCACAGATCCGACGCACGGAGACCCCCAACGACGCAGGCGATGCATTCGGCGCGTCGGCTGGCTAGGTTTATGGTAAAGGAAAGGAGAGAGCCCGAAGCGTACCTGGCTGCCGAGGGGAGCAACGCGGTGGCCGGCGGCGGAGCAGGTGGGGATCTGCGAGAGGGGGAAGCTGCGGACCCGACCTGACGGAAGCGAAGGAATAGAATTGAGTCAGGGAGGCCACGGCTTTTGTGGATTCGCTCCGTGGGCTAATCATTTATGGGCCCGTACTGGGCAACACAGAGGCCCAGTTCACTGAGAAATGAATTGCCATGACTTTGAAAAGATCTCCAGAAATATTTAGAAACCTTTTTATCCACGTTAGTACTTCTTCGGTTTCATCAAAATCTATATAGATTAGAGTGAATTAGGTAGATTTCAATCCATAGCAAGTCAAAATGCTTCATATTTTTTTTCAAATCTCTTTGAATCCATGAGGCATAGACCTTATTGTTAGCAATCTGTCTAAACCGTTTACAATGAAAACAGTATTATGCATTTTTTTTCCAGAAACGTGGATGCTCCTAGACTCCTAGTATCCAAGGATGCCAAGTAGTGACCGTAACGGTAGCAAGAAATATGATGTCCAGGACATGGTGCAGAACTTAGCATCGTCCGGTAGGAAAAGAGAACAGCAGGACCAACGAAAGGACCGTTTGCTGTGCTGAGAAAGAACTCCAGATACACAGGAGTAAAGCTCTTGAGAGACAGAATTACCTTCTCTGCTTCTTTTTCTCCACAATATTACCAGTCAAGCAAAACAACTAAATAGTGACTCAGCCAGGCAGCAAATAACTTGGATCCTCCAGTGCAATTGAGGCAGAAGACAGAAGGAAAAAAGACATCGACTTTTTCTCCACATAATCCAGGGAGTGTTTGTTAGAGATTATAATGTCACAGATTATAATCCCAAACAAACACCCTCATAGTCTCTATATAGAAATCATAGGCACATGTCATGCCCTGGCATTCCAATCTGGTTCAGCGAAAAGCAAGCTAAGTGTGACAATGGTAAAACGGTGATGCATATGCAAAGAGACATTCCCAGTTTAAACTTAAAAAACATTGGGTACTAGACAATCCTTCAAACACATATGTAGCTTCTCCATAACCTTTAAAATGAATGTTTCTGCTACTCGCCGGTGAAGGCGCTTTGAACCATCAAGGTTCTGTCAAGTCATTCAATCATCATGCTCATCCACTATCTGGAGTAACTTGACAAAACTTAGCTACTGAAAAAAAGGTGTCCTGTGGCAATGGTGGTTCTAATATAAATTGTTCAAACGCTATCCCAAATTCTGGTGCAGCAAATGTACATTAATAAACAAACAACATTATAACATGCGACACAAGTCAAATAAACATGGCATGTTTATGGTAAATACCACAAAGATAACCTAATAGGTTGACGCTTAGCCAATTGCCACTTGATATCATCAAACTCTGGAGAGTTTACAGTATACACACGTGTCCATAGCATAAGGATAGCCAATCATTATTGGCCAAATCACAGTAACTTGCGCGAGTAATGGAAGGTATGAAATGTAGAAATACAACTGACACTTCCATACCACCAATGGCATTCAGGCATTGTCATCGTCATCCTCGATATCCCAGCTTAAATCCTCATCATCTTCAGCAACGCTCAGCCTCTTGCGCAGCTCCTCCTTCATAGCAGGGCTTGAGGTCTGGATACCGCCTTTCTTTTCTTCATGTTCTCCTAGATCCTCAATCTCGTCCCACTCAAGATCCTCTTCCTCCACCGTTCGCTGTCTAGACACTATGGAGTAATCGCTGTCCTTGCTCGAATCACTTGTCTCATGCTTCGCTCCTTCCTTCTTGACACCTGATTCTTCGACATTCGACTTGGAGGGCTCTGCATTCTCACCCTCACCCACCACAACCAAAGAGCTACCGAGGATCGCTGGTTGTGGCTCATCAGCATTTTCCCGTTCCTCCTCCTTGTCCACTACCACCAAAGAGCTACCGAGAACAATTGGCTGCGGCTCTGCGACATTCTTCTCTTCCTTCACCAAACCAGGCGCCTCTTCCACCGTCTCAACTCCACTTTCTTCTACAATTCTCTCCACATTTTCTTTCTCAGCCATATCCTGTCTGACTTCTTCTTTGATCGGCTCTTGCCTCTGTTCTGCTAGCTCCTCCGTGCTGTCTTTCTGCTGCTCTTCCTCTTCGTCGTCATCGACCTCCCAGCTCAAGTCCTCGTCCTCCTCCTGCGCAATCACACGCTGCACGAGCTTCGCCCTGGCGTCCTCCTGCTGCTTCAGCTTATGGACGCGGTAAAAGTACCTCGGCCAGAACACCTCGCGGGGCACGGCGTCCGGGACGAGCCTGTCCGCCATGGCTTCCAGCGCGTCGCTGTCGTAGCACAGGGCCTCGATCTCCTCCTCCCTCTCGTCCAGGATAAACCCCTTGCTCCACGCGGCGAAGTCCTCGGCGTCCTCGGGATCGGACGTGAACGTGGCCGGATCCGCCTGGAGCGCGCGCAGCTGCGCCTCGAAGCGGCTGTACCGGACGTGGGTACCGGAGGCGGAGCTGGGGTCGGAGTCGCCGCCGTCAGAGGCCTGGGGGCCGCCACCGGCGGCGGCGGCGGCCTGGGAGAGCGCCTCCTTGCCCTGCGCGACGATGTCGGCGAGTCCGTCTAGCGCGTGCGCGGAGGACGGCAGGTCCCGCGCGGCCCGGGCGGCGGCCTCGCGGAGCACCTCGGTCTCGCGGCGCAGGCCGGTGCCAAACTCGGCGAGGTCGCGGCGGTAGACCTCCAGGACGGTCTCGGACTGCGAGGTGAGCGTCTTGAGCAGGCCACCGAAGCCCCACCCGCCGCCGCTGGAGGATGAGGCGGATCCGGCGGGCTCCGGCTCCCGCTCCGGCTCCTGCTCCGGCGGCGGAGAGACCGGGTCCGGATCGGGCTCGGCGAGGATGGACTTGAAGAAATCCATGGCGGCTTGGATCGGATCGGAGACGTTGGTCGTGGGTTTGGCCGCAGGGACGGGAGGGGAACAGGCCGAACAGCCGGCCGGGGAGGGCTGTTTGCTCTCGCTTCGCTTTCTTTCGGCTTTCGCTTGCCGTGCACGGACGGGTTCGTGACTGCCGTCTCAACTGGAATAGAAACGGGCGTGTACACGCCGTGACGCCGTGAATGATGCACTTCCTTCTCTATTTCGGTTTTCTTCCCGTCTTGCCTTTTTGCCCAAGTTGCCACTACACACTTCAATTGTCGTGTGCAAGGCTTGTTTGATATAAATCTGAGCTAATTGCCTCGACTACCCATCACTAGTAATTGTAAAAATGACTGGTTTCGCAAAATTAAGAGCATCTCCAACAATATTTTAAATTGATGTCTCTATCTAGAAAAAACTATTTCAACAGTATCTCATTTTATAAAATTTGGTCAAACAATTATAGGATATCATCTCAAGTGTCTCAAATATACTATACTATAATGTGTTGTTCTATAATATAGATTTAGAGCTTTACTGTTTAGCGGTCTTTTTTTGACATAAATCTTATAAAATATATTTATTTTTATTTTATTTTAGTATATAAATTATCAAATATGGAAACTAAAAGTATTGTAGTTTTTGTTTTTTACAGTTTAGTGCTAGTTTGGTATCCTATTTTTCAAGCAATTTCTATTTTATTAAGAGAAATTAGTTTATTTTATTTTAAAAAATGAAAATCAATTGAGATAATGGGTTTCCAAACTAAAGACTACAGTTTTAGTTTCTGTATTTAAAAATTTAGTACTAAAATAAAATAAAATAAATGTATCAAAATTAGCCCTTTAGAGCATCTACAAAAGACTCTTTATTTTTGACTCTTTATTTGACTCTTTGTTTGTCTCTACATAAATATTAAGCTCTATATATAATATCTCATTCCAACAGACTCTCCAAAATACAATTTAGCTTGGCCAGCGAGAGTTGCTAGCTAAATTTGGCTAGCGAGGGAGTTAATTTAGAGAGTCAGATAGCTTAGCAAGTTAAATGGCTACTCTGTTGTAGAGCTATTATGCTATTAAATAGCTAAAATTTAGCTTGACAAGCTATTTAGCTAGTCTCTTGAATATGCTCTTAGCCTTGTATTACCGATATAATTCGAAACGAAAATATATTAGGGACCTTCGAAACAAGCTCTGAACACCTAAACCAATCGGGGTCATGAGCTGCTCTTGCCTTTTTGCCCGATCATTTCATTTCCCCACCTCTCTAAAACCCTCGCTCTTGCCCGCTGTTTTACACCTAAAAGAAAGGTCCTCGCCGTAGAGCCGCCGGCTCCCATCTCCCGCGCCGTCGCCGAGGACACACCAGACGCCTCGCTGATGGCTTTGGCTCGCCTCGGACGGTCTCTTGCCGGCCGCCTCCACCGCTCTATCTACCGTGCACCGGCGCCCACGTAACACCTCTGCCCCCCTATCCGCTCGTTCTAGATCTCGATGGATTTATGCAACCGCGAGCGCGAAGATTCTTACACCCGGTTCCATTTCGGTTTCAGAGACTACCATGCCTCCGTTTCCCGACCCTTCGCTCCGACCCACACAGGCGTATGCGTACGAGGTGATTCGGTTGATGCCGTGATGGCCTGCTTCAGCTAATCTGTTCCTGTTTAAGTCCTGCTTGTCTCACCAATTGGCAATTAGGTTTTGCAAGCTTGACGTACAATGCCAGCAGCATGATTGGACACAATCTCGAGGGGCCGTTGCCAGTCCACATTGTGAAGGTTCGAGTTATGGAGTGATATGCGGTTCGAAATTTCGTATTGTTATTGCCCAATTTTGGTTACACAAGTTTGTGTTCCTGCAGGTTCTGGATCTCGTAGTACATATGAATCATGCTAGACCGATGTCAACAGCAGCAGCATCAAAGGTGCCTGTTGGAGCCCGGAAGGTGTGAGAGAACATTCTGATTTACTTTTGTCATTTTCTCCACTTGGAAGTGTACTGTGTTAATTGTAGTTATGTTTGCTACGTATATGTTCAGGTTGGTCGGAAGGTTGTCATGATGAGTCCTGGTTTCGTATATGAGCCGTACAGCCCACGGGAACGCATTCCCTTCTGGAAAAGGTTTTTCTTTCAGTATATATTTCGACCACGTGTGATTCTGATTATGCTTAGAGATTTCGGACTATGGCACTCAATGCCTATTTCTATTCATCTGGTTGTGTGAGGAATATCTGCTATTGCTGCAGTACATAGCTACCATTAGACTGGTATAATTCAGCTTGCCTCAAACGAATGAAATTTTATTTGAAAGTTTTAGGCTTTTAGCTAGTGAATGAATATCTTGAAACATCGGTTTGCTATATGCATGAGACTTAATAATCTGTTGCTAGTTCTAGTGACTAACAAATGATGTTTTGGACATTGACAACAATTTCAAAACACAAGTTTGATCTGGACATTATATTTGCAGTTTACTTCCTCAGTTCAAACTATAAGATGTTTTTTTCTAAATACATTGTTTTCACGATGCATCTAGACATAATGTATCCTAAGTATGTAGCTAAAGCTATGTATCTAGAAAATCTAAAATGACTTATAATTTAAAATGGAGTATTTGAGGTTCTGTTAAAATTGTAATATTACCAACTTGGCACTAAAAGACTTTGCTGCTGTTGCTAGTTCTGCTGAAGTGTGATTTCAGTGCCATGGGGTATGAGGGTGGCGATGTTAGTCTTGATGGGCAAGTGGTATCTAAGAAAGACACTTTTCGTTACTTAGGATCAATGCTTCAGAAGGAGGGAGACATCGATGAGGATGTCAGTCATAGAATTAAAGCTGGATGGTTGAAGTGGCGGCAAGCTGCGGGTGTCTTATGCGACCCCTGGGTGCCACACAAACTAAAAGGCAAATTCTACAGGACAGCAATCCGGCCGGCTATGTTGTATGGAGCAGAATGTTGGCCCACTAAAAGACGACATGTCCAACAACTAAGTGTGGCAGAGATGCGTATGTTGCGCTGGATATGTGGCCACACAAGGAGAGATCGAGTTCGGAATGATGATATACGAGAGAGAGTAGTAGTGGCGCCAATTGAGGAGAAGCTTATGCAACATCGTTTGAGATGGTTTGGACATATCCAACGAAGACCTGAAGAGGCACCAGTGCATATCGGAATAATTAGGCGTCCCGAGAATGCGAAGAGAGGTAGAGGTCGACCAACCTTGACGTGGACAGAGGCTGTGAAGAGAGACCTGAAGGAGTGAAATATTGATAAAGAGCTCGCCGTGGATAGGAAGGGGTGGAAATGTGCAATTCACGTGCCAGAACCTTGATTTGTAGTTTTGCTTTTCCTCCTTAATCGTTTGACCTTTTCTTGTGCCCATTTAGATCTTGCTGGTTCTTGTGGGTTTTATCTCTTTTTATGTGTTTCCCCGTTTCGTCGTTTTTCGGTTCTCCTTTGTCTTTGTCTCATTTTTCTTTGGGGGTTGAGCTCTGAGGTTTTCATACGGGGTTTCATCTCTAGCCTATCCCAACGTGCTTGGGACAAAAAGGCTTTGTTGTTGTTGTTGTTGTATCAGTTGTTACGTATATACACATTCCACTTCCATATGTTTGACTTAACATTTGTAAATCTATTGTTGCTAAAGTTAAAGCAGTCGGATCACAAGCATTGGTAGGATAAGGCCTGTTTTTGCTGTAAGGAACATAACAAGTAAAAATCTGGCTAACCAGACTAAGACTTGCTTCATTGAGCAGGGGCATCTAGGCATTCTTTCTACCCTTTCATATGTATCATATTTAATATGAAGGATAATAAGATGCTAGTGTTATCATTATGTATGTTCCTGCATTAAGTATACTCAAAATTGTTGCCTTAGTTCCAAAAGGTACAAACTACAAACTTTGTGGCGTGATATGGTCTTGCATATTCAAATGTTTGTGGAAACAATTCATGTTGTATGACAAGAAAGAACATGTGATTTCAACTTGGATTTATTGTGAATTAGATGGTTTACACTAAGTGGCTGGAGAAGGACAAAGGAGGACATCATTTTGGAGGTACTGAATCTTCTGTGGATAAACTTCTGCTGCAAAAGCTACTTTCCACATTAGTTACCTTTTTTCTGGTGATCAACTTTGATTTCAATTTATTGTTTCATTTTTTTCACAGCAATTTAGTTCAGGGTTGAGATCCAAATGCTCACTTCCTCTCATCCTTGGTAGCACAATGCTCCATCACTGCTGAAATCAACCTAGTGTATGTACTGTAAATAGTTGTGCATGCTTATTCAAGAGACATAATAAGTGTTCCTTTACATGGCATAAAGAGTCATGATATACTATCAGAGATCTATAGCTGCTTGCCTGCTTGGGTGTACTGATTTAGGCTCATAAATCTCTGTATTCTTTTCACTTCTTAAATTTCTTATTACAGTGGCTTAATGTTTTATATGACAGAGTGATGCGGTTGAATATATCTTATTTATGACCCAATATTCCAATCCTGTCAACACTCACCTTTTTCATGATTTTCTTTCCACCTATGTGATGTGAGAATCTCAGACATTTGATTGTTGATCACCTATTTTTCTTTATGCTATTTTCTTGCACCAAATATGTGCTGACTAGGGGTGCCTTAACAGATGAAGAACGCATATGCTGTTTCAAGGCTGAGGAAGAAAACTGGGTATACCAAAAAGCAATTCTATGATCAAGCATTTAAAATATACAAGGAGGTGCGTCTTATTTATTTGTTGGAAACTGCTCATATAATTTAAGAAGTCAGACTCAGACTACATTGGTGTGAGCTTTAGACTTGCTCGCATGTACTGCAATCTGGTTTCTGGTTTATGCAGTGTTTAAATTCTTAGAATAAGAAGTAATACCTAACACGTTTGGGCAAGCATATAGTTTTATGAGAAGACGAGATCAACTAAACTAGATAGATTTTTAGCTATTTAACAAATCAAATGTCCAATGTATTGAATTACTTGCTTTATGTTTTTGACTTTTTCTTTGCTAGTTCTAAACTTGTAATAAACCACCCAGACAAATCTGTAGTGATGGCTATTAGCTAGGTAATGAAGTACCTATTCTCCTGATCACACCATGTGGATGATTTGCAGGGCCTCTACTTAAGTTTTCAACATGATTCATTTAACATTTCTGTCCAATGTTGCCCTTAATCCATCATGCGCTGGTTTTCTTTTAATCTTTTGAATTCACAGTTGCAGATCAGCATTGATCATGTACTTTTCTAATTTTAACCCTTCCCATTTTTGAAAGAAACAGTGTCTTCCCATGAATACTGTTTATATGCCAGTGGCAGTCCTATGACACAAATTGAAGTTCTTATAGCCATATTGATATCATCAGTTCTATCTTCTTTTTCCAAACATATGCCATTTTAGCCTTTTCATTTTGCTGCTCGACATATATTATATGTCATTTTTGCTATTGCAATTTTTACATTTACCCCAGTCACAATCGATTATTAACTAAGATATTTTTTCTAAGAGAAAGTAGTCTTATATTAGCATGGGAAAGTACAGAATATGTTCATCAAGTAACTATCATTGCATCTGTTATGGTCGCTAGATCGGTAAGAGATTATAGAGGTGTATCGATGGGCAGGAACGTCGGCTTGGGGCCTCTGCCCACAGCCAAGCAAGAGGAGGGTTTCTCCCTTATAATTCTTGCCTACTTTATTTCTCATCCATTGATTACATAAATAGGCTAGCTGGCTGTCCCTATCTAGCTATAGATCCTTATCTCCTTAAAACTCTCCTAAAAACTCTCAACAAACTACTAACTGATAACCTTTCTAGATAATCTCAACTAATCTCCTAAATAATCTCAACTAATCTTCTAATCTTATCTCTAACTATCCGTATCTAATCCCCCTTGGAGGGCCCATTGCTGCTGCTACCGCAGCCCCTTCGTGGGCCTCCTTAGGCCCTGACACTACACCCATCCTGGACAAGCAGCTCGTCCTCGAGCTGCAGCATGACGGGTGCTCAAAGAACGAGTCTACTTGACCCAAAACCAGACACCTAGAAGACAAGCCTTTTACATCTCGGCTTATCTTATTATTCCTAATCTGAATTTTTTTTGACTCCATAAGATAAGGCGGACACCCTCCGCGCATTGGACTTACACGTGTGCAGCCACCTGGATCCCATGGACGCCATCTAGACGAAAGGGGAGCACATGGACGGGCACCTAGAATAGGTCGCAACAATAACCAGCGGAGGCGCCCTCGTGGTGGCCGATAGCGGAATGTGGTGGCGCTAAATAGTGCGCCTTTGCCGATGACGAGGGTAGTGCCTTCCTTACCACCGCTGTTGTAGAGTTGAAGTTCGTCACCCGCGGGACACGTACCATGCTCGCACTTGGAGATAGTGGCCCGATGCCGCTGTTGATGGTCGTTCGACAGGGCGAGGTCGTGCTCCCGTGTGCCGAGGTCAACCGTCACCAAGGCTACCTCGAGCATCTGTCGGCGCATCTCCCGCACTCTCCGCCGTGCAAGGAAGCCACGAGCAACAGCTTGTATGCCCACAGCCGCCGACGTCTGGAGCCGTGCGGACAACGCCAACTGGTGCTGCTCATGTTGCACTGCTACCTTGATTTGCAGCAGCCCTTGCTCAACCTTTTGGAGCGTGGCTTGCATCTTTGCGAGATCAGCCCTTATGTTGGTCCACAAGTCCCCCATCGATGGAGCTGGTGATTGCTGAGCCGTGGTTGCCTCTAGTGACGTCGCCCATGGGGACGGAGACGCCGTCAACGAAGATGATGTGACGAAATTTGGCGTTGTCCCTGGAGATGGACACGCCGTCGTCCAGGATGTGGTGGCAAAATTGGCAGGCGATGCTGCCCATGGAGATGGGGACGTCGGTTGCCAGGATGGCGTGACGAAGGTGGCATACGGCGCAACCCATGGAGATGGGGACGTCGGTTGCCAGGACGGCGTGACGAAGGTGACATGCGGTGCAATCCATGGAGATGGGGACGCCGGTTGCCAGGATGACGCCGCAAGACAGTAGAAGCCATGGGATCAGATCGAAACCCAAGCTAGCCGATACTAGATGTTATGGTCGCTAGATCGGTGAGGGATTATAGAGATGTATCGATGGGCAGGAACGTTGGCCGGGTGCCTCTGCCAACAACCGAGCAAGAGGAGGGTTTCTCCCTTATAATTCTTGACTACTTTATTTCTCATCCATTGATTACATAAATAGGTCAGCTAGCTGCCCCTATCTAGCTATAGATCCTTATCTCCTTAAAACTCTCCTAAAAACTCTCAACAAACTACTAACTGATAACCTTCCTAGATAATCTCAACTAATCTCCTAAATAATCTCAACTAATCTTCTAATCTTATCTCTAACTATCCTTATCAAATCCCCCTTGGAGGGACCATGGCTGCTACTACCGCAGCCCCTCCATGGGCCTCCTTAGGCCCTGACAGCATCACTGTCATTTCTCTCATGCTTGTGCAAGAACCTAGGGTAACATCTACTTAGAAAGTACAAACAGAGTAAAGTAAAAAAAGGGCAGACCCAACGCCGGAGGCATATGAGCGAGGTTTGGGGAAGGCATAAATCGAGGCAAGCCTCTCCGCAGATAGGGAGAGGCTGCTTCGAACCCGTGACCTGGTGACTCAATGAGACAAGTCTCACCACTGCATCAAGCCTGCCCTTCTAAACCCTTACAGAATTAGAAGTGTATGATACAATTTTTCCCCTTTGGAATGTCTCCGTGTCTGTTGACATTGTTTAATCTACTTGATTCAGGTTAACACTTTGATGGCACATGGAGACACATCATCGCTTCGGAAAATTCTGACAGAGAGGATGCATTCTGTAAGGCCCTATTTAGATGCAAAGTTTTTTTAGTTTTAGAAAATACCATGGTTTTGTGTAATAGTTTTGTTTTGGCAAACCATGAGTTGTTTGAATGTAACAAACCTGGTAATTTTGAAAGCCATGATATTGCTAAAACTGTAGACTTTTGGAGTTTTAGAAACTCAACCCTAGACCTCTTTTTTCTAAACTATGGTTTTGCACATTCTAGATTCTAAAATTATAATTTTCTAATACCAAAGTTTCTGAAAACTACAGCATTAAAAAAGGCCATAAGTTTTCGACATGCCATCAATTCATATTAGATGACTTACAATGATTTTGTTGTTTATCATTTCCTCTTTTCTTTTTGGCTGAAGACTATAAAAAATGAACTAAAGAGAAGACAGTCCATGTGGAATTCTGTACACTGGGAAGTGGTGGAGCCTGCTGTTAGTATCAGAACTTTGAGGGCTCGCATGGTAAGCTACTTCTGTTTGACTGTATATCTGTTCCAATCTTCAATAGACGAATTAACATGCATACTGTGGTATGTGCGGTGTACATGCTAAATTTTTGAACTTCAATATAATCTCTCTGATAAATTTATATTTGTTGTACTATGCTTTCCTGATTGGATACAGTTGGAATGTTGTTTGCTTTGTAGATTGGCCTCGATAAGAATGACCTGGATAAAGCTTTTATACAGCTTACACTTGAGTTTGTTACCAAACAGGTTTCGTTCTCTCAGACTTCTTGTGTGATTTAATGCAGTTCATATGTACATATGTTTGTTTGTGTTTGAATTATTGGCTTGATGCAGAATATGATTCACTGGTTGTGTTCTGTCTCTTTATCTAAGTTTCATATCTTGTATCTTCATCAATTGCTCTGCACTTTTAAGTCTTGCTCTTTACCTTTATAATGGATAATATCTCTTGTTTACACAAAACAATCATGAGAGCTATGTATCTTTGCAATATTCATGTTTTATTTCCCTGTACAATCCTTTACTGTTCTTTTTTTTCTTGAACGCGCAAGAGAGCTGCACATCATTAAATTAAGAGAAGAAAAGAGTCTAAAGTGGACCAAAGTACAATGCCCAAAAGGCAGAACAACAGACCCACCAACCTCCTGCTGTGCACAGTGCCCCAGCCTCCATCTGGGCATGAAAACAGCAGGAAACAAAAGGAGGCAAACAGCAATAGTGCCAGCAGGCTCCACACACACACCTGCACTACTCCCTGGACCTGATAATGGCATCACCTAGGCCTAAGCCCTCAAGATGCTTGGCACTGGCTAGACCCTAGCATTCTAACTCATCTAAGAAAACTCTTCTAATTCTGCTTATGGAAGGTCTGACACCATCGAAAACCGCCTTATTACGATGAAGCCATAAACACCAAGCTCCCATTATGATGACACTGTTAAAGCCTCTTCTTTTGAATTTGTGCACTTGCTTACACACCTTCTTCCACCACTCAACAAAGGCACCACGCCTCTTCAAGCATCCCATAACTGCAGGTACTGATGCAACCCAATCAAGGAAAGAGGAGTCTCTATATAGCTGACCCATTGCCAATTCTCTAGAGCATGACCCATCGTTCTGGATGAACTAGCCCTTTCCCCAATGCTAGCAACTACAACCGGGGCAAAATCCTAGACACAAGCCCCATCCAACCACATATCTGTCCAAAACAAAGTATTAGACCCATTTCCAAGCACGGTAACTGAGAGAGGGAGTGACTGGTACAGTGAACAGTAAACCCTAGTTGCTGTATAGGTAAATAAGGAACCCTAATGGGCTAGGCCCATGAACACTCTAACACCCCCCGCAGGCGAAACACTAGCCACTGCAGATGTTGAGACTGGATTGAAACTCCGTAAACACCATCGTCGGGAGCCCCTTGGTGAAGACGTCGGCGAATTTGGAGGTGGTCGAGACGTGAAGGACGCGAACAGCTCCACAGGCGACCCGTTCGCGGACGAAGCGAAGATCGATCTCGACATGTTTCGTGCGCTGGTGCTGGACAGGGTTGGTGGAGAGGTAGACGGCGCTGACGTTGTCGCAGAAGACCAGGGTGCTCGTGGCCAGTGGACTGTGGAGCTCTTGGAGCAGCTAACGGAGCTAGGCCGCCTCAGCCACGCCGTTGGCCACGGCCCGATAATCGGCCTCGGCGCTGGAGCGGGAGACGACCGACTGGCGCTTCGACGACCAGGAGACGAGGCTATCCCCGAGTAACACGACATACCCCGAGGTGGATCAGCGCGTGTCGGGAAAGCCCGCCCAGTCGGCATCGGTATAGACGCGAAGCTCTATGGTCGAGGACCGGCGTAGAAGGAGCTCGAAGTCAAGGGTGCCACACAAGTACCGCAGGATCCGCTTCATCGCGGTGAGGTGCGGTTCACGAGAGTCGTGCATGTGGAGGCACACCTGCTGGACGGCGTAGGCGATGTCAGGCCTGGTGAAGATGAGGTACTGAAGTGCCCCGGCAGTACTCCGGCAGCCGATCGGATCGGCGACCGGGGGGGCGGCCGCGGAGACCTTGCCCTGCGTATCCACCGGGGTCGCGCAGGGCTTACACTCGGCCATGCCAGCGCGCTCAAGGAGGTCGACGGTGTACTGCCGCTGGTGAAGAAACAGGCCCTGGGGACGGCACTCGACGGTGATCCCTAGGAAGTGGTGGAGCGCCCCCAGGTCCTTCATCGCGAACTCCTGCTAGAGACAGTAGATGATGCGACGCAGGAGCCCAGGAGAGGAGGCAGTGAACACTATATCGCCAGTGTAGAGGAGGAGGTAGGCAGTGTCGGGGCCGCGATGGAGGAGGAACAGAGACGTGTTCAACTTGGCTTCGACGAAACCCTACGAACACAAGAAAGTGGCGAAGCGACTGTACCAAGCCCATGGGGCCTGCTTGAGGCCGTAGAGGGACTTGTATAGCTTGCAGACCATGTCGGGGTGAGCAGGGTCGACAAACCCAACGGGTTGAGTGCAGTAGACCGTCTTCGTCAGGGTGCCGTGGAGGAAGGCGTTCTTCACGTCGAGCTGGTGGACCGACCAGTCCCGGGACAGAGCGAGAGTCAGGACAGTCCGGATGGTGGCAGGTTTGACCACTGATTGAAAGTCTCGTCGTAGTCAACCCCGGGACGCTGAGTGAAGCCCCGGAGCACATAGCGAGCCTTGTGCCGCTCCAGGGACCCGTCGGCGTGCAACTTCAGTTTGAAGATCCATTTCCCGGTGACCACGTTGGCGCCATGGGGACGAGGCACTAGGTCCCAGGTGACCAAGTGTGGTTCGCCTGGAGAGCCTCGTACTCCTCTTCCATGGCACGCCGCCACTTCGGGTCCACAAGCGCACCACGGACAGTCGTGGGCACCGAAGGTAGGGTCGGAGAAGAGGTCGCAGAGAGGATCAGGCGATCAGGGGCTCGAAGGACACACGTCGCGCGCTGAGTGACCATCGGGTGGATGTGGTGAGGATCCCGATGGACGATGACGGGATGATAGGTCGGGGGCCTGGCGCGAGGGCGAACTGGAAGACCGCCACGACTGCGGCGCTGGTACGTCTGGATGGGGTTGGTGAAGTGAGACGACGGGGCCGCACGTGGCAATGCGGGAGACGCCGGAGCCAGACTGGACCCGGCGGGCGATGCCGAAACCGAATGAGGCGACGGAGGGGACGCCGAGGCCGCACGTGGCTGTGAGGAGGAGGGTGGCGCGGGGGGGGGGGGCAGGCGACGCGGGGGACGTTGAGGCCTCACGAGGGGGTGCGGGGAGGGGGCGCCGTTGGGGTCGCGCGAGGTGACGCAGGGGGCGCTGAGGCCGCACGAGGCTATGTGGAGGGGAGCGTCGCAGGAGGGGCCGCGCGGGTTGGCTTGGTGGACGGACCTGCAGGGAAGGGTGGTACGACAGTAGGTGACACATGGTCGAGATCGAGGGACACGTCGAGGTCGGTGACAGAGGTGCTCAAAAGATCCCCTACAACCAGAAATGGAGGTACTACTGGAGAGCTTGGCCATCACATCACGCCCTGGGTGGCCGAGACGACGATGCCAAGTCACAGAGGAGGCGACCGCTGCTAGAACAGGCGGGGCAGAGGTCGATGTAGGGGAAGCAGGGAGGCGAAGCGTGTAGTGGGGCCCGGGGCTGTCACACCGAGCCAGTAGGGTCCTGGTGGCAAGATCCTTCACAGACAGACCAAACGGGTCAAATTCCATAGAACAAGAGTTGTCAGTAGTGAATTGACGGACGGAAAGAAGGTTTTGAATGATGTTGGGGGCGACAAGGACATTAGTTAAGCGAAAAGGACCAGGAAGGACAACGACACCTACTGAGGTGACGGGTAGGGCAGAGCCGTTTCCAACAACGATGGAAGAAGGGAGGGGTAGGGGGAGGTGGAAGACAGGATACCTGCGTCCGGGGTGCTGTGGTAGGAGGCACCGGAGTTAGCTACCCAGTCAGAGACCGAGGTGGGTGGGGCCAGCTTCATCGTGGAAAAGGAGCTGGCGAGAGACTGTGCGTCCCACCCATTGGTCCAGGGCCCTCACACAGGCTGAGCTGGAGGCCCCGGAAGTGGGAGGAGCCCCTGCTGAGGCCGAAGAGGAGCCGAGGGTGCAGCCGGCGGGGAAGCGGCAAAAAAGACCGGCTGGGAGGTGGCGGAGCGAGGGGCCGCAGCACCCGCGGATGGCCCGGGCCACTTGTGGATGGTGCCAGTCCACGGGTTGTAGAGGGAGGGCCACTGAGAGCCACCTGGAGAGCTGCTCTGGTCGCCCGACGGGCCGCCACGACCACTCTTGCGACCGCGGCCGCGACCCCCCCCCCCGGAGCCAGTAGGCTGGCGAGGAGCTCCAGAGGGCGGTGGAGCCGAAGTGCGGTGAAGAGAAACCCCCCTAGAGTCAGAGGGGGCAGTCCGAGGCGCGCTGTAGAGCGCTGTGGCGGGAGCGGAGGTCGGAGTGGCGGAGAGGCGAAGCTCCTCGAGAAGAATGTCATTCTTCACCTCCGCAAAGGTGGGAAACCGCTTCATGCGGATGAAGATGAGCGTCACACTATCGAAGCGAGGGCTCAAACCACGTAGGAGGTTGAGCACGAGGCTCTCATCGGTGATGGGGGCCCCGAGGGTGCGGAGAGTGTCTGCCATCATCTTCATCTGGCGGCAGTACTCGTCCACAGAGAGATCGCCCTGAGCAAGCTGGCGGAAGGCGGTCTCGTGATACAGAATTTGGGTCTGGCGGTTGCCGAAAAACTGAGCCTCAAGGGCACCCCAGATCCGGTGAGCCGTATCGTCTGACACACGAACGATGTCCTGAAGTTCGGCCGTGAGGTTGCCATGGATCCAAGAAAGCACCACCTCATCCATCAGGAGCCAATCTTCCGTCGGGTCAGGAACCGTGGAGAGGACGTGGTCGGCGAGGGTACTGAGTGGAGTCCGGCGCGAGAACGTCGGTGACGGTTGCCCGGATGCTGGTGAGGGCGGCCGCCTGAGCGTGAAGAGAAGCACGAAGAGTGGAGGCTGGGGCGGGCGCGAACTCGAGGGCGTCGGCGCAGTGATGAGCGGACATGGGAGAACCATCCGACACGCCCTTGCCGGCGAGACGGTGGTAGGTCTCGGCGTATTGGCGCTCGATGGCGTCAACAACCGCTTGCTCCTACTCAAGAGCACGGGTGGTGTCCTGGGCTCGCTGGCGAGCCGCCGTAACGGCTGCCTGGGTGGCGGCGAGGATGGCGGCAGCGTCATCCGACGGGGCGCGCAGGGAGGAGGTGATGGCGGAGGGCTGGCTATAGACGGTCATCGGCGGAGGGCAGTCACGCACGGGAGCCCCAACCGGCGTGTCGAGCGGGACATGGGGAAAACCAGGCACCAGTAGCTGAGAGCGAAGGAAGACGGCATCCGGCAGGGAGAAGGCGGTGGAAGGGAAGTCGGGGGAGAGGACGATGGCGGTCGGAGCAAGAGCTACACCGTGGGCGGCGTCGCTGCCGAGGGACTGGTGTGAGAGAGGAGTGCTCGGTCCCACGGGCGCCGGTGCCAGGGGCAGTGCCGCGGCCGGGGGCGGTGAGGCGGTCATCACGTGGGCGAGTGCTGGGCCTGAAGGGGAGGATGATGGCGCGTGGGCGAGCGGCGGCGCAGGGCCCGACGGTGGTGGGGCGGGCGCAGCAGGGGGGGTAGGCGCTGGGCCCGGCGGTGGTGGGGAAGGAGCGGCGGCGGCTACCAGGGCGCGCCCTGGCGGCGCGCTGGCGGTGATGGGTGCGCGCGCGGCCGCCAGGGGCGCGGTCAGGGCAGCGCAATATGAGAGAGGGAGAGAAGGAAAGACGTCGGTGGCGGGGAAGGAGAGGAGGGACGGCGGCGGGGGAGGGGGGAGGGAAGCGCGGCCGGCCTGCCATGGGGCGGCGGCTGAGGGGAGGGGGGAGGGAAGCGCGGCCGGCCTGCCATGAGAGAGAGGGAGTGACTGGTACAGTGAACAGTAAACCCTAGCTGCAGTACAGGTAAACAGGGAACCCTATTGGGCTAGGCCCATGAACACTCTAACAGTAACAACTGAAGAAGCAAAGAATCTCCTGACATGCTGCTGAATAGGGAATTTCAGCTCAAACCAAGGCCTATTTGGATATGTTTTCTCCAACCATAACCATTTAGTGTGCAGCGCCCAACTTTGATAATACAAATTAGAAATCCCAAGATCTAAAGGCCTTGTAATTATGTCCTAAGAAACAAGACAACTACCTCCATTCACCTCCTTTCTTCCTCTCCAAATAAATCCTCTTCGAATCTTGTCTATAGATTTAATCACCCACTTGGGAATATCCATGGCAATGAGAAGGTATACCGTGATGGCCGAAAGCATAAAGCGCACCAAAGCTGTCCTTTACTGTTCTAATGCTGAGCATTTTTATTCTTGATAATAAGATATACTCTAAACACCTCATTTGTGCCGAATATATGTTGCTTTCGTTGCACACTTTTATGCAGCATTTTTTAAGTGAATTCTAGCCCTTTTTTGTAACTTTACATCTGTGTATTATTAAAGTAAGTCCTTGAAGTTCACATCCCTAATAACTAATAAGCATCAAAATTATAATATGTATAACGTTCAAAAATCAAAACACAACATAAAAATGAGTATGTTTTTCTGTATACTCTCTAGTGATGTGCTATCGACACCAATGAATATCTCAACTCATAAAAACTGCAGTAATCTATTGTTTTATGTAGTGTTTCATGCACATGTTGTGACTAATCTTTATTATTTTTCTGTAGAAATTTGAAGCCTATAATTCAAAGGGTGCAGTTGTGTCTGGAGACAAGTCGAAGGAGGTAAATTAAATATGCGAGAACATTTGAAATTGCAGTATCAAACAAGTTAGATTAAGATTAGTTAGGCTCTAGAAAGCACCAAATGTATGAACTAATCCTTAAAAGTCAAAACTGCTTACAAATCTACCAAAATTTAATAGTTCCTTGTTCAATAAGTTTAATAGTTCCTTGTTCAATTCGCTGTCAGGAGTTGGGATGGTCTTCCACACTGTCCTAGTTTACATTGTTTTACTGGCTGATTACACCATGCATTCCAACTTATATTAATGTCAACTTGTCAAGTAACACTCAGGCATGTGCCAAAAAGAAGTATTTGCTGTTATGCTTGTTCTATATTAGTGTTGATGGATATAATCAGAACCTTGCTTTTTTTGGGTGTTGGCCTGTTGTCCTCAACTGTTTCCTTGCCGGCAGTAACATATAACTAGTTGCAGGAAGCTGTAGCTTAGATAAGGAGCTGGAGAAAAACTACCATGTTTAGTCAACTACCCGCTAAGAACTGGTTGATACTTTTAGTTTTAGGGATGATTTTCTTGTCTGCAACTGTTAAGATAACCTATCCAACACGCCATCATAAACATGATTCACTGCACAACTATAATTCAATAGTGCAGTAGACAATCAGATTTGGTTTAGTCAAATAGCTGGTTTAGCCTCACCAGTTCTATCTGACTATTTGTCAACACTTATCAAGAAGTCAAAATATCAGGTGGCTTTAGTTGAACTCTATAGGAAAAAATTGTCAGAACGCGTAATGAATTGGAGCACGGCGAGAGCATCTGCGTGTTCACATCTTATGCCTAAGTCACTATTCACTATCCATTAAGAACTGCTCCATGTGGAGACTACTAGTAACTGTGTACACAAGCACGGTTTAACCAGGTGATTTTCAGGGTGCTTTGGGGCCACTGGCCACAGTAGCTGTAACAGGGCTCTTAACTGTAGAAGGGAGGCAGGACAAACGATCTACTTGTAGGTGAAGCTAATCGAATGACTATGTAATCCTGTGTGTAATAACTAATAAGCTTGGTCGATGTAGGGGAGAAGGCAAGGGGGTGCTTTCAATATTAGTCTTGATAAACAAAGTGCTGCATACATACGTACTTAAGCAGCAGTTTCTTTATGCGTTTCAAAGGAATACCAGCTTTTTTTTATTTTCTTGCCCGTTCATAACAAGATGTAATAACCAGGCATACAGTTTAAAACATTCCCATGATCAATTCTGGTATCTGCATGTATTATGTAGGTACTTGTGAAAGACATTTGGGTGTTTGAGAGGTCCCTTTTTCACCCCGGAGCATATTGGCGTGTATGCGGAAGAATTACACTGTAACCATATCTGTATTGGTGGCCACGTTCAATTTCTCACCCTGGAGCTGAACAAGAGCTAGTTCAATAAAATTTTGCCCTGCCCTCCTTTTTTTTCATCCGGTTCTAACTGATGTCTAACAGGGTCTTCAGACACAGATAGGCAGTGATGTAGTATTTATGCCTTTCTTCTTTGTGTTTTTTATTAGCAGAAAATACAGGTTTTCTATTTATGCTTTTGTTAGAGAACTAGCTCTTGGAGGGGGCATATTGACCCCATTTGGAAGAGTTTGCATCTCAGCAGCAGCAGCAGCAGCAGGTATCAGAATTGAGAATACTGCCTAATGTGTGCGACAAGTAAAAGTTGGATCTCTTTTGTCTATGGCACTTTCATGCTTATTCATACGCCGGCCTTCTCCTGCATTGGCATTGCAAATCTCCGTTTAATTAAATTTCTGGTGGTAATAGTAAGGCTACAGGAAGCCTTCCAAGGCCAGGCACCTCTGTGTAACTGTCACGTGACCTGGCTCTCACTATTCTGAGCATTCATCTTGTCGTGCTGACTGCTGAACGCCTGGGCTCTGTTCAGCGACTGATGTAACACATCGTATTTTGGAGAAGGCAAAAAAGAAAAGGAAAAAAAAGGGATAGGGACAAGCTACTTGTCTGCCAAGTGCTACCCATCGACCATCGTATCTGCGAAGTATTTTGGATGAGGTTTGCAGATATCTTGCGCCGCGTAGTATAATTCTTTCCCACAAGAAGCTCGCTCGCCGAGCTCCCGTGTTCATATTATCGTCATACACTGGCCGCCTTGTCAGCATCAGTGCAGTAAACAACAATTGCTCTTTGCCTGAGCCTGGGGCTAGAGCCAGTCCATTGATCTATTTGTTAAAGTATGAAATATAAATAAAATAATAGAAATGTAAATGGACAAGCGATTGAAAAAAAAACATATTTGTCTTGATCTAATCATAAAATATATGCATAGTTAAGTGGTGTGGTGAAAGGATATCTTGTCCTAATCATTTTCACTCTGTCAGAGGATGTGTCTGTTTGGTGGTTATGGTAACACCTAACATAGTTACTAATGTCCACTCTAGTCTTGATCATCCATAGAGAGGTGTCTATCTGGAGAGACATCTTCAACATATGTCTTTTGTGTGCACTTTGTACTTAATCATGCGCACTAGAAAACTTTTCAGTTGCCAACACGAGTCTTTTGTACGCACTTTATCATCACCAAGCACGCTTAACTTAGATGTGTGTTTGAGACAGACTTACGAGAAAGAAGTTGCACTTTATTGGTATACGTCTTCTACCAATCCTATTAAGCCTTTGACTAGGTTGTCATAATCCACCTACGAGTCCCAAACACGCTTAATTTTTATATGCTCTTTCGAGATAGACTTTCAAAAAAGTTGTTGTTATGATTATTCTATCAATCCTATTAAGTCTCAGACTATGATATCACAATCCACCTGAGCCAATATATCACAATAATGCATAATTTAATTTTAGATCAACTAAGAAAATTGTCTATTTAGAAAGATATCTATATTTAAAGGGACATGTTTCGTATAACTCCCTTTTCTTTTCTTTTTTTTTAAAAAAAAGAGGAGGGGAGAAACTACAGGCGGCTATGCTCTGCAGCTCTCGACTCGATCGCTGAGCTTCACCTGAACCCTCGTGACTCGTTGACATGGGCACCAGATTATGGGTATCCCCAGCCGCTGTCGCAATCACGAATGCCTGTCAGCACTGCCGCGCTGGTTGCAGCCGCCTTCCGCACTGCAGTCTGCAATGCCAATGCATGCTTGTCAACGGCGGCTGCGTGCGTTGGCGTACGTATGCTGCTGGGCCAGCGGTGACCAGCTGGTTTCTATATGTTCGTTCCAAGTTAGATAAAAAAACTATTGTGAGGAGTATGTACGTTCCAACTTCCAAGTTACTCACTCGTTCTATACATAAAAACTATATTCTCTCCTTCCGATTTTGTCTTTCTAGGTTTGTCTCAGCTGATCAAATATTAAAACATATAAAAATAGAAAAAAAATCTGTCCAATACAAAGAAAAATCAAAATAATAGGAACTTGCAGAGTATCACGCGCGCGGACCCTGAGGATTGTTAATGACTAAAGACACTCCAGTGACAGCGTAGACACAGTTCGGCGGCGGCGGCATCGGGAGAATATAAGTACAATATTTTTATATTATTATATGTACATACATGCGATATTGTAGATGGGTTTGCTGATCGAACGGCCGCCCGGCCGGATTAATAACGAATTGAAGCGACGACTTTGAGAGTTACGACAACAATCAGCTGACAATCGATCTATACTTCTGGTTAAAAAAACCCTGGTCGTTCAGTCTCAGTTTTTCGGTCTAAACTGTAAATCTGGGAGACTGGGACTATTTAGTCCCCTGAACCAGCAACTGGGATTGAAGAAAGGAGACTTTTAGTCTCTGTTGCTGTTATTGACGAACACTAAAGGTCTCATTTTTATGTTTTCTTTTTTTTATTTTTTCTATCTTAAATAGTTTTTCGTGTAGGCATTATATATATATATATATATATATATATATATATATATATTACTGCTGTACGTCCATAAACTATGCATATGTTTTAAAATGATAGTTAAATTAATTACCAAGAGCTTGTGTATTATTACAAACCAGAGCATTTTCCATTCATCAGGTCAATAAACCTTAATTATCTAAATCAAATCAATATAGATAATCAAAGTTCATGCAAACATAAGTAGATCACCAAATCTTGCTACACTATATCATGTACCAAGTAAAGTGTAAGTTTTCCATCATATTAATATTAATAATATCGGGGATCATAATTAGGGGTACGACTCCTAAATTTCAGCTGGTAACCCCCATCAGCACAAAGCTGCAAAGGCCTGATGGGTGCGATTAAGTCAAGGATCGGTCCATTCGAGGGACGCGATCACGCCTCGCCCGAGCCCAGCCTCGGGCAAGGGCAGCCGACCCCGGAGGATCTACGTCTCGCCCGAGGACCCCCTCCAGCAACGGACACACCTTCGGCTCGCCCGAGGCCCAGTCTTCACCAAGAAGCAACCTTGACCAAATCGCCACGCCAACCGACCAAATCGCAGGGGCATTTAATGCAAAGGTGGTCTGACACCTTTATCCTGCCGCACGCCCTCCAGTCGACAGAGCCGAAGTGACCGCAGTCACTTCGCCGCTCCACTGACCGGTCTGGCAAGAGGACAGCGCCGCCTGCGCCGCTCCGACTGCTGAGCCACTCGACAGAGTGAGGCTGATAGCAGCCAAGTCCGGCCTCAGGCGTCATAGGAAACTCCGCTTCGCCCGACCCCAGGGCTCGGACTCGGGCTCGGCCCCGGAAGACGACGAACTCCGCTTCGCCCGACCCCAGGGCTCGGACTCGGGCTCCGCCCCAGAAGACGACGAACTCTGCTTCGCCCGACCCCAGGGCTCGGACTCGGGCTCAGCCCCGAAAGACGCCGAACTCCGCTTCGCCCGACCCCAGGGCTCGGACTCAGCCCTGGCCTCAGCCGACGGTCTCCGCCTTGTCCGACCCGGGGGCTCGGACTCGACCTCGACCTTGGAAGACAGACTCGACCTCGACCTCGGAGGAGCCTCCACCTCGCCCAACCTAGGGCACGGATCGACCACGTCAACAGGAGGCGTCATCATTACCCTACCCCGAGCTGACTCAGGCTACGGGGAACAAGACCGGCGTCCCATCTGGCTCGCTCCACTATGTGAGTAATGATGGCGCCCCGCACGCTCTATGACGACGGCGGCTCTCAGCCCCCTTACGGAAGCAAGAGGACGTCAGCAAGGACTCGACAGCCTCGACAGCTGTCCTTCTGCCAGGCCCCAGCGCTCCTCCGACGGCCACGACACCACACGAACTGGGTGTCAAAACCTCTCCGGCTGCCACAATGGCATGTACTTAGGGCGCTAGCTCTCCTCCGCTAGACACGTTAGCACACTGCTACACCCCCCATTGTACACCTGGATCCTCTCCTTACGCCTATAAAAGGAAGGACGGGACGGCGCTCGCGCAAGGCCGCTCGCTCTCTCCCGCGCGGACGCTTGTAACCCCCTACTGCAAGCGCACCCGACCTGGGCGCGGGGCTAACACGAAGGCCGCGGGTTCCACCTCCCACGCCTGTCTCCCTCCGGCTGCTTTTCCCCCCTTCGCGTTCCGCCTCGCGCCGAGGGGTCCGGACGGGCGCTGCGCCTTTCCACGGGATCATCCCCGGGAAGCGCGTCCAACCCCTCGGACAACTCGATCTACCTGTCTGCTTTGGGACACCCTCCAACTTTCGAAGGGAGACCCTCACGTTCGAAGTGGTCGGGTTTCGAGGAACCTACCACGCAGTGTTGGGAAGGCCATGCTACGCCAAGTTCATGGCCATCCCCAATGAAAGTCGCCTAGAGGGGGGGTGAATAGTGCAAAACTGAAATTTACAAATATAAACACAACTACGAGACAGGTTAGCGTTAGAAATGAACACGAGTCCGAAAGAGAGGGCGCAAAACAAATCGTGAGCAAATGCGGAGTGGGACACGATGATTTGTTTTACCGAGGTTCGGTTCTCGCAAACCTATTCCCCGTTGAGGAGGCCACAAAGGCCGGGTCTTTTTCAACCCTTTCCCTCTCTCAAACGGTCCCTCGGACCGAGTGAGCTTCTCTTCTCAAATCACAACCGGGAACAAAACTTCCCCGCAAGGACCACCACACAATTGGTGTCTCTTGCTTTGGTTATAAATGAGTTTTGATCACAAGAACAAGTGAGAAAGAAAAGAAGCAATCCAAGCGCAAGAGCTCAAAAGACCACGGCAAATCTCTCTCGCTAATCACTAAAGCCTTGTGTGGAATTGGAGAGGATTTGATCACTTGAGTGTGTCTAGAATTGAATGCCTAGCTCTTGTAAGTGGTTGAGAAGTGGAAAACTTGGATACAATGAATGGTGGGTGGTTGGAGGTATTTATAGCCCCAACCACCAAACTAGCCGTTTGGTGGGGCTGTCTGTCGCATGGTGCACCGGACAGTCCGGTGCACACCGGACATGTCCGGTGCGCTAGCCACGTCACCAAAGTCGTTGGGTTCCGACCGTTGGAGCAATGTCTTCTGGGCCCGCCTGGATGTCTGGTGGCGCACCGGACATGTACTGTAGAGTGTCCGGTGCGCCAGCATGGGCGTGACTGACTTCTGCGCGCGCTGGCGCACATTTAATGCGCCCGCAGGTAGCCGTTGGCGCAGAAGTAGCCGTTGCCCCGCAGTTACACCGGACAGTCCGGTGTACACCGGACATGTCCGGTGAATTATAGCGGAGCAGCTGTCGTGAATTCCTGAGGCTGCCAAGTTCCAGAGCCGCGTCCTCTTGGAGCACCGGACACTGTCCGGTGTACACCGGACATGTCCGGTGAATTATAGCGCGCCGGCTCCGAAAATTCTCGAAGGTGACAAGTTTGAGTTGGAGTCCTCTGGTGCACCGGACACTGTCCGGTGGCACACCGAACAGTCCGGTGCGCCAGACCAGAGGTCCCTTCGGTTGCCCCTTTGCTCTTTTTGCTGAACCCAATACTTGGTCTTTTTATTGGCTAAGTGTGAACCTTTTGCACCTGTAGAACTCATACACTAGAGCAAACTAGTTAGTCCAATTTATTTGTGTTGGGCAATTCAACCACCAAAATCATTTAGGAAATAGGTATAAGCCTAATTCCTTTTCAATCTCCCCCTTTTTGGTGATTGATGCCAATACAAACCAAAGCAAATATAAAGGTACATAATTGAACTAGTTTGCATAATGTAAGTGCAAAGGTTACTTGGAATTGAGCCAATATAAATACTTAGGATGCGCATGGATTGTTTCTTTCTTATTTAACATTTTGGACCACGCTTGCACCACATGTTTTGTTTTTGCAAATTCTTTTGTAAACTCTTTTCAAAGTTCTTTTGCAAATAGTCAAAGGTAAAGGAATAAGATTTTGCAAAGCATTTTCAAGATTTGAAATTTTCTCCCCTATTTCAAATGCTTTTCCTTTGACTAAAACAAAACTCCCCCTAAATGAGATCCTCCTCTTAGTGTTCAAGAGGGTTTTAATATATCATTTTTGAAAAACTACTTTCTCCCCCTTTTGAACACAATAAGATACCAATTGAAAATCTCCAATTTTTGAATTAGGTGGTGGTGCGGTCCTTTTGCTTTGGGCTCTATACTTTCTCCCCCTTTGGCATGAATCGCCAAAAACGGATACTTAGAGTGAAATATAAGCCCTTTCCTAACTACTTTCTCCCCTTTGGCAAATAAAACACATAAGTGAAGATTATACCAAAGCCGGAGTCCTTTTGCTTCATACTTTCTCCCCCAAAGATGAAGCATGACTTGGAGCGTCGGCGAGGGATGAGTTGCGGAGTGAAAGCCTTTGTCTTCGCCGAAGACTCCAATTCCCTTTCAATATACCTATGACTTGGTTTGAAAAACACTTGAAAACACTTTAGTCATAGCATATATAGAAGAGACATGATCAAAGGTATATTCATGAGCTATGTGTGCAAGTTAACAAAATAAGTTCCTAGAATCAAGAATATTTAGCTCATGCCTAAGTTTGGTAAAAGTTTGTTCATCAAGAGGCTTGGTAAAGATATCGGCTAATTGATCTTTAGTATTAATATAAGCAATCTCAATATCCCCCTTTTGTTGGTGATCCCTAAGAAAATGATACCGAATGGCTATGTGTTTAGTGCGGCTATGCTCAACGGGATTATCCGCCATGCGGATTGCACTCTCATTATCACATAGAAGGGGACTTTGGTCAATTTGTAACCATAGTCCCGCAGGGTTTGCCTCATCCAAAGTAATTGCGCGCAACAATGGCCTGCGGCAATATACTCGGCTTCGGTAGTGGAAAGAGCGACCGAATTTTGCTTCTTTGAAGCCCAAGACACCAAGGATCTTCCCCAGAACTGGCAAGTCCTCGATGTGCTCTTTCTATTGATTTTGCACCCTGCCCAATCGGCATCCGAATAACCAATTAAATCAAATGTGGACCCCAGAGGGTACCAAAGCCCAAACTTAGGAGTATAAGCCAAATATCTCAAGATTCGCTTTACGGCCGTAAGGTGTGATTCCTTAGGGTCGGATTGGAATCTTGCACACATGCAAACGGAAAGCATAATGTCCGGTCGAGATGCACATAGATAAAGCAATGAACCTATCATCGACCGGTATACCTTTTGATCTATGGATTTACCACCCGTGTCGAGGTCGAGATGCCCATTGGTTCCCATGGGTGTCTTGATGGGCTTGGCATCCTTCATCCCAAACTTGTTTAGAATGTCTTAAGTGTACTTCGTTTGGCAAATGAAGGTGCCCTCTTGGAGTTGCTTCACTTGGAATCCTAGAAAATACTTCAACTCCCCCATCATTGACATCTCGAATTTCTGTGTCATGATCCTACTAAATTCCTCACATGTAGATTCGTTAGTAGACCCAAATATGATATCATCAACATAAATTTGGCATACGAACAAATCATTTGCAAGAGTCTTAGTGAACAAAGTAGGATCGGCCTTGCCGACTTTGAAGCCATTTGCAATAAGGAAGTCTCTAAGGCATTCATACCAAGCTCTTGGGGCTTGCTTGAGCCCATAAAGCACCTTAGAGAGCCTATAGACATGGTTAGGATACTCACTGTCTTCAAAGCCGGGAGGTTGCTCAACATAGACCTCTTCCTTGATAGGTCCATTGAGGAAAGCACTCTTCACGTTCATTTGGTAAAGCTTGAAGCCATGGTAAGTAGCATAGGCCAATAATATACGAATTGACTCAAGCCTAGCTACGGGTGCATAGGTTTCACCAAAATTCAAACCTTCGACTTGTGAATACCCCTTGGCCATGAGTCGAGCTTTGTTCCTTGTCACCACACCATGCTCGTCTTGCTTGTTGCGGAAGACCCATTTGGTTCCTACAACATTTTGATTAGGACGCGGAACTAAATGCCATACCTCATTTCTAGTGAAATTGTTGAGCTCCTCTTGCATCGCCACCACCCAATCCGAATCTTGAAGAGCTTCCTCTACCCTGGTTGGCTCAATAGAGGAAACAAAAGAGTAATGCTCACAAAAATGTGCAACCCGAGATCTAGTGGTTACCCCCTTATGAATGTCGCCGAGGATGGTGTCGACGGGGTGATCTCGTTGGATTGCTTGGTGGACTCTTGGGTGTGGCGGCCTTGGAACTTCCTCATCCTCCTTGTCTTGATCAATTGCATCTCCCCCTTGATCGTTGCCGTCATCTTGAGGTGGCTCATCATTTTGATTCTCTTCTTCATCATCTTGAGCCTCGTCCTCATCTTGAGTAGGTGGAGATGCTTGCGTGGAGGAGGAAGGTTGATCTTGTGCATTTGGAGTCTCTTCGGATTCCTTAGGACACACATCCCCAATGGACATGTTCCTTAGTGCGATGCATGGAGCCTCTTCATTACCTATCTCATCAAGATCAACTTGCTCTACTTGAGAGTCATTAGTCTCATCAAACACAACGTCACAAGAAACTTCAACAAGTCCTGAGGACTTGTTAAAGACTCTATATGCCCTTGTGTTTGAGTCATATCCTAGTAAAAAGCCTTCTACAGTCTTAGGAGCAAATTTAGATTTTCTACCTCTTTTAACAAGAATAAAGCATTTGCTACCAAAGACTCTAAAATATGAAATATTTAGCTTTTTACCGGTTAGGAGTTCGTATGATGTCTTCTTGAGGATTCGGTGAAGATATAACCGATTGATGGCGTAGCAAGCGGTGTTGACCGCCTCGGCCCAAAACCGATCTGGTGTCTTGTACTCATCAAGCATGGTTCTTGCCATGTCCAATAGAGTTCGATTCTTCCTCTCCACTACACCATTTTGTTGTGGCGTGTAGGGAGAAGAGAACTCATGCTTGATGCCCTCCTCCTCAAGGAAGCCTTCAATTTGAGAATTCTTGAACTCCGTCCCATTGTCGCTTCTTATTTTCTTGATCCTCAAGCCGAACTCATTTTGAGCCCGTCTCAAGAATCCTTTCAAGGTCTCTTGGGTTTGTGATTTTTCCTGCAAAAAGAACACCCAAGTGAAGCGAGAATAATCATCCACAATAACTAGACAGTACTTACTCCCGCCGATGCTTATGTAAGCGATCGGGCCGAATAAATCCATGTGTAGGAGCTCCAGTGGCCTGTCAGTCGTCATAATGTTCTTATGTGGATGTTGAACACCAACTTGCTTCCCGGCTTGGCAGGCGCTACAAATCCTGTCTTTCTCAAAATGAACATTGGTTAATCCTAAAATGTGCTCCCCCTTTAGAAGCTTGTGAAGATTCTTCATTCCAACATGGGCTAGTCGGCGGTGCCAGAGCCAACCCATATTAGTCTTAGCAATTAAGCAAGTGTCGAGTTCAGCTCTATCAAAATCTACCAAGTATAGCTGACCCTCTAACACTCCCTTAAATGCTATTGAATCATCACTTCTTCTAAAGACAGTGACACCTACATCAGTAAATAGACAGTTGTAGCCCATTTGACATAACTGGGATACAGAAAGCAAATTGTAATCTAAGGAATCAACAAGAAAAACATTGGAAATAGAATGGTCAGGAGATATAGCAATTTTACCCAAACCTTTGACCAAACCTTGGTTTCCATCCCCGAATGTGATAGCTCGTTGGCTTGGTTTTTCTCGTATGAGGAGAACATCTTTTTCTCCCCCGTCATGTGGTTTGTGCACCCGCTGTCAATGATCCAACTTGTGCCCCCGGATGCATAAACCTACAAAACAAATTTAGTTCTTGACTTTAGGTACCCAAACGGTTTTGGGTCCTTTGGCATTAGAAACAAGAACTTTGGGTACCCAAACACAAGTCTTGGAGCCCTTGTGTTTGCCCCCAACAAACTTGACAACTACTTTGCCGGATTTGTTAGTCAAAACATAAGATGCATCAAAAGTTTTAAATGAAATGCTATAATCATTTGATGCACTAGGAGTTTTCTTTCTAGGCAATTTAGCACGGGTTGGTTGCCTAGAGCTAGATGTCTCACCCTTATACATAAAAGCATGGTTAGGGCCAGAGTGAGACTTCCTAAAATGAATTCTCCTAATTTTGCTCTCAGGATAGCCGGCAAGGTACAAAATGTAACCCTCGTTATCCTGAGGCATGGGAGCCTTGCCCTTAACAAAGTTAGACAAATTTTTAGGAGGGGCACTAAGTTTGACATTGTCTCCCCTTTGGAAGCCAATGCCATCCTTGATGCCAGGGCGTCTCCCATTATAGAGCATACTTCTAGCAAATTTAAAATTTTCATTTTCTAAGCTATGCTCGGCAATTTTAGCATCTAATTTTGCTATATGATCATTTTGTTGTTTAATTAAGGCCATGTGATCATGAATAGCATCAACATCAATATCTCTACATCTAGTACAAATAGTGACATGCTCAATGGTAGATGTAGAGGGTTTGCAAGAATTAAGTTCAACAATCTTAGCACGTAATATATCATTTTTATCTCTAAGATCGGAAATTGTAATATTGCAAACATCAAAATTTTTAGCCTTAACAATTAATTTTTCATTCTCATTTCCAAGGCTAGCAAGAGAAACATTCAACTCATCAATCCTAGCAAGTAAATCAATATTGTCATCTCTAGGATTGGAAGTTGAAACATTACAAACATGTGAATCAACCTTAGCAATTAATCTAGCATTTTCATTTCTAAGGTTGTCAATAGTCTCATGGCAAGTGCTTAGCTCACTAGATAATTTTTCACATTTTTCAACTTGTAGAGCATAAGCATTTTTGACCTTAACATGCTTCTTATTTTCTTTAATAAGGAAGTCCTCTTGGGAGTCCAAGAGACCATCCTTTTCATGGATAGCACTAATTAGCTCATTTAGTTTTTCCTTTTGTTGCATGTTGAGGTCGGCAAAAAGGGTACGCAAATTATCCTCCTCATCACTAGCATTATCATCACTAGAGGACTCATATTTAGTGGAGAATTTGGATTTAACCTTCTTCCTTTTGCCGTCCTTTGTCATGAGGCACTTGTGGCCGACGTTGGGGAAGAGAAGTCCCTTGGTGACGGCGATGTTGGCGGCGTCCTCGTCGGAGGAGGAGTTGGTGGAGCTCTCGTTGGAGTCCCACTCGCGGCACACGTGGGCATCGCCGCCCTTCTTCTTGTAATGTCTCTTCCTCTCCTTTCTTCTCCCCTTCTTGTCGTCGCCCCTGTCACTATCACTAGATAATGGACATTTAGCAATAAAATGACCGGGCTTACCACATTTGTAGCATACTTTCTTGGAGCGGGGTTTGTAGTCTTTCCCCCTCCTTTGCTTGAGGATTTGGCGAAAGCTCTTGATGATGAGCGCCATCTCCTCGTTGTCGAGCTTGGAGGCGTCGATGGGTGTTCGACTTGGAGTAGCCTCCTCCTTCTTTTCTTCCGTCGCCTTGAATGCGACGGGTTGTGCCTCGGGCGTGGAGGAGGTGCCTTGCTCGATGATTTTCTTTGAGCCTTTAATCATTAGCTCAAAGCTCACAAATTTTCCTATAACCTCCTCGGGAGACATTAGCTAATATCTAGGATCACCTCGAATTAATTGAACTTGTGTAGGGTTAAGAAATACGAGGGATCTAAGAATAACCTTGACCATCTCATGGTCATCCCATTTTTCGCTCCCGAGGTTGCGCACTTGGTTCACCAAGGTCTTCAAGCGGTTGTACATAGCTTGTGGATCCTCTCCTTGGTGAAGCATGAAACGACCGAGCTCCCCCTCGATCGTCTCCCGCTTGGTGATCTTTGTCACCTCGTCTCCTTCGTGCGCGGTCTTGAGTACGTCCCAAATTTCCTTCGCACTTTTTAACCCTTGCACCTTGTTATACTCCTCTCGACTTAGAGAGGCGAGGAGTATAGTGGTTGCTTGGGAGTTAAAGTGGTGGATTTGGGCCACCTCGTCCGAGTCGTAGTCTTCATCCCCTACGGATGGTACCTGTACACCAAACTCAACAACATTCCATATGCTTGTGTGGAGTGAGGTTAGATGATGCCTCATTTTATCACTCCACATATTATAATCTTCACCATCTAAAACTGGTGGTTTGCCTAATGGAATGGAGAGTAAAGGAGTACGTTTTAAAGTGTGGGGGTAGCGTAGGGGGATCTTACTATACTTCTTGCGCTCTTGGCGCTTAGAAGTCACGGACGGCGCATCGGAGTCGGAGGTCGATGGTGATGAAGAGTCGGTCTCGTAGTAGACCACTTTTCTCATCCTCTTATGCTTGTCGCCTCTCCGATGCTACTTGTGGGAAGAGGATTTCTTTTCCTTCCCCTTCCCTTTGTTGGAGGAGCTCTTCTTCTTCTCCTTCCTTTTGGTGCGGGACTCTTCCGATGAAGTGCTCCCGTGACTCGTAGTGGGCTTATCGCCGGTCTCCATCTCCCTCTTGGTGTGATCTCCCGACATCACTTCGAGCGGTTAAGCTCTAATGAAGCACCGGGCTCTGATACCAATTGAAAGTCGCCTAGAGGGGGGTGAATAGGGCGAAACTGAAATTTACAAATATAAACACAACTACGAGACAGGTTAGCGTTAGAAATGAACACGAGTCCGAAAGAGAGGGCGCAAAACAAATCGTGAGCAAATGCGGAGTGGGACACGATGATTTGTTTTACCGAGGTTCAGTTCTCGCAAACCTATTCCCCATTGAGGAGGCCACAAAGGCCGGGTCTTTTTCAACCCTTTCCCTCTCTCAAACGGTCCCTCGGACCGAGTGAGCTTCTCTTCTCAAATCACAACCGGGAACAAAACTTCCCCGCAAGGACCACCACACAATTGGTGTCTCTTGCTTTGGTTACAAATGAGTTTTGATCACAAGAACAAGTGAGAAAGAAAAGAAGCAATCCAAGCGCAAGAGCTCAAAAGACCACGACAAATCTCTCTCGCTAATCACTAAAGCCTTGTGTGGAATTGGAGAGGATTTGATCACTTGAGTGTGTCTAGAATTGAATGCCTAGCTCTTGTAAGTGGTTGAGAAGTGGAAAACTTGGATGCAATGAATGGCGGGTGGTTGGAGGTATTTATAGCCCCAACCACCAAACTAGCCGTTTGGTGGGGCTGTCTGTCGCATGGTGCACTGGACAGTCCGGTGCACACCGGACATGTCCGGTGCGCTAGCCACGTCACCAAAGTCGTTGGGTTCCGACCATTGGAGCACTGTCTTCTGGGCCCGCCTGGATGTCCGGTGGCGCACCGGACATGTACTGTAGAGTGTCTGGTGCGCCAGCATGGGCGTGCCTGACTTCTGCGCGCGTTGGCGCGCATTTAATGCGCCTGCAGGTAGCCGTTGGCTCAGACGTAGCCGTTGCCCCGCAGTTACACCGGACAGTCCGGTGTACACCGGACATGTCCGGTGAATTATAGCGGAGCAGCTGTGGTGAATTCCTGAGGCTGCCAAGTTCCAGAGCCGCGTCCTCTTGGAGCACCGGACACTGTCCGGTGTACACCGGACATGTCCGGTGAATTATAGCGTGCCGACTCCGAAAATTCCCGAAGGTGACAAGTTTGAGTTGGAGTCCTCTGGTGCACCGGACACTGTCCGGTGGCACACCGGACAGTCCGGTGCGCCAGACCAGAGGTCCCTTCGGTTGCCCCTTTGCTCTTTTTGCTGAACCCAATACTTGGTCTTTTTATTGGCTAAGTGTGAACCTTTTGCACCTGTAGAACTCATACACTAGAGCAAACTAGTTAGTCCAATTTATTTGTGTTGGGCAATTCAACCACCAAAATCATTTAGGAAATAGGTATAAGCCTAATTCCCTTTCACTCAACTACACCTACCTCAAGCTCAAGATGCCGGGCCCTAACGGGGTCATCACCGTTGGGCCCACGTACCGACACGCGTACGAATGCGACGTGGAGTGCGTGGAGTACGCCGAGGCCCTCGCCGAGTCCGAGACCCTCATCACCGACCTGGAGAACCTCTCTAGGGAGGCGCCAGACGCGAAGCGCCACGCCAGCAACTTCGAGCCGGCGGAGACGGTTAAGTCCGTCCCTCTCGACCCCTGCAACGACGCCTCCAAGCAGATCCGGATCGGCTCCGAGCTCGACCCCAAATAGGAAGCAGTGCTCGTCAACTTTCTCCGCGCAAACGCCGATGTTTTCGCATGGAGTCCCTCGGACATGCCCGGCATACCGAGGGAAGTTGCCGAGCACTCGCTGGATATCCGAGCTGGAGCACGACCCGTGAAGCAGCCTCTGCGCCGATTCGACGAAGAGAAGTGCAGAGCCATAGGCGAGGAGATCCACAAGCTAATGGCGGCAGGGTTCATCAAAGAGGTATTCCATCCCGAATGGCTTGCCAACCCTGTGCTTATGAGAAAGAAAGGGGGAAATGGCGGATGTGTGTAGACTACACTGGTCTAAACAAAGCATGTCCGAAAGTTCCCTACCCTCTGCCTCGCATCGATCAAATCGTGGATTCCACTGCTGGGTGCAAAACCCTGTCTTTCCTCGATGCCTACTCAGGGTATCACCAGATCAGGATGAAAGAGTCCGACCAGCTCGCGACTTCTTTCATCACACCCTTCGGCATGTACTGCTATGTTACCATGTCGTTTGGTTTGAGGAATGCGGGTGCAACGTACCAGCGATGCATGAACCATGTGTTCGGCGAACACATCGGCCGAACGGTCGAGGCTTACATCGATGACATCGTAGTCAAGACGAGGAAAGCCTCCGACCTCCTTTCCGACCTTGAAGTGACATTCCGATGTGTCAAGGCGAAAGGCGTGAAGCTCAATCCCGAAAAGTGTGTCTTCGGGGTCCCCCGAGGCATGCTCTTGGGGTTCATCGTCTCCGAGCGGGGCATAGAGGCCAACCCGAAGAAGATCGCGGCCATCACCAGCATGGGGCCCATCAAGGACTTGAAGGGCGTACAGAGGGTCATGGGATGCCTCGCGGCTCTAAGCCGTTTCATCTCGCGCCTTGGCGAAAGAGGCCTGCCTCTGTACCGCCTCTTAAGGAAGGCCGAGTGCTTCGCTTGGACCCCTGAGGCCGAGGAAGCCCTCGGGAACCTGAAGGCGCTCCTCACGAACGCGCCCATCTTGGTGCCCCCCGCTGCCGGAGAAGCCCTCTTGATCTACGTCGCCGCTACCACTCAGGTGGTTAGCGCCACGATTGTGGTTGAGAGACGAGAAGAGGGGCATGCATTGCCCATCCAGAGGCCAGTCTACTTCATCAGTGAGGTACTGTCCGAGACCAAGATCCGCTACCCAAAATTCAGAAGCTGCTGTACGCGGTGATCCTGACGCGGCAGAAGTTGCGACACTACTTCGAGTCTCATCCGGTGACTGTGGTGTCATCCTTCCCCTGGGGGAGATCATTCAGTCCCGAGAGGCCTTGGGTAGAATTGCAAAGTGAGCGGTGGAGATCATGGGCGAGACGATCTCGTTCGCCCCTTGGAAGGCCATCAAGTCCCAGGTCTTGGCGGACTTCGTGGCTGAATGGGTCGACACCCAGCTCCCAACAGCTCCGATCCAACCGGAGCTCTGGACCATGTTTTTCGACGGGTCGCTGATGAAGACGGGGGCCGGCGCGGGCCTGCTCTTCGTCTCGCCCCTTGGGAAGCACCTACGCTACGTGGTACGCCTCCACTTCCCGGCGTCCAACAACGTGGCTGAGTACGAGGCTCTGGTAAACGGGTTGCGAATCGCCATCGAGCTAGGGGTCCGACGCCTCGACGCTCGCGGTGACTCGCAGCTCATCATCGACCAAGTCATGAAGAACTCCCACTGCCGCGACCCAAAGATGGAAGCCTACTGCGACGAGGTTCGGCGCCTGGAAGACAAGTTCTACGGGCTCGAGCTCAACCACATCGCCCGACGCTACAACGAGACTGCGGACGAGCTGGCTAAAATAGCCTCGGGGCGAACAACGGTTTCCCCAGACGTATTCTCAGGGAGACCTGCATCAACCCTCCATCGAGACCGACGACACGCCCGAGCCCGAGAAGGCCTCGGCCCAGCCCGAGGCACCCTCGGCTCGGCCCAAGGCACCCTCGGCTCAACCCGAGGCACCCTCGGCTCAACCCGAGGCACCCTCGGCTCGGCCCGAGGTACCCTCGGCCCCCGAGGGTGAGGCACTGCGCATCGAGGGGGAGCAGAGCGGGGTCATGCCTAATCAAAACTGGCAGGCCCCGTACCTGCAATATCTCCACCGAGGAGAGCTACCCCTCGACCAAGCCGAAGCTCGACGGTTGGCGCGGCGCGCCAAGTCGTTCGTCTTGCTGGGAGATGGGAAGGAGCTCGACCACCATAGCCCCTCGGGCATCCTCCAGCTATGCATTTCCATCGCCGAAGGCCAGGAGCTCTTACAAGAGATACACTCGGGGGCTTGCGGCCATCACGTAGCACCTCGAGCCCTTGTTGGAAATGCCTTCCGACAAGGTTTCTACTGGCCGACGGTGGTGGCCGACACCACTAGAATTGTCCGCACCTGCGAAGGGTGTCAGTTCTACGCGAGGTAGACCCACCTGCCCGCTCAGGCTCTGCAGACCATACCTATCACCTGGCCGTTTGCTGTGTGGGGTCTGGACCTCGTCGGCCCCTTGCAGAAGGCACCCGGGGGCTACACGCACCTGTTGGTCGCCATCGACAAATTCTCCAAGTGGATCGAGGTCCGACCCCTAAACAGCATCAGGTCCGAACAGGCGGTGGCGTTCTTCACCAACATCATCCATCGCTTTGGGGTCCCGAACTCCATCATCACCGACAACGGCACCCAGTTCACCGGCAGAAAGTTCCTAGACTTCTGCGAGGATCACCACATCTGGGTGAACTGGGCCGCCGTGGCTCACCCCATGACGAATGGGCAAGTGGAGCGGGCTAACGGCATGATCCTGCAAGGACTCAAGCCTCAGATCTACAACGACCTCAACAAGTTTGGCAAGCGATGGATGAAGGAACTCCCCTTGGTGGTCTGGAGTCTGAGGATAACACCGAGCTGAGCCACGGGCTTCACACCGTTCTTTCTGGTCTATGGGGCCGAGGCCATCTTGCCCACAGACTTAGAATACGGTTCCCCGAGGACGAGGGCCTACGCCGACCAAAGCAATCGAGCCAATCGAGAAGACTCACTGGACCAGCTGGAAGAGGCTCGGGACATGGTCTTACTACACTCGGCGCGGTACCAGCAGTCCCTGCGATGCTACCACGCCCGAGGGGTTCGGTCCCGAGACCTCCAGGTGGGCGACCTGGTGCTTCGGCTGCGACAAGACGCCCGAGGGCGGCACAAACTCACGCCTCCCTGGGAAGGGCCGTTCGTCCTCGCCAAGGTTCTGAAGCCCGGAACATACAAGCTGGCCAACAGTCAAGGTGAGGTCTACAGCAATGCTTGGAACATCCAACAGCTACGTTGCTTCTACCCTTAAGATGCTTCCAAGTTATTCGTACACCCCATTCACACACAAAGTCTGGTCGTCAAGGAAGGGTCAGCCTTGCCTCGGCAAAGCCCGACCCTCCCCCGGGGGCTAGAAGGGGGGAACCCCCTCTGCGTCGACATTTTCCTCGAAAAAAGAAAAAAAATCTTTTCTGCCAGAATGCCTTTCGTGCTTTTCGACTACTTCGAAAGTGGATCCTGAAAACGACGGAGTACACGTAAGCAGCCAAGGCTGACCGAGCCGAGGGACTCCTACGCCTCCGAGATATGGATACCTCATTCATCACCTTCTGCGATAAGTAACTCGCGCTCGGATAAGTGATTCCGCGGACCGAACAAGTCTTCACGCTCGAAAGCTCCTCTGCCGGAACGATTTTTCGGGCCTTCTCGACTGCTTCGGTGACAGAACCCTATGGACGAGTAAGAGTACGCGTAAGCGGCAAGGCCGACCGAGCCAAGGGATTCCTACGCCTCCGGGATACGGATACCTCACTCATCACCTTCCATGAAAAGCAACTCTCACCCACACAAACAATTCTGTTACCGACAAATAAGTCTGGATACTCAAACAAGAGGAAAAGAAACGCAGCTTCACAACACGACGACAGTGTGTTTGGGCCTCGGCGGCCGCAGAAAACATACACACACTACAAGACAACCCGATCCTGCAGGCTCGGACGTCGACAGTTGAAGGGGGCAGCAGCACCCTCGGCGTCAACTACACCTTCGGCGAGGTCTGACCTAGCCTCGGACGGCGATGCGGTCTGAGGATCTCCACTCTGAAGGACGACATCAGCACCACACCCGGGCCATCACCACCAGGGTCTTCTCCAGGAATCCGGCTCGAGCAGACGGCTCAGCCGGCCACCCCGAGGCCTCAGCTAGCTGTCCCCCGAAGACATCAGCCCGGCTTGTGGCCTCGGCAACTCAACTCCGGCGTCGGTCCCGCCAGTGGACGACCCGGCCAGGCTCTGGCCGACCAAGTCTTCTTTTCGAGCCACCTCTGCCTCTGTCCGTGCTGACACCGCTACCTCTGGCTTCGGCTCAGCGAAGAGCGGCCGAGGGGTTCCTTTAACTAAGCAAGAGAAGCCTCGGACAGCAAGGCCGACCGAGCCGAGGGACTCCTACGCCTCCGGGATACGGATACCTCACTCATCACCTTCGCACGAGGCGACTCACGCTCGGTAAAGCGGTTCAGATAGTCGACAGGCGAGTCTAAGTGCTCGAAACAAAGGAAAAACACAGCTCCATGCCGAAGATACATACACGTTCAGGCCCCGACAGCTGCAATGATCAAGACACCGGCACTCAAAGTGCCATTACAAACGGAACTCTGGTTCCACCTCCGCAGGTATGAACAACCCCACACGATAGGGGGGCCTGCGGAGCAACAGAAGACCGACGAACGACTCGCCGTCGCCCGCCCCAACAGCGGCGACGACGACGACTTCTGCTCCGGGGGGCTGAACAGCAGCAGCGATGACCTCAGGGCGGATGCTGCTGCCATGAGGCCCTCGCCCATGCCCTCACTCGAGAGGCAAGGACGGGCAGAAGGCCATAGAGTTGGAGGTCAGTCCATGGGCGGCACCGGCTAGCTCGTCGGCGGAGAAACCTCTTCCGGCTGCCGTGGCGGAAGGCGGCGTCGGGAGCGGCTCCGAAGCCACTCGGCTCAGAGAGCCAGGCGCGCGGCAGCTGCCGACGCCACGAACGACGAATGCCCTTCCCCCCGATCACTGAGGGAAGGAGCGGGCCGCCACCCACGCAGGGACCGACCCCAACTCGGCACACTCCCCTCCCCAGCACTAATGATGAACATCCTTGAAGCTGAGGGAGGGGCAGAGGCCGCAGCCCGGTTCGCTTCTCCCCACCATCGAACTGGAGGTCACCGTCTTGGGTGACCACCGGCGAGGGGATGCAGCCGGGCTGCATGATGAAAATCCTTGAAGCCGAACGATGGCTGAAAGGTACCAACTTCCTTGAAGTTGCGTCCCTCCGACGACAAGACGGAAGGATCGCGGGCGTCCCCCATCCGAGGGCTCGGAAGGTGGAAAGACACGGTGCATAAGGGAGCACGAAGACATGGCCGCCCTTCAAGGGGGTCACCCTCCTTTTAAAGGCGACTCTCCCTACTCGCGTCCCCAGCCGTTGTGGGCTGAGTCTTCTCCAACACACTCCAAGGTCCTCCCCTTATGACACGAGGGCTGGGCCCCACGCATCATGCAAGCTGGTCCAGGGCAGAAGGAGCCAAACCGCCGCGCGTAGGGCATGCAACTGCCCAGTGGTTACAAGCATTCCTCCACTTTCGCCCAGACCAGCGGGTGAAAGGGTGGACAGCCATGCAGTCGGCATGCAACCGTGCCAAGTGGGCGCGCCCCTTTGACTCCAACGTGCCCAGCATGGAGGCCCAGGCCCACAAGTCATGCAACCGGCGCGCCGGTTGCTACGTGCAAGCAACTGCACCGCCACTCGCACCACTACCGCGCCTCCTCGACTGCGGAACCAGTACCGCGACTTGAGGCAACCCTGCGTATGACCCAGCAGTGCCAGCTAGGCACGACGGTCAATACGGCCAAAGATGGGCCAGCAGTAATGGCGGTGGCAGGCGGGCAGGAGCAGCGGTCACGTCGTCAGCCAAGCTTACGTCCCATCCAGGGGCAGCGAGAGAACCCTCTCTCACAGCGTGAAGACGGCGCGCCCGTGATCCGTTCCTCGAACGGCTCGCGCACGCGCAACGGCCGCCTCGCGAACCACTCGCCCTGTCGCATTAACTCCGCGGCAGGACAGGCGGCGCCTCAGGCAGGAGAAGCAAGCGACGCTTCGCCTTCGCCATAGTGACCGCGTCAAAAGAGGTACGCCACGTCATTCGATTTCGTATCCTTTTCCTTTTCCTCTTTCTCTCTCTTACAACAGGGACCGGGAAAGGGGGATACCCCGAAAAGGATCCTTCTCCATGAAGGAAACAGGCCCCGAGCCTCCCTACTGATCAGAGGTTCAAAGGCTGGCCCCTCGGAGGGGTTCAACGCTCGCCTCAGAGCACTTGGGTTCTGTGCCCACTACTGGTCAGAGGTTCGATGGCCGGCCCCTCGGAAGGGTTCAACGGCCGCCTCAGGCCACTCGGGCTCTGCGCCCACTACTGATCAGGGGTTCGTAGGCTGGCCCTCGAAGGGTTCAAAGTCGCCTCAGACACAGAGCGAGGGATGACCCTGGGTACGTTCGATACATAACCAAGGCTCGGGCTACGCTCCCTGAAAGTTGCCTAGAGAGGGGTGAATAGGGCGAAACTGAAATTTACAAATATAATCACAACTACAAGCCGGGTTAGAGTTAGCAACAATAAAGAGTCCGAGAGAGAGGGCACAAAACAAATCGCAAGCGAATGAAGAGAGTGACACGCGGATTTGTTTTACCGAGGTTCGGTTCTTGCAAACCTACTCCCGTTGAGGAGGCCACAAAGGCCGGGTCTTTTTCAACCCTTTCCCTCTCTCAAACGGTCGCCCGGACCGAGTGAGCTTCTCTTCTCAAATTAACCGGGAACAAAACTTCCCCGCAAGGACCACCACACAATTGGTGTCTCTTGCCTCGGTTACAAATGAGTTTTGATCACAAGAACAAATGAGAAAGAAAGAAAGAAGCAATCCAAGCGCAAGAGCTCAAAAGAACACGGCAAATCTCTCTCGCTAGTCACTAAAGCTTTGTGAGGAATTGGAGAGGATTTGATCACTTGAGTGTGTCTAGAATTGAATTCCTAGCTCTTGTAAGTGGTTGAGAAGTGGAAAACTTGGATGACTTGAATGTGAGGTGGTTGGGGTATTTATAGCCCCAACCACCAAACTAGCCGTTTGGGTGGAGGCTGTCTGTCGCATGGTGCACCGGACACCGGACATGTCCGGTGCGCCAGCCACGTCACCCGAATGTTAGGGTTCCGACCGTTGGAGTCTTGACTTCTGGGTCCGCCTTGACGTCCGGTGGCGCACCGGACAGGCACTGTAGAGTGTCCGGTGCGCCAGCATGGGCGTGCCTGACTTCTGCGCGCGCTGGCGCGCATTTAATGCGCTGCAGGTAGCCATTGGCGCCTGAAGTAGCCATTGCTTCGTCATCACACCGGACAGTCCGGTGCACACCGGACATGTCCGGTGAATTTTAGCGGACTAGCCATTGCGAATTCCCGAAGCTGGCGAGTTCAGAGCCGCGTCCCCTTGGAGCATCGGACACTGTCCGGTGAATTATAGCGCGCCGGCTCTGAGAATTCCCGAAGGTGAAGAGTTCAGCCTCGAGTGCCCTGGTGCACCGGACACTATCCGGTGGCACACCGGACTATCCGGTGTGCCCGACCAGGGTGCCTTCGGTTATCCCTTGCTCCTTTGTTTGAACCCTTTCTCTTGATCTTTTTATTGGCTTATGGTGAACCTTTGGTACCTGTAGAACTTATAAACTTGGGCAAACTAGTTAGTCCAAATATTTATGTTGGGCAATTCAACCACCAAAATTAGTTTAGGAAATAGGTGTAAGCCTAATTCCCTTTCAATCTCCCCCTTTTTGGTGATTGATGCCAACACAAACCAAAGCAAATATAGAAGTGCAGAATTTGAACTAGTTTGCATATGCAAGTGCAAAGGTTACTTAGAATTGAGCCAATAAATATTACTTACTAGATATGCATGGATTGTTTCTTTATTTTTAAATTTTGGACCACGCTTGCACCACATGTTTTGTTTTTGCAAATTCTTTTGTAAAATTTTTCAAAGATCTTTTTGCAAAATAGTCAAAGGTAAATGAATAAGGTTTTGCTAAGCATTTTCAAGATTTGAAATTTTCTCCTTTTGTCTTAACATGCTTTTCCTTTGACTAAAACAAAACTCCCCCTCAAATAAATTATCCTCTTAGTGTTCAAGAGGGTTTTAAGATATCAATTTTGAAAGTACTACTTTCTCCCCCTTTAGAACTCAAAGAGATACTAATTTAAAATTTACCAATTGAAAATCATTTTTAAAAATTAGGGTGGTGGTGCGGTCCTTTTGCTTTGGGCTCATACTTTCTCCCCCTTTGGCATGAATCGCAAAAAACGGATACTTTGAGTGAGATATAAGCCCTTTGATAACTATTTTCTCCCCTTTGGCAAATAAAACATATGAGTGAAGATTATACCAAGGACAAAGAGATGCCCGGAGTGACGGCGAAGGATGAGTAGTAGAGTGGAGTGGAAGCCTTTGTCTTCGCCGAAGACTCCAATTCCCTTTCAATATACCTATGACTTGGTTTGAAATACACTTGAATACACATTAGTCATAGCATATATAAAAGAGACATGATCAAAGGTATACTTATGAGCTATGTGTGCAAAACATCAAAAGAAATTCCTGGAATCAAGAATATTGAGCTCATGCCTAAGTTTGGTAAAAGTTTGTTCATCTAGTGGCTTGGTAAAGATATCGGCTAATTGATCTTTAGTATTAATGTATGCAATCTCGATATCCCCCTTTTGTTGGTGATCCCTAAGAAAATGATACCGAATGGCTATGTGTTTAGTGCGGCTATGCTCAATGGGATTATCCGCCATGCGGATTGCACTCTCATTATCACATAGAAGTGGAACTTTGGTTAATTTGTAACCATAGTCCCGCAGGGTTTGCCTCATCCAAAGCAATTGCGCGCAACAATGGCCTGCGGCAATGTACTCGGCTTCGGTGGTAGAAAGAGCGACCGAATTTTGCTTCTTAGAAGCCCAAGACACCAAGGATCTTCCCAAGAATTGGCAAGTTCCCAATGTGCTCTTTCTATTAACCTTACACCCTGCCCAATCGGCATCCGAATAACCAATTAAGTCAAATGTGGATCCCCGAGGGTACCAAAGCCCAAACTTAGGAGTATAAGCCAAATATCTCAAGATTCATTTTACGGTCGTAAGGTGTGATTCCTTAGGGTCGGCTTGGAATCTTGCACACATGCAAACGGAAAGCATAATGTCCGGTCGAGATGCACATAAATAAAGCAATGAACCAATCATCGACCGGTATACCTTTTGATCCACGGATTTACCTCCCGTGTCGAGGTCGAGATGCCCATTGGTTCCCATGGGTGTCTTGATGGGCTTGGCATCCTTCATTCCAAACTTGGTTAGAATGTCTTGAGTATACTTTGTTTGGCTAATGAAGGTGTCCTCTTGGAGTTGCTTCACTTGAAATCCTAAGAAATACTTCAACTCTCCCATCATAGACATCTCAAATTTTTGTGTCATGATCCTACTAAATTCTTCACATGTAGATTCGTTAGTAGACCCAAATATGATATCATCAACATAAATTTGGCATACGAACAAATCATTGTCAAGAGTTTTAGTGAATAAAGTAGGATCGGCCTTGCCGACTTTGAAGCCATTAGCAATAAGGAAATCTCTTAGGCATTCATACCATGCTCTTGGGGCTTGCTTGAGCCCATAAAGCGCCTTAGAGAGCCTATAGACATGGTTAGGATACTCACTGTCTTCAAAGCCGGGAGGTTGCTCAACATAGACCTCTTCCTTGATTGGTCCATTGAGGAAGGCACTCTTCACGTCCATTTGGTAAAGCTTGAAGCATGGTAAGTAGCATAGGCTAATAATATACGAATTGACTCAAGCCTAGCTACGGGTGCATAGGTTTCACCAAAATCCAAACCTTCGACTTGTGAATACCCCTTGGCCACGAGTCGAGCTTTGTTCCTTGTCACCACACCATGCTCATCTTGCTTGTTGCGGAAGACCCATTTGGTTCCTACAACATTTTGGTTAGGACGTGGAACTAAATGCCATACCTCGTTCCTAGTGAAGTTGTTGAGTTCCTCTTGCATCGCCATCACCCAATCCGAATCTTGTAGTGCTTCCTCTACCCTGTGTGGCTCAACAGAGGAAACAAAAGAGTAATGCTCACAAAAATGTGCAACACGAGATCTAGTGGTTACCCCCTTATGAATATCGCCGAGAATGGTGTCGACGGGGTGATCTCGTTGAATTGCTTGGTGGACTCTTGGGTGTGGCGGTCTTGGCTCTTCATCCTCCTTGTCTTGATCATTTGCATCTCCCCCTTGATCATTGCCGTCATCTTAAGGTGGCTCATCTCTTTGATCTTCTCCTTCATCAACTTGAGCTTCATTTTTATTTTGAGTTGGTGGAGATGCTTGCATGGAGGAGGATGGTTGATCTTGTGCATGTGGAGGCTCTTCGGATTCCTTAGGGCACACATCCCCAATGGACATGTTCCTTAGCGCGATGCACGGAGCCTGTTCTTCACCTATCTCATCAAGATCAACTTGCTCTACTTGAGAGCCGTTAGTCTCATCAAACACAACGTCACAAGAAACTTCAACTTGTCTAGAGGACTTGTTAAAGACTATATATGCCCTTGTGTTTGAATCATATCCTAGTAAAAAGCCTTCTACAGTCTTAGGAGCAAACTTAGATTTTCTACTTCTTTTAACAAGAATAAAGCATTTGCTACCAAAGACTCTAAAATATGAAATGTTGGGCTTTTTACCGGTTAGGAGTTCATAGGATGTCTTCTCGAGGATTCAGTGTAGATATAACCGGTTGATGGCGTAGCAGGCGGTGTTGACCGCCTCGGCCCAAAACCGATCTTTATACTCATCAAGCATGGTTCTTGCCATGTCCAATAGAGTTCGATTCTTCCTCTCCACTACACCATTTTGTTGTGGGGTGTAGGGAGAAGAGAACTCATGCTTGATGCCCTCCTCCTCAAGGAAGCCTTCAATTTGTGAATTCTTGAACTCCGTTCCATTGTCGCTTCTCATTTTCTTGATCCTTAAGCCGAACTCATTTTGAGCCCGTCTCAAGAATCCCTTTAAAGTCTCTTGGGTTTGAGATTTTTCCTGCAAAAAGAATACCCAAGTGAAGCGAGAATAATCATCCACAATAACTAGACAGTACTTACTCCCGCCGATGCTTGTGTAAGCTATCGGGCCGAATAGATCCATGTGTAGGAGCTCCAGTGGCCTGTTAGTCGTTAAGATGTTCTTGTGTGGATGATGAGTGCCAACTTGCTTCCCTGCTTGGCATGCGCTACAAATCCTATCTTTCTCAAAATGAACATTTGTTAGTCCTAAAATATGTTCACCTTTTAGAAGCTTGTGAAGATTCTTCATTCCAACATGGGCTAGTTGGCGGTGCCAGAGCCAACCCATGTTAGTCTTAGCAACTAAGCAAGTGTCGAGTTCAGCTCTATCAAAATCTACTAAGTATAGCTGACCCTCTAACACTCCCTTAAAGGCTATTGAATCATCACTTCTTCTAAAGACAGTGACACCTATATCAGTAAAGAGACAGTTGTAGCCCATTTGACATAATTGGGATACGGAAAGCAAATTGTAATCTTAAGAATCTACAAGAAAAACATTGGAAATGGAATGGTCAGGAGATATAGCTATTTTACCCAAACCTTTGACCAAACCTTGGTTTCCATCCCCGAATGTGATAGCTCGTTGGGGATCTTGGTTTTTCTCGTAGGAGGAGAACATTTTCTTCTCCCCAGTCATGTGGTTTGTGCACCTGCTGTCGATGATCCAACTTGAGCCCCCGGATGCAAAAACCTACAAAACAGATTTAGTTCGACTTTAGGTACCCAAACGGTTTTGGGTCCTTTGGCATTAGAAACAAGAACTTTGGGTACCCAAACACAAGTCTTGGAGCCCTTGTGTTTGCCCCCAACAAACTTGGCAACTACCTTGCCGGATTTGTTAGTCAAAACATAAGATGTATCAAAAGTTTTGAATGAAATGTCATGATCATTTGATGCATTAGGAGTTTTCTTCTTAGGCAACTTAGCACGGGTTTGTTGCCTAGAGCTAGATGTCTCACCCTTATACATAAAAGCATGATTGGGGCCAGAGTGAGACTTCCTAGAATGAATTCTCCTAATTTTGCTCTCGGGATAACCAACAGGGTTCAAAATGTAACCCTCGTTATCCTGAGGCATGGGAGCCTTGCCCTTAACAAAATTAGACAATCTTTTAGGAGGGGCACTAAGTTTGACATTGTCTCCCCTTTGGAAGCCAATGCCATCCTTGATGCCAGGGCGTCTCCCATTATAGAGCATACTTCTAGCAAATTTAAACTTTTCATTTTCTAAGTTATGCTCGGCAATTTTAGCATCTAGTATTGCTATATGATCATTTTGTTGTTTAATTACAGCCACATGATCATGAATAGCATCAATATCAACATCTCTACACCTAGTGCAAATAGAAATATGCTCAACAGTAGATGTAGAGGGTTTGCAAGTTTTTAATTCTACAACCTTAGCATGTAATATATCATTCTCACTTCTAAGGTTAGAAATAGTAACATTGCAAACATCAAAATCTTTAGCCTTAGCAATTAATTTTTCATTTTCAATCCTAAGGCTAGCAAGAGAATCATTCAATTCTTTTATCTTAGCATGTAAATCAACATTATCATTTCTAAGATTGGGAATTGAAACATCACAAACATGAGAATCAACCTTAGCAATTAATCTAGCATTTTCATTTCTAAGGTTGTTAATAGTCTCATGGCAAGTGCTTAGCTCACTAGACAATTTTTCACATTTTTCAACTTGTAGAGCATAAGCATTTTTAACCTTAACATGCCTTTTGTTTTCCTTAATAAGGAAGTCCTCTTGGGAGTCCAAGAGATCATCCTTCTCATGGATGACACTAATTAGCTCATTTAGTTTTTCCTTTTATTGCATGTTGAGGTCGGCAAAAAGAGTACGCAAATTATCCTCCTCATCACTAGCATTATCATCACTAGAGGATTCATATTTAGTGGAGGATTTGGATTTAACCTTCTTCCTTTTGCCATCCTTGGCCATGAGGCACTTGTGGCCGACGTTGGGGAAGAGGAGGCCCTTGGTGACGGCGATGTTGGTGGCGTCCTCGTCGGAGGAGGAGTCGGTGGAGCTCTCGTCCGAGTCCCATTCGCGACACACGTGGGCATCGCCACCCTTCTTCTTGTAGTGTCTCTTCTTCTCCTTTCTTCTCCCCTTCTTGTCGTCGCCCCTGTCACTATCACTAGATAATGGACATTTAGCAATAAAATGATCGGGCTTACCACATTTGTAGCACACTTTCTTGGAGCGGGGTCTGTAGTCTTTCCCCCTCCTTTGCTTGAGGATTTGGCGGAAGCTCTTGATGATGAGCGCCATTTCCTCGTTGTCGAGCTTGGAGGCGTCGATGGGTGTTCGACTTGGAGTAGCCTCCTCCTTCTTTTCCTCCGTTGCTTTGAATGCGACCGTTGTGCCTCGGGCGTGGAGGAGGTGCCTTGCTCGATGATTTTCTTTGAGCCTTTAATCATTAGCTCAAAGCTCACAAATTTGTCTATAACTTCCTCGGGAGACATTAGCTTATATCTAGGATCACCTCGAATTAATTGAACTTGTGTAGGGTTAAGAAATACGAGGGATCTAAGAATAACCTTGACCATCTCATGGTCATCCCATTTTTCGCTCCCGAGGTTGCGCACTTGGTTCACCAAGGTCTTCAAGCGGTTGTACATAGCTTGTGGATCCTCCCCTTGGTGAAGCATGAAGCGACCGAGCTCCCCCTCGATCGTCTCCCGTTTGGTGATCTTTGTCACTTCGTCTCCTTCGTGCGCGGTCTTGAGTACGTCCCAAATTTCCTTCGCACTTTTTAACCCTTGCACCTTGTTATACTCCTCTCGACTTAGAGAGGCGAGGAGTATAGTGGTTGCTTAGGAGTTAAAGTGGTGGATTTGGGCCACCTCGTCCGAGTCGTAGTCTTCATCCCCTACGGATGGTACCTGTACACCAAACTCAACAACATTCCATATGCTTGTGTGGAGTGAGGTTAGATGGTGCCTCATTTTGCCACTCCACATATTATAATCTTCACCGTCAAAAACTGGTGGTTTGCCTAATGGAACGGAGAGTAGAGGAGTATGCTTTGAAATCTGGGGGTAGCGTAGGGGGATATTACTATACTTCTTGCGCTCTTGGCGCTTAGAAGTTACGGACGGCGCATCGGAGTCAGAGGTCGATGGTGATGAAGAGTCGGTCTCGTAGTAGACCACTTTCCTCATCCTCTTGTGCTTGTTGCCTCTCCGATGCGACTTGTGGGAAGAGGATTTCTTCTCCTTCCCCTTCCCTTTGTTGGAGGAGTTCTTCTTCTTCTCCTTCCTCTTGGTGCGGGACTCTTCCGATGAAGTGCTCCCGTAACTTGTAGTGGGCTTGTCGCCGGTCTCCATCTCCCTCTTGGTGTGATCTCCCGACATCACTTCGAGCGGTTAGGCTCTAATGAAGCACCGGGCTCTGATACCATTTGAAAGTCGCCTAGAGGGGGGTGAATAGGGCAAAACTGAAATTTACAAATATAATCACAACTATAAGCCGGGTTAGAGTTAGCAACAATAAAGAGTCTGAGAGAGAGGGCGCAAAACAAATCGCAAGCGAATGAAGAGAGTGACACGCGGATTTGTTTTACCGAGGTTTGGTTCTTGCAAACCTACTCCCCGTTGAGGAGGCCACAAAGGCCGGGTCTTTTTCAACCCTTTCCCTCTCTCAAACGGTCGCCCGGACCGAGTGAGCTTCTCTTCTCAAATTAACCGGGAACAAAACTTCCCCGCAAGGACCACCACACAATTGGTGTCTCTTGCCTCGGTTACAAATGAGTTTTGATCACAAGAACAAATGAGAAAGAAAGAAGCAATCCAAGCGCAAGAGCTCAAAACAACACGACAAATCTCTCTCGCTAGTCACTAAAGCTTTGTGAGGAATTGGAGAGGATTTGATCACTTGAGTGTGTCTAGAATTGAATTCCTAGCTCTTGTAAGTGGTTGAGAAGTGGAAAACTTGGATGACTTGAATGTGAGGTGGTTGGGGTATTTATAGCCCCAACCACCAAACTAGCCGTTTGGGTGGAGGCTGTCTGTCGCATGGTGCACCGGACACTGGACATGTCCGGTGCGCCAGCCACGTCACCCGAACGTTAGGGTTCCGACCGTTGGAGTCCTGACTTCTGGGTCCGCCTTGACGTCCGGTGGCGCACCGGACAGGCACTATAGAGTGTTCGGTGCGCCAGCATGGGCGTGCCTGACTTCTGCGCGCGCTGGCGCGCATTTAATGCGCTGCAGGTAGCCGTTGGCGCCTGAAGTAGCCGTTGCTTCGTCGTCACACCGGACATGTCCGGTGAATTTTAGCGGACTAGCCGTTGCGAATTCTCGAAGCTGGCGAGTTCAGAGCCGCGTCCCCTTGGAGCACCGGACACTGTCCGGTGAATTATAGCGCGCCGGCTCTGAGAATTCCCGAAGGTGAAGAGTTCAGCCTCGAGTGCCCTGGTGCACCGGACAGTCCGGTGCGCCCGACCAGGGTGCCTTCGGTTATCCCTTGCTCCTTTGTTTGAACCCTTTCTCTTGATCTTTTTATTGGCTTATGGTGAACCTTTGGTACCTATAGAACTTATAAACTTGGGCAAACTAGTTAGTCCAAATATTTGTGTTGGGCAATTCGACCACCAAAATTAGTTTAGGAAATAGGTGTAAGCCTAATTCCCTTTCACTCCCGAGGTACCCTAGGACATTTCCGAGACCAGCGGGAACGATCTTGTAACAGAATCCCATCAGAGGGAGGCATCGAGCCCTTGGACCCCGTCAAAAGGGGACCGGGTCCGGTAGATCACCCGCACGTATTTTTGGAGCGCGCCTCCGGGCCTCTAGCCAACCCCTAACAAATGGGGCACGGGCGTCCACTCGGATTACCCGCCAGCAGCTCACCGGAGACACCATGTTCGGCGCCCTCCGAGGGCAACATGGCGCTTCCCCCCTCCTCCTTACGGAAAGGCGACGCAGGGGCGTATGTAAAAAAGTCGAGTATGTCCTTGACCGTCCTCTCGCCCTATGCAGAGGCTCGGGGGCTGCTCTCGCAAACCCGGCTCCGGCCAAACCGTTGACAGCGTCAACATACCAGCCCGAGAACTTGGGACCCGACCGTGCACCCGGGCTACGGCCAGCTCGCATGAGGGAACAACCAGACCAGCCGAAGTGTTGCGAAACGCACTAAGACCTCGAAGGAGTCAAACTACTCCTCCGAGGCCTCGGGGGCTACACCCGGCGGGTGCGCTCGTGCGCACCCACCGGAACAAAATGCAACCAAAAAAGGCTGGTCCCCTTGCAAAAAAGTGCGGCAAAAACCTCCAAGCGAGTATTAACACTCCCTTCGAGGCTCGGGGGCTACTGTCGGGGACCATAATTAGGGGTACCCTCAAGACTCCTAAATTTCAGCCGGTAACCCCTATCAGCACAAAGCTGCAAAGGCCTGATGGGTGCGATTAAGTCAAGGATCGGTCCATTCGAGGGACGCGATCACGCCTCGCCCGAGCCCAGCCTCGGGCAAGGGCAGCCGACCCCGGAGGATCTACGTCTTGCCCGAGGACCCCCTCCAGCAACGGACACACCTTCGGCTCGCCCGAGGCCCAGTCTTCACCAAGAAGCAACCTTGACCAAATCGCCACGCCAACCGACCAAATCGCAGGGGCATTTAATGCAAAGGTGGCCTGACACCTTTATCCTGACGCACGCCCTCCAGTCGACAGAGCCGAAGTGATCGCAGTCACTTCGCCGCTCCACTGACCGGTCTGGCAAGAAGACAGCGCCGCCTGCGTCGCTCCGACTGCTGAGCCACTCGACAGAGTGAGGCTGACAGCAGCCAAGTCCGGCCTCAGGCGTCATAGGAAACTCTGCTTCGCCCGACCCCAGGGCTCGGACTCGGGCTCAGCCCCGGAAGACGACGAACTCCGCTTCGCCCGACCCTAGGACTCGGACTCGGGCTCAGCCCCGGAAGACGACGAACTCCGCTTCGCCCGACCCCAGGGCTCGGACTCGGGCTCAGCCCCAGAAGACGACGAACTCCGCTCCGCCCGACCCCAGGGCTCGGACTCGGGCTCAGCCCCGAAGGACGACGAACTCCGCTTCGCCCGACCCTAGGGCTCGGACTCAGCCCTGGCCTCAACCGACGATCTCCGCCTTGTCCGACCCGGGGGCTTGGACTCGACCTCGACCTTGGAAGACAGACTCGACCTCGACCTCGGAGGAGCCTCCACCTCGCCCAACCTAGGGCACGGACCGACCACGTCAACAGGAGGCGCCATCATTACCCTACCCCGAGCTGACTCAGGCTACGGGGAACAAGACCGGCGTCCCATCTGGCTCGCTCCACTATGCGAGTAATGATGGCGCCCCGCACGCTCTATGACGACGACGACTCTCAGCCCCCTTACGGAAGTAAGAGGACGTCAGCAAGGACTCGACAGCCCCGACAGCTGTCCTTCCGCCAGGCCCAACGCTCCTCCGACGGCCACGACACCACACGAACTTGGTGCCAAAATCTCTCCGGCTGCCACAATGGCATGTACTTAGGGCGCTAGCTCTCCTCCGCTAGACACGTTAGCACACTGCTACACCCCCCATTGTACACCTGGATCCTCTCCTTACGCCTATAAAAGGGAGGTTCAGGGCCCTCTTACAGAGGGTTGGCCGCGCGGGAAAGGACGGGACGGCGCTCGCGCAAGGCCGCTCGCTCCCTCCCGCGCGGACGCTTGTAACCCCCTACTGCAAGCGCACCCGACCTGGGCGCGGGGCTAACACGAAGGCCGCGGGTTCCACCTCCCACGCCTGTCTCCCTCCGACTGCTTTTCCCCCCTTCGCGTTCCGCCTCGCGCCGACCCATCTGGGCTGGAGCACGCGGCGACAATTCACTCATCGGTCCAGGGACCCCCGGGTTTCGAAACACCGACAAATAATATATCTAAAACTTAAAGTTTTCTTTACTTTGTGGCACTTAAAAGCCTTGGAGAAAGTTTAAGGCGAATACTACACCTAAATGCAAATGAACCGTGGAAGTCTTCGAGTTGTAGGCAGGGCTCCATTTAATGACGTACGTGTGTAAAACATACTCCCTCCTTTTCAAAATAAAATTCATTTTAGGCTAAATACATATTCATTCAATAACCTATAAATATAGTTTATATGTATACCTATATACATTATCATTTATTCGAATATGGATAAAAAAAGAGGGCTATAAAAAATTACATTTTAGGACGAATGGAGTATATGTTATATCAATATTAAAATAGCTTGAAAATGTTTATGCAAGCATGTAAACCCAAAATATGGCCCCACACACGTACAAATCTTAGATTTTCAAAGCAGTTTGAAAATGTTTCTCGAAGCACGTACCCCCAAAAATATGTTTAAGTATGTTGTTCATTGCATTCATTAGCTAAGTTTAATGGAAGAAATATAAAACAACCTTTTTAGCAACATTGTTCCAAAAAAATAAAGATCAAAATCTCTCCTTTGTATTTTGTAAAAATCTAACCGTCTAATGAAAGTTGGGTTGCGAGCTACAGTTCCCATCGAGAAGAATGAATAGGTGAAATCATATATCCAAAATGTGGCTAAAATCACGGAAAAATAAAAAAAATTGGTAAGATAAACATAAACCAAATTTTCCTAGCTATACTTTTCTCTCTAACACATGGTGAAGGCCTAGTTCCAAAATGTAGCTAAAACTAAGCAAAAATGAACAATAATTGACAATTGAAACATAATTAAACCAACCTTTCATAGCAACAAATAAACAAAATCTTAATTATCAAATATATCTTTCTCTCTCTCCATGCATACAAATTAACACATGCACCATTCATTAACCAACTAAATATGTCTCATGGATAAACTAATTTAAGAACTAAACATTAAAAAGGAGAGAGGATAGATAAAAAATAACCATCTTAAGCAATCTTATTTGAGGAAATAGTGAAAATAACCTACCTATAATCTTCTCTCTCACATGGTCAAACCCTAGATCCAAAATATGTGGCTAAAATTGAGCAAGAATGAACAAAAATTGATAAGAGAAACATAAGCCAACCTTTCTTAACAACCTTCATCCAAAAAATGAAGATCAACCTCTCCTTGTATTTTATGAAATATAGACCTCCAAAATCGTCTCTAATGAAAGTTTCTGTCAGAAAGGACGAAGGGGTATTTATAATACAAAGTTTACTGGCGGTTATCTTAATAAAACCGCCAGTAGAAATCATTTTTCACTGGCGGTTCTCTTAATACAATCGCCAGTGAAAATCGTCTATTTCCACTAGCGATTGGTGTAAGGTAACCGCCAGTGGAAATGCACGATTTCCACTAGCGGTTCCTTAAGTCGGGCCCACCTGTTTATTTTTATTGGCGCTCTACAACTGAAACCGCCAGTAAAAATTTGTGCGTGATGCAGGCTTTGAGCTTTTTTCTACTCGTGTTTGACATAGAACTTGAAAAAACAAAAATGCTGTTGATAATTACACCCTCTATCCCAAAATACTAGTCGTTTTAGCTCTTGTGTTTATGTCTATTATGAAGATAAACCTAGATACATATATAAAACACATACATCAAATATTGTATAAATCGTTGATTAATTAAAACGAATTTTAATTTAGGGCGAAGGGAGTAATTCATTAGTTATTACTGTACTAACGAAGCTTTGATCCTTCGCACACTCCGCCACTGAGTATATATGCCGTGCCAGTAGCGAATCTAGCCGAAAATAATGTCGGGTCATAAGAATAGCTTTACTATATGATATAGATTATATGAACATTAACCGTGTTTTACTAAAGTATTTATAAATTCTATGACTGCCGATAAATACCCCTAAAATTCGCCCCTGTGCCGTGCATCTGTTATGTGAGATGCATGCTATATCTAGAAGGAATACGTGGTAGGACGAACCGACCAGAGGGGCGGGGGATGCACGCTATGCTATCGCTATCCATGTGACATGTGTACATTGTGAGTTTTTTTTTTCTATTCCCACTTTCCCAATAGTAGTCAAGAATTCAATGTACTTCAAGATTAGTATGCCTCTTGCGGTGCATATATATATATATATATATATATATATATATATATATATATATATATATATATACTATGTCGATGGCAAACAAGTGGACTGCATATATACTAGCTAATTATTAGTATCTCTAGCTAGATAACGTTTTAGACTAAAAATACATCCATTAATTAATCTATGAATATAGTTTGTAGGTGCGTCCGTATTTATTATATTGATTTAATATGGATGGAAAGACTAGAAAGAACTAAATTTTAGGACAGAGAAATATGTTTTATTTTCTATAAAATGAGTATGTACGCGTACTTTAAGAAACAAAATGAGTACATCTGCATATATATATATATATATACATGTACTGCCAGCAGGGAAGCATCTTAGTATGCGTTTGTATATCGTCTTAGTATTTGCATATCAATAAACGCCGGTAGTACATATACGCACCTGGAGAATAATGTAGATGTAGATGGCAGCAGCCAGCAGCAGAGTGCAGACATGCATGCAAGGAAGTCGTAGGCAAACAAAGCATGTATCTATCATATTCTAGTCTAAAAAGTAGGAAGCATGCAATCCAACCACTAACACCATATAAAAAAAGGGGTAGAAATGACAAGGATTTGCATGCAAAGCAATACCTGGTGACGGAGGGTACGTTTTGATCTGGCTTTTCGGTTCGAACTGAACGGTGGTTAACGACCACGAAAAATAAAGGCGTGTCAGGTCTGGTATTCGTATATATACCAGTGATGTCTGAATATTATAAAACATGAATATATATATATATATATATATATATATATATATATATGTAAAGAACAGCTAGCTACATTCCGGCATCAGCAATAGAGAGAAGGAAGGGGGATCGGATCAGCTACCGGCCGGTGCGTGTACGTGGCCAACTGTGCCGTGCCGTGCCGTGCGCGTGGCTGGCGGCGACAGGGCCCCGACCGTACCAACCCCCGGCGCCACGCCTTTTTCCCGGACGGACGACAGCAACACAGCAGGCAGCAGCCGCGAGTGCATGCGCGCGCGGCTCCGGGTGCCTCAATGCAAAGCTAGACGACATGGAAATCCAACTCCAATCCGGATCGGAGTCCAGCAGACCAAATTAAAGCAATGTGAAAACCTCTTTCCTCCCCCTCCGAGACTAGACTAAAATTCCGCAACAATGGAGTATGTGTGTGAATCTTGTAGGATATGCTTTCATTCGTTTCAAACTTTGTTGACATTGCTCACCTACCCCTTACCATGCATGAACGACGAAGAACAGTCCTCCAATTCCCTGCTTCATCGTCGTCAGACCATATACTCCTATACACATAATATATATATATGCTCTACTACAAAGTGTTCATAAATAAAGAGGAAAAAGAAAAATTCCGTGGATGGCAGCAACCTGGAGCACAGATAAGGCCTATGTATTCAATTCAATAATATTCCAAATACGAAAAGCTGCCGATCGATATGGCAGCTTTTCTCATCTCATGCATCTCATCCTTCCAAGAATTCCACTGATGTCGCCCCAGCAGCTATGTGCCTGTCTTCCGTCTATATAACCCTGGCGTCCCGCGTAGGGAAGGCGTACTACCAGGTCCCCATTGCGGGCTTGCAGCCTCCTGCCTCCACTCCACCTCGAAAGGGCGAGGCGGGGCAGCTAGCACCGTAGCTGCTGCTTCTTCCTCCACGCCGGTGCCCGCACCGGCAAATAACCCCCCCGCGGGCACCCGCCGCCCCGAGCGCATGCAGCGCGCCATGACGACGGCGTGGTGTTGGCCGTGGCCGTGGCCGTGGCAAGCGACCTTGCTCGCGGCCGCGGCGTGGCTGTGCCTGCACGTGGCCGTGGCGCGGGTCATGGAGGCGCTGTGGTGGCGGCCGCGCCGGCTGGAGCGCCACTTCGCGCGCCACGGCGTGCGTGGGCCGGGCTACCGCTTCTACCTGGGCAGCTCCATCGAGCTCAGCCGCCTCATGGAGGACGCCTCCTCCCGCCCCGCGCCGCGCGATGAGCCGCACCGAGTTCTGCCCCAGGTTCTCGCCTTCCACCACCATTGGGACAAACTCTACGGTATGGTATCGATCGACACCCCACTATTTGGCCTGTTCCCTAATCTCTGCAAACTGGATCAATAATCAACTAATTAATTAATCCAGTTCTTCTCTTACGATCACCTGAGATTCATCCATCCATCGAATTCTTCAAAACATTCCCTTTTTTATTTCCTTCGATCGAAACCTTAGTGCCTGTGTGCGCGCGCGCGTTTCAGACAAAACCAAAAGGAAGAATCAACGGTGCAACTTTATGGACTAGTTTGGAAGGACTTAGTTTGGGAGTACAAAATCTGGAGAGGATTTTGAGGGGCTAAAATCCTCTCCTTATTTAATTTTAAATAAGAAATAAATTTTATGCCCTTCAATCTCTCATGTTTTGTAGCTCCCAAACTAGCCCTATAGATTTACCGGTTCCAACTCAGCATGAATGGAACTTAAACAAAAGGCGTGCATTTGCGCGTATGCATATACAAATCTATATCATATTTTAAAAAAAATAAATAAATAAATAAATAAAAGAGTGGACGTACGACGCGCGCGCGGGCGGGAAAGGAGGCGACATGCTTCCATGCTTTTGGCAGACAGAAACACAACAACTCATCTAAACTATGCTCTATTGTTACGCTTCATTTCGTCATCTCAGTTTCGCTTTGAATTCACCATCTCAGTCTCACTTTAAACATATGTGGATCCATCCGTGCGGCACGTGCAAGCGGCCGGCCGGCCGGCTTGCATGCTTGCTTTGTGCTTCGTTTCAGTTGCTCCTGTAGATGTTGTAGTCAGAGTTGATCGAGCGATGATCCAAACCCGTTGGTTGCTTACTCGCTGTTAGTTTATGCTAATCTTTGCGGCGATCGTTGATGATAATTAGTCGACGCGGTTTGTGGAGTATAACATGGAAAGGACAACCCTAGCCAGCTACGACGACTTACCTAGCTACACATGCTAGATCAGATCAAGCGCATGCATGCATGCATGTGCGTTTAAAACACTGAAGCAAAGTGCTGCCTTAGCTTGGCTGCACGGCAACCCAGTACGCCTAGAGATTTTATCGTTGCCTGCTTGCACTTGCCGCGTTTGCCATGGAATGGTATCACATGCATATGCGCTTGCTTGATCATGCTACGTCGGATGCAGCATGATTTCATATGCCAACTTGCATTTTGTCAAAAGAAGAATTATACTGGCCGGACGTGGTTTATATACTCACACACACACACACATGCATGACCGATGAAAAGGTTTTCTCTCTCCTTTTTTAAGAGAGAGAAGCAATTGGATTAGTTCTATGTCCAGGTCTAATCACCCCATTATTTATATACTTTTTGGCGCCTCGCATCATGATTCATGGTCTACTACTATTTACCCATTATTTATATATATTTTGGCGCCTCGCATGATGGTTCATGCATATGATGCATGCAGGTCCAATGCATCTGATCTGGTTCGGGACGACGCCGCGGCTGGTCGTGAGCTCGCCGGAGCTGATCCGGGAGGTGCTGCTGTCGCGGTCGCAGCATTTTGACCGGTACGAGGCGCACCCGCTGATCCGCCAGTTCGAGGGCCTCGGCCTCAGCAACATCCACGGCGACGAGTGGGCGCGCCGCCGCAAGATCCTGGCGCCCGCCTTCCACGCCGAGAACCTCAAGCTGCTCGCGCCCTTCGTCGCCGGCACCGTGCAGCGGATGCTGGAGGAGCGCGTGCTGCTGCCGGGCGGGCCCGGCGAGGTGGAGCTGGACGTCGCGGAATGGTACCGTCGGCTGCCGCAGGAGGTCATCACCGTCGCCACGTTCGGCCGCAACAACAGCGACGAGGGCAGCGCCGTGTTCCGGCTGCAGGCCGAGCACGCCAGCTACGCCACCGAGGCGCACAGCAAGGTCTTCTTCCCGGGCTACAGGTTCCTGCCCACCAGGAGGAACAGGCGCGTGTGGCAGCTGGACAGGGAGATCAGGAGACTGCTGGCCAAGCTCGTCGCCGGACTGCAGAGCGGCGGCAGCGGTGATCACCGACACCAGGGCCGGGACCACGGGCGCGCCGGCGGCGGCACGAGGGACTTCATGAGCTTCATGGCCCCGGCCATGGCGGCGGACGAGATCATCGAGGAATCCAAGAACTTCTTCTTCGCCGGGCAGGAGACGCTCACCAGTTTGCTCACCTGGGCCACCGTCGCGCTAGCCATGCACCAGGAATGGCAAGACCGCGCTCGCGAGGAGGTCATGGACGTCTGCGGCAGCCGGGCCGTCCCCACCAAGGACCACATACCCAGGCTCAAGACGCTCGGGATGGTCATCAACGAGACGCTCAGGCTCTACCCGCCGGCGGTGGCCATGATCCGGAAGGCGAAGCGGGACGTGGAGCTCGGCGGCTGCGTGGTGCCGGCGGGCACGGAGATCATGATCCCCATCATGGCGGTGCACCACGACGCCGGCGTGTGGGGCGACGACGCCACGGAGTTCGACCCCGCGCGCTTCGCGGACGACGGTGGCCGCCGGCCGCGGCAGCAGATGGCGTTCTTCCCGTTCGGCGGCGGCGCGCGGGTGTGCATCGGCCAGTACCTGGCGCTCATGGAGGCCAAGATCGCCTTGGCTACGGTGCTGCAGCGCTGCAAGTTCCGCCTGTCGCCGGCGTACGTGCACGCGCCGAGGGTGCTTATGATTCTCAACCCACAGCACGGCGCGCCGGTCATCTTCCGGCCATTGTGAAGCCAGCCATCTCGCAGCTTCGATCGAATTCAATTGCTTCTTGTAAATAAGTTATCATCTCTCATTGCCAATTGCAAATATATAAAGTATACCATACTTACGTGACAGGTGTCAGATGTACAAAGAAGGATAGAAAAATTTCCAGCGACATTTGTTCACTCGTATCAATTCGTATATACGTATTTGGCCTTGAGAAATTGAACCGAAGTGTACGTGTCCTTTGGAAAGAAGAGGAGGAAAGAAGAAGAGGGGGAAGGGAAAGGAAGAAAGAAGATGAAGAGAGATAAAAAAAGAGGAAGAATAAGAGAGAGAAAAGAGCAAGAATAGGAGAGAAAAAAATAAGATAATCAGCCTCCCTCGACCCCCATTGCAACAGATGGATCCACTTGATGACAAACTTACTCATAAAATACTACACACCCTCGCCCAATTTTCACTAGTAGAAAAAAACTCAAAGCGTGCGGTGCGTTATATTTTTATAGGCAGATTCGGTTATCAATCATCTGTGCTATTTTTAGTGACGGTTTCTTAAAAAAACCGCCACTAGAAATCGTATTTCTAGAGGCGGTTCCTTATGAAAACCGCATGTAGAAATTGTGGGGGACAGATATCCCCCGGGTCCACTAAAAGAGTAAAAGACCTCACGAAAGGCCCAAGGGTCCAATAAATCGTGAGGCCATTCTTTCGTGGGCCTGGGGAAGAATAATCAGCAGAGCAGGTTGACACGAGGCCGAATCGGTGTAAACCTGGACGGTCCACAATGTCGAGCGAACGATCGCAACAGAGATCCGACTTTACCGCGCTGGAGCTCTAATGCAACGGGGCCACGCGGGGATAGGTCGGCAGAATCATAGGGAGATAGACTCGAGCAGTTCACTACTTTTTAGGCGCACGTTGTTATCATATCCACATGTATTGTTCCACGGTCGAATATATAAGGCCTAGGGGGCACCCCTTCAAATCGATTGATCCTACTACTTAGCCCCCACTTCAACTCTCGGCATTCTCAATTCAGAGAGCTCTCTTGTAACCTCATTCACCCAGCATACTCACCAGGACGTAGGGTGTTACGTATCTCTAAGCGGCCCGAACCTGTAAACATTGTCCACTGTCCCACGTGCAATTGGCACGAACCATTTTGCTACAGTCGTCGACACCATCCTACTCCTAAAAACACCTTGAGGGGTAACCCCGGGTGTGCGGTCGGATCCAAAACACCGACAGCTGGCGCGCCAGGTAGGGGGTGTGTCGACGATCCAAGCTAGCTTAATGGCCGTCACCTTCTACAGCAAGATCACCCTGCGTCCCGGATCCGTATTCTGCTTCGGAACAATCTCATCCGTAGTAGATGAAGAGGAAACTCTACACCGCATTGCGGATCCGCCGGAAAAGAAGTCTCCTCCAACAAACTCCGAAAATGCCGGAGAAGCGCAACCTCCAGCTCTCCGGAAAAAGATCGTCTCCGGAAAATCGGGAACCGAGGGCCCGCTGACCCGGAGAACTCCACTGTCTACTTCCCCGACAAAAGAATGGACACAGATCGCGAGGAAGAAGGAGACCAAGGGAAAGCAAGTCGTTCTTTCCGTTCCTCCGCCCTCAAAGGAGAACGGAAAGAAAGTCGCCGCGACGACAGTACCATTCTACCCCGACGTCCTCTTCATCGGGAGAGTGGAGTCGCCTACCGTTTCCGACGAAGAGCCGACCGCACCCGGAGAAGAACCGCCTCAACAAGAATCCCGCCGGCGGAGGAATCGGCGCAGGAACATTCGACGACATCACGCGGCCGGAGAACGGGATCCAGAGCAGCCTGTCTCGCGAGACGAGGTCTCGGAGATAGGAGAGACTCCGGAAGAACGCGTCTTCAGGGAACGAAGGAACTCCCGACGACGTGACCTTTTCGACGAGCTCAGGAACAAGCCGAGCAAAACGCAAGGCAACGCCGAGAAAATCCACTACTCGGCCGCAACCTGAACCCCGACTTCGCCCGAGCCATGAATACGCCGAGTGAAGTCGGAGGAGTGCTAGCTCGGATAGCTGACGGACTCCCTCGGACTCCAGACGCCGAGGGCTATCGACGCCTGCTCACCCAGGCGGCCAACCATCTTCTACCTCTCGCTCACCCGCCGAACGATTTGCGGCACGCCATCAACAGTCGCCGGGACGCGCGGAGTTCTATCAACGCTTCGCGCGAACGACGGCATGAGAATGAGATACGCCGCCGGGAGGAATACGATAGGGATCATGGCATCCCCACTCTGAGCCAAGCCACCGGAACCGAATCAACGACGGCCTCGACTGGTGGAACTGCCCGGGGACGGTCGAGGAACCACGACAACTACTCTCCTCCCCGGGACAGACATCATCACCGACGATAGGAGGACACATGCGGAGTGTCAGCCCTCACTCCACGCCTTAGGGCCATTCAATGGCCCCCAAACTTCAAGGTATCCAATGTTGATAAATATGAACCTAAGCAAGATCTAGGGGGTTGGCTAGCCGTCTACACCACCGCTGCTCGAGCTGCCGGGGCATCCGAAGACGTGATGACCGCGTACTTACCCATTGTCCTTGGGCAAGACGCGCTGCAATGGCTGCGACATCTACCCCGACACTGCATCGACGACTGGGGCGACTTCAGTCGACGCTTCACCGCCAACTTCCAGTCCCTCTCCGACAAGCCGGCGCAACCGTGGGACCTCAAATCCATCAAGCGCCGGGGGGACGAGACTCTCTGGTCGTACCTCAAAAGGTTTCAGACCATGAGAAATCGTATCCCCGAGGTCACGGAGGCGGCCGTGATCGAGGACTTCTACAGAGGATCCAATGACTCGGCTTTCGTCCGAGCCATACTACAGAAGGCGCCGACTACCTCCGAGGAGCTGTTCCGGGAAGCCGACCTCTACATCACCGCCGACGAGCGGGCCCAGGACCTCATCGGAGGAGCAAAGACCGCACCGGCAGCACCACGACGCGACGCGAACCAGCAACCCGACAAACGATGGGAGAAGAGGCCTCGCGAAGAAGTACACGCCGCCGGACCACCTGCCTCTCGCGCCCGAGGAGGACCTCGTGGAGGCGAACGCACGCTGGACGACATCCTCGACGCCCAGTGCCCGTACCACAAGGACATGCGCCACACTCTTCGTAACTGCCGGGACTTCAAGCATTCCGTCGGACACGACCGACCCTTCCAACCTCTACCTCCTCCTTCGCCGAGGGGAGGACCAGATGAACCACGACAACTCCATCAACAGGAGGAGGGAGGAGGAGGAGGAGCTTTCCCACGCGTTGACAGGGAGGTCAACGTCATCTTCGGCGGACACGGATCGCAGGAGAACAAAAGACAGCAAAAGCTCAACGATCGCCAGATACTGGTGGCGACCACCGGCCCTCCCGCCCCATACCGGTGGTCGGAGCACCCGATCACTTTCACTCGGGTGGATCAATGGCTCAACTTCGACCACCCGGGCAAATACCCGCTTCTCGTCGATCCGGTGATCCGAGAGAGCCGGGTGAAGAAGGTGTTAGTGGACGGGGGAGCAGCATCAACGTCACCTTCCCCCGGACACTCCAAGGCCTGGGAGTTCACCTCAAAGAGCTCCACGAGTCGGACACCCCTTTCTTCGGCATCGTGCCGACGGAAGGGGAATACCCGCTGGGCCACATCTACATGCCAGTCACCTTCGGAACTCCGGAGAACTACAGAACCGAGTTCCTGAGGTTTGAAGTGGCGAACTTCGACTGCGGGTACAACGCCATCATCGGGAGGCCGGGACTGGCCAAATTCATGGCCATCCCTCATTACACGTACATGATACTGAAGATGCCAGGGCCGCAAGGAATCATAACTGTGCGCGCCGACTTCCAAGGCGCCGCAGAGTGTTTCCGAGTGGCCATCCAAGCAGCCCTCACCACCAAGCCGTCGGCGGTTTCTTCGACACTGGCGAACTCTAAGCCTGAAGAGGACCTCGCAGTACCGGCGAACGAAGCTCAGGCCGTGACTTCTATGCGGCCGATTGAAGAAACCAAGAGGATCAACCTGGGGTTCGCTGATGAACGCAAGACTGCCATCATCAGCTCCAGCTTGGACGACAAATAGGAAAGCGCGCTCGTCCAGTTTCTGCAAGATAACTGAGACGTATTCGCATGGCAACCTGCGGATATGCCGGGAGTCCCAAGAGAACTGGCCGAGCACAAACTGAATGTCTACCCCCAGGCAAGGCCGATTCGGCAAAAGCTACGACGTTTCACGCCCGACAAGAGAGAGGCCATTCGTGCTGAGCTGGCCCGCTTGGTCACGGTCGGGTTCATTAGAGAAGTGTTACATCCCGAGTGGTTAGCCAACCCTGTTCTTGTACTCAAAAAGAATAAAGTGGATTGACGCATGTGTGTTGATTATACTGATCTCAACAAACACTGTCCGAAAAGGATCCCTTCGGGCTCCCGAGGATAGATCAGGTGGTGGACTCCACCGCTGGGTGTTCTGTGCTGTCTTTCGTGGATTGCTATTCCGGATACCACCAGATTAGTTTGGCAAAGGAAGATGAAGAAAAAACAGCATTCATTACTCCATTTGGTGCTTTCTGTTATACCTCCATGCCGTTTGGCCTCAAAAACGCTGGAGCAACCTACCAGAGAGCCATTCAAACATGCTTAGCCGATCACTGGGGCAAGCGTGTGGAGGCCTACGTGGATGATGTGGTTATCAAAACAGAGAACTCAGAAAACTTCATCGAAGACTTACAACTGGTTTTCAACAGTCTGAGGCGGTATAGATGGAAGCTTAATCCCGAGAAATGTGTTTTCGGGGTACCGGCAGGAAAGTTACTCGGGTTTATTGTCAGCAACCGGGGAATTGAGGCTAATCCAGATAAGATTGAAGCCATCATGAAGATGGAAGCACCTCGATCACAAAAGAAGGTTCAGCGACTTACTGGATGTATGGCAGCTCTGAGCAGATTTATATCCAGGCTGGGGGAGAAAGGTCTACCGTTTTACAAGCTACTCAAAAAGGTGGATAAGTTTCAGTGGACTTCAGAGGCACAGGAAGCTCTAGATGCACTGAAGAAATTCTTGACAACACCACCAGTACTGAAACCACCACAACGAGCCACGTCAACCCAACCGGCTGAAGATCTGTTGTTGTATATCTCTTGCACGACTCACGTGGTAAGCACCGCGTTGGTAGTCGAACGAGTAGAAGAAGGACATGCCTACCCCGTGCAACATCCTGTTTATTTCATCAGCGAAGTTCTGGGTCCATCGAAGAAAAAATATCCTCAAGTGCAGAAGCTATTATATGCAGTACTTCTGACTGCCCGCAAGCTGCGTAACTACTTTGATGATCACAAAGTCATAGTAGTCACCGGCTTTCCGATAGGGGATATTCTTCGCAACAAGGAAGCAATTGGCCGAATAGCTAAGTGGGCCTGTGAACTGGGTCTCATGACATCGAATTCCGACCTCGTACTGCCATAAAATCTCAAGCATTGGTTGACTTCGTTTCAGAATGGACTGAACAACAAATACCAGATGTAGGAAACGGGTGACGCCTAAGAGGGGGGCTGAATTAGGACTTCTAAAACTTTTACTAAACTAGGCCACAATTAAATCCCTAGAGCAAAACCTATGCAACTAATCAAAACTAGAATGTGCAAACTAGGTTTTGTCTAAGTGTTGCTATCTCTACCGCAAAGGCTAAGTTTCAATCTACACTAAATAAGTATGATTACAAGATTGAAACTTAAATGCTTAATATAAATGCGGAAAGTAAAGAGCTAAGTAGAGAAGCAAACTCTCGTGGATGACGCCGGTATTTTTATCGAGGTATCCAGAACCACGCAAGGTCCCGACTAATCCTCGTTGGTGCCCCTACGCAAAGGGAAGCCCACGCGAGGGCCAAGCACCACGGTCGAGTAACTCCGTAGAGAGCCACGGGCCTTCTCCACGCGCAAGTGGTGCTCCGCTTCCGGCTCCTCTCGGACGCTCCCCGCCGTCTCCACTATCGAGCTTCCGGCCAAAACGCCGCGGGCCTCGTTCCCTCTGGTACACGGTGGCGGCCGTGACACAAATGCGGTTGTCACGGTCTCGCAAGACTCTCGCCCCACTCGGTACAATTACAACAACTCACGCAAGAGCCGAGGGGTTGTGAGGTTTATCTAAACTCACTCAACAATCTAGGGTTCACCTAGAGCAAGCGCTAAAGCGGTCTAACTAACCTAAGCACTTCGCAAAGTACCTACGCTAATCACCGAGTGTTTCTATTAAGCACTTGGGTGTTTGAGCACATGGAAATATGCACTATGTGTCTTGGTATGTTGCTTGGGCTCCCACACCTTCAAATGGCTGATTGGATGAAGTATATATAGGCCCCAACTCAACTAGCCGTTGGAAAGCAGACTGTTGTAAGGGTGGCACACCGGACAGTCCTGTCAGCCAACGGTGCGCCAACTGTGTGCCAACAGTGCGCCAACGGTGAGCCAACGGTGCGCCAACAGTGCACCAACGCTGTGCAGCCAACGGCTAGTTCTGACACACCGGACAGTCCTGTCAGCCAACGGTGTGCCAACTGTGTGCCAACAGTGCGCCAACAGTGAGCCAATGGTGCGCCAACAGTGCGCCAATGCTGTGCAGCCAACGGCTAGTTCTAACACACCGGACAGTCCGGTGCACCAACAGTGTGCCAACGGTGAGCCAACTGTGTGCCACCGGTGAGCCAACTGTGTGCCACCGGTGTGCAGCCAACGGCTAGTTCTGACAGCTAGCCGTTAGGTGCACCGGACAGTGAATAGTGACTGTCCGGTGCACACCGGACAGTCCGGTGCCTTCTCTCATAAAACTCTGTTGGCTGTCCTATGCGCCAACTGTGTGCCACTGGTGAGCCAACTGTGTGCCACCGGTGTGCCAACTATGCGCCACTGGTGAGCCAACTTTGTGCCACCGGTGCGCCAACTGTGTGCCACCGGTGAGCCAACTGTGTGCCACCGGTGCGCCAGCTGACAGCCCATCTTCTAGGTCTTCTGTATTTTATTCTTGGGCCCCTTTGGTCTTGAGTCTTGGACTTCTAAGCTCTTTTTATGTCTTCATTTGAGGTGTTGCATCCTCAGTGTCTTAGTCCAATCCTCTTCGTATCTTGTGAACTATAAACATAAACACTAGCAAACACATTAGTTCACAGGTTGTGTTAATCATCAAACACCAAAACTCATTTAGCCAAATGGCCCGGGGTCCATTTTTTCTTACAATCTCCCCCTTTTTGGTGATTGATGACAACACAACCAAAGCAAGCAAATATAACAAACATTTGAATGAAAATATGCAATCTACTTGCTAGGATGCATGTTTTATCCCCACTTAGTGATATTATGGACTTAAGCCTCCCCCTAACTCCATAATTCACTTACTTCCTATTTTAGGACCAAATAACCAAAACCATTTGAAATACCATTTGTAGATATAAAATTTTAAATTTGTGGTGTTTGGTGTTTGATATAGTTTTCATTGCTTTGGTCCCTAAACTTCTCCCCCTTTGGCATCAACCACCGAAAAGGAAGACATTAAAAGCATGTAGGAAGTAAATAAAAGCTTGTCCTCAAAAGATTACTCCCCCTAAATGAGTATTCTCCTTTAGAAAGAGTTTTTCTCCCCCTTTAGAGATGAAGAAAAGCTCCCCCTGACAGAGATCTTAGGAAAAAGCATGTGAAAATTAGAGGTGCAAGACATGATTTGAAAAGACTAACTTCCCTTATGCATAGGTAACAGAATATGAGTTAACCACTTATGCATTTTTAGCAACATGGAAGTATATGATATGAAATATAGTCTAATCAAATATTGGAGAAGACATGTAAATGATACTAGATGCAGTCTCAAAAGATACCGATTGAAATTCAATGGCGAGCTTGAGATACATGAGAGTTCTTGGAGATTTTGCAGTGGAAGATTGTTGTCTTTCTCCGGGGACCTCATTTTCCTTACAATGAGACTATCACATGAAATAGACTTGAAAATGTGTTAGTCTCAAAGTATTAGATTATAGAGTAACCTCCCCCTGAAGATGTGCATACAAGTTTTGAATACTTGTTGGAGACATGCACTTTGATTTGATATCAAAAGGGGCAAATTATCTATAATCCAAACTTTGGCACATATAAGTTAAATGATACAACTTGTAGAAATCAAAATTTTCAATTGATGCAGCATTTACTATGGAGTGATATAGTAGTTATGTGCCGTGCTTAAATAAATATTTTAAGCCATATAGGTTTGCTTAAGTGTATGAATTGAAAACAAGCAATCCTACCATATGATTCACCTAGTATGCATAATTTAAAACAAAGGTAAATAACAAATGTAATACTAGGCAAGAAAGGTAAACTAGATACAAGGTAAATAGATACGCATATCTAAAAACAAGAGATACAATAAATCTAGTTACCTTAGTCATGGGTGGGAAATTTGGGTCCAAAAATTTTCACTAACCTACTTGGCAATAAACTTGATCCAATATGATGTATCTCATGATATACATCCCGAATTTGCCAAGTCTCCAAATTTCCCGTAGACCTTTGGTCCACTCACTTCCCTTTCGAGATCCAAACCTTCTTGGTGCTTTTCATGGTTGAAATTATCTCCTTTGGCACCCAGATGCGTTTGGCCCCTTTTCCTTTGTTGGCTTGCTTGTTGGCCTTGATTGCTATCACCTTTCCATTCTTTTTCTTCTTGATCAAATATGGTGTAGCATCCTTTTTGTTCACCCTTTTGATGTAGGTGTTGGAGATTTTGCTTGATGGCTTTTGCTTGAGCTTTTGCCTTTGTTTATCCCCGGTCATCGCCTTGCATTGGAAAAACTTGTGGCCTTCCATGTGGCATAGCCTACAAATCACAGTTTCTCCCTCTACAAGCTTGTTCACTCCCGCAGTGGTGTTATCCTGTGGAGGTCGGATTTGTTTGGCTTTGCCTTTCTTGTCATACAAAGCCTTGCCAAGGCGAGCCACTTCTTGCTTTAATTGTTTATTTTCCTTTGCAACCTCATCCGAACATGTCTCTACAACAATATTCTCAACAACGACTTGGTTGCAGGGGTTAGAATCATCAATTAAATCAAAGTAGGAAGTAGAAGCATCTTTCTTAATTATTTCAGGTATTTCAAGTAAAGATGTTGCTGGGGTGCTACCAATGTTTTCTAGCTTAGTAGTTAGCTCATTATTGTGTATGCTAAGAATTTCCATTTTCTCTAGCAAATTTTCAATAGCTTCTTGGGAGCTAGCTAACTTAGCCTTAAGTTTTTCATTCTTTTTAATAAGGTTGTCATCGGTAGCAGTGGATGGAGCACTAGATTCTAATAGCTCAATTTTAGTTGATAGCTCACTATTTAAGTTTGCAAAAGTTTCAAATTTTTCTAGCAAACCTTTGTAATCATTTTGAGAGCTAACCAACTTATTTTTCAAAGTTTTAAGTTGAGCTTTTTGCTTAGTGCAAACATCCTGGAAAAATTCTACAGCTTCCGCAAGCTCATCTAGAGAGGGCTTTCCCTCACCTTCATCATCACTACTACTTTCATCACTAGAGGATGGAATGCTTTTGTTACCTCTTGCCATAAGGCATTTGTATGATGATCGTGATGATCGTGACGAGGACCGGTGGCTGCGCGTCCTTGGAGGTTCATCTTCACTTGAAGAATCATCCCAAGTTCTAACACTTGTTAGCGCCTTGCCTTTGCTCCTCTCCTTTTTGGGTTTGGCCATATTTGGACAGTTGTCCCTGAAGTGGTCCTTCTCCCCACATGCGAAGCATCCTCTCTTCCTTTGCTTTTTCCTGTCAATGTTAAAGAGAAGATCCTCGACCTGCAGGGGCACACCCATTAGATTAATCTTGCGGATCATCCTCATTACCTTTCCGACGCGTCGGATTGTTTCTTCGTCCTCGGAGGATGATGTGCATGGTTGATTATCTTCATCATCATCACTTTCTTCTTCTTTCTCTTCTTCGCTTGAGGAACTTGGAGTGGGGGCCTTCTTTTTGCCCTTCCTTTCATCACATGCAAAAGCATATGGTCTTGAGCAAGTTGGCTCCTCTCCCCGACTCATTTTTCGCGACATCTCAAAAGCCGCAATTTTCCCAATCACAATGGTCGGGGTCATGTTGCTCAAGTCCTCCATGTTGTGAAGGATGGTGATGATGCTCCCATATCTTTGTTGTGGTAGCAGGGAGATAATCTTCCTCACAATGTCCGCATCACCTAACTTATTAATGACAATCGAATTGAGCTCATTGATAATTAGATTCAAACGAGAATACATGTCTCTAACAAGCTCATCATCTTTCATGGCAAAAGAATTATACTCATTTAAGACTAGGCAATGTTTTTGCTCACGGACATTGGAAGTGCCGTCATGGAGCTCATGCAATTTTAGCCAAATCTCATTAGCAGTTTTCAAGGTAAATACTTGATTGAAAATATCCATGCTAAGAGATTCATACAAGCAATTTTTGGCTCTAGCATTTAAATGAATTTCTTTTTCCTCACTCGTGGTGGGTTTCTCGGGATTCTTGAGGGGTTTCATCCCGTCACGAGTGACTCTCCAAACACCTAGATCAACGGCCTCTAGGTAACAAGTCATTCTAGCACTATAGTATGGGAAGTTAGTGCCGTCGAAGTGTGGTGGCCTATGGGTATCCATCCCTTCCTCTAAAAAGCGTCGGCTCTTTTAGCGATGAAGCTAAAACGTTCCAAATGAGCCAAACCGGGCTCTGATACCACTTGTAGGAAACGGGTGACGCCTAAGAGGGGGGGTGAATTAGGACTTCTAAAACTTTTACTAAACTAGGCCACAATTAAATCCCTAGAGCAAAACCTATGCAACTAATCAAAACTAGAATGTGCAAACTAGGTTTTGTCTAAGTGTTGCTATCTCTACCGCAAAGGCTAAGTTTCAATCTACACTAAATAAGTATGATTACAAGATTGAAACTTAAATGCTTAATATAAATGCGGAAAGTAAAGAGCTAAGTAGAGAAGCAAACTCTCGTGGATGACGCCGGTATTTTTACCGAGGTATCCAGAACCACGCAAGGTCCCGACTAATCCTCGTTGGTGCCCCTACGCAAAGGGAAGCCCACGCGAGGGCCAAGCACCACGGTCGAGTAACTCCGTAGAGAGCCACGGGCCTTCTCCACGCGCAAGTGGTGCTCCGCTTCCGGCTCCTCTCGGACGCTCCCCGCCGTCTCCACTATCGAGCTTCCGGCCGAAACGCCGCGGGCCTCGTTCCCTCTGGTACACGGTGGCGGTCGTGACACAAACGCGGTTGTCACGGTCTCGCAAGACTCTCGCCCCACTCGGTACAATTACAACGACTCACGCAAGAGCCGAGGGGTTGTGAGGTTTATCTAAACTCACTCAACAATCTAGGGTTCACCTAGAGCAAGCGCTAAAGCGGTCTAACTAACCTAAGCACTTCGCAAAGTACCTACGCTAATCACCGAGTGTTTCTATTAAGCACTTGGGTGTTTGAGCACATAGAAATATGCACTATGTGTCTTGGTATGTTGCTTGGGCTCCCACACCTTCAAATGGCTGATTGGATGAAGTATATATAGGCCCCAACTCAACTAGCCGTTGGAAAGCAGACTGTTGTAAGGGTGGCACACCGGACAGTCCTGTCAGCCAACGGTGCGCCAACTGTGTGCCAACGGTGCGCCAACGGCGAGCCAACGGTGCGCCAACAGTGCACCAACGCTGTGCAGCCAACGACTAGTTCTGACACACCGAACAGTCCTGTCAGCCAACGGTGTGCCAACTGTGTGCCAACAGTGCGCCAACAGTGAGCCAATGGTGCGCCAACAGTGCGCCAATGCTGTGCAGCCAACGGCTAGTTCTAACACACCAGACAGTCCGGTGCACCAACAGTGTGCCAACGGTGAGCCAACTGTGTGCCACCGGTGTGCAGCCAACGGCTAGTTCTGACAGCTAGCCGTTAGGTGCATCGGACAGTGAATAGTGACTGTCCGGTGCACACCGGACAGTCCGGTGTCTTCTCTCATAAAACTCTGTTGGCTGTCCTGTGCGCCAACTGTGTGCCACTGGTGAGCCAACTGTGTGCCACCGGTGTGCCAACTATGCGCCACCGGTGAGCCAACTGTGTGCCACCGGTGCGCCAACTGTGTGCCACCGGTGAGCCAACTGTGTGCCACCGGTGCGCCAGCTGACAGCCCATCTTCTAGGTCTTCTGTATTTTATTCTTGGGCTCCTTTGGTCTTGAGTCTTGGACTTCTAAGCTCTTTTTATGTCTTCATTTGAGGTGTTGCATCCTCAATGTCTTAGTCCAATCCTCTTCGTATCTTGTGAACTATAAACATAAACACTAGCAAACACATTAGTTCACAGGTTGTGTTAATCATCAAACACCAAAACTCATTTAGCCAAATGGCCCGGGGTCCATTTTTCCTTACACCAGAGAACCCAAAAACGGCAGAAGTATGGAAGATGTATTTTGATGGCTCACTGAAGCTGCAGGGAGCGGGAGCAGGAATTCTCTTCACCGCACCTGGAGGCGAGCACCTCAAATATGCCCTCCAGTTGCTGTTTCCAGCCTCTAACAATGCAGCCGAGTATGAAGCTTTGATCCATGGATTGAACATCGCCATATCATTGGGCATCAAGAGATTGATGGTATACGGAGACTCTCTGGTAGTCATTAGCCAGATAAACAAAGAGTGGGATTGTTCAAACGATTCAATGGGAAAATACTGTACTGTCGTCCGAAAGTTGGAAGACAAGTTTGAGGGTCTGGAATTTCATCATGTAGAAAGAGATCGGAACACAGCAGCCGATGTACTATCCAAGTTAGGATCCAGTCGAACTCAGGTCCCACCCGGAGTCTTTGTGCAAGAAATACTACAGCCGAGTATCTCAATGAATCAAACAGAAGAATGCAACATTATAGATCAACCCAAATCAGGCTCTGTTGACTGGAGAAGGTCGATCATTAAGTATATAAAGAATGAGGAAGAACCAGACGACAAGAACTCGGCAGAGCGCATTGTCAGACAGTCGGCTCACTATACACTCATTGGGGAGACCTTGTACAGAAGGGGTGCATTAGGCGTCCTCATGAAATGCATTCTCTCGACCACTGGGAAGCAACTTCTGGAGGAGGTCCATGCTGGGCAATGTGGAATACATGCAGTCTCCAGAACACTAGTCGGGAAGGTCTTCAGGTCAGAATTCTATTGGCCAACAGCAAAGAATGATGCAGCCGAGTTAGTTCAGAGGTGCGAAGCTTGCCAATACTTGTCAAAACAACAACATCTGCCAGCACAGCAACTACAGACCATACCAGTAACTTGGCCTTTCGCATGCTGGGGACTGGATATGATTGGACCTTTCAAGAAAGCTCAAGGGGGATACACTCATGTATTGGTAGCAATCGACAAATTCACTAAATGGATAGAATTCAAGCCCATCGCATCTTTAACCTCTGCTAAGGCCGTGGAATTCATACAAGACATAATATTCAGATTCGGGATACCAAACAACATCATAACTGACTTAGGATCCAACTTCACAAGTTCAGAGTTCTTCGACTTCTGCGAGCAAAAGAGCATTCAGATCAAGTATGCGTCTGTAGCACATCCAAGGGCCAACGGGCAAGTTGAGCGAGCCAACGGGATGATACTGGAGGCACTCAGGAAAAAGGTCTTCGACAAGAATGAAAAGTTCGCAGGAAAGTGGATAAGGAAATTGCCCTATGTCGTTTGGAGCCTAAGAACCCAACCCAGTCGAGCTTTACATGGAAACACTCCTTTCTTCATGGTCTATGGGTCAGAGGCAGTGCTACCCGCCGATCTCAAGTTCGGGGCGCCAAGGTTGATCTTCGAAAACATAGCAGAAGTTGAAGCCACCAGGCTGGAGGACATTGATGTACTTGAAGAAGAACGGCTAAATGCGGTAATCCAATCAGCACGGTATCAGCAGACTCTAAGGCGCTATCACGACAAAGCCGTGCGGCAACGATCCTTCTCAGTAGGAGATCTCGTCCTCCGCCGAATTCTAACGGGGGAAGGACGGCACAAGGTGTCGCCCTTATGGGAAGGACCCTTCGTGGTAGCAGAAGTCACTCGGCCAGGATCCTATCGTCTCACTCAGATGGATGGCACAGAAGTCGGGAACTCTTGGAACATAGAACACCTCAGGAAGTTTTATCCCTAGCTGCATTTCGAAAGCTATCGGACGACGATGTACTCTGTAAAATGGAAATGTGTCATCAATAAAGAAAGGCTTCAAATATACTCAGTTTGTTCACGGTTGACATGCTCACGCTTACTCAACTCGGGGCGACCACTATGCCCTGCCAACGGAGCAATCGACTTAAGTCGGCAACGACTTAAGGCGGTGCAACATGCTCACGCTTACTTAACTCGGGGCGACCACTATGCCCTGCCAACGGAGCAATCGGCTTAAGTCGGCAACGACTTAAGGCGGTGCAACATGCTCACACTTACTTAACTTGGGGTGACTACTATGCCCTGCTAACGGAGCAATCGGCTTAAGTTGGCAACGACTTAAGACGGTGCAACATGCTCACGCTTACTTAACTCGGGGCGACCACTATGCCCTGCTAACGGAGCAATCGGCTTAAGTTGGCAACAACTTAAGGCGGTGCAACATGCTCACGCTTACTTAACTCGGGGTGACCACCATGCCCTACTAATGGAGCAATCGGCTAAAGTCAGTGGCAACTTAAGCCGGTGCCACATGCTCATGCCTATGCAATTCAGGGTGACCACTACGCCCTATTAACAAAAATAAACGACTTAAGCCAGCAGCGACTTAAGGCGATCTGACGTAATTATGATTACTCATACAGGGATGACTTCTATATCCCGCAAACAAATTTCATAATCATCGCGCGTCATTTCACCACTGCAAATCTACGAACTGATGAATTCTGAGACAATAAGAGAGTAATTATATCATTCGAATGCTGAACTGATATCCTCTAACAAATACTCAATCATGCTAACCGCGCGCTCAAAGCACGCAAAATGTTTCTCTATTTCGCAATGTCTTTTTCAGGAGCGACCGACGAAGAAGGGCGACTCGAGGAATCAGGGGCAGCATTCACATCAGCCCTTATGTCTTCAGGAACAACCACGCCGGGTCTCCTCATCAAGATCCGTCTCGCCCGAATAGCCTTGTCCATGGCTCTGTCGCGCTGAGCTTTGAGAGTAACAGAAGTTTCTTCGGCAACTTTAGCAGCCAGTCGAGCAGTTTCTAACTCCTGGACAATGGATTTTTTGGAAGCTCGGAGTTCTTTGATAGTAGCATCCTTTGCTGATATCAACTGCTTGAGCCGGGTTACCTCATCCATGGATTCCTGTAGCTTACAACGTTGGAGGTCTAATTCTTACATGGTGAAGCGATGACTTCTCTCCAAGATAGTCAGCGAGTTGCTAGAATCACGATACAACCTTTCAAGATTGTCTCTAGAAGCAGCAAGGATGCGTTTTTCTTCCTGCAAACAAAAGTCAACCCCCTCAAACACCAAGCAAGTAATGGCAGCACAACAAGGCAAAGCGCAGTTTCATAAATCACCTTTTCAGAGTCGAGCTGAGCATGAAGAGAAGAACTCAGTGCATTGGCGTCATCTAAGGCAGCGGAAACCTGACCCAACTCAACCTGACTCTGAGAGTACTTTTCCTCAAAGTCAGAGCATCGCTGGGCCAATTCAGCCTGATCTCGGGTATGTTTTTCTTCAAGAGTGGAAATCTGCTGAGTCATGCCTAGCAGGAGATAATCAAACAAAATAATGGTCAAAATATAGAGCAGTCTACAGTGAAGGCAAAGAAAAGCAAAAGGGCACTAACCAGTGTTGGTTGCCTCCAATTCAGAGATACGATGTTGAAGCGACACTGGATTCCAACATGTAAGTGACGAAGCTACTTCTGGGATAGAAGCACCCTGTAGCCTCAGTTGGCCAGCCATCCCATCCACCAAAGCCTGATGAGGAAAACAGATGAGTGTAATGACAGCAGTTCACACAATGTGAAAACCAAGCTAAAATACATCACAGTACCTGGAGGTTGGAAAAGAACGAAGGGAGCCCCAAATCAGGAGAGATCAGTTGATAATCAGGCGTGAGGCCACCACCCGAAGCAGCTCGCAACGAACCAGTAGGAATCAGCTCGGTGCCTTCAACAGAGCCAAACACTCGATCAGCGGGGACGCTGCCCTCTAAAGCGACTCCCTGGTCCACGGTTTGGGCTACCACCATACAGCCAGAGTGTGGAGGAGATCCCGCATGAACGTCCATGGAAGTACAGGAAGGAGACCCTGCTCGAGCACCCTCGGGGGCTGGGTCATAGTTTGCACTGCCCACTTGAGCCGGATCATCCCCGACAGCACCCTCGGGGGCTGGGCAGTGGCTTACCCTCTTCACCCGAGCCAAGTCATCCCTGGCGACATCCTCGGGGGCTGGGCATGTGTCAGCACCATTCTTGAGGTCCAAGCTCTCTGCAGTAACCACCTCTAAGGTTGACGGGCCCTCAGTTACTTCCATAGGACCAGGACGATCCAAGTCAGTCTCCCGACCCTCGAGATCGCGCTCTAAGGTCGACGAAGCACGGGATGACCTCAACCCAGCATCAAGCACGTCAGCGCAAGCCTCCATTGCACCATCATCCACTGGCTCCGATAACAAGTCCTCCGGAACCATATCCTCGAGAGTCTGATCAAAATTGGCCAGGGACAGTTCTTGCAGACCAATGAGAGCAGACACAGCAGGAGAGGGAACTCCACTACTTTCACCGCTAGCAATGAATTGCCGACTGTTTTTCCGAGTCAAAGGAACTTCATTTTCTCCCTCCTCATCATCCACATTAGCAACACAGGCAGCACCCCCATTGGGATCAGCAACTGATTCGGGACACCCATTGGGTTCAGCGTCAGTAAATTCAGTCGCAAGCACTTCTTCAGCATCAGGAACCGAAGTACCAACGTCCCGACCCAAACTGGGTACCTACCGAAGGCGTCTCCTTTTCTTTTTCTGTTCATCAGCAGAAGGATCGGATGGATTGGCTCGGCAAGGGCGCCTCGGGCGAGTACCAGCAGATTTCTGAGTATCTAAGGTCACACCAGCCTCTGGGAGGGGCGCCACCACCAATGCCCCAGCAGGAGCAGCGTCAGAAGAGTCCTCAGCCAGCAAATCAAGCATGGCACCTATCTCCGCATCACTAGGGTTCAGGGGCACCTCAAAATAAACCTGCCGTTCATCATCATGAATTCCCCCGAGTGTGGCAACCAAGGCACTAACTTCTTCAGCAGAGGGCCGCACTCTAAGGCCCAAACTGTCGTCAATAGCAGGAGGATTCGACACAAAAAGAGTGAAGGCTTTGGGAGGAGGCAAGTTCCAGGCCGAGTATGCCACTGGAGCACCAACATTTGACACCTTACCCCTAAGGATCATCTCTAGTCGACTCACCAAGTCTGCAGAAGGAATTCTTCTGTTAGTAACCCGAGTTGAGTCGGTTAGCCCTCGATACAGATAAGCTGGGTAGGCCCTGTCTTTCAATGGCTGAATATTCTTGAAAACAAAATCAGTAACCACAGCTTCAGCAGTCAGACCCCTCTCTTTCAGCAGTCCAACTTCAGCTAGCAACACACCTGCTTCGGCTACTTCCTGATCTGTGGGAGACTCGGTCCAGCTTGGGGTGCGAACGTCCGGCTGTCTTCCCGACCGGGAGGGGAGAGAATTCCCATAATTCTCAATTATAAACCATTCCAGGCGCCATCCCTTAATACTGTCCTTGAGAGGGATCTCGAGATATTCAGTTTTCCTCCCGCGGCGCATCTCCAAGCGGGCACCCCCGACCAACTGGTGTTGTCCCTCGGCCATCCCAGGGCGACAATGATATAAGTATTTCCACAGACCGAAATGCGGCAGCACGCCAAGAAAGGCCTCACATAAATGAACGAAAATGGAGATTTGCAGAATTGAATTGGGATTCAAATGGGTCAAGTTAATGTGGTAGAAATCAAGGAGGCCACGGAAAAAGGGAGAGATGGGAAGGCCAAGGCCGCGGAGAAGGAAAGGGGCGTAAACAACGGACTCATGGGTATCCTCCGTCGGAACAGTAAATCCATGGCAAATCCGCCAAGAACAGAGTTCTCGCGGAGGAAGAACCCCGATGGATACGAGGTGGAGAAGTTCAGTTTCAGAAATGACGGACATGTGATTACCTGCGAAAGGCAACTGGCTGTTGGGGTCGATTGGAGGAATCACCGCAGCAGACGAGCTCGAGGTCTTCCTCTTGGGTGCCATCTCGATTCTACCAGCAAGCAGGGTGGGAGGCGAATGGCGGAGAGGAATCGAAAGCGGGAAAGCAAGAACTAGGGCACGGAAAGCAAAGGCGGCTAAAAGCGCAGCACTTAAGGGATATTCTCGAGCCAGATACCGTTTCAAAAAGTGTCCAGTCATCACCCGACACCCGGTGGTTATTTCCAAAACCCCAGCATGCCACATGGTCACCCGGCAGTTATCTCCAGAACACCGGTGCGCCACCTCATCACTCGGTCATCATCCTCTAAGTGGCTCGCGCGGCCTGCTATCAGTCGGCGCTACCTCCAAAACGCTGCTATCGTGTTTAGTCGCTCGGCATTACCTCTAAAACGCCGACGTTACCCTCCAGTCACTCGGCGTTACCTCTAAAACGCTGCTATCGTATTCAATCACTCGGCGTTGCCTCTAAAAAGCTGATATAGTGATCAGTTGCTCGGCGTTGCCTCTAAAACGCCGACATCACCCTCCAGTCACTCGGCGTTACCTCTAAAACGCTGCTATCATATTCAATCACTCGGCGTTGCCTCTAAAAAGCTGATATAGTGATCAGGTGCTCGGCGTTGCCTCTAAAACGCCGACATCACCCTCCAGTCACTCGGCGTTGCCTCTAAAAAGCTGATATTGTATTCAATCGCCCGACAGTTATCTCTAAAACTCCGATATTGTGTTCGATCACTCAGCAGTTACTCTAAAAAGCGCCGACACCATCTACAAAGTTACTCGGCGGCTACTCCTAAAAAGCATCAGTTTGATGCCCGAGTTATTCATTTACTGTCTCAAAGGAATCAGTTTCACAAACGAGCAAGACAAGTCATAAAGGAGAAGCCAACATCATTCTTTCATTAGAAGGGAAGATAGCGCACTTACAAATCAACTCTTTACGAGTTGATACTTCCCTATTACTACTACATTACATTACTACTACTACTACACTACGCTATACTATTCTACATTACTACTACATTATTCTAACTATACTATACTAATATCTAAAAAACCAGTGGCATCTAGCCACTGGCCCTGTTGCTGCCGCCCCTGGTGCTGCCCCTGCTGCTGCCGCCCCGGTTGCTGCCCCTGCTGCCGCCGCCGTCACCGTCCTTGCTGCCGCCGCCGCTGCCCCTGCCGCTGCCGTCACCGTCGTCGCCGCCATTGTCGTCGTCGTCGTCGTCCTCGTCCTCGCCGCCGCCGTCCGAGTCCTCCTCATCCGAGGAGTACTCCGACCCATCCGAGCTCTCGAGCCCGGAGCGCTCGACGGCCCGGATGTACGACCAGACCTCCGCCGCGAGCCCCTGGGAGTCGTCTGAGTCGTCAGACGACTCACGAAGGGGGACGGGAGCCGGAGACCCCTCAGACCCAGAGGAGAACTCCTCCTCTGAGTACTCCGAGTCACCAAACTCCTCCGATGGAGGAGTTGGCTCACGCTTGCGCTTGTTGTTCTTGCCCATGGTGGAAGCAGAAGGGAGAGAAGAGAGGAAAGCAGCAGAAGAACAGCGAAGAGATGTGAAAAAGCCAGAGAGACAACGACGTTACTTATAGAAGGAGAAGACAATCGCTCACCTCCAACCGCGGTCACTGAACAGTCGCAAAGCATTCAATAAGCACTTCAACCCGTCTGAAGACACGTCAGGCGGCTGACGCCATTTCACGCAACACAACACCCATTGGGACTCCAGTCAACAGCGCGGAGGATATGATTACACCGCCGTCACATCACATTACTACTCAGAAGCAGCCGGCTAAAACACTCAGCGTACCAAACCGTCCCTTGCCCACACCCATTGGGGGGGACGCCCATGAATTATCAGTATATTTTTCAAAGTGGTCACATCTGTGCAGGGCACGCAGTGAATACCTCAAAACAAAAATGAGATATCAGTGAGGATTAGAGGAAAGCCAAATATAGCCAGTGAAGTACAAAATATGGTCGACAGAAGCGACTTGAAGACTAGACAGAGAACGTCCATCAAAAGTCCAATCAGTCACAGAGCAAATAAATTACACTACCTAGCAAGATATGGATGGATTGCGAACTCGGCTGCAAAAGACAAAATACATGCTGACCTCTGAAGCATAATATTGATGACATAGTGCGGATGACATCATGCCGATTTTTTACAAGCAGAAAGGATAATCTTCAGCAAAAAGACACAAAAGGAAGACCTTCGAGTGGATTATCCTCAAAAATCCACTTGAAGCTCGGGGGCTACACCCATTAGGTGCACCTCCGGTGCACCCCATGAATCATCATTCCAAGCCAAGATAGTGCCGACTCCTAACGCATGGGACAAGATTAAAGATAAATCTAGCACTCAACCGAAATGCAGGAGTAAAAATGGGAATAATTTTTGGTGAAGACCTTCGAGTAGATTATTTTCTAAAAATCTACTCGAAGCTCGGGGGCTACACCCATTGGGTGCACCTCCGGTGCACCCAATGAAGTTTAGGGTCCTGCAAAGCGAAATGTCGACCTCTAAGGCACGGGTACGAAATAAAGCTTCGGTTTGAGAAGGATCAAAAGCAGGGGGAAACAGTAAGAAGTCGTTCTCTTCAAATCACCTACAAGCTGGACCTGGGATCTTTGGGCTGATTACTTCTAAATTAACCCAAAGATCGGGGGCTTGTGGGGGACAGATATCCCCCGGGTCCACTAAAAGAGTAAAAGACCTCACGAAAGGCCCAAGGGTCCAATAAATCGTGAGGCCATTCTTTCGTGGGCCTGGGGAAGAATAATCAGCAGAGCAGGTTGACACGAGGCCGGATCGGTGTAAACCTGGACGGTCCACAATGTCGAGCGAGCGATCGCAACAGAGATCCGACTTTCCCGCGCTGGAGCTCTCATGCAACGAGGCCACGCGGGGATAGGTCGGCAGAATCATAGGGAGATAGACTCGAGCAGTTCACTATTTTTTAGGTGCACGTTGTTATCATATCCACATGTATTGCTCCACGGTCGAATATATAAGGCCTAGGGGGCACCCCTTCGAATCGATCGATCCTACTACTTAGCCCCCACTTCAACTCTCGGCATTCTCAATTCAGAGAGCTCTCTTGTAACCTCATTCACCCAGCATACTCACCAGGACGTAGGGTGTTACGCATCTCTAAGCGGCCCGAACCTGTAAACATTGTCTACTGTCCCACGTGCAATTGGCACGAACCATTTTGCTACAGTCGTCGACACCATCCTACTCCTAAAAACACCTTGAGGGGTAACCCCGGGTGTGCGGTCGGATCCAAAACACCGACAGAAATATATGGTTTCTAGTGGCGGTTTTCTTAAGAAATCGCCTGTAGAAATCGATTTCTAGTGGCGGTTTTCTTAAGGAACCGCCACTAGAAATCATTTTTATCCTTAATTTTTCGAGTTTTTCAAACGACCTCGTATGATAAAACTATCAAAATAAAAGTTGTAGATCTCTAAAAATTATAAAACTTTGTAGTTGATAACTTTTTTATTTGAAATCATTTCGGCTCTCAAAAATTGTATCTAAATTTGTCAAATTTAAAATTCAAATTTTGCAAACGACCTCAGATGAAAAAAGTGTCAAAATGAAAGTTTTAGAACTTAAAAAATTATTCAACTTTGTAGTTGACAACTGTTTTATTTGAATTCGTTTACGGTCTCAAACAAGCAATTTACACTCAGTTAGTTGTAATATGTGAGCAACAAAACTACACACTAAACACAAAGCATGCCATAGCCGGAGTGATAGAGGAGGATACGCGTGAGGCTGAGGTCAGGGATTCGATTCCTAGCAACTGTATAATGCACGAAAAATTCCGCGACCTGCGACTTCGACGGAGACGAACAGGTGGGTGGGCGGGCCGCGAGGTCTCCCTAATAAAAATATTTTTTACTATTTTTAAAATCTGTTTTATGTTTCCTGGAAACGATTTTCACTAGCGGTTTTATTACGCCGACCGCCAGTGAAAATCGATTTTCACTGGCGGTTCTCAGTTACCCGCCTGTAAAAATAGTGATTTCTACTAACCCTTAGCACTGGCGGTTACGAAAAACGCCACTGTAAATAGGTTTACGACCGCCACTATAGAGCTTATCTGTACTAGTGTTTCTCGATGGTACCAACACCAAACCACAGTGCAGTTTATTCCAGCAGCGAATTCTGCTACAAGTGCATAAATCAATGAATTCCGATACGAATGCTAAGTGTTCACACGGAGAATGCAGTCTGTGGCCATACAGGGCAGCACATTACACAGGATGTCTTCAGAACTTTGAGGTGAGAAAGGGTTCCTGAACATCAACATCAAGGAGCTATGTTCGAATTTCCTGAGGGTTTATACTGACATCCGCGCAAGTTTCTCGATTTCTTTGATGATTAAAATGGGGCACATTATTAGCGCTCCAATGCACATCACTCAGAAATCTTAACATCGAGTTCCAATCATCATATTCTGTTACTCTATTACTAGCATCGATTGCTTGGACACAGAATAGGGTTAGGGTTAAGTTAGAATTAGGCAATACAGTAGTAATACCTTTGCTAGTGGGGAGATTGTGGAGTAGCTTCAACAGTTCTCTGTGATTGTCAGCCAAAACCTGAGATAATCTCACGAGGTTTGTTTGGATTGGCAACAAATACCTGCATCCGCGTAGTGAAAATGAACCTTCCAAAAAATGGCAACAACATAGTGCTCACACAAAGCTATGATTAATTCAAACCAACAGCTATCCAACGTAAAACCGAAAGGGTAAACGTATACCTTCAAAATGTGGAACGAACATATCCTGATATTTTTGGTTGAATCCTACAAAAGACATTAGATAGTACTCCCTCCGTTCTTTTTTATTTGTCGCGTTTTAGGTCAAAAATAAACTAGCGGCCGACAAATATTCGAGAACGGATGTAGTACTTAGTAGAGGCATTAAAAAAAGAATGTGTATAGCATGAAAAAGATGGCCACTAGTTATGAAGATGAAAACAAACTATCTATGACCAACCTGTGTTGTTTTCATCACTTGTCTTAAAAGAAGAAAATTTGTAGCGCTGGCTACTTGGCAAGTGTGTATATTTGGACTACTTTTTTTTTCTCTCGAACAACGCAGGAGATCTGCGTGTCATTTCATTTAAGAAGGAATATTTGAACTACTTTTGTATTAGAAACTATGAGAACTGCTCGAATACTCACTGTTAGATACAAGATAACTGGGGTACCCAAGCAATACATAAATAGCTCAGAGAAATAAAATGGTAGTATTCAACATGAACAATGGTGCTATGCAATTTAGTTATAAACAGAAAGCCATTTAGATCTGAATGGCCGGATCTCTGGCAGTCACTAAAGAACAATTGCAAGAGTATAGTTCTGCACGTATATCTTAGGGTGCGTTTGGTTGGGGAACCAACTAGGATAGACGGCTCCATTCTAGTTTCTAAGAATTGAGCCATTTCATTCGGTGTTTGGCAAGCAGAACGGAACCGATCTATTTTTTGTTTTTTGTTTGGTTGAAGAGTAGAATAGAGCGAAGCCGCTCCGTTCATTGTTTAGTTAGAGAGCCATATGACTGTGGAGTGGAGGAGAGGGAGGAGAGCGCTCACGTCCGTGAGAGCGCTCACGTCCAGTCGTTTTGGTGGAGCGAGAGCATCCCAAATATTTACCATATATAGACTCCAGGAGTCGCTCCACTCTCCTCCGTTGAAACCAAACATCAAAAAAATAAGAATGGAGCCGTTCCATTCCTCTCCATTTCATTCCCCTCCGCTCCTTAACCAAACACACCATTAGTCTCTGAGGATGACCTTTGCTTGGCAAGATATCCAAAAGCCAAAGCAGGATCTCTCATCTATTGTGCTAATAACAACCGCCATTTTTCACAAGATAATGGCACGAAAATGCCATAACTACTTAAGTGAAAAATCAAGAAACAGAGGAAATGAGAAGGGTGATCAATATCATTGCTGATTCTTTAAATATAAGCAGGGAACTTATACTCTAATACCTTCAGAAGACCCACCATAATGTTTAAGTAACGAACTTCGAAAATGAAACTCTTCACTATTGAGCATTTGGGGCCTCTAACAGAAACTCTGAAAGAAACTGGCATGCAGCAAAGTGCCTTAAAGCATCGTATTTTTGTACCCTACAAGAAATTGCAATTTAAATAGTCTAACCTTCACCGATTGTCTTTGTGTAGAGTCAAAACTGCGCATGTTTACAATGGATCGGCGCTTCAAAACTTTAGCAATACAAAAGAACAATTATTCATTAAAAGCCAAACCAACCTATGCAAAAGATGACACGGAAGAAGATACAAAATGCAAGGAACAGGGTGGAGCAAAACTATTGGTCCTCTTATTTATTTGGAATAAACATTAAAATTATGAATTTCATTCGTTCTACATAAAGGTATTATTTGGCTGACCTGTTCATAATTTGAGCTCAGGAATTCAGAGACTTGATCTTCATGTTTGGTTAGCAAATCCTGCAAGTATCTTGTCAACAGCAATCATCAATCCTGAAGAAGCAAACATAAATCCATTTTTTTATTTTAAAGATCAAATTGACAATCATCAATCCTGAAGAAGCAAACATTTTTGTGTATTTGTCTATGAATCTTGTCAATCCTCTCATTATAATCTTGTCAACAGCAATCATCAATCCTGAAGAAGCAAACATAAATCCTTTGGTTGTCAATAAGGAATAAGTGTTGGACTGTTGATAGGCTTCAAATGAGAGGATTGCAATACCTGGTGTGTCCCCTATGTGATCAAGAGCAAGAAACAACCCAATATCTCCTTTGCACTTGCAGTTTTGCTAGACAGTTTTGGCATCATATTTTGTCGCTCATGGGACTGGGTGATCTCACTTTTGATATTGATGAGATCTCTTTTGCTGTGCGGTGGGGAAAGGCTCTTAAAAAAGTGCATAAGAGCAGGATAAAAGGCTTCAATAGTGTCATAATTCTAGGGGCTTGGTGCTTATGGCTTATTCGTAACAAGGTTGTTTTTTATGGAGTGAATCCTTCCATTAGCACTGTCAAAAGACTGTTTTAGATGAATTGATTTGTTGGGATAAGGCGGGTGCTAAGCATCTTGAGAGTCTTCGGCTTGCAGTTGCCTTAAATAGGGTCTTGGCTACTTCTAGTGCTACAGTTTAGACTAGTCGGGTCTGCCTTATCCTTTGCTTATGTTTCTTCTCTTGTGTTGTTGGAGAGGAGGCATGGGTGTTAGGTTCATGGTGCTTACTGCTTACGTCCAGTTTTTTCTGCACTCCGGGCTTTGTACTCTGGTCCATTTTAGACCTTTTCTCCTCTCTTAATATAATGATGTGCAACTCTCTTGTGTGTTTGAGACTTTGAGCCTTTGAGGAAAAAAAAATAATGCAAGTAGAAGTGGTAAAACTATCGCATATACTACAAATGCATTTCACAAACAAACACACAAAATAATTCAACTATGCAAATATAAGTGGTAAAAATAAATAGCCATAGGAAGCAATCAGTTATCTATATATTTCTGCAATTGCATTCCCATTTTCCAGCCAAGAAACGAATCAGCATGCTCCAATTCCCTGTGTTCCAATCCAATTCATAACTTCAGAAACAGGCCTTACCAAACAACAAGGAAATCCAGAAGATCAAAATGATTTTCAATATACTGGAGCAACATAACTCCGCCTACGTTGTCTCAACATAGCAGGTCCGAAGCCCTAGTAAAGGAAGAGAAGGGTTGTGATAGGCTTGGCGAACCAACGTTGAATATAGCTATTCTCGTGGAGACAAGACACAGAAGAAATCCGTTGGGGCACCAATAAGGCTAATAACACAGTGAAAAAGGTTGTCACATTCAATTTGTGAATATACATACCTCCCAACCCTTTCTTTCTTCTATTAATGCAATGATATGCAGTCCTCCTGAATTTCAGAAGAAGAAAAAAACATACTTCCCAACCCAAGGAAGGAAGATTCTGAACAAAGAAGGAAATAACACCCTCCTTGCAAATCTCAAGGGCTATCTGCAGAACCTGCTCTTGATTTGGTTCCACTTCTCCATCACCACTTCACCAGCAAGTGTATGCCTAAACATAAGTATGTTTTTCTAGCATCCTCAAGAGCCTAACAGGAGCATGCACAAATTCATGAGCAACATGTTTTTTGTACCATGGTGTTCACTGCTCAGTGCACAAGAAATCTATACAGGGGCTACACATCAACCAGAGAACAACTAAAACTGTAAATTAAATAAGTAAACAGGTTCTCACTTAAAGCTGGCTCAACATACATATCTAATTATCTATTTCCATGCGAACAGTGTTGAAAAGAACATGACAGAAGTGCAGATTCGGAAGTGATCTGGCTCTTGCAGTTGTTGTATGTCAAAGATCAATGCTATGTTGCAAACAGATCACAACTGCTAACTTATACATGTGGTGAACAAGTAAGACCAAGTGTCATCTCACTGTCATGATTAACTTGATAACTACATCAAACAAATGAGTGTAGAACCAAACTTTCATTACCACCACCTACATGGAGGCACAAATGTGCAATCCAGTGGCAATTGCAACCTCACAGTCCTCATTACAATCCACTAGTCAGTTGTTTTCTGAAGCTTTGAGCGACAAGCTAAAGAGACAGACCAACCACCCTGACAATTAACAAAGTATCAGGCAATGCCTCCATCAATACCAGCAATCTCTCCTTCTACTTGCCGATGTCAAGCAACATTCGTCAACTGCCAGAGAATTGGAGTACTGTCAGTGTGTCACCAAGAAAAGGGAGTCTACAAAAAAAACACGACTCCATGGGACTCCGCACAAGTCCAGAAACAAAAGCAACTCAACCTCGTTGACAGGACCCAAGATGACCCGGTTGGGGGGTGGACGAGACGCTAGCGGCGAGCCTGCAGTCCTGCACACGCGGATGGAATGCGGGAGCAAGATGTTGGAGGGCCGCGCATATACCTTCGCGCCGGTCATGGTGTCTAGGGCGACGAGGGGGGTCCTTGACGGAGCGCGCGATCTGCTGCGGCTACGGGCGCGCTGTTACGGAACAACAAGGACATCTCGCCGCTATGTTACGGCTGATGGCCGGCACTGCAGTAGTAGAGGAATTGTTGAAGATTGTTGTTCAGTTGAGGATTAGGAAAGAGGTGGCAATAGCCTTCAGTGTCAGGAACTCAGGATTGAGTATTGAGCCGTTATTGGGCCATGCAAGCGGAGAGTAGGACGACACATTTTACCCGTCTAAAAGGCTTAGGCCTTGTTCGGTTACAAGAAAATAAATCTCACTAAAGATTTAATCTAGGCCTAAATTGGGTGAATCCATATGTCACACACAATCTTATGGTGGAATTAAATCCATCATTTAATCAATGTATTTCTCAAAGCTAGCTATTCTTTTGATCCATGTATTCTAATATAAACATATGTAATATCTTCATGAATTTGTTCCATACCTAATGAGCTATGGGTAGAATCCATGTCTTCCATAGTTTAAAAAATTCTCAAATCCTTGGGTTATAATCCATGATGGGTTTAACCGAATAAAAAAATTAAATAGGCTTGGATTATTTTGGGGCATGGATTGTGGCATGGATTTAATTCCAATTCATGCTAATCTAGAGTTGGATTGGTGTAAACGAACAAGGCCTTGTAAGGTGCGGATTTTGGTGTGAAATTGTACCCACGGGTACGTGTGCGAGCTTGGTTTTCAATCGATAATTTTTTTTCGCGCGGGTATGAAAATATTATACACGTGCCCGCAAATCCGTGTACTCACAATAGTTATATATGTGTATGGATGTAATTATATATGTGTGTGTATATGATATATATCTGTGTGCGCGCGCGTGTAATTATGTGCTCGCGGGTATACCCATGGGTTTGTGACAATCTAGGGTCATAGGTATGGATAATATATTATACCTGTCGTGGGTAATAGGTACGGCTGCGAGTTTAATATTAAACCCGCGAATACGGATTTAAAAACCCTCTACTCGTGAGTTTTAAACTTATTGCCATCCCTATTAAAGAGAGAGGTTATGTAACGAGGCTTATGCGTAGCTAAAAGATAGAGAAACAAAAGTTTTGAATGAATTTTGAAGTAGCTTAAGGTTGTCAATGATGCAAAATCATTCATTAGTTTTTTGTTATTTTCTATAAATGATTAAATCTGTTGTCAAAGGTGTCGGCAAAATTCGTGAGTCGTCACTGCGGTGCAATGCACGTGCATATTATTTTCTGAAAAGGATCAAAACCGTACACCGTAGCCCATAGGCGTGAGCTAAAATTCATGACCTGGCAACTACGTACACATGTTAAAATGGGCCGCCCGGCAGTGGGGCCCATGACCTGGCACGAATACGATATGGTCAAACTAGAAGCGTGTGCGGGCTGGCCTGGCTCGATAGCCATGTTGGTCTTTGGCCAGTCGTCTGGCTAGCGGTGCACGCACAGGCCCGATCCGCTTAAGTGACTGGTTTTATAACGGTCAGTCTGTTTTTATGTATAATACTAAAGATTCTGTTATTGTATGAGCATTTTGAATTGTGATATGTATTTTTATATGTATCTAAAATTATTTATCTAAATATGTATCTAAAATTATAAATATAACTAATTGAATCTAAAATAAGTTTGAATATTGCCTTTAAATTCTGAATTTTGGAGTTCTTTTGTTTACAGGTCTGGGTCCAATCCGGCATGATAGGCCCACCGTACCTTTGGCCAGACACGGTCCGTGTAAGAATAACAATGCTAGGTCTAGGCTGCGTCAACCTGTCCGCGGGTCGGGTCGGCACAGCACGATATTGAACTGTGTCAGGCTTAGGCTGGTACCCCTCATATCGAGCCCAGTCGTGCCCGAGCTGGCCCGTTGAACATATATAGACCTAGGTGCATCTCCTTGACTTGACATATACATAAGTGATAATTTTTTTGGGGCTTTTCCCTATGACAAATTATTCGATGAAGGGCAACATGGTCTTGATTTTCCTTTTGTGTTCTCTCTCGGCGTGTTGTTCAGTATAGAGATGGCAATAGAAAATTCCCCTTCCATACCCATTTATGTGATAAAAAAATTCCCGCGAGGATCCTCACGAACGCTTGCGGGGGACATTTCTTCTCCAACTCTATTCTCCGCGGGGATAAATCAACGTAGGGGATCCACATCCCCACTTAAATTATAATTAGATCGTACTTCATTTGTTATTAATGTAAAACATTGTCACTTATACACATCGTTAGATCTAAAAATCATTATGTGTACATTAAAATGAATATATTTGTACAACGAGTGATCTCTTGATAAGGTAATTATTTATTTTTATCATTAACTATTACATAAAAACATTGTCACATTTAAGTTTAATGGGTCTCCACGGGGATGGGGAATGCTTTAACCATTCCCGTCCCCGTGACAAAAAAATCCCACGTCCCTGTGACAAAAAAATTCCCGCGATGATCCTCACGAACGCTTGTGGGGGACATTTTTCCCATCCCTGTTCCCCGCGGGGATAAATAAGCATTGGGATCCCCATCCCCACTTAAATTATAATTAGATCGTACTTCATTTGTTATTAATATAAAACATTGTCACTTATACACATTGTTAGATCTAAAAATCATTATGTGTACATTAAAATAAATATATGTGTACAACGGGTGATCTCTTGATAAGGTAGTTATTTATTTTTATCATTAACTATTACATGAAAATATTGTCACATTTAAGTTTAACGGGTCTCCACGGGGATGGGGAATGCTTTAACCATTCCCGTCCCCGTGACAAAAAAAAATTCCGTGTCCCCGTGACAAAAAAAAATTCTCGCGATGATCCTCACGAACGCTTGCGGGGGACATTTCTTCCCCATCACGGTTCCCCGCAGGGATAAATCAGCGTTGGGATCCCCATCCCCACTTAAATTATAATTAGATCGTACTTCATTTGTTATTAATGTAAAACATTGTCACTTATACACACCGTTATATCTAAAAATCATTATGTATACATTAAAATGAATATATTTGTACAACAGATGATCTCTTGATAAGTTAATTATTTATTTTTATCATTAACCATTACATGAAAACATCGTCATATTTAAGTTTAACGGGTCTCCACGGGGATAGGGAATGTTTCACCGTTCCCGTCCTCGTTTATCCGTCGGTGGATAATTTTTTTTCCGTTTACTTCTCCGTGGGAAAAAGAAACTGTCATGCCATCCCCATGCCAGGAATTCCATGCGGGAAATCGGGAATCGGGTCCTCATTATACCATCTTTAGTTCAGTAGCATGCAACTCGGTTTTGTTAGTGTGTAGTATCCCCATCCTAATCGATCTCTTTACAAATTACAACACACCACCAACCCGCCAGATCTGATGACCCCATGAGATGATGACCTATAATATATACAATACAAAAACGACGACGTACGTAGGATCTCGGATCGACTAACAAACCCAATGAAGACGTACGAGAGGAAGAGCGAGCGAGTGAGGTGTCTCGATCGAGACATGCACGATTATTCCCCTCCAGCCGACCTTTTACACACGTACGTACGATTGGCTGATATCATCCACGCATGCATCGATCTTCCGCCAATGCAACTCACCGTCTCCTCGATCTCCTCTCAGCAATATACGTACAATCCTTCGTCGCTCATCTTGATCGGAGTAGCTAGTTCTCTTCTGAAATGATGCATATGCCCTAGCTGCTCGCTGCCGTGTGCACACACCTCCTCCTCTTGGATCGATCGTCTCCCTCCTCGCCGTCAGCCGCCGTCGTGCCCCGGGTCGATCTCGATCGTTGACCCATGCATGGCCGCCAAGACCCCCGCATTCCGGTGTAGCTTGCTTAGCATGGACGGACGGGTCACTCTACTACTCCTCCAGCGCGGTGGCCGCGGCCTTGTAGAGGTCGTAGGGCGCCCAGAGGTAGTCGACGGTGCAGGGCTTCCGGGAGTCGAGCCGCAGCCAGGGCTTGCCCTTGCCGCTCCAGTGCAGCAGGCTGATGGGGCCCGGGTGCAGGCTCCGGCACCTGCCCTCGACGTTGTCGCCGCCCAGGCCGTGCTGGTTCCAGCGGTGGTCCACGGGCCTGATGTCGCCGGCGAGCACCAGCAGGAACGGAGGCAGCGACCCCAGGTGGTAGATCCGCTTCCGCTTCTGCACCGCCATCCACTCCTCCACCCGCCGGGTGTACCCTCCCCGCCGCCAGCGCGCCACGTCCATGACCATCACGCCCGTGTTGAAGTAGCAGGGGCGGCGGTCCCGGAAGGCGGCGCGCAGCTCCCGGTCGGACCAGAAGGCGTCGGTGAAGTACTTGGTGAAGTTGGCGTGGCAGTACTCGGGCGCCGCCACCACGTGGCGCTCGCCCAGGTCCACGGACCAGAGCTTGCGCACGTCGTCCACCACCACCACGTCGGAGTCGAGGTAGATGACCCGGCGCACGACGGCCGGGAGCGTGTCGGCCAGGTAGATGCGCGCGTAGTTGAGCGGCTGGTCCAGCGCGTGGCGCACGGAGCGGGAGATGCGGCCGCGCACCCGGGAGGGGTCGAACCGGTGCACGCTCGGGTCAAGGTACGGGAACGTGGCGCGGATCGCCGCCAGCGGGTCCGGGTCCGAGTCCGAGTCCGGGTCCGCTGCGGCGGCTAGGAAGTGGAACGCCACGTTCTCCGGGCACGCCGTGTGCTGCAGGATGGAGAAGACGGCCGCCATGGTGCCGCGCAGGTAGTTGGCGTCCAGCGTCATGGCGACGTCGACGTGGCCGTCGGGGGAGCCACGGGGCGGGCACTCGTCCCCGTTGCGGAACGCGGGCGCCTCGCGGAACGCCGGGGGCGACGGCGGCGCGGACGACGACGATAGCCGGACCACGTCCACCCGGATGGCCGACGCGGCGGCCACGAGCAGGAGCAGGAGCAGGAGGGCGGCAGCTGGTGCTGCAGCCATCCTGCAGCAGGCCCTCGCCATGGTGACCGGACCGGACCCGACGACCGGGGGTGGTGGCAGACGTGGGAAGGGGCGCCACGCCCCCACCGCGCGCCAGAGGTGTTTGTGGGGTGGTTGGGCAGGGGAGGATAAAGTTGGCAAGGGAGGAGGCGGGACGCGCGCGCGCGGAGGGCGAGGTTGGTGTCGAGGGACGGACGGACGGCGTCGACGACGCCCTGTGCGCGCTGGAGCCTATGCTATACTTAGACGATGATCCATATCATCAGTAGGTGACTGACGGCACATGCGCCACCATGCCAATCATCATCCATATGATCCGTCTCCACATGCCTGCGTATGTGCTTTGCAGCTCTCTTGCCTGACCTGCCTATCTATCTATGTTTCTATGTATATCTGCTAAGTATCTGCTCGGTCGTCAGCCGCCGCCGTAGCCTGCAAATGGACAGGGTCGTCGTGTCTGCGCTGCGGCTGCGGCGGCCGGCGGCGTCCTGATTGGACTATTGGAGAGGAGAGGAAGCCGCCGTGCCGCGTGACAACAATGCTGCGGCTGGAGGGTGGCCCGACCAGTTTATTTATACCTGGGACACGTACGACGTGCGGCAGAGCTGCAGAGCCTAGAGGGAAGAAGACAGGAAATGATGGGGATGGGGAGAGGAGGAAGACGACGGACGTGTCGGCGAGCAGTCCAGCTTGCCGCTGCGTGTCCAACTCCAAGGTCAAGGCCGGGCCAGCTGCTCCTCGTGACATGCGTGCACCACATGTGCTGTTAGTTGCACTGCATTATGTTGCATGTACGCACGCAAGCCACTGCTGCCATTCCTCTCAATGATCAGCGGTTGTTGGATGGAGGGTCGTCTCCTGGGGTTATTCTATGGTTTAGCCGTCCTCTTGGCGAGTTCAGATGAAGCCATGGAATATATGGTTTCCGAAACAACTCAGTGGATCGGAAGATGCCAGCTGAATGTATCCATGCTTATTTGGATTTTCCCTCTAAAGTTAGCTTTAAATTATAGCTTATATCGATCTCACACTAAAATTTTAGAGTTTATTTTTAAAGTTCTTTAATTTTTTAGAGCTCTAAAATTTACTAGAAGATCTAATTAAACATACCTTTAGTATAGATAGCACGACTGATGACCGACTGCGTATCCTATTGGTTAACTCGTTAGTTGGTCTTGATCATGACTATACACAATAAAGTTATCAAACCATCTTAATATCTCTACATTGACGCAAGTCTTGAGGTTAACCACTAGTTTAACCCCTAGACTTTAGCCTAGATGGCTAGATCGCCTAGACAATCAACTTTGGTCAAAGATGATCTAGACGTGGGAGATAGACCAATATTAGACATAATTAGATGATCGTCTAGACATACTAAATTTAAGTATAGATTCCTAAATTTAAGTATAGGTGATGGACCGTATCGTGGACTGGGACGGACTATGATGAGCATCATGCTTGTTCATCGGAGGTCGATATATGAGTCATCGATTGCCCGAATACGCAAGAGACACTCTCGATTGATTCTTGTTCATGCCTCTACGCCTTACATCAAACAGTATGGCCTTTTCCCATGCCAGGGGATACCTAGTCGGGAGTTGTTACAACCATGGAATCAAGAGAGCTTGGCTGAGAATCGGGGTTGTGCTATCCTTGGTTATTGGCTATCATGTTTGATTGAGTGATCAAGGACACAGTTCCCCAACAGGAGCCTATATTTCTCCTTATATACTATGAAGAGAATGAGGTGTACAAATCGGATGGATTCTAACATAGAACTTCTTGACCTGCTACTTTTGACTTCTTTGTCTTATGTCACCATATACTCCTTTGTCATGTAACAGAGGGCCAACAATGTCGCAACCACTTCCTGATGTGTCTTTGCTGCCTGATGCTTGACCATTAGGTTTTATCTGCCACAAGCCTTCTCAAGGCTTCGTCCTTGGTATGCAAGGTGCTTCTCCCACCTAGAGGGCCCAACGAAAGGGCCTAGAGCCCTCTACCCCTAAGGTCGAAGGAGTCCATTGTTCTGATGTGTCATGCTGAGAGCACCTAGAGGGGTGAATAGATAATCCTGCAAAAATGACTTGAAACAACCCAAACTTGGTCTAAAAATAAAATTAGTGTAAGCTAGAACCAAGTTTGAATAAAGAGAATGGAGAAAAAAGTCCTCTTCACTTGATTGCTCTTTCAAGATGTGAATTATACTAAGAGCAATATAGCAAGGTGAAGTAGAGAACTTAGGAAGAAAGAAAATCGCAATAAATAAAGGACAAGAGAGACAACAATTTTTATTCCGTGGTTCGGCAAAGCCTACATCCACGTTGTGGTGTTCTCCTTTGGAAAAGGGTTACAATCAATCCCTCTCAAGTGATCATGATCCGCCTCGCGATCATGCTCGACAGGGACTTAATTGGTTGCTCTGCTCCGTGGACTTGCTCATCAGGGGTCTAGTCAATCGCCTTGTCTTGTGGACGTGCTCGGCGAGGACTTGGTTAGTCGCTCCGCCTTGTAGCCTTGCTCGGCAGGGGCCTGACCGGTCGCTCCGCCTCACGGACTTACTCGATAGGGACCTGGTCAGTCATTCCGACGCGTGGACTTGCTCGATCAGGGAGACTTTGGTCAGCAAGAAAGTTTTATGAGTCTTACTTTGGGTAACATGTTCCTAGGTACCCACAAGACTCTCTCTCTCTCTCTTCTCTCATCTATATAATTTTATACTTTAGGCAATCTTCTTCTCTATTTATTTTTATACTTTAGACAATGAATTAAGCAAACCTAAAATATGTATAAGGCATTTGATTGTATGGTAAATATGTATGTAAAAGTCTGAAGCAAAATAGTATATGTATAATATAGAGGAGTAAATCTTTTAGAGTCTATGATATTTTTTTGGTTTTAGAGTCTATTTAGACAATGACTCTGTTTTATATTATGAGAATAGAACCATTTTTTCTGAACCATTTTGTTTTGTATTTTGTTTTGTGTTTGGTTTTAGAGTGAAGAAAAATTGAGCGATTCTATCCTATCTTTTGTTGAGTGGACAGAGGAGGAGGGATTGGTCATGAGCCACTAAATTCGGTCGATTTGACATATTGGAACGGTTTCCTTTCAAGAATCCAACCAAACCCCGACTCTGTCCTAGAATATGTCCCAGTCAGATGAGAGTGTCTTGCGGTTGCTTTAACTCCCCGAGCCTGCAAAATCACACACCCACAGAGCAGAGAGGGGGACAGGCTCCAAACCCTAGCCACACACGACGCAACGCAACGCCGATGGGGTGCGCGCAGGGCAAGTGCTGCCTACGGCGGCACCCGAGGAGGGGCTCCGCCGCTGCCGCCGTTGGCGGCGGCGCCACGCTCGGCCGCGCCGCGGTGCCCGGGGCCGGGCTGGTACTGGAGTACGCCGCGCTGGCTGTGGCGGGGCTGTACCCGGACTCCACAGCCCGGGAGTCCCAGGACGCGCACCTTGTCGCCACGCGCTTCGCGGGGGACCCGGACCTCCACCTCTTCGCTGTCTTCGACGGTCATGGCACTGCCGGCACCGCCTGCGCTGGGTTCGCGCGGGACGCGCTCCCGCGCCTCCTCGCGTCGCTCTCTCTCGCCAGCGCCGCCGACCCCACCGCGGCGTTCCGCGAGGCCATGCTGGGCGCCAACGCCGAGATGCACGCGGCTCCCGAGGTCGACGACTCCATGAGCGGGACCACCGCCGTGGCCGCCCTCGTCGCCGGCGGCGCCCTCCACGTCGCCAACGTCGGCGACTCGCGTGCCGTCGCCGGGGTCTGGCGCGCCGGCCGCGTCGTCGCCGAGGACCTCTCCTGGGACCAGACTCCGTTCCGCGCCGACGAGCGCGAGCGCGTCAGGGCCTGCGGTGCCCGGGTCATGTCCGTCGAACAGGTGGAGGGCATGCGCGATCCGGAGGCCGAGCGCTGGGCGCCCGACGAGGGGGACCCGCCCCGCGTCTGGGCGCGCGACGGCCTCTACCCCGGCACAGCCTTCACGCGCAGCCTCGGTGACCTCGCCGCCGAGGCCATCGGGGTCATCGCCGAGCCGGAGGTCAAGAGCGTCGAGATCACTCCATCGCACCTCTTCTTCGTTGTCGCCAGCGATGGCGTGTTCGAGTTCCTCTCCAGCCAGGAAGTTGTTGACAGGGTACCGGCTTTCATTCTCTGCTCTATTTTCCTTCTTTCCTGTTTGTTTGCCTTTTTTTTACCGGGATTCCCGCATATCGTTGTCTACAGAATAGACAGGTAGTAGAGTAGTAGTTGTGAATTGCAATGTGGTTGGTCTAATGTTTGCAAGTTAGCTGTTACATTCTGCCTTGATTACCTACAAGAACTACAGTAATCACACGTGTTTGTGCATTTCATCCAACCAACTTCAGTCCTGGTATACAGCTTTAAGCTGTATACTCGAGAGGTAGTGAGGTACTATGGAACATTGGAACCTAGCTGATTGCCTAGAACGGTAGCTGTAGAACCTCAATGTGTGGATAATCATAAGTTGACTTTCTGCATAGTGCTAAATGATTTCAGATGAGATCTGTGTGTGCTATTAGGAATAGGATAGAGATGGTGTTCACTGGTCGCTAATAATTTGACAGTTTAGCTACACGTACACTATAGTGTCCAACTTTGATTTGCTGTAAACAGAAACAGTACAAATGAACCTCCCATTTTGACTTTTAACTCTTCTTCTTTTTCTTCATTGTACCTCCCATTTTGACTTTTAGCTACTATTATTTTTCTTCATACTATAAAGTACTCCGGGTGTGTTTGGTTTGACTTTTGGCTTTGGCTTTTGCCCCCTAAAAGCCAAAAGTCAAACCAAAGGGCTGAATCTGGAAAGTAGCTTTTTCTAAATGCTGACTTTCTTGTAGTGCAAAACTGAAAGCACCTCTGGACCTGCTTTTAGCAGCTTTTAGGTGGAACTGTAAAAATATATATGGAAGAATTTTTAGCGACTTTTAGTAGTTTCCACCAAACAGTTTTTAGCTTTTTAGTAGTTCACAGCCCACAGCAGCTTTTTTCACAACTCACAGCCCACAGCAACTTTTTTCACAGCCACAGCCCAACCAAACAGACCCTCCATCAGTCAAGTTGCTTTTCTCAGAAAGCTGAAACTGCAGGATGGTGTAATGATTATGGAATAGTGAGGGTTCCAAGGTCGATCGCCGTTGTCATCATTATTAAAGCTTGCTTGCTCTCCCTCCCTCTCTCTCTCTCTGAATAAAGTTCTGCCAAAGTGGAGGTAACTTTATGGAGTAGTAGAACAATAGACTAGCATTTGAGCTGTTATGGAAAATTGGCTAATCCGAAGTGTGAAGAAAAGTGGGAGGACAAGCTAGGCAAATGGCTGTAAGGACAAAGTAAACTTTCCTAAAGTACTGCTGATAAAGTGATAAAAAGGAATGCTGGCTATCTTGTTGGTCCCAAAACTGACATATCATTTCAGATTGAACTGCTGATTGCTGAATTACTAGGGTCGTACCTGCATTTTGTCGATTTTATTTTGATTTGGTCCAAAGGTGACTATAGTTTGGATGGTTCCCTTATCATAAGCTCCTACTTTTCCACCCCAACATTTCCTCCAGTTTTGAAACACTATATACTTATACAATGAAACCAGGCTGCTAATAGTTGTTTCCCGTTCTCATGCTTTTTTATGTACTCCGGCCGTTCACAAATATATGATACCGTTGACTTTTTTTGAAAATTTGACCACTCGTTTTATTTAAAAAATTGAGTTATTGTTTATTTTGTTATGATTTGTTTTATCACTTACGGTTGTTTGAGTGTGACTTAAAATTTTACATTTTCAAATAAATATTTTGAATAAAACGAAGTGGTCAAAGTTTTGAAAAAAAAAATCAACGGCGTTATATATTTGTGAACGGAGGTAGTATATTATTTTGTCCTGTGGTAGGAGTCGGTTATTTATGCCATGCTCGGGGCAATAAAAAACTACTTTAATTTAGCATGACTGCTAGAACTTTTTCAGTTATGAACCAATGATAAATATGCAATTTTTCTTGATTGGCTTTATCTGTGTCGCTAATGCTAAATTCTTCCTTGTTTCCTACAGGTTGCCACGTATCTAGATCCTCGAGATGCCTGCTCAGCAATCGCTGCAGAGTCATACAAACTATGGCTGGAGCACGAAAATAGGACAGATGATATAACGATAATCATTGTGCATATCCGAGACATGGAAAGTGTAGGTGCACCAAAATTTTAAATTCTGCAAGCATAAACAGAAGTAACTTATTCAGTGACTGGCTGAAAATTTGTTGTTCTTCCCAAAATTTACTGTCAGGCCCTGCAGGGAGTGACAAAGCGGACTACGGTAGCGTGGGAGCGTCAATAGCTGTGCACGCAATACAGTCAGAGGTACCTGTATTTGTAGAATCAGAAGCAAGTCACATGAACAGATCTTTCTCCTATGCACCCTTTGCCGATGCATGGCAGAATATCAGATGCTTCCAAGCCCGTGCAAAGCGAGCAGCGAGCTGCATCACAACCGGTGCAAACTTGGCATCAAATGGACGGTGGTACTGGATTGGTCTATGCAGCAAAGCATCCCTCCAACCTCCTGATGAAAGTGGAGGTAAATCTGATAATCTTCTAAATCCTTTGCTATGAAGGAGAAATTGCAAACCAGCTCACATAATTGTGCACATTCTATTGCAGAATGGAAGTTGAATGACAAAAGGAGGCCTCGCAATAACCCACCGCCATCCTCCGTAAGATATTTTGCAGAATGGAAGTTGAATGACAAAAGGAACCATTATTGAGAGGCCGTTGTCTTTTGCAGAGAGCTACTAACCGTAAAATGGATGTGATGTTTGCTAGCAGCAAATCTCGTGTTGCTGCTCGTGTTTTGGTAGAGCACCTGCTGCTGCCGACCATGCAAGGTTTCTAGAGCTGGTTGGTTGACGATGTCCGTGGAATGGAGTGTAGTTAGGTGGGTGTCAATGTATGTTTGGAGCTAAACCCATATCTGCGCTCATTTTAGTTTATTTTTGTAATTTAAATGTCGTGGGTCAGCCTGGCACGATTATACTGACAGATCGTGTTTAGATCTTGCTCGTGGCCTACCGTGCTGGTCGCTAGTTATGTTCGCACCGGGCTGGTCTGACCCAAATCGTGCTTTAGGTACTTTACTGACAATGACATGATTCGACAAGAAAAATGACGCTTCGATATTTCATTCCTGCCAAACAAGAACGCTTTAACTTGGCAGTGTTAGTTTTCACTTCCACAAAATCTAGTTTTACAAGTTACAACAAATGTGGAAGGATGGTGTAACAAAACCCTTCCAGCCTTACTACGGGGCTCAAAAGTATATGGAAAGTGTCTCATCAATCATGTCCTGCAGCTTGGTGCACTGCTCCAGTAGCCGGGAAAGCTTGTCGTCCGTCTCGATGGGCATCACCTCGCCCAACTCTACTCTTAGCCAGGAAAGCTTGTCGTCTGTCTCGATGGGCATCACCTCTCCCAACTCTACTCTTCTTGGTATGTACATTTCATCAACTCCATGCACGCCGTTGTTGTCAGCAAGTGCCTGAGGTTCTTCATGAACATGCACAGGCAGTCGTGGTGCCAGAGTTACGGGCTGCGCATCAACAGCATCGAGGTCACAACTGATCTCAATGATTTCGTCTAGTGTGATGCCGGTTGAAACAGCAGGCATCATGATGTGATCCACAGCATCGCTGCTGGCGGTGTTAGCAATAAGCCCTTGTGTGGTACCGTTTGAGCCAGCTGCTGCAGGAGCCTGATACAGGTGCTGAGTCAGAACATAAGCTTCTGAGAACTTTCCGGTAGAGAGCTTTGCTAGCCTCCAGTTGTAAATACGACGGAAGATCGCCACCCATCTGGGAGCGAGATAGTAAGACGAATCCCGGAGTTCAAGGCCAACACAATTCTGCACCATAACATTCACTTCGGTGACCACCTGGCTTTCATCTAACAGCCGGGCTGATTCGGTCAAGTATCTCGCCAAGCACTCCTCAAGTAACTTCTTCTGATCCTGGATCTGCTTGCCCATGTGAGAACCATGGTTTAGCCAAGATAGATCGTAACTGAACTCTGGAATCTTGCAGCTATTAATGGCTGCAAGCAGTGGCTGGATCCTTGATGGCGAAGACCATCCAATGCTAGGCAAGAACATTTCTGCATATATCCTCTCATTGCTTGTTCTCTCCAGAAGATCAATCTCGGGAGCTGGCCATTGGCTACAGTTTGCGTTTGCTGCAGCCAAAATCTCTTCTGCAAGTTGATTGACAGCATTGTTGAATACTGAAATGCAATCGCCAGGACCAGCTCCAGGTGCAACATGGGTGTTAAGCAGCTCAAGTTGTGGATTCAAGTATTCCAGAAGCAATTCATGGGTCTTCACAAGAGTGACATCAGGCTGCACTGGCAAACTACTTACCAGCCACTTCAGGCCCTCACGCAGTTTGTCATCATCAAAGAAACCATTGGCATGGTCTTCTGTGTAGTTTTCAACAAGAAAAATAACCAAAGACGAACCGATCTTTCCTCTGTTAAGACCATTGAGGCCAAGCCTGTTGATGATGTACTTTGACGCATACTCGTATCCTTCGTTATATGTATCGCCACTGAAAATCAGAAGAGGAAGATTGGATTCATCTGGTATGCAGGCTAAAAGACTGTTAAACCGTTCCTTCTGCATTTCCCATGAAATGCTTTCAGACACTACAAATACTATACAGCTTGTACTGTTAGCAATATCATTATCAATAACTTGTTGATCGCTGGCCCTAACAACAGACAAACAACATGCATTTGGAAAACTGATCCACTCTGTCCAAATTGATAGGCCTGCTGAAGAAACAACCAATCCAATATCTCCGATTCCATAACCCATGAGCTTTCTAAGTAACCATTTTGAGACAAAACTGTTGGTCTGGGATTCCATACCGGTTGGAACAAGTACAAGCAACTTCCAGCAGAGGCATCTAGCATCAGGGTTATTTTCATTTAGAATGGGACCAGACAACTCCGAAACATTTAGCCGTGACCAGGACCTTTGCTTTCTTGCTTGTCTTTCTTTAAAGGCGTGGCCAATATCTAGTTCTTCAACTGCTAGCTTAGACACCTTCATAGTAGTATAGTACACAAGTCTTAATCATTATCACTTTTTAACAGCACCAGAAAAATCACTAAAACATCAGTTCACACAGAAATTTCACCAAAGTTCGATGATTTATCAATTAATAATAGAGGTACACAATTCCATCCAATTTAATTTTTATCTTGCAGAAAGTGATATTTATAATGCAGCGAGAGAAGAAAAGTGATACCTCAATTTACTGATACTGGAAAAAACTATGACATGTCTTACCGTTGTACTTTTATGAACTGGTGGGCCAAGTGATAGAGAACACAATGCTGCAACAGCAAGAGCATTCTTCTGCTCCCTAAGTAATCGCTTGTCAGCAGCATGCTGCCTCCATTTCCTGAAACACCACAATAGGAATCAAGCTTTTATAAGTTACCACCAAAGTTCTACTGATGGGAGCATAAACGAATAGAACAAGTATAAAAGAACCTCAGTATTGCTTTCAGGTTTTCATCAGAAATTAGTTTCTTTGCGGGCATAACAATTGGTAACCAATCATCATTTGTGCCGTTACTAATACTATGATCCTCATATTCCTCATGATAGGACAAAGGGGAGCTAATAGGCAATCCAGCTCCAATAACCAGACATTCATGATCTGGTGGAGTTCCCTCATCCATATCTGCACCGATGCCAGAAACATGTGCCCTGAAGTCATCCTCCGCTCCATACATACTGGAGTAATTTAAAGACATGCTATCTGCAAGAGGATGTGAAATAATTGGTTCTGCCAGAGCATTGGCGTTTTGCGTGTTAGCTTGTGACCACAGTATGTCTGTTTGCATCTCTACCTTCTGAGGGATCTCAGCAACACCACTATCCTGGTCTTCAGCTATAAGGTCATTAACCAATTTGGTCTTGCCTTCAGCTTTTGGTGAAGCTACTTTTGGTGTTTTTGACAGTATGTCCCTCTTGCCAGTACGTGGAGAAACAGCAGTAAGGACAGATGAAAACCTGTCTTTTCTACCATCAGTTGGGGAGAGAGGCTTTGGATGTGTTGAACTGAATAGTTTACTGGCAGTTCTTGGAGAGAAAGGATCTGAAAACAATGGGCTAATCTGTCTGTCAGGAGTGATTGAAATAGGCCCAGGAAATGATGGATCCAAATCCATTCTGCCATCAGGAGGAATCGCAGGAGCATTCTGTGGTAGAAATAGATCTCTTTTGCCAGCAACTGGTTGACCAGTATATGGAAAGACAGTCTTTTCTTTGCTAGTTGGAGCACAATCTGGCCCAGAAGAAACATCATCAACGACCCTCTGCGATTTTTTAGAATGCACAAGATGTGAACAGCCAGATGGGAAATCACTTTCACTGTTAAGAAAAGGTCCTTCTTTGACTAAGTACAGTTCTTCATACTGCCTCAACCCAAAACCATGGTATTCTAATAGATTTTCAACATCCTCGTCCTTGAAAGAGAAAATGAAGGCATATAAGGATTTCACAAGTTCCCAGTTCAGAATTAGTTTCTGTCCAAAGGAAGAAAACACACTAACCTCCATAGCAAGCCACACCACAACCTGCGAAATAGGGATGCCTTGGCCATTCTGAAGACCACTGTGCAAGGAAGCGAGTGCTTGCCTCCTTAGCTGGGAAGAGAGTTCGCTTGTTAAATTTACAAAAAAAAAGGTGCACTTGAAATTGAACAGCAGCCTACTACATGAAAGTACACCGAAGTAGTGATTTAGAAGTACTGAAAGACACTGCTATCACAAAATGATCTAATGCTAATAACCAAATAATGTGTAACAGCATGCACTCATTAAGTCACGATGAATTAAGTTCAGAGGATTTTAAAGTTAGAAATTTGAATGTGATGCTCAAGATTTTAGATAATTAGACAGGTTAGGTGGTTCTTTGTCCACTCCTTTAACTTGTGGAGCTCTATCTCTTATTTTCTGTATCTTTGTGCATGGACTCCATTTATCATATAAATATAGCTTTTACTCTCTGTAAAGCTTTTCCGTAACGTTATCAAAATGTTGGAAGTATACTGAGCATGCAGTACGATGCCAGGTATATGATATACCGAGTGAGTTCAGTGCCTTTTCCAATCATTGAGGCACATGATAATTTGCCACCCTTGAGCAGTAGTCACTGGCAATGGGCCAGGGTGGCAAAACCTTTCCACTCAATCGAGTGTCAAATTGTTATAGGACAAACATACAATGGTAAGCATGCAACAACTGAAATGAATCAAGTTTATCTTTATACCACAGTAGATTTTTTGCATTGTGAAAAGAATGCTCGCATTCTAAATCCATTATCACAGGTAATTCCATTATATTATAGGAACTGAGCGTAGCTCAGTTGATTGAGAATGTGGATGCACCCGTAAGCCACCCAAGTTGGATTGTGCCTATTTCTTAATAAGAAGTCACCTAGTTCCTACCAGATTGGTCAATGTTTTTTTTTTGTTGCCATTACAGTATTTCAAACACAGTTGGCCTAGGAAACATAAGAGCTTAGGAAGAATAAATTCCACTGAAAGGGTATGTTGATGAACAGCTTTTAGAGACAATAATTCTACCTTTGCAAAATGAGCATGCATCAAACAGGCCTGCAAATATGTAGCTTTCCTTGCAAGACGGAAGAAGGAAATAAAGTTCCCCATTCTGCATGCTCTGAATGTATAGGAAATGTAGGCATTAGATGAAAGCTAGTACAAATATGATAAGCACAAAATAATGTTTGATGGTATGACTACCTTGCAACTTCTCTTGCAAACAAGATCTCTGGACTGCCTCTAATTTCACGAGACATCTTAGCAAGATCCAGAGATAACTCAGCAGGTTCAACCTAATTCAGATGTATCTATGAGTCAGCAAATATCAGAACGCAAAAGACCAGATCTGCTCAAGTTGCCTCACCTTGTAACCAGGATGTTTGTCTAACTTGAGCAGTGCATAATAACCCCGAAACTCCTTTTCTGTTGAGAAGAGAACACCTTCTCTCCTATGGTCATCATACATTTGAAATAGCTCAACTGATGTTTTATTCATCTGCTCAATGTTGAGGTGTGCATCAAAACCCTCGGAAAAACCTTCTCCTTTGTTGTATTCACATAATTCATGCATCGCAATTATGTGGAGCCTTATCTGCTCAACAAAAGACAGCTTCAAGATGAAACATTCCAGGAAATAAGGGTGCCCACAGAATAAATTCATAGTGGCTGATGAAATATATATATATATATATATATATATATATATATATAAGTACCATTTGCTCAAGCATAGAAATAGCCTCTTGATTGAAGAAATGTTGCATTCTAAGATCCATTCTTATTGCTCGCATCCTATCCCACAAGAAGTTGTATAAGCCCAAGAAACTGTCATCATATGTGTGATCCAGCAAACTAAGAAGATACTCCATTGTCTTCTGTAAAATTGGCAGAGGCCTTATCAAGTCTGCGTCTCTCTCAGCAGTCCTATTATACTGTAACAATCACATAATGTATTCCATCAAACTTCTTGTTATCAGTGATTAGAAATAATTCAAATGAAATACTGTCATACTGCCAGCTTACAAGGAATGAAGTATGTACCTTTTTAACAGCGAGAAGCTCAGTAGTTAGGTTTCTGTCTCCGTCCAATCTTTCATACCTATCAAGATCTCCTTTTCTCTCACGCTCTGCCCTCTCAGGTTCTAAAGGGAAACAAGGATATATATGCAAAAGATATATTAGTTCTGTATGTTTAGAGGAAGGTATATAGAAAAGGCAATGTGAATAACTAAATAGTATCGTGTGAAGACGATCTAAGGAAGAACCTGGGCACATATCAGGGCAAAGCCCAACAATTGCAGCCAAAGCTGTGGAATCCATGTCAACCAAAGTATTGTCATCGGTGTCATCATTTGTTCTCAAAGGAGTTCTTCCCACTGATGTGGCTTGTTTGGACTTATCTGCAGAGCTTTTAACTGTTTTCACAAAATCATTAGTATTTTCTACTGGCCTGCTTAATTCAACATGGAAACGAGCCAGACGCTTGGCTTTTGCTTGTTCCTCCCTGCACAAAATGCTTCATGAGTAACACCAACAGGCAACATACCTAATCATTAATAAAAATATTGTTGCAAGGAGAGAAAAGTGAAAAGCCATCTAGTGGATAATAAGTACCTCTCAAGTTCAGTTGAAGGGGTCAAATGATCATCATCAGTAGCATCCAAAGAAGAGATCCCTGTTCTTCTGGTAGCACTAAGGATAGAAGGCTTTGGTGGAGAAATAGCTAACGTGTTTAGTTCATTGGAGTCTGAAAGATGAGACATCTGTTGTGATGGTGAACATGCACCACCAATGCGTGATTGTATTTGATTTCTGAACTTGGAAAAGGATGCATCAGACCTGTAATAATTGCACAAAAAACAACTATTAGTATCAATGATCAACAGGCACAATAAGAGCTCTCACTTTTTTTGCTAACTACTGCTGCATGTTAAAATGTTATCACTACCCAAAATCAACACTCTAACCAAAACTAACATGAAACGAAACAAATTCAAAGAAAATAAAGTATTACTTCTGGACATCAGCATATGCATGAAGATTCTGGACTGAGTTGTTGCTGCCAAAATCTACAGATGATGACCTGATATTGCCTCTGGTATCTGATGGTGGTGACTTGACCATGCGTGTGAACTCTGATGCAGGTGATCGCATCCTTTTTGAGGCTTCAACATTTTCATCATTGACGGCATCCGAATAGTCAACCAGTCTGCAAACAGAGCAGGGGGGATATTGCTCACGTTAGCTGAAAGCCCATAGTAAATCAGTCGTGGCACAGGGCTGTTAGGTTGTGCGTCCAGGCAGCAGCCCCCAGACCATTGATTCTGATCGCCTCGCGGATGGGATTTGTTGCCTAGCAGACATTTGCCTGCGAGGCCATCAACCAAACACGGGCTAAGTAGATGTGTGGGACATTCATGCCAGCTTTCATAATAGCAGAATATATATATATATATATATATATATATATATATATATATACTACTAATTAAGAACGCAAGGGGTAGGCTGCCCCATTCCTGGTTCTGCCATTCCCATTCTCAACTCTGTTTTCATTCCCAACTGTGTCCCGCGACCCCATTCCTAACTCGTGTGTGTTTGCTTCATTCCCAACTGTGTCCCGCGATCCCCATTCCCAACTCCTGTGTGTTTGCATTCTCATTCCGCGCATGTGATCCGTTTCCCATTCCCAAGCGTCCCGCGCACCGCGACCAAATTTTTACCAAAAAAAGCTAGCAGCGTGGGTTAAAGCTCACAGCCAACCAAGACTACACATGTTATGGTGCGCACTAGACCTTATAAACAAGTGTGTGCACAATTCAGTGAACAATGTGGTACTATTTTTAGATTGCCAATACGACTTTTCCTGCGAGGCCCATCTGCTTGTGGCCCGGAGCAGCCCACCCCAGCTCGCCGTCCTCCCCCGCTCGACCCTGGCACTTGTTTGTCTACTACATAAACCGGCCAATCCTTGCAGCAGCATGCAGGCTCCCTCCACACATGCGTGATGCGTCTACACGCGATGCACTGAGCTCTCTCTCCACTTGTTTATTCTTCTTTTTCTCGTACCGACCGGCCGTGGTGCAGAAACGTGCAGTCGTGCACCCACACTACGTACACTACCAATGCGTTTGCGTACTGGTGGACCGATGGCCGAACGTGGCAGGCCTCAAAGCGGCACCCATATTTGCATCGCATATATACATGCATGTGCATTCCAACGTGGTGGCCTGAACCGGCCGGCGCAGAGACAAGCGTACATCAAAGTATACTAGGTAGGTGCCCGTGCGATGCCACGGAACATAAATCTCGATTTGTATATCAGCTATGCTTCCTGTGAAGCAAGGAAGCGAACACAAGCCAGTTTTTTGTATTAGTGCATTATGTTCAGTTCTTACTTGATCATCCCGTGTTCTCGTGTGTGCCATGGCCGAGTGGCAAGCTCAACACTGGTATTGTTGTCTTGTCTCAAATGAAGTCCGCTTCCACAAGTTAATCGGATTTCTTCATGGGTGATAGCTGTGTCAGATTCTTCCGCGCATAGGGCAAGTAATGCAAGTGATAGCTGTGTCAGTTTACCCCCATTTTCTTGGGCATCACTTGTCTCAAATGAAGTCCATTGGAGGTTCGCAATTTATGTTCCGTGGCATCGTACGGGCACCTACCTAGTATATATATATATATATATATATATATATATATATATATATATATATATATATATATAACCTCTTCCTAATTTAACATTTCCAGAAAACCATGGGACAAAATGAAGACAACAAAAAATATTGGTAGGAAATGAAATAAAAAAATCAATCCATTCGAAAAATTCAACACAGCGACAGAAAAACGGAAAAACTAAAATAAACGTTAATATCATATAAACTTGAATAAGGGACTAATGGTTCTGAACAAAACAAACCAAAGTGCAGCAAGAAAACTACAGGAAACTTACTACTCATAAACAGAAGAAATTGTTACATGGTTGCCCCTGTTCGAGGATGCAACTTCGTTTTTACTCCTGTTTTTTAAAGTTTGCATGTATGCCCGTAGTTTTTTTTAAAACTAACACCTAGTTTGCCCCTATTCCATTATCAGCACTTAACGGTGTTAAATCAGTCCACAAAGATACCCATGCACCATTGCGCTCTTTTTATTAAATGTTTATAAACTTGCCCCATTTTAATATTTAAGTTTGGAATATAATTATAACATAAATTTGATCACAAATTTTAAAAACCAAAATTTTGACTTTGAATTTAAAATATTTTGAAAATTTTGATGAAAATGAATTGAATTTAACATTAAAAGTTTTGGGGGGGGGGATGGCGAGACTATAATTTTAAAATGATTTAGTTTTAATATATTTTCAAAAATATAAATAAGTTGTTGTCGGTTTGTCAAAATTTAATGCCAGAATCATTTTTTATCGAGTTCGAAATATTTTTAATTCAAAGCTCAAATATTGATTTTCAAAACTTATGGTCTGATTTATGTTATAATTATATTCCAAACTTTCATATAAAAGTGGGGGCAAATTTTTAAAAGGTTAGTAAACAGAAGAGCAATGAAGGGCGGGCCTGGTGCAGCGGTAGAGCCTATCGTTTGTAATCGGAAGGTCCTAGGTTCGAGCCCCACCCTCTGCATATTATGCAGGTATAAGGCTTGGCGCTTAAAGATACCCTTCCCCAAACCCTGCGGTGCGAGAAGCCTGCGGCACTGGGTACGCCCTATTTAGTAATATTTAGTAAACAGAAGACCAATGGTGTGAACATTTTTTTGCAAGCTGAGTTAACACCGTTAAGTGGTGAAAGGAGCAAACTGGCTCTTCATTTCAAAAAAGGAGGGGCATACGTGCGAACTTTAAAAAACTGGGATAAAAATGGAATTGCAACCCCGAGTAGGGGCAACCATCAATTGCCCCATAGAAGAAACATTCACAACAGTATTTTTGCCAAATAAATATGTAAGCGTGCTCTTGCTGCTTCAGTTTAATAATGATTCCAACCATATGGCAAAATAATTCATAATGGATTTTTCCTTTCCAACAGAAAAGTACAAGGTAGCAAAAAAGACAATAAAGCGAGCTGTAACTTTGGCAAAGGGTAGGGCGTACGAGGATGTTTACCAAAATCTGAGTACAAAGAAATGAGAGAATAATATATAGGAATATAGGATGACTAATGTCCGTGAGAGAAAGACAAGGGACTTCAACCAAGTTAAGTGCATTAAGATTGAAATGGGGCAGCTCTTAGTGAAGAATGAGATCAGACATAGATAGCGGGAGTATTTTGACAAATTGTTCAATATTGAGAATGGGAACACAACCTTTCAGTCGAATGACTCTTTTGATGACACCAATAGACGCTTTGTGTATAGGATCTAAGAATCTGAGGTTAGAGAGTCATTGAAAAGTGTGAAAGGGGGTAAGGCAATGGGCCATGATGGTATCCCAATCGAGGCATAGAGATGCCTCAAGAACATAGTTATAAGGGCATGTACAATGGGTGTCTTAAGTTGTGTCTTAGAGTGTGTCTAGGGGGTGAATATAAAAAAAACTCAAGACATGTATCTTGACGAAGACACAGTGTCTTAGCTCTATGTTCGAGACATGAGACTAGCTGATTGGTCACTTTAATTTACTGAATGCTCTGATTAGTACAATGAATATGGTAAGACACATGTTTTAGACATGACCACTGTATTATGTTGTGTTTTAGTTGTGTCTTATACTTGGAGTACCGTGCAGCAGTGTCTAGGTTGTACATGCCCTAATATGGCTAACCAAGTTGTTCAACCATATCTTCCGATCAAACAAGATATATGACGAGTGAAGTATATTGGTACCGATAAAGATGGTGGTTACCCACTACCCTAAACCCGATGGGTTTTTGCTCTATTTGGGCATGGGTTTGGGCTATTTTTTCTACTCATGGGTTTGTTCATGGGTTCAAAAGGAAACCGAGTATGTGGACATGGGTTTGTTCTTGCACTACCCATACCCGCAAACCCATGGGTTTTAAAACCCCGCCTTAAAATCAACATAACTTGTGAATGTCTCATAACACTACTAATTGAATATGTTCTAGTTGAAATGAACTACTTGTAACAAAGTTTAAGGTAAAGTTAGTTATCACTTGTTTCTTTTATCCTTGCTTATTAATATATTGAATGTCATTTACGCGATGAATTATTTTTCATGTTGATGTTAGTTGGTATGGGAAACTCATTGGGTACCCAAAACCAGCATGAGTAAGGGTTTGGGCAAAAATTCGTACCCATCATGGGTATGGTTTTTTAGCGAGCGTGTTTTTTCTTCGTGGTTATGGTTTTGGGCAAGAGATACCAATGGGTTTTTACCCATTGCCATCTCTAGGCACCAATCTACAAGAACAAGAGAGATATTCGAGGTTGTACCACCTACCGAGGAATTAAGTTGTTGAGCCACAATATGAAACTATAATAGAGTCATTGAGCATTGTTTGAGAGGAATAAAAAGGATCCCTATGAACCAATTTGGTTTCATGCACGAAAGGTCAACCATGGAAGCCATTTTCTTCATAAGATAAGTGATGGAGCAGTATAGGAAGCATTAGGACCTAGACATGGTTTTCATTAACTTGGAGAAGGCTTATGACAAAATGACAAGAAATGTTATGTGGTGAGCCTTTGACAAACATAAAGTTCAAATGAAGTATGTTGGACTCCTTAAGGACATGCATAACAATGCATAACAAAGTTGTGACTAGTGTTCAAACAAGTGATAGAGACATGGATAACTTCCTAATAAGAATAGAACCACATCAAGGGTCAACTTTGAGCCCTTACCTTTTTGCCTTGGTGATGGATGTCTCACAAGGGACATATAAGAGGATATCCCTTAGTGTATGTTTCTTGTGGATGATATCATGCTAGTTAATGGAAATTGGACAAGGATAAATAATAAAGTGGAGTTGTAGCTGTAGACTCTGGAGTTGACTCCATAAACTAAAACCGAATATATGAGATGTGACTTTGGCACTACTACACATGAGAAAGGAGATGTTAGTTTGGAATTTGGAAGGTTAAATAGTGCCCACGAAGGATACCTTTCTGTATTTAGGATCAATGCTATAGAGAGACGAGGATATTGATGAAAATGTTAGCCATAGAATCAAAGTCAGGTGGATGAAGTGATGTCAAGCATTTGGCGTTCTATGTGACAAGAGGATACTACATAACTAAAAGGCAAGTTTTATAGGACAACGATTAGACATGTTATGTTGTATGGTGTAGAATGTTGGCCACTTGGCCTACAAAAAGATGATATGTTCAGCAGGTAAGTGTTGTGGAAATGTGTATGTTGTGTTGGATTTGTGGCCATACAAGAAAGACTCGAGTAAGGAACAATGATATACATGACAAGGTAGGGGTAGCACTAATTGAAGAAAAGCTTGACCAACACCAATAGAGATGGTTTGGACATGTCAAACGTAGATCTCTAGAGACACTAGTGCGAGTGGGATCCTAAGGTGCAATAGTAATGTGGAGAGAAGTAGCGGAAGACCGAAGTTGACACCAAAAGAGGCAGCACAAAGAAGACTTGAAATGATCGAATATACCCAAAGCTTTAGCTTTAAATAGAAGCGCATGGAAAACATTCTATCCACGTCACCACATGCTTGAACCTTGACTTATGCCTTCTGTTTGGTTTCAACTCTAGCCTACCCCAACTTTAGTTGGGACTAAATGGCTTCGTTGTTGATTTCCAACATAATTTAATACTCGAAGTCATTTTGCTGCAGAACTAGGTGTTTAAGCACTACAGAAAGCAAGGTTACTATGCACAAAATGTATTAAATTACCCCAGAAAAAACAAACATCATTCAATACCTTCTAGAATTTCCACCAGTATTAACATGAGCTTTCGTGCCATCAGCATCCTCGTAGGACAAAGTAGGTGACCTTGACCTTTTTGAAATGTTATGATCTGATGATTGATTCTGCATTGAACCCGTGAATCTACTAATAAAGAAGAAAACACATTACAATAGCATAAACACACATGCAGGCACACAAGCAAAAAAGCACAAGGCATTTGTGCACGCTGAATACGACAGTTTTGGACATTGAATTTATATTTAACTGTATAATGGCATGAAAATAACAATATTTTAATTTTCATTCAACAAATAATTACAGTGTGAAACTTGGTTTTATCATCCACGATGTGCTTAAGTTAGTATTATAATTCATTGATATTCATTCAAAAAAGGAAACATCAACAGAAACCCTACAAACAGTGAGTGCATTTACTGAAACCCAATGTGCCCCGTGTGATATCAACTAGAGCATTCCTAGTGCAACTCCAACATCCAACTGGCAAGACAATAGACATAAACAATATTCCATCTGGAATGCTTTATGAGCTAAGACTTCTATTCCATAAGGACTTGGTTATTGCGTTCAATATTCCATATGGAGTGGATTATTGTGTTCAATCACACCCACAAGAAAAAAAGAAAAATGGAAAAGTACATGCAGAAGAAATTCAGATCAAAGTTATGAGCACTTCTAACAGTTCTAGCTCACAGAACCTTCGTGGTTCCATGAACACATCCATGTCTTGTTAAACCATAAAATCATAAATGATAGCATTAAATTACTAAAATTACTCACGTGACCAACATGGACAAGATGAACTACTTCCCAGGGTATAGCATTGCCTGTCATATCCAGGACTAATGGATTACTGTTATAACGAGGAAAAAAGTTGTACATGATGGTACTATAATTTAGGCCATAGCAAACGACATTTTGTACTGAAAGTATAACCAATGGCTAGAGTAATTATAACATTCATTTTCTGGTCAGTTTGTAATGACACAATAACCGAATATAAAAAGTATCAGTACAAATATGGTGAAAATTGAACGAAAGCACTCACTTATACACATTAGCACGAGGATCAACAATCTGCACATGATGATGATCTTGGAAGTCTGATGGATGTCTAAACTTGCTGGCTATGTTTGATGGTGATTTGGTTGAAGTTTGTGACCTCATGTTCTCGGAAGGCCGCATCCTCAATTGCTCTGAAGATTGCAAACTTCCATTTTCAAACAATGGGTCTGCAAAGTGCACCAACCTGTTAATAGAAGAAATGTCAGGTACCAAATTTCTTATGAACAGTAAGTTCTAGGAGAACTTAAAAACATACATAACAAAAAGAACCTTTGAGAACTATTCAATAATGTTCACTCGTCACATAGCACAATAACGACAACAACAACAACAACAAAGCCTTTTAGTCCCAAGCAAGTTGGGGTAAGCTAGACCTAAAACGAACATAAGCCACAAATCAAGGTTCGGGCACATGAATAGTTGTTTTTTATTCGCTCCTATTCAAGATTAAATCTTTGGGTTATTCTATCCTTTCAAGTTTTTTACTACCTCTTCCTATGTCAACTTCAGCCTTACCCTGCCTCTCTTCCAACGCATTCACATCTTAGGATCCCGCTACACACTGGTCACTCATCACATAGCACGCTCTAGAAAAAGAGTATCATATCGGGTGTCCAAGGCTAACATCAACCACATACAATGTTCCATATTCCAGCAGCAGCAGCATAGTTCACACAATTTTCCATGTAAGAGGTACCATATAAGAAAATACATTGAACTTCTAAGTGTGCGATTGTTGTGAATTGCTGCTAAAATACGTCAGAGTTCAGCAGCAAGTGGATAGTATTTGGTACAGTGCAAAATATGTGGAAAGGCTGAGGCTTACATGATACTAATATTACAACATCATGTGATGTACATGTACTCAGCAATTTAGAAAACGGTATTTTGGTGAAAAATCACAATACATTATAAATAAGCTTCAGAGGAGAAACGTAGTTGGCTAGTTGCCAAATTACAAGGTACACCTTTTTACCAATGTATTAACCAGTTGCCCCAGGGAGATGATACAAATGTTGATAACCCTTACACCAAAGCTAATGACTTGAAAGATGCATCAAGAAGTGTTTATACCTTCTTTGTTCCATGCCATTATCGTAATCTGCAGGAGAATCTGTGCGCATATTTGATACAGGTGATGGGGCCCTGTTCCTTGAAGAAATAAGAGGATTGAAGGACCTGCTTACGGATGGTATGGCTGGCCTACGAAGAATGCAAGGCATTAAAATTCCATCAACAAGGATGTGTGTTGGTTTCATCTTAAAAAAAGTGCACCTAATATTTATTACCTCCGTAAGTAAATGTATGACGTTTTGGACATTGACAGTCTCCAATGTGCAACTTTGACCCTTACTTTTTATATGAACATAATACTATAGCTTATAAAGTCAATGTTAATATGTTATGAAAGAACCTGTCTAAAAATTAACTACTCTCATAAGATAAATCCAAATGATTTTACTCCAATAGATGATCAAATTTTCAAAGTTAGAGAAGTGTGACTGCACACACATATTCTAGACATTTTACAAACAAGGTAGTATTATGCAAGTACAAGTAATACATATAATCAGTTAGGTGGTTGATACATGCAAAAATTATCTACAACGAGACAGGAAATCATACGGATTTACAATAATGCCCTAGAGCAGGACATATATTGGAGAAACTAGCAGCATTGTCCATGCAACTGTGTGGCTGGCACATGAGTGGTATTTTCAAAATGTAGTTATTACAGATATAAAAATATGAGACACAGTACAGATTTTAGTTGAGTGTTATACAATACAACCATACTAGCAAGTAGCAAAAGTGTTATATATCTATACATATTCTTCCTTTTTGAACCAGTGTGGGACTATGAGGCAAAAAACAAATCGCACGCCCAACTGTGACGCAAGTTAGCCCTTGAATACTGGATTGATCTGCTAACCATGACGCAAGGCATCAATCCATCCAACAAAACAAAAAAAAATTATCTACATATGTACCGAGAGCATATATATCGTTACTACATTTGGTCATGATCATTACTTAAGAGAAACTCATGTCAGTGAAATATAGCACATCGCAAGGCAAATTATGAGCGTCAGGGTTTCCCAATACTGTGCAAGAGCAAGCGCACAGATCCTAGTCACTAGTCAATTAGCTCCAGAACAAGACTTGAACGCACAAACACATACATAACACAATCCATCACTGGGGAGGAGAAGGCCCAAAGCATCACCTCGGCTGTGGCTGAAGATGTCGAGCAACATGGCGACCAGTGGCAGCGGTCACACCTGGGTCGAGTGCAGGACGAGAGCTCGGGAAGCGCGGGGAAGCACCAGCGGTCGGACGTGCGGAGGGTACGGGTATAGGCATTGAGCGAGAGGCTGTATCCGCCGCGGCGAGCTGGGGCTGATAGCTCGGGAAGCGCGGGGCGGCAGGGCGCACAGAGGGGAAGGACGGGTTGCCGGGGCGAGCGGAGGGGGAGGCCGGGGTGGCCGGGCGAGTGGAGGGAAAGGACGGGGTGGCCGGGCGAGCGGAGGGGAAGGACGGGGTGGTCGGGCGAGCAGAGGGGAACGATGAGGTGGCCGGGCCAGCAGATGGGAATGACGGGATAGCCGGAGAAGGGGTGGTGCCAGTTGGGGTGGCGGCGGCGACGCCGAAGACGGGGAGAGCGGAGCTCGGGCCGCGGATAGAGGGCCCGGCTTCGCGGCCGAAGCCGGATGCGGCCATTGATTCCGTCAGGTTGCAGAACACGAAACCCTAGCAGGTGGCCCTCGTCGACAGCGTGCCCTCTTCCCCGCGGCTCCGCCTCTGCCCTACCGCGCCACGCCCAGTTGTCCCAGACCCTGCCAATTCCTAAATAAAATAAGAGATTCTCAGTGACATGAAAACTGATTTACATCCTCCATCTCAGCGACATGAACACCTGACTAAACAAAATAAGAGATGCTCGGACAGTGAATGTGGATGCTGACCTTTCTAGTGGCTGATTTGGGGAAGCTCTGAAGCTGATAGTCGCAACTCGCCAGGAACAACTGGGACTACGAACACCGGAACAGGTGCAGTAAACCTGACGGGCTCTAGGAGTCTGGGCTCACGAGCATCACCACACCAGTCAGACAGATGTCGGATGGAAACAGGCGAACTGCCATAGTGCCATGAGCGGGACTGCGGGGTGGAGACTCACCTGTAGAAGGGCCGAGCGGCGTACCGGCGCTTCCCTGTGTCCAGTCGTCCTCGTCCGGGCCTCCGGCTGGCCGCTGGTGCCTCGCGGCTAGGGCTAGCTACGGCCGTGCGGGTGCGGCGCCTGTCTGTGCGTGTGAGTCCGTGGTCGGCTGGTCGCGTGGTCGTCTGAAGTCTGAACGACGAACAGATGGCCGGATGGGCTGGCCGAGGCTGGCTGGCTGACTGGGCCTGTTTTGTTTGCATGTGGTGGACCGACTAGACTTCAAAATTGAAACGAGCAGGCACCAGAAAATTGAAACGCACGCAGGCACAACGCACGCAGGAACTGAAGCGGGTACCCGCTAACCGGGTACCCGTATCCTACCTGTACTTCTCGGGTATTTGCCGGGTAGTAGTCATCCTGTATCCTACCCGTATCCGACTGATACATATCCGGGTAGTATCCGTATCCGACCCGTATACAAAATTACCCGTATCCGGTACCAAAAAACCGAGTATTTTAAGTACCCGTATCCGGTACCCGCCGGGTAATCCCGTCCCGTTTTTACCCCTAGTCCCAGTCCTAGCCGGAAGAAAACAGTACGCAGCAACCACAGCCAGCAAGCGCAGTCCCGCCGTAGCCCTGTGTGTCGGTGTCGGCGCGACGGCGCCCTACCCTACTCTATTTCGCTGCGTCAAACTCCTGACAAATAACCATTGCCTTGCCAGAGGAGCGGAGCTGCGCGGGACGTGGGGCTGCACGGGGATGCCGGATACGGGAGGTGGGGCTGGCAGCGGCGGACGCTGACAGGGAGAGAGAGAAAGGGCACGCGAGAATGGGCAGCGGCGGCGAACGCCGGCTCCAGACCGGTTCACAAGAAGAGCCGCGTCGATAAACGAGAAAATAATCGACAAGTTTATGTTTTTTCATCCAAAATCGAAAAATCTTCTCTTATCTATATCTGTAAATCTCTACTGTTAGAGCAGTTCCAAGCTTTATTTCAAAAACTTATCTTTGGTTTCGAGCTTCACCGTAAAACAACTCCAACAAATTATTAAGATGGGTTCCAAAAGCGTTTGGATATATACTCCATCTTCTATAGTATAATTGATTTGTGTGAGTTTTCTTAATTACTCTTGATGATTAGTAGGCTACCGTAAGAGAGCGTAACTAGTGTCATGGTGGTTAATTTCGTACATCTTCACGAGTAGATATAAAAAAAGTGTTTTTAAAGCACCCTCTAAGAAGCTTCATGAAAATCATAAAATTGGTCTCTAGTTTCGAACTTTGTAAGCTAGAGCTCGTGGAGCTGAACATGTTTGGATAGAAGAAGTTGAAACGAAGTTGAAATTATTTAAGTGAATCTCTCCCAAATATGGCCTAAATCACAGATTTAGGAAAATTGCTAAATAAGTTTATGAGTTAAAAATTGTGTGTTCTCCAATAGCTCTCTAAATATAGGTTGTAGTTTGGTTGTAAATCTATCCACATAAAATATTACTAGGCCTATTTCTGTATTTCCTACTAGTATTTTGATTGCACCTGTGACAAAAACATTCGGTTCCCCGTGAACCATACCGTGATAGATCATTGTCATCCGTTTCATAAATCTATTGACAGTTGGTTGCTAATAGTACTTGTCGGGGACCATAATTAGGGGTACCCCCAAGACTCCTAATCTCAGCTGGTAACCTCCATCAGCACAAAGCTGCAAAGGCCTGATGGACGCGATTCAGGTCAAGGCTCCGTCCACTCAAGGGACACGATCTCGCCTCGCCCGAGCCCGGCCTCGGGCAAAGGCAGCTGACCCAGGAGGATTCACGTCTCGCCCGAGGGTCCCCTCAAGCAACGGACGCACCTTCGGCTCGCCCGAGGCCCAGGCTTCGCGGAGAAGCAACCTTGGCCAGATCGTCACGCCAACCGACCGTATCGCAGGAGCATTTAATGCAAGGATCGACTGACACCTTATCCTGACGCGCGCTCCTCAGTCGATAGGGCCGAAGTGACCGCAGTCACTTCGCCGCTCCACTGACCGACCTGACAGGAAAACAACGCCGCCTGCCCTGCTCCGACTGTTGTGCCACTCGACAAAGTGAGGCTGACAGCAGCTAAGTCCAGCCTCGGGCGCCATAGGAAGCTCCGTCTCGCCCGACCCCAGAGCTCGGGCTCAACCTCGACGCCGGACGACGGACTTCGCCTCGCCCGACCCTAGGGCTCGGACTCAACCTCGACCTCGGACGACGGACTCCGCCTCGCCCGACCCCAGGGCTCGGACTCAACCTCGACCTCGGACGACGGTCTCTGCCTCGCCCGACCCCCGGGCCCGGACTCAGCCTCGACCTCGGAGGAGCCTCCGCCTCGCCCGACCTCGGGCTCGGACCGACCACGTCACAAGGGGGGCCATCATTACCCTACTCCTAGCTAGCTCAGGCTACGGGGAACAAGACCGGCGTCCCATCTGGTTCGCCCCGGTAAACAAATAATGATGGCACCCCGCGTGCTCCATGACGACGACGGCTCTCAGCCCCTTATAGAAGCAAGGAGACGTCAGCAAGGATCCGACAGCTCCGACAGCTGTACTTCCACAGGCCTTAAGCGCTCCTCTGACGGCCACGACATCACATGAACAGGGCGCCAAAACCTCTCCGACAGCCACGACGGCATGTACTTAGGGCTCTGGCTCCTCTCCGCTAGACACGTTAGCACATTGCTACACCCCCATTGTACACCTGGGCCCTCTCCTTACGTCTATAAAAGGAAGGCCCAGGGCTCTCGTACGAGAAGGTGGCCGCGCGGGAGAACGGGCTGGCGGACGGTCTCTCTCTCTCCCTCGCGAACGCTTGTAACCCCCTACTGCAAGTGCATCCGCCCTGGGCGCAGGACAACACGAAGGTCGCGGTTTCCCCTTGCTGTTTTCCCCCCTTTGTGTTCCGTCTCGCGCCGACCCATCTAGGCTGGGACACGCAGCGACAATTTACTCGTCGGTCCAGGGACCCCCCGGGGTCGAAACGCCGACAGTTGGCGCGCCAGGTAGGGGTCTGCTGCGTGTTGACGAACAGCTTCCCGTCAAGCTCCAGATGGGTAGTCTCCAGCAACCTCTCCAACTCGGGACAATGCTCCGTTTCGGGAGTCTTGAGTTCATGTCCCTCGACGGCAGCTACGACATGATACTCCTTCCTCCACCGCGCGACAACGACATTGGCGCTGTCAGCCCGCCCGCCGGCGGTGGAATCGACGACGTCTTCCCCACGTGGCGGAAGAGCAACATCCGGGTCTATCTCGTCACCTTCCCCGCCGACGGAGGAGGAGGCGGGGCAGGCATGGCCAAGCAGGAGGTGGTACCTCGTCGGCTGTAGAGCGAGTCGACGGCGTCGGCGCCCCAGCGGGGGACGCGTCGGGCGTTGACCTCGCGTCTGAGACGAAGACGAGCGTCGTCTCCCCACAACACGCCAACCCCAAGCTGACGGACGACGCCAGCACGCTCGCGAAGGACTTGCTGGGCGTTAGCTTCGTACCTCAGACAACGGTGCAGTCCGCCCCTGACGTAACTTCGTCACCACCCATCGATCAAGAGGTATCGTCTGTTTCCCATTCCATGCCTTTTAGATTCAGCTGCGACCCACCAAGCGACCCCGCTTCGGTGGACGCTTTCATAAAGGCATGTCCAAACCCTCCGAGGTATCATATGCGGTCAACCTGGGACCAACTGACTGCCGTCTCGACCTACGGGCCCCTGGGTTCCGAGGAAGATGACGAGCCCGACTCTGGTTGGGATTTCTCCGGGCTCGGTGACCCCAGTGCCATGCGGGACTTCATGACCGCATGTGACTACTGCCTCTCCGTTTGCTCCGATAGTAGCCACAGCCTCGGCGACGAGGACTTGGCCCAAGTCGCAAATGCTTCCACGTCGATCTAGGGGGTCTCGACGAAGGCAACCATCTTGGTATGCCGGAGGACGGTGATCCCCCTAGGCCTACGCCTCGCGTTGATATCCTTCGAGAGCTAGTTGTGGTCCCAGTCCCTGCGGGGGGTCAGGACGCACAGCTCGAGCAAATCCGCGAGATGCAGGCCAGGCTCGACGAGGAAGCAGGACAACTTGTGCAACTCCGGCAGACTATCGGGCAGGAGGGGGTAGGCCGAGCACCGGCCGGATAAGCGCGTCATCTGGCCCAGGACGACCAGCACCGCATCGCCGACGATGCCAGGGCGAGGCTACCCCCGGTTTCCAGTGGGGTCGGCCAGAACCTGGCTGCAGCAGCAATACTACTCTGAGCGATGTCGGAACCATCCACCACGGAGGGGCGGCGTATCCAGGGAGAGCTCAAGAATCTCCTGGAGGATGCCGCGGTGCGACGGACCGAAAGCTCTGCCTCCCGAAGGCAAGGGTACCCCCCGGAGCATCGCGCTGCGACTTACCGATTCATGCAGGAAGCCTCGGTCCACACCGGGCGAACGCGGAACACAGCGCCTGCGGCCCCGGGTCGCCTTGGCAACGAGCACCATCGCCGCGACCGTCGAGCCCACCTCGACGAGAAGGTGCGCCAAGGCTACCACCCCAGGCGTGGGGGACGCTACGACAGCGGGGAGGATCGGAGCCCCTCGCCCGAACCACCCGGTCCGCGAGCTTTCAGCCGAGCCATACGACGGGCGCCGTTGCCGACCCGGTTCCGAACCCCGACTACCATCACCAAGTACTCGTGAGAGTCAAAGCCGGAACTGTGGCTCGCGGACTACCGGCTGGCCTGCCAGCTGGGTGGGACGGACGATGACAACCTCATCATCCGCAACCTTCCCCTGTTCCTGGAAGGGAATTAGGCTTACACCTATTTCCTAATTGATTTTGGTGGTTGAGTTGCCCAACACAAATAATTGGACTAACTAGTTTGCTCTAGTGTATAAGTTATACAGGTGCCAAAGGTTCACACTTAGCTAATAAAAGACCAAGAAATGGGTTCAACAAAAAGAGCAAGGGATAACCGAAGGCAGCCCTGGTCTGGCGCACCGGACTGTGTGCCACCGGACAGTGTCCGGTGTGCCAGGGGACTCCAAGCCAAACTTCGCACCTTCGGGAATTTTCAGAGGCGCTTCGCTATAATTCACCAGACATGTCCGGTGCACACCAGACAGTGTCCGGTGCTCCAGAGGAGAACGGCTCTGAACTCGCCAGCTTCGGATTTCCGCTCCGCTATAATTCACCGGACATGTCTGGTGCACACCGGACTGTCCGGTGAGCCAGCGGAGCAACGGCTACTTCGCGCCAACGGTCGACTGCAACGCATTAAATGCGCGCCAGCGCGCGCAGAGGAGCAGTGCACGCGCGGGTGGCACACCAGACACTCTATAGTACATGTCCGGTGTGCCACCGGACATCCAGGCGGGCCCAGCAGTCAGAGCTCCAACGATCGGAACCCAACGACCTGGTGACGTGGCTGGCGCACCGGACACTGTCCGGTGTGCACCGGACTGTCCGGTGCACCATGCGACAGACAGCCTCCACCAAACGGCTAGTTTGGTGGTTAAATACCCCCAACCACCCCACATTCAAGTCATCCAAGTTTTCCACCTTCCAACCACTTACAAGAGCTAGGCATTCAATACAAGACACACCCAAGTGATCAAATCCTCTCCCAATTCCACAAAAGCTTTAGTGTTAAGTGAGAGAGATTTGTTGTGTTCTTTTGAGCTCTTGCGCTTGGATTGCTTTCTTTCTCATTCTTTCTTGAGATCAAACTCACTTGTAATTGAGGCAAGAGACACCAATCGTGTGGTGATCCTTGTGGGAACTTTGTGTTCCAAGTGATTGAGAAGAAAAGCTCACTCGGTCCGAGGGACCGTTTGAGAGAGGGAAAGGGTTGAAAGAGACCCGGTCTTTGTGACCACCTCAACGGGGAGTAGGTTTGCAAGAACCGAACCTCGGTAAAACAAATCCACGTGTCACACTCTTTATTCGCTTGTGATTTGTTTTACGCCCTCCCTCTCGGACTCGTTTCTATTTCTAACGCTAACCCGGCTTGTAGTTGTGATTAGTTTTGTGAATTTTAGTTTCGCCCTATTCACCCCCCTCTAGGCGACTTTCAAATGGTATCAAAGCCCGGTGCTTCATTAGAGCCTAACCGCTCGAAGTGATGTCGGGAGAACACGCCAAGAAGGAGATGGAAACCGGCGACAAGCCCACTACAAGCCACGGGAAGGCTTCATCGGAAGAGTCCCGCAAAAAGGGGAAAGGGAAGGAGAAGAAAGCCTCTTCCCACAAGTCGCATCGGAGTGGCGACAAGAAAAAGAAGATGAGGAAGGTGGTCTACTACGAGACCGATACTTCATCACCGTCCACCTCCGGCTCCGACGCGCCCTCCGTAACTTCTAAGCGCCATGAGCGCAAGAAGTTTAGTAAGATCCCCTTATGCTATCCTCGCATTCCTAAACATATGCCTTTACTTTCCGTCCCATTAGGCAAACCACCAACTTTTGATGGTGAAGATTATGCAAGGTGGAGTGATTTAATGCGGTTTCACCTAACCTCACTCCACAAAAGTATATGGGATGTTGTTGAGTTTGGTGTACAGGTACCATCCGTAGGGGATGAGGATTACGATGAGGACGAGGTGGCCCAAATCGAGCACTTCAACTCCCAAGCCACCACTATACTCCTCGCCTCTCTAAGTCGAGAGGAGTATAACAAGGTGCAAGGATTAAAGAGCGCCAAGGAAGTTTGGGACGTGCTCAAAACCGCGCACGAGGGAGATGAGCTAACCAAGATCACCAAGCGGGAAACGATCGAGGGGGAGCTCGGTCGCTTCCGGCTTCACAAAGGGGAAGAGCCACAAGACATGTACAACCGGCTCAAAACCTTGGTGAACCAAGTGCGCAACCTCGGGAGCAAAAAGTGGGATGACCATGAGATGGTTAAGGTTATTCTTAGATCACTCATTTTCCTTAACCCTACTCAAGTTCAATTAATTCGTGGTAATCCTAGATATACACTAATGACTCCTGAGGAAGTAATCGGGAATTTTGTAAGCTTTGAGTGTATGATCAAGGGCTCAAAGAAAATCAACGAGCTAGACGATCCCTCCACGTCCGAAGCACAACCGGTGGCATTTAAGGCGACGGAGGAGAAGAAGGAGGAGTCTACACCGAGTAGACAACCAATCGACGCCTCAAAGCTCGACAACGAGGAAATGGCGCTCGTCATCAAGAGCTTCCGCCAAATCCTCAAGCAAAGGAGGGGGAAAGATTACAAACCCCGCTCCAAGAAGGTTTGCTACAAGTGTGGTAAGCCCGGTCACTTTATAGCAAAATGTCCTATTTCTAGTGACAGTGACAGGGGCGACGACAAGAAGGGGAGAAGAAAGGAGAAGAAGAAATACTACAAGAAGAAGGGTGGCGACGCCCATGTATGCCGCGAGTGGGACTCGGACGAGAGCTCCTCCGACTCCTCCTCCGACGAGAACGCCGCCAACATCACCATCAACAAGGGCCTTCTCTTCCCCAACATCGGCCACAAGTGCCTCATGGCAAAGGACGACAAAAAGAAGAAGGTTAAATCTAAATCCTCCACTAGATATGAGTCCTCTAGTGATGATAATGCTAGTGATGAGGAAGATAATTTACGTACCCTTTTTGCCAACTTAAACATGCAACAAAAGGAAAAATTAAATGAATTGATTAGTGCTATCCATGAAAAGGATGATCTCTTGGACTCCCAAGAGGACTTCCTTATTAAAGAAAACAAGAAGCATGTTAAAGTTAAAAATGCTTACGCTCTAGAAGTAGAGAAATGTTAAAAACTATCTAGTGAGCTAAGCACTTGCCATGAGACTATAGACAACCTTAGAAATGAAAATGCTAATTTGTTAGCTAAGGTTGATTTAAATGTTTGTGATGCTTCAATTTCCAATCTTAGAAATGATAATGATAATTTGCTTGCTAAGATTGAAGAATTAAACATTACTCTTGCTAGCCTTAGAAATGAAAATAAAACCTTGCTTGCTAAGGCCAAAGAACTTGATGTTTGCAATGCTTCCATTTCCGACCTTAGAAGTAAAAATGATATATTACATGCTAAGGTTGTAGAATTAAAATCTTGCAAACCCTCTACATCTACCGTTGAACATACTTCTATTTGCACTAGATGTAGAGATGTTGATATTAATGCTATACATGATCACATGGCTCTAATAAAACAACAAAATGATCATATAGCAAAATTAGATGCTAAAATTGCCGAGCGTGAACTTGAAAATGAAAAAATTAAATTTGCTCGTAGTATGTTTTATAGTGGGAGACGCCCTGGCATTAAGGATGGCATTGGCTTCCGAAAGGGGGACAATGTCAAAATTAATGCCCCTCCTATGAAATTGTCCAACTTTGTTAAGGGCAAGGCTCCCATGCCTCAGGATAACGAGGGTTACATTTTATACCCTGCCGGTTATCCTGAGAGCGAAATTAGGAGAATTCATTCTAGGAAGTCTCACCCTGGCCCTAACCATGCATTTATGTATAAGGGTGAGACATCTAGCTCCAGGCAACCAACCCGTGCTAAGTTGCCTAAGAAGAAAACTCCTAGTGCATCAAATGATCATGACATTTCATTTAAAACTTTTGATGCTTCTTATGTGTTAACTAACAAATCCGGCAAGGTAGTTGCCAAATATGTTGGGGGCAAGCACAAGGGGTCAAAGACTTGTGTTTGGGTACCCAAAGTTCTCGTGTCTAATGCCAAAGGACCCAAAACCATTTGGGTACCTAAAGTCAAGAACTAAACATGTTTTGTAGGTTTATGCATCCGGGGGCTCAAGTTGGATCATCGACAGCGGGTGCACAAACCATATGACTGGGGAGAAGAAAATGTTCTCCTCCTATGAGAAAAACCAAGATCCCCAACGAGCTATCACATTCGGGGATGGAAATCAAGGTTTGGTCAAAGGTTTGGGTAAAATTGCTATTTCACCTGACCATTCCATTTCCAATGTTTTTCTTGTTGATTCAGATTACAATTTGCTTTCCGTATCTCAATTATGTCAAATGGGCTACAACTGTCTTTTTACTGATGTAGGTGTCACTGTCTTTAGAAGAAGTGATGATTCAGTAGCATTTAAGGGAGTGTTAGAGGGTCAGGTATACTTGGTAGATTTTGATAGAGCTGAACTCGACACTTGCTTAATTGCTAGGACTAACATAGGTTGGCTCTGGCACCGCCGACTAGCCCATGTTGGGATGAAGAATCTTCATAAGCTTCTAAAGGGAGAGCACATTTTAGGATTAACAAATGTTCATTTTGAGAAAGACAGGATTTGTAGCGCATGCCAAGCAGGGAAGAAAGTTGGTGCTCACCATCCACACAAGAACATCATGACGACCGACAGGCCACTGGAGCTCCTACACATGGATCTATTCGTCCCGATCGCTTACATAAGCATCAGCGGGAGTAAGTACTGTCTAGTTATTGTGGATGATTATTCTCGCTTCACTTGGGTATTCTTTTTGCAGGAAAAATCTCATACCCAAGAGACCTTAAAGGGATTCTTGAGACGGGCTCAAAATGAGTTCGGCTTGAGGATCAAAAAGATTAGAAGCGACAACGGGACGGAGTTCAAGAACTCTCAAATTGAAGGCTTCCTTGAGGAGGAGGGCATCAAGCATGAGTTCTCTTCTCCCTACATGCCACAACAAAATGGTGTAGTGGAGAGGAAGAATAGAACTCTATTGGACATGGCAAGAACCATGCTTGATGAGTACAAGACTTCGGATCGGTTTTGGGCCGAGGCAGTCAACACCGCCTGCTACGCCATCAACCGGTTGTATCTACACCGAATCCTCAAGAAGACATCATACGAACTCCTAACTGGTAAAAAGCCCAATATTTCATATTTTAAAGTCTTTGGTAGCAAATGCTTTATATTTGTTAAAAGAAGTAGAAAATCTAAATTTGCTCCTAAGACTGTAGAAGGCTTTTTACTAGGATATGATTCAAACACAAGGGCATATAGAGTCTTTAACAAGTCCTCTGGACAAGTTGAAGTTTCTTGTGACGTTGTGTTTGATGAGACTAACAGCTCTCAAATAGAGCAAGTTGATCTTGATGAGATAGGTGATGAAGAGGCTCCGTGCATCGCGCTAAGGAACATGTCCATTGGGGATGTGTGTCCTAAGGAATCCGAAGAGCCTCCAAATGCACAAGATCAACCATCCTCCTCCACGCAAGCATCTTCACCAACTCAAAATGAGGATGAGGCTCAAGTTGATGAAGGAGAAGATCAAGCAAATGAGCCACCTCAAGATGACGACAATGATCAAGGGGGAGATGCAAATGATCAAGACAAAGAGGATGAAGAACCAAGGCCACCACACCCAAGAGTCCACCAAGCAATTCAACGAGATCACCCCGTCGACACCATCCTCGGCGACATTCATAAGGGGGTAACCCCTAGATCTCGTGTTGCACATTTTTGTGAGCATTACTCTTTTGTTTCCTCTATTGAGCCACACAAGGTAGAGGAAGCACTTCAAGGTTCGGATTGGGTGGTGGCGATGCAAGAGGAGCTCAACAACTTCACTAGGAATGAGGTATGGCATTTAGTTCCACGTCCTAATCAAAATGTTGTAGGAACCAAGTGGGTTTTCCGCAACAAGCAAGACGAGCATGGTGTGGTGACAAGGAACAAAGCTCGACTTGTGGTGAAGGGATACTCCCAAGTCGAAGGTTTGGATTTCGATGAAACCTATGCACCCATAGCTAGGCTCGAGTCAATTCGTATATTATTGGCCTTTGCTACTTACCATGGCTTCAAGCTTTACCAAATGGACGTGAAGAGTGCCTTCCTCAATGGACCAATCAAGGAAGAGGTCTATATTGAGCAACCTCCCGGCTTTGAAGATAGTGAGTACCCTAACCATGTTTATAAACTCTCTAAGGCGCTTTATGGGCTAAAGCAAGCCCCAAGAGCATGGTATGAATGCCTTAGAGATTTCCTTATCACTAATGGATTCAAAGTCGGAAAAGCCGATCCTACACTCTTCACTAAAACTCTTGAAAATGACTTGTTTGTATGCCAAATTTATGTTGATGATATTATATTTGGGTCTACTAACGAGTCTACATGTGAAAAATTTAGTAGGATCATGACACAAAAATTCGAGATGTCTATGATGGGGGAGTTGAAGTACTTCTTAGGATTTCAAGTGAAGCAAATCCAAGAGGGCACCTTCATTAGCCAAACAAAGTATACTCAAGACATTCTAAGCAAGTTTGGGATGAAGGATGCCAAGCCCATCAAGACACCCATGGGAACCAATGGGCATCTCGACCTCGACACGGAAGGTAAGTCCGTGGATCAAAAGGTATACCGGTCGATGATAGGTTCTTTACTTTATTTATGTGCATCTCGACCGGATATTATACTTTCCATATGCATGTGTGCAAGATTCCAAGCCGACCCTAAGGAAGCTCACCTTACGGTCGTAAAACGGATCTTGAGATATTTAGTTTATACTCCTAAGTTTGGGCTTTGGTACCCTCGGGGATCCACATTTGATTTGATTGCCAGTTCTTGGGAAGATCCTTGGTGTCTTGGGCTTCAAAGAAGCAAAATTCCGTAGCTCTTTCTACCGCCGAAGCCGAGTACATTGCCGCAGGCCATTATTGCGCGCAATTGCTTTGGATGAGGCAAACCCTTAGGGACTATGGTTACAAATTAACCAAAGTTCCTCTTCTATGTGATAATGAGAGTGCAATCCGCAAGGCGGATAATCCCGTTGAGCATAGCCGCACTAAACACATAGCCATTCGATATCATTTTCTAAGGGATCACCAACAAAAGGGAGATATCGAGATTGCATACATTAATACTAAAGACCAATTAGCCGATATCTTTACCAAGCCACTTGATGAACAAACTTTTAACAAACTTAGGCATGAGCTAAATATTCTTGATTCTAGGAATTTCTTTTGATGTCTTGCATGCATAGCTCTTAAATATACCTTTGATCATATCTCTTTCATGTGCTATGACTAATGTGTTTTCAAGTAAATTTCAAACCAAGTCATAGGTGTATTGAAAGGGAATTGGAGTCTTCGGCGAAGACAAAGGCTTCCACTCCGTAACACATCCTTCGTCGTCGCTCTGAGCATTTCTCCGTCTTTGGTACAATCTTCACTCATGTTTTATTTGCCAAAGGGGAGAAAGTAGTTAGGACAGGGCTCTAATGACTCCGTTTTTGGCGATTCATGCCAAAGGGGGGGAGAGTATTAGCCCAAAGCAAAAGGACCACACCACCACCCTAATTTTAAAAACTAATGATTTTCAATTGGCAATTTCAAATTGGTATCTTATTGTGTTCAAAATGGGAAGAAGTTAGTATTTTCAAAAGTGATATCTTAAAACCCTCTTGAAACACTAAGAGGAGATTTTATTGAGGGGGAGTTTTGTTTAGTCAAAGGAAAAAGCATTTGAAACAGGGGAGAAAATTTCAAATCTTGAAAATGCTTCGCAAAATCTTATTCACTTACCTTTGACTATTTGCAAAAGAACTTTGAAAAGGATTTACAAAAGAATTTGCAAAAACAAAACATGTGGTGCAAGCGTGGTCCAAAATGTTAAAAATAAAGAAACAATCCATGCATATCTTATAAGTACTCATATTGGCTCAATTCCAAGCAACCTTTGCACTTACATTATGCAAACTAGTTTAATTATGCACTTCTATATTTGCTTTGGTTTGTGTTGGCATCAATCACCAAAAAGGAGGAGATTGAAAGGGAATTAGGCTTACACCTATTTCCTAATTGATTTTGGTGGTTGAGTTGCCCAACACAAATAATTGGACTAACTAGTTTGCTCTAGTGTATAAGTTATACAGGTGCCAAAGGTTCACACTTAGCTAATAAAAAGACCAAGAAATGGGTTCAACAAAAAGAGCAAGGGATAACCGAAGGCAGCCCTGGTCTGGCGCACCGGACTGTCTGGTGTGCCACCGGACAGTGTCCGGTGCACCACCGGACAGTGTTCGGTGCACCAGGGGACTCCAAGCCAAACTTCGCACCTTCGGGAATTTTCAGAGGCGCTTCGTTATAATTCACCAGACATGTCCGGTGCACACCGGACAGTGTCCGGTGCTCCAGAGGAGAACGGCTCTGAACTCGCCAGCTTCGGATTTCCGCTCCGCTATAATTCACCGGACATGTCCGGTGCACACCGGACGGTCCGGTGAGCCAGTGGAGCAACGACTACTTCGCGCCAACGGTCGACTACAACGCATTAAATGCGCGCCAGCGCGCGCAGAGGAGTAGTGCACGCGCGGGTGGCACACCGGACACTCTACAGTACATGTCCGGTGTGCCACCGGACATCCAGGCGGGCCCAGCAGTCAGAGCTCCAACGGTCGGAACCCAACGGCCTGGTGACGTGGCTGGCGCACCGGACTGTCCGGTGCACCATGCGACAGACAGCCTCCACCAAACGGCTAGTTTGGTGGTTGGGGTTATAAATACCCCCCAACCACCCCACATTCAAGTCATCCAAGTTTTCCACCTTCCAACCACTTACAAGAGCTAGGCATTCAATACAAGACACACCCAAGTGATCAAATCCTCTCCCAATTCCACAAAAGCTTTAGTGTTAAGTGAGAGAGATTTGTTGTGTTCTTTTGAGCTCTTGCGCTTGGATTGCTTTCTTTCTCATTCTTTCTTGAGATCAAACTCACTTGTAATTGAGGCAAGAGACACCAATCGTGTGGTGATCCTTGTGGGAACTTTGTGTTCCAAGTGATTGAGAAGAAAAGCTCACTCGGTCCGAGGGACCATTTGAGAGAGGGAAAGGGTTGAAAGAGACCCGGTCTTTGTGACCACCTCAACGGGGAGTAGGTTTGCAAGAACCGAACCTCGGTAAAGAAATCCGCGTGTCACACTCTTTATTCGCTTGCGATTTGTTTTACGCCCTCCCTCTCGGACTCGTTTCTATTTCTAACGCTAACCCGGCTTGTAGTTGTGATTAGTTTTGTGAATTTCAGTTTCGCCCTATTCACCCCCCTCTAGGCGACTTTCAGTTCCTCTCCGACGCCGCCCGAGCCTGGCTGGAGCATCTGCCTCCTGCGCAGATCTCCAACTGGGACGACCTGGTCAAAGCCTTCGCCGACAACTTCCAGGGCACATACGTGCGCACTGGGAACTTCTGGGATCTCCAAAGCTGCCGCCAGCAGCCGGGAGAGTCCCTGTGGGACTACATCCGGCGATTTTCGAAGCAGCGCACCGAGCTGCCCAACATCACCGACTCGGATGTCATCGGCACGTTCCTCGCCGGCACCACTTGCCGCGACCTGGTGAGCAAGCTGGGTCACAAGACTCCCATCAGGGCGAGCGAGCTGATGGACATCGCCACCAAATTCGCCTCTGGTCAAGAGGCGGTCGAGGCCATCTTCCGGAAGGACAAGCAGTCTCAGGGGCGCCAGCCGGAAGACGTCCCTGAGGCGTCCGCTCAGCACGAGACCAAGAAGAAGGGCAAGAAGAAGTCGCAAGCGGAACACGACGCCGCCGACGCAGACCTTGTCGCCGCCGCCGAGCACAGGAACCCTCGGAAGCCTCCCAGAGGCGCCAACCTGTTCGACAAGATGCTCAAGTATTCGTGCCCCTATCATCAGGGTCCTATCAAGCACACCCTTGAGGAATGTGTCATGCTTTAGCGCTATTTCCACAAGGCCGGGCCACCGGCGGAAGGTGGTAGAGCCCACAACAACGACAAGAAGGAGGATCACAAGGCAGAGGAGTTCCCCGAGGTCCACGACTGCTTCATGATCTACGGTGGGCAAGTGTCGAACGCCTCGACTCGGCACCGCAAGCGAGAGCGCCGGGAGGTCTGCTCGGTAAAGGTGGCGGCGCCAGTCTACCTAGACTGGTCCGACAAGCCCATCACCTTCGACCAGGGTGACCACCCCGACCGCATGCCGAGTCCGGGAAAGTACCCGCTCGTTGTCGATCCCGTCATCGGCAACATCAGGCTTACCAAGGTCCTCATGGACGGAGGCAGCAGCCTCAACATCATCTACACCGAGACCCTTGGGCTCCTGCAGATCGATTTGTCCTTGATCCGAGCCGGCGCGACGCCCTTTCACGAGATCATCCCTGGGAAACACGTCCAACCCCTTGGGCAACTCGATCTACCCGTCTGCTTCGGGACTCCCTCCAACTTCCGAAAGGAAACCCTCACGTTCGAGGTGGTCGGGTTCCGAGGAACCTACCACGCAGTGCTAGGGAGACCATGCTGCGCCAAGGTCATGGCCGTCCCCAACTACACCTACCTCAAGCTCAAGATGCTGGGCCCCAACGGGGTCATCACCGTCGGCTCCACGTGCCGACACGCGTATAAATGCGATGTAGAGTGCGTGGAGTACGCCGAGGCCCTCGCCGAATCCGAGGCCCTCATCACCGACCTAGAGAACCTCTCCAAGGAGGTGCCAGATGCGAAGCGCCACGCCGACAACTTTGAGCCAGCTGAGACGGTCAAGTCTGTCCCTCTCGACCCCAGCAACGACGCCTCCAAGCAGATCCGGATCGGCTCCGAGCTCGACCCCAAATAGGAAGCAGTGCTCGTCGACTTTCTCCGTGCGAATGCCGAGGTTTTTGCGTGGAGTCCCTCGGACATGCCTGGCATACCGAGGGATGTCGCCGAGCACTCGCTGGATATCCGAGCTGGAGCCCGACCCGTGAAGCAGCCTCTGCGCCGATTCGACAAAGAAAAGCGCAGAGCCATAGGCGAGGGGATCCACAAGCTGATGGCTGCAGGGTTCATCAAAGAGGTATTCCATCCCGAATGGCTTGCCAACCCTGTGCTTGTGAGAAAGAAAGGAGGGAAATGGCGGATGTGTGTAGACTACACTGGTCTAAACAAAGCATGTCCGAAAGTTCCCTACCCTCTGCCTTGCATCGATCAAATCGTGGATTCCACTGCTGGGTGCGAAACCCTGTCTTTCCTCGATGCCTACTCAGGGTATCACCAAATCAGGATGAAAGAGTCTAACCAGCTCGTGACTTCTTTCATCACACCCTTTGGCATGTACTGCTACGTTACTATGCCATTCGGTTTGAGGAATGCGGGTGCGACATACCAAAGGTGCATGAACCACGTGTTCGGAGAGCACATTGGGCGAACGGTCGAGGCTTACGTCGATGACATCGTAGTCAAGATGAGGAAAGCCTCCGACCTCCTCTCCGACCTTGAAACGACATTCAAGTGTCTTAAGGCGAAAGGCGTAAAACTCAATCCCGAGAAGTGTGTCTTCGGAGTCCCTTGAGGCATGCTCCTGGGGTTCATCGTCTCCGAGCGGGGCATCGAGGCCAACCCAGAGAAAATCGCGGCCATCACCAACATGGGGCCCATTAAGGACTTGAAAGGAGTACAGAGGGTCATGGGATGCCTTGCGTCTCTGAGCTGTTTCATCTCGCGCCTCGGCGAAAGAGGCCTACCCCTGTACCGCCTCTTAAGGAAGACCGAGCGCTTCACTTGGACCCCTGAGGCCGAGAAAGCCCTCGGGAACCTAAAAGCGCTCCTTACAAGTGCGCCCATCTTGGTGCCCCCCGCTGCCGGAGAAGCCCTCTTGATCTACGTCGCCGCTACCACTCAGGTGGTCAGCGCCGTGATCGTGGTCGAGAGACAAGAAGAGAGGCACGCATTGCCCGTCCAGAGGCCGGTCTACTTCATCAGTGAAGTACTGTCCGAGACCAAAATCCGCTACCCGCAAATTCAGAAGCTACTGTACGTGGTAATTCTGACGCGATGAAATTTGCGACACTACTTCGAGTCTCACCCGGTGACTGTGGTATCATCCTTCCCCCTGGGGGAGATCATCCAGTGCCGAGAGGCCTTGGGTAGGATTGCAAAGTGGGCGGTGGAGATCATGGGCGAGACAATCTCGTTCGCCCCTCGGAAGGCCATCAAGTCCCAAGTCTTGGCGGACTTTGTGGCTGAATGGGTCGATACCCAGCTTCCAGCAGCTCCGATCCAACCGGAACTCTGGACCATGTTTTTCGACGGGTCGTTGATGAAAACAGGAGCGGGTGCGGGCCTGCTCTTCATCTCACCCCTCGGGAAGCACCTCCGCTACGTGCTGCGCCTCCATTTCCCGGCGTCCAACAACGTGGCCGAGTACGAGGCTCGGGTTAACGGGTTGCGCATCGCCATCGAGCTAGGGGTTCGACGCTCGACGCTCGGGGCGACTCGCAGCTTGTCATCAACCAAGTCATGAAGAACTCCCATTGCCGCGACCCGAAGATGGAAGCCTACTGTGATAAGGTTCGGCGCCTGGAGGACAAGTTCTACGGGCTCGAGCTCAACCACATCGCCCGACGATACAACGAGACTGCGGACGAGCTGGCTAAGATAGCCTCGGGGCGGACAACGGTTCCCCCGGACGTCTTCTCCCGAGACCTACATCAACCCTCAGTCAAGACCGACAACACGCCCGAGCCTGAAAAGGTCTCGGCCCTGCTCGAGGCGCCCTCGGCTCAGCCCGAGGCACCCTCGGCTCAGCTCGAGGCACCCTCGGCCCCCGAGGGTGAGGCACTGCGCGTCGAGGAAGAGCGGAATGGGGTCACGCCTAATCGAAACTGGCAGACCCCGTACCTGCAATATCTCCAATGAGGAGAGCTACCCCTCGACAGAGCCGAAGCTCAGTGACTGGCGCGGCGCGCCAAGTCGTTCGTCTTGCTGGGTGACGGGAAGGAGCTCTACGCAGCCCCTCAGGCATCCTCCAGCGATGCATATCCATCGCTGAAGGTCAGGAGTTATTACAAGAAATACACTTGGGGGCTTGCGGTCATCACGCAGCGCCTCGAGCCCTCGTTGGAAACGCCTTCCGACAGGGTTTCTACTGGCCGACCGCGGTGGCCGACGCCACTAGGATTGTACGCACCTGCCAAGGGTGTCAATTCTACGCAAAGCAGACCCACCTGCCCGCTCAGGCTCTGCAAACGATACCCATCACCTGGTCGTTTGCTGTGTGGGGTCTGGACCTCGTCGGTCCCTTGCAGAAGGCACCCGGGGGCTACACGCACCTGCTGGTCGCTATCAACAAATTCTCCAAGTGGATCGAGGTCAGACCCCTAAACAGCATCAGGTCCGAACAGGCGATGGCGTTCTTCACCAACATCATCCATCGCTTTGGGGTCCCGAACTCCATCATCACCGACAATGGCACCCAGTTCACTGGCAGAAAGTTCCTGGACTTCTGCGAGGATCACCACATCCGAGTGGACTAGGCCGCCGTAGCTCACCCCATGACGAATGGGCAGGTAGAGCGTGCCAACGACACAATTCTGCAAGGACTCAAGCCACGGATCTACAACAACCTTAACAAGTTCGGCAGGCGATGGATGAAGGAACTCCCCTCGGTAATCTGGAGTCTGAGAATGACGCCAAGCCGAGCCACGGGCTTCACGCTGTTTTTTCTAGTCTATGGGGCCGAAGCTATCTTGCCCACAGACTTGGAATACGGATCCTCGAGGACGAGGGCGTACGATGACCGAAGCAATCAAACCAACCGAGAAGACTCACTGGACCAGCTGGAAGAGGCTCGGGACATGGTCTTACTACACTCGGCGCGATATCACCAGTCCCTGCGACGCTACCACGCCCGAGGGGTTCGGTCCCGAGACCTCCAGGTGGGCGACTTGGTGCTTCAGCTACGACAAGACGCCCGAGGGCGCCACAAGCTCACGCTTCCCTGGGAAGGGCCATTCATCATCGCCAAGATTTTGAAGCCCGGAACATACAAGCTGGCCAACAGTCAAGGCGAGGTCTACAACAACGCTTAGAACATCCGACAGCTACGTCGCTTCTACCCTTAAGATGTTTTCAAGTCGTTCATATACCTCGTTTACATACGTAAATAAAGTCTAACCGTCAAGGAAGGGTCAGCCTTGCCTCGGCAAAGCCCGACCCTCCCTCGGGGGCTAGAAGGGGCGAACCCCCTCTGCGTCAAAATTTTCCTCGGAAAAAATCTTTGTGCCAGAACATCTTTCGTGCTTTTCGACTACTTCGAAAGTGGGATCCTGAAAACGACGGAGTACACATAAGAAGCAAGGCCGACCGAGCCGAGGGACTCCTACGCCTCCGGGATACGGATACCTCACTCATCACCTTCTGCGATAAGTAACTCACGCTCGGATAAGCGATTCCGCTGACCGAACAAGTCTTAACGCTCAAAAACTCTTCTGCCAAAACGATTTTTCGTGCCTTCTCGACTATATCGATAACAGAATCCTACGGACGAGTAAGAGTACACGTAAGCAGCAAGGCCGACCGAGCCGAGGGACTCCTACGCCTCCGGGATACGGATACCTCACTCATCACCTTCCGTGAAAAGTAACTCTCGCTCGGACAAACAATTCTGTTACCGGCAAATAAGTCCTGATACTCGAAACAAGGGGAAAAGAAACACAGCTTTACAACACGACGATGGTATGTTTGGGCCTCGGCGGCCGCAAAAAACATACGCACACTACAGATAAATTGTTCCTGCAGGATCAGACATCAGCAGGGGGAGCAGCAGCACCCTCGGCGCCGACTCCGCCTTCGGCGGAATCCGACCTGGCCTCGGACGACGACATGGTCGGAGGATCTCCGCCTCGAAGGAACCTGTCAGCACCGCGCCTGGGCCATCGTCACCGGGGTCTCCTCCGGGAACCCGGCCCGAGCAGACGGCTCGACCGGTCGCTCCGTAGCCTCAGCCAGCTGTCCCCCGGGGACATCAGCCCGGCTCATGCCCTCGGCAACCCGACTCCGGCGCTGGTCCGGCTAGTGGACCCTGGCCAGGCTCCGACCGACGAAGCTTCTTTTCGAGCCAACTCCGCCTCTGTCCATGCTAACACCGCTGCCTCCGGCTCCGGCTCATCACAGAGCGGCCGAGGGTTTCTTTAACTAAGCAAGAGAAGCCTCGGGCGGCAAGGCCGACCGAGCCGAGGGACTCCTACGCCTCCAGGATACGGATACCTCACTCGTCACCTTCCGCACGAGGCAACTCACACTTGGTTAAGCGGTTCAGCTAGCCGACAGGCGAGTCCTAGTGCTCGAAATGAGGAAAAAACATGGTATTACATCCAAAATACCTACATGTTCAGGCCTCGACAGCCATAATGAACAGACACCGGCACTCAAGGTGCCATTACAAACGGAACTTTGGTTCCACTTCCGCAGGTACGAACAACCCCCCACATTTGAGAGCCTGTGGGACGACAAAACCCCAGGTGGCTCGCCGCCGCTCACTCCGGCAGCAGCGACAACGACCTCCGCTCCGGGCGGCCAAACAACAGCAGCGATGACCTCAGGGCAGACGCTGCTGCGATAAGGCCCTCGCCCACGTCCCCACTCGAGGGGCGAGGACAAGCAGAAGGCCGTAGAGCCGGAGGTCAGTCCGTGGGTAGCGCTGACGGTCTCATCAGCAGAGAAGCTTTCTCCAGCTGCCACCACCTCAGCACCGACGCCGACGTCCACCTGTCCACCAACACCGCACCGGCGAGCGCCGACCGCCCCAAAGCGCACGACAGGTCCTCACTCTCGTCCTCGCCACGAAAACGAGGACAGAGGATGGAATGTTGCACCCTGGCTGGGCAGCAACAGTTCGCCTTCCCCGGCATGGCTGGAGGGCGCCTCCTCCGCAGAGCTGGAGGATGGTTTCCACCCCTAGAAGCTGGAAGAAGAGGTGGCCCGCCGACTCGTGCGGGAGGCAGAGCTCCGGCTCGCCTCGCTCTCTGCCCCAGCAAGGATGATGAAGATCCTTGAAGCTGAGGGCGGGGTAGAGGCCGCAACCCGACTTGCTTCCCCCCACCATCAAACTGGTGGTCACCGTCTTGGGTGACCACCGGCGAGGGGATGCAGCCGGGCCGCCTGATGAAAATCCTTGAAGCCGAGCGATGGCTGAAAGGTACCAACTTCTGCGAAGTTGTGTTCCTCCAACGATGACAAGACGAAAGCAACGCGGGCGCTCCCCATCCGGGGGCTCGGAAGGTGGAAGGGCGCGATGCATGAGGAGAGTGCGAAGACATGGTTGCCATCTAAGGGGGTCGCCCTCCTTTTAAAGGCGACTCTCCCCACTTGCGTCCTCAGCCGTCGCGGACTGAGTCTTCACCAACACGCTCCAAGGTCCTCCCCCTACGACACGGGGGCTGGGTCACACGCGTCATGCAAGCTGGCCCAGGACAGAAGGAGCCAAACCGTCGCACGCGGAGCACACAACTGCCCAGCGGTTACAAGCACTCCTCCACTTTCGCCCAGACCAGCGGGTGAAAGGGCGGACCGCCATGCAGGCGGCATGCAACCGCACCAAGGGGGCGCATCCTTTCGACTTCGACGCGCCCAGCATGGAGGCCTAGGCCCACACGTCATGTAACCGGCGCGCCGGTTACTACGTGCGAGAAACTGCACCGCCACTTGCGCCAGTACCGCGCCTTCTCGACTGCGGAACCGGTGTCGCGACTCGAGGCAACCCTGCGCATGGCCCAACAGTGCCAACCGAGCACATCGGTCACGGGTCAGTCAGCCGCGGGAGAAGGCGCGACGGTCGATATGGCCAAAAGTGGGACGGCAGCAATGACGGCGGCAGGCGGGCGGAAGCAACAGTCAAGTCGTCTGCAGGCCCATGTCCCCTCCTGGGATAGCGAGAGAGCCCTCTCCCACGGCATGAAGACGACGCGCCCGTGTTCCGTTCCTCGAACGGCTCGCGCACGCACAACGGCTGTCCCGCGAACCACTCGTCCCGTCGCATTAACTCTGCGGTAGGACAGGCGACACGTTTGGCAGGCGAAGCGGGCGACGCTTCACCTCCGCCATAATGACCGCGTCAAAAAAGGTGTGCCACGTCGTTCAAATTCGTATCCTTTTCCTCTTCCTCTCTCTCTCTTGCTACAGGGACCGGGAAAGGGGACACTCCGAAAGGGATCCTTCTCCGTGAAGGAAGCGGGCCCCGAGCCCTCCTACTGATCAGAGGTTCGAAGACTGGCCCCTCGGAAGGGTTCGACAACCGCCTCAGAGCACTCGGGCTCCGCGCCCACTACTGGTCAGAGGTTCGAAGGCTGGCCCCTCGGAGGGGTTCGACAGCCGCCTCAGACCACTCGGGCTCCGCGCCCACTACTGATCAGAGGTTCGTAGGCTGGCCCTCGAAGGGTTCAACAGCCGCCTCAGAGCACGCAGAGCGAGGGATGACTCTGGGTACGTCCGATACATGGCCGAGGCTCGGGCTACGCTCCCGAGATACCCTAGGACATTTCCAAGACCAGCAGGAGCGATTCTGTAACGGAATCCCATCAGAGGGAGGCATCGAGCCCTCAGACCCTATCAAACGGGACCGGGTCCGGCAAATCACCTGCAGGTACTTTTGGAGCGCGCCTCTGGGCCACTAGCCGACCCTTATCGAACGGGGCATGGGCGTCCACTCGGATCACCCGTTAGCAACTCACTGGAGACACCATGTTTGGCGCCCTCCGAGGGCAACATGGCGCTTTCCCCCCTCCTCCTTGCGGAAAGGCAACGAAGGGGCGCATGAAAAAAGCCGAGCCAGTCCTTGACCGTCCTCTTGCTCTGTGCGGAGGCTCGGGGGCTGCACTCGCAAACCCGGCTCCGGCCAAACCGTTGACAGCGTCAACATACCAGCCCGAGAACTTGGAACCTGACTATGCACCCGGGCAACGACCAGTTCGCATGAGGGAACAACCAGACCGGTCGAAGCATCACAAAACGCGCTAAGACCTCGAAGGAGTCAAACCACTCCTCCGAGGCCTCGGGGGCTACACCCGGCGGGTGCGCTCGCGCGCACCCACCGGAACGAAACGCAACCGAGAAAGACCGGTCCCCTTGCAAAAAAGTGCGACAAAAGCCTCCAAGCGAGTACCAACACTCCCTTCGAGGCTCGGGGGCTACTGTCGGGGACCATAATTAGGGGTACCCCAAGACTCCTAATCTTAGCTGGTAACCCCCATCAGCACAAAGCTGCAAAGGCCTGATGGGCGCGATTCAGGTCAAGGCTCCGTCCACTCAAGGGACACGATCTTGCCTCGCCCGAGCCCGGCCTCGGGCAAAGGCAGCCGACCCAGGAGGATTCACGTCTCGCCCGAGGGTCCCCTCAAGCAACAGACGCACCTTCGGCTCGCCCGAGGCCCAGGCTTCGCGGAGAAGCAATTTTGGCCAGATCGCCACACCAACCGACCGTATCGCAGGAGCATTTAATGCAAGGATCGACTGACACCTTATCCTGACGCGCACTCCTCAGTCAACAGGGCCGAAGTGACCGCAGTCACTTTGCCACTCCACTGACCGACCTGACAGGAAAACAGCGTCGCCTGCCCTGCTCCGACTGCTCTGCCACTCGACAGAGTGAGGCTGACAGCAGCTAAGTCCAGCCTCGGGTGCCATAGGAAGCTCCGCCTCGCCCGACCCCAGAGCTCGGGCTCAACCTCGACGCCGGACGATGGACTTCGCCTCGCCCGACCCCAGGGCTCGGACTCAGCCTCGACCTCGGACGACGGACTCTGCCTCGCCCGACCCTAGGGCTCGGACTCAGCCTCGACCTCGGATGACGGTCTCTGCCTCGCCCGACCCCCGGGCCTGGACTCAGCCTCGACCTCGGAGGAGCCTCTGCCTCGCCAGACCTCGGGCTCGGACCGACCACGTCACAAGGGGGCCATCATTACCCTACTCCTAGCTAGCTCAGGCTACGGGGAACAAGACCGGCGTCCCATATGGTTCGCCCCGGTAAACAAATAATGATGGCACCCCGCGTGCTCCATGACGACGGCGGCTCTCAGCCCCTTACGGAAGCAGGGAGACGTCAGCAAGGATCCGACAGCTGTACTTCCACAGGGCTCAAGCGCTCCTCCGACAGCCACGACATCACATGAACAGGGCGCCAAAACCTCTCTGACAGCCACAACGACATGTACTTAGGGCTCTGGCTCCTCTCTGCTAGACACGTTAGCACATTGCTACACCCCCCATTGTACACCTGGGCCCTCTCCTTACGTCTATAAAAGGAAGGCCCAGGGCTCTCGTACGAGAAGGTGGTCGCGCGGGAGAACGGGCTGGCGGACGGTCTCTCTCTCCCTCGCGAACGCTTGTAACCCCCTACTGCAAGCGCATCCGCCCTGGACGCAGGACAACACAAAGGCTGCAGTTTCCCCTTGCTGTTTTCCCCCCTTTGTGTTCCATCTCGCGCCGACCCATCTGGGCTGGGACACGCAGCGACAATTTACTCGTCGGTCCAGGGACCCCCCGGGGTCGAAACGCCGACATTACTCGTCGATCAAACGACGGTGGCAGAAGGCTTGTACGGATCACGTTGAATTCATTTACGTGAGACAATTGATTTGCTCCTGAAGGGATAAATCATGCCAGCATATGATTGATTGCTGCCATTCTTCGTTGTTTAAAAAAATTATTTAAATAACTATTGGAGATGAGTTTTTAGCTTAACTTACTAAATTATTGATTTAGGGAGTATTTTAGAGAACTACCAGAGTTGGTCTATAGCACCAGTTGTCATGTTTTACATCTTCGTCTCTTTAGCAAAAAAAAACTTATACTCTTTTCTAATCTAACTTACACTCCAACTTAGGCCTTGTTCGTTTGCAAGAGGTTTCAAGGAGACTAGAGATGATTAAATCCCTTAGATAGTGTCGGTACCCTGAATCAAGGGTACTCCTTACTATGGTATGAAGATGTGGTGCCCATACGACGTTCCCTAGCCACACAGTGAGTAGCGCTTGACCCCACCACGTGGGCCACTCAAGGGGCACCGTGTGGCGAGAAAAGATGATACATCCCAGGATGTATCAGTCGAACCGGACCTCTGCAAGGGAGCACTGGACCCCTGTACGCACAACCCGGACCCCCAGTTATAGCCCGTGATTCCCGAGTAAGCATGCTGGGTCCCTTGGATGGGATCCAGATCCCTCCGAGTATGGTCCGGGCCGCAACGAGGTCCCGGGACAGGGGAAACCCCGACATAAGCAAGGGTCCGGTACTGCCACGCGTCCGGGCCTTACCCTGCGCGCATGCGCTCCTCGCTCAGGCGGAGACCCGATACAGCCACGTGGCTTGTAGCCCGTGACATAAGCCAGCGGGCGGAGCCTGACGTAAGGCCACTAGGCCGCGCGGTCTCTACATTTATTGCGGAAAGGACGCGCCACCTGTCCACCCTGCTGACAGGCGATGTGCCCTCACAACATTTAATGCGTCCTGTCCACTCCACTGGCAGGCGGCGCCAGAGCCATCCTGCAGACGGCGCACCTGTCCAGTCCGTTGTTAAACAGTGCGCCCGTGCTGCACGGTGCACTGTGCTCATCATCCCTTATACGAGAAGCTTCCCCTACACGCCGAGGCTACGCAGATCTCGGGTGTCAGGGCACGAGAAGATTGTCCCAGCAGCAAATATTAGTAGCTGAAAGTCGCCTAGAGGGGGTGAATAGGCAAATCTGAAATTTATAAACTTTAAGCACAACTACAATCCGGGGTTAGCGTTAGAAATATAATCGAGTCCGAAAGGGAGGGTGAAAACAAATCACAAGCGAATAAGAGTGGATGACACGGTGATTTGTTTTACCGAGGTTCGGTTCTTGCAAACCTACTCCCCGTTGAGGTGGTCACAAAGACCGGGTCTCTTTCAACCCTTTCCCTCTCTCAAACGGTCACTTAGACCGAGTGAGCTTCTCTTATCAATCAATCGGGACACTAAGTCCCCACAAGGACCACCACACAATTGGTGTCTCTTGCCTTGATTATAATTGAATTGGAAACAAGAAAGAAGGAAGAAGAAAAGCAATCCAAGCGCAAGAACTCAAATGAACACAATTATCTCTCTCACTAGTCACTATTTGATTGGAATGATCTTTGGACTTGGAAGAGGATTTGATCTCTTGTTTGTGTCTTGGAATGAAGTCTAGAGCTCTTGTATGAGGTTTGATGGCTGAAAAACTTGGATGCATTGAAGTGTGGTGGTTGGGGGGTATTTATAGCCCCAACCACCAAAAGAACCGTTGGTCAGGGCTTTTGTCGTATGGCGCACCAGACAGTCCGGTGCGCCAGCCACGTCACCAGGTCGTTGGGTTCCGATTGTTGGAGCTTTGACAAGTGGGGCCACCGGACAGTCCGGTGGTGCACCAGACAATCACTGTTCACTGTCCGGTGCGCCTTCTGACGCCTGCTCTGACTTCTGCGCGCACAGTGAATACTGTTCACAGTTCATGTACTGTTGCAGACGATCGTTGGCGCTTCGAGCCGTTGCTCCGCTTGGTGCACCGGACAGTCCGTTGCTACACCGGACAGTCCGATGAATTATAGCGGAGCGGCCTCCCAAATTCCCGAAGGTGGCAAGTTTGGAGTTGGGTTCCCTGGTGCACCGGACACAGTATGGTGGTGCACCGGACACTGTCCGGTGGCACACCGGACAGCCCGGTGCGCCAAACCAGGGCGGCATTTGGGTTGTCTTTTGCTCTCTTTGTTTGAACCCTTTCTTGGTCTTTTTATTGGTTTGTTGTGAACCTTTGGCACCTGTAAAACTTATAATCTAGAGCAAACTAGTTAGTCCAATTATTTGTGTTGGGCAATTCAACCACCAAAATCAATTAGGAAAAGGTGTAAACCTATTTCCCTTTCAATCTCCCCCTTTTTGGTGATTGATGCCAACACAAACCAAAGCAAATATAAAAGTGTAGAATTGAACTAGTTTGCATAAGGTAAGTGCAAAGGTTGCTTGAAATGAAACCAATAATTATTTCTACTAGATATGCATGGATGGCTTTCTTCTTATTTATAATTTTGGACCACTCTTGCACCACTTGTTTTGTTTTTGCAAAGTTTTGGAAATTCTTTTTAAAATCTTTTGCAAATAGTCAAAGGTATATGAATAAGATTTTGAGAAGCATTTTCAAGATTTGAAATTTTCTCCCCTGTTTCAAATGCTTTTCCTTTGACTAAACAAAACTCCCCCTTAATGAAATCCTCCTCTTAGTGTTCAAGAGGGTTTTAGATGTTAATTTTGAAGAGGGTATACAAATTTGAAATTATATCAAAAATAAGATACCAATTGAAAAAATCTTTTCTTAACTCAGATTTGAAAGGCTACATTTTTGAAATTGGTGGTGGTGCGGTCCTTTTGCTTTGGGCTAATACTTTCTCCCCCTTTGGCATGAATCGCCAAAAACATATACTTGTGAGTGAAATATAAGCCCTTTGTCAAACTTTCTCCCCCTTTTGGTAAATAATATAGGAGTGAATATTATACCAAATTGGAGAGCGTTGTGGAGCGACGGTGAAGGATGAATAATTTGATGGAGTGGAGTGGAAGCCTTTTGTCTTCGCCGAGGACTCCGTTTCCCTTTCAATCTATGACTTTAGCATAATATTCACTTGAAAACATATTAGTCATAACACATGAAAGAGATATGATCAAAGGTATATAAATGAGCTATGTGTGCAAAATATCAATCAAAATTCCTAGAATCAAGAATATTTAGCTCATGCCTAAGTTTGGTAAAAGTTTTCTCATCTAGTGGTTTGGTAAAGATATCGACCAATTGTTCTTTGGTGTTAATATATGCAATCTCGATATCTCCCCGTTGTTGGTGATCCCTCAAAAAGTGATACCGAATGGCTATGTGCTTAGTGCGGCCGTGCTCAACGGGATTATCCGCCATGCGGATTGCACTCTCATTATCACATAGGAGAGGAACTTTGGTTAATTTGTAACCATAGTCCCTAAGGGTTTGCCTCATCCAAAGCAATTGCGCGCAACTGAGAGCACCTAGAGGGGGGGGGGTGAATAGGTGATCCTGTAAAACTTCAAAAACTTATAGCCACAAAACTTGGTTAATTGTTAGCACAATAATTGCCAAGTGGCTAAAGAGGAATCCCCAACAAAACACAATAACCAACAAGGATCAATCACAGAGATGGCACGGTGGTTATCCCGTGGTTCGGCCAAGACCAATGCTTGCCTACTCCACGTTGTGGCGTCCCAACGGACGAGGGTTGCAATCAACCCCTCTCAAGTGGTCCAAAGACCTACTTGAATACCACAGTGTTTTGTTTGCTTTTTCTCAATCCCGTTTGCGAGGAATCTCCACAACTTGGAGCCTCTCGCCATTACACTTGAAATTCACAAAGAACACGGAGCAAGGGAGGGATTAGCAACGCACACAAGACACAAGAATCAGAGTGTCAACACGCACACAAATCGCAACAAGAGCTCGCAACACGACTCAATGAGTTCACAACTCCACAAGAGCTCTATATGCTATCACTATGAAACGAATGCGCGAAATTGATGTCTTGGTGCTTAGAAATGTTGTCGAGATGCTTGGTGTGCTCCTCCATGCGCCTAGGGGTCCCTTTTATAGCCCCAAGGCAGCTAGGAGCCGTTGAGAGCAATCAGGGAAGGCAATTCTTGCCTTCTGTCGTCTGGCGCACCGGACAGTCCGGTGCACACCGGACACTGTCCGGTGCCAGATTTCTTTCCTTAAATGGCGAAGCCGACCGTTGGCAGACCTGGAGCCGTTGGCGCACCGGACATGTCCGGTGCACACCGGACAGTCCGGTGCCATCTTCTAGCCGTTGGCTCGGCCACGTGTCCCACGTAGATTGCGCGGCCGACCGTTGGCTCACCGGACAGTCCGGTGCACACCGGACAGTCCGGTGCACACCGGACAGTCCGGTGAATTTTAGCCGTACGTCGCCGGTGAATTCCCGAGAGCGGCCATGTAACACCCCTGGTGTTACTATAACTAAAACTTGAGCATGACATCATAAGCATTGGCATTGCATATGTTTGACACACCTAGAGTGCATTCACTAGGCAAAAGTTTCAAACAAGTTGTATTGTTTTAATGTTTTACAAATAGGACCCTAGTTAAAGGACTTAACCCTAAATAGTGATTAAAGGGGTAAAACTTAACCTAAGTTGAGAAAACCTAAAAGCTTTAGGGTAAAAGTCATAAAATGACTCCAAGAATAAAGTTGGATCCCACTTATACCCCTGGAATACCAGAACCCTAATTGGAACCCTGGGAAACCTTAAAACTAAACCCTAGGGGCCTATGTGCAAAATTAGCCCACTTTTGGGTTAAAGTGCAAAAACCAAGCCAAATAGGTTTCTTAAGTCCTTTGGTTCACAAATATGTGGACTTGAAAGCCAAACCCAAGGTTTTGGACTTAAATGCAAAATAGACCTCATGTGAGTTTTATTCTAAGTCTGGATTTCAGTGATATTGGCTCAACTTTGGAGCCTTGTATCTTTCAGGATATAGGGTTTTTGCCCTAGGTCACCACATCAAAGTTGAAGTCCAATAATAGGAGAACAACTTTGGTTAAGGATTCAAGCCATGGTCTTATGAGAAATTTGGAGAAAAACCCAGCCAAAGTTGGACTGTCAGGTCACTGAGTCTGAATTTTTAGAAAAACAGTGTAACCACAGAGACTTTGAGCATGAATTCAACTATGATACAGTACGAATATGCCCATGGCAGCTATGACAAACTTGTAGCTGGTTTATCAAGCTATAAATTTGGTACAGTCATCTTTCTAGGTTATTGAACAAAAATTGAAGAACCAATGATGCGAAGTTGCTCTGTCAGAACTCAGTTATGCTGTTTATAGTGTCACTGCAAACTGAATTCCAAAACGAAAGGGTCACAGTGGAATATGGCCAGATTGCGAGCACCGTATCTTAGAATTCAGGCAGTTTTGATCCATAAATCCTATAGTAAAGTTGAAGACCCTTATCTGGTAAATAACTCTTATTAATAGAGATTAACCTGTTCTTAACAAGAATCAAGAGAAAGGGGGAAAGAAAGGTGGTCGGTTCAGTGGAACGGTGAAGATCAGTGGCACTGTAGATTTGGATGGGGTCAGATGGATCAGATTGCCAGCTAAGCTCGCCGTCGTTGATCGCCACCCGGACTCATGCACGGTGAGGGATGGATAACGCCGGGAAAAGGATGACTCATACGTGGCACCCTCTCCCGGGCCCAGCCGGAGTTACTCACCGGCGGCCGCCGTGACTCAGCGCAGTTCGCCGCGCTGTCACGCATGCCGTGATTTCCTCACTGTGCCTCCTACCAACATATTATGCATGCACTTGCGATGTTATCCGTGGCCGGAGGTCGACTGTGGGTCGTCGTGGCTATAAATAGCATGGCGGTCCACGGCAGGGTGTTTTCGTCTACACCAGTAAAGCTCAGTAAAAGTCCCAAATTCGTGAAATTCCCTCCACCGTTTCCAAAATTGACAGTGCATGGTGAGGCCATACTTCTTTACGGACGTGTAGCCTTAAACTTGCCTCCCAATTCCAACCGAGATCGCTGCGGCTTTGATTTTCCCCTTTTCTGTTACCCGCGAACCAGGATCCTCCGTGCCCCGTGGACAGTTCGTCCCAGGTCTGCTCCTGCTCGTTTAATTCATGTTCCAGTAACTGGATACGCTAGTAATGCTTATCGGCCCGCCCCTTTTTGCTTAGTCACAATCAATCAACCGGAACATAGGAATTTACGTCGGTATTCTTCCGCCATCGTGGTCAGTCTAAACCAAGGCTGTAACTACGTAATTGAAACCCGTTCTAGGGTTGTCTCACGCCCGTAACACTCACCCAGTAGTTAAATCAGGCATCCACTACCGATCTTGGCCGGTCCGCGCAGCAGGATCATCGCTGATGAGCGCGTCGTCGATTTGGACTTCTTCGGAGAAGAAACAGAATTAGAAGGGCATGATTGTATAATGTCAGTGACTCGGCAAATGATCCCGGGAGCGTTTTCTGAATTATTAGAAGTAGCGAGGGCCTTTTCGCAAAACCGCCAGAGCAGCGCGGACGCGCGCATGAGCGCACTTCTGCCCTAACTGGGCCGACGCAGGCCTGTTTGAACCCAGTACTGTGTAGACTTTTTCCTTTTCTTTTTCAGCAGAACTTTGAAAAACTGTAGAAAATGGTAGGAAAATCCTAAAAATATGAGACCAATTTTCCTAGGCTTGTTATTTTCCATAGTATTTAATAAAAATAGTTTTATGATTTTTAGTTTGAACAGGGAATTTTAGGGTATTTAAAATAGCCTAAACCATTGATTTTGGATTTTTTGAAAATAAATAATAAGTCCAAAATTTCCCAAACTTTTTATGTGAGCTTTTCACATTATTTAGAAGACTTGGGTAGAATTTGGGTTGATTTGGACCTTGTTTGATCACTAAACCCAAAACCACCCCCCCTGCTCCATGAACTCCTTTACTGACTCCGGAAACCCTAGGTTCTCGGAGTACCATGAAGGAAAGTTGTACTCAAGACATAAATAATAAGTTTATGCTATCTTTGCATCCTCATGAGCATTCCATGACATCCATTCTTATGCATGTATATGGTTATATTAGAGCACGAAGAAGAAGAAGAAGTTTCTGAAGAAGGGATACCACCAACCTCTGATCCTCAAGCAGACAACTGCTTTTATTTCGATATTTGTGGATCCGAGCAGGACACACCTGATAATAAAGGCAAGCCCCGGTGCATTTGCCACCTTCCTTGATGTTTTTAAAATCTTTCTCACTTGCTTGCTGCATTAGGTGATAGGAGTTGATTGATTAAACAATTCCTGCATTACCTTCCTTGATCTTGATTACCCTCCTTGAAATCCTATTTTTTACAAAAAGGTTTTACTATGCTTAGTATTGCTTTAGAAAAACAAAAGGATTTTGTTTTACAAAAGATGTTTGGCAAAGTGGGAGGGATGTTTTCGAAAATAAAACTTGATGGTGAATCCATCATGGCCGTGATGGGTTCAACATCGGAAAAGATGTACCTCTGCCAGGTACCAAACTTTGGGTTTGAAATGATTAAGCTGAGACCGGGCGGGTGACTTGCACGAGAAGAGAGTCTCGGTGTAGTGTCTCCGTCTGAGTCGATTAAGGACCTTGTCGATGTAGGCCTGCTGACCGAGGACCCTTTAACTGGTCACATGCCTCGTCATGGGTAAGCCTTGCCTCGGGCAGACTAAGGCCGGAATAAGATAACACGAAATGGGAGTGGAGCGGTGGCGAGAGTAGCGTGTACCCTCCGTGGCAAGAGGCTGGACGGTGGTGTATCTGTGCTCTCGGTTTGCGTGAACCTGATCCGGTCTTAAGAACCCCGGTGGCGGGTTGACATATGCAAGGGTTAAGTGCTACATATGTCGTGTGATTGGAGATCCTCAGCTGAGTATAATCGATTCGGATCGCCGTACCTCCGCGGTTATGGAGACTTGGCCACTGACTTACACGTAGCATTCCACTAAAGATGATGGGTTTTTGTTAAAGAAATTGGCTAGTGCAGGACCAGTGTTTGGACTAGGGTAGAAAGAACTCTAGTGCAGGTAATTTTACTTAACTTGACAAATAAAATTAGATTTTTAAGGATCCACTTTAGTAAGCATTTCTGCAAAACAGAGTCTTTGATTATTGAGAAGCCTTACCTTGACTCCCATATAACCAGCATACCCTTGAGAGTCTTTTCCTTAGTCGGGTAAGACTTGCTGAGTAATTCCATACTCAGGGTTTATCCCTTTGTTGTTTTTAGGTGGGGAAGTAGCAGACTTTTGCTGCTTCTGTGCCAAGGTGGTTCCCAAAGAAGAAAAACAAGACTGAAGTGCGGGAGGACTCGGTCCTCCACATAGGATCTTTTGTTTATAACCTTTTGGGAGAAGGTTGTGTCTCCCGTGGTTTGTATAATTATTACTTATCTGCACTCACTTTTAGACTGGTCTGTAAATAAATAACTCGAGCTTGCTTTTGAAATAAATGTAAGTTTATGTAATTTGCTTCCGCATATCTTTATCTCCGATGATCTGTAATGTCTGCAAGACGGGTGAAACGTTCCTGGTGAGGTAAGGAAAGATACCGAGCTTGTCAAGTAACTTAGGAACATCTACGGGGTGTCTGATGTCTGTTAGACGAGGACAACTGTAGGTGGGCCTGATTACTTGGGAGGTTCCGTCACAGCTGGTATCGGAGCGTAGCCCTTCTTTGCAGATATTATGAGGCATCTTCAAAAAGATTTTCAAAAGTCTTACCTAAAGATTCTTTTCTCTTCTTACCTAAGTATTCTGAAGAGTTTATCTTAAAGACCAGATAGGAAGAGTGCAACGTATAGAAGGTTGAATCGACCAAGGTTGATTCTGTACTTACTCATGCATCATGCTAAGCACTATATTAATAAAATTTCCCCCTTAGAGAAATGATGTCGCGCATCAGAAAGACCGCGCGCAAATCTACTAGACCCATTGGCATACTAAGACATGAAGAAAGTAGCAGTGGTAGCAACGATCCTATCGGGATCTGGAAGCACAAATTGAACTGCTTTAGTCAGAACTCCGTCACAGGAATGATCTATGGATCGCGGATGCAGCCATCCGCTACTTGCAAGACCAACTCGCGAAACGAGATCTAGCGTTCGATTGGACGGCTAACTCTCGTTTACTCGCCTGGGCTAAGGAAGTCAAAGCTCGAGCCCATATGGAGGAGCTTAGCTTAGCCGTGGATAACTTGCAGGTCTATTGTAATACACTACATGAAGAAGTTCATGTGTTGTATTCACAACTACACCTGAACGTCCCTGCGAATCCTGTCGGGATGGAAGCCGGACCTTCTCACATAGCAGGATAAGCACTTGATGGTGCACTGGACCTTTTCAGGCCCCTCCCTCTATGAAGTTGGTTGACGAATAGTCTTCTATACCCGAAAGTAAGCTACCAAAAGTGAAAAGAAGTGGCTTACCAAGTGCCCTCAACATTGGCCGGACGGGACTTTCCTGCTAATATGATTGTTCTGAAAGGCCAAGACATGGATGTCATCTTGGGCATGAACTGGTTAGCCCAGCATAAAGCAATTCTCAACCCTAATCTAAGAACCATCATGCTGAGTTATGGCCAATAAAGAGTTGGTGACTTGGTTGCCTAAAACCAAAATTAGGCTATATTCGTATTTAGTGAACCATGACCCGGCCCAAAGTCGAATTTTCCGTTATCACTTCATGACCCCAACCATACAAATAAATGCTTAGATAATTTTCTTGTCGAACCTAAAATGTACCTAGACTACAAACAAGAATCTCAAGTCATGTCTCCTGTTCAGCTGATGCAGGTTGAAGTCTCTAGTGTATTTGGCCTCTCCTTACGGATCGTCGTGTTGCTCTATTAACCCAACCTAGAAAAGACATGTCCGACCATTTCCTTGAATTTGATGCCTTTGGTTTCTTCATATCTAACGAAGGCCTACCAACTTAATCCTTGACCTGGTGATTTCTATGATAGGCATAGAAATATGCTTGGGTTAAATTAACAGTCTCCCATCATACTTCTTTCATCAAGTTTAGGTTATGGCCATGCCTTGTTCATTTCCTTGGGCCATAATCTATTTGGCTCTCTACTTGTAACCATTCATACAAGTGGAGTATCTCTTTGTATATTATCACCCTTGACCAGTCTATTTGGGTTGTGTGAGATTCTTTATTGGTTATGTCTGGTATTGGCGAAGCTCTCAAATTGGAGATTGACTTTCCCTGCTGTTGAGATGCAGGAGTTTGTTCATTCGCTCTCCTATTTTCCAGGTATTTCCGAACCTTGTCCGTTCATCTCGCCTGAAGAAACGGATGAACAACCTGACCAAATGGATTTTTACCCAAGTGCATGACCTTTTTGCTTGCAAAGATGAACTCTTAACCCCTTGGCTTACCAATGGTATTGAGAAAATTTGCTCGATGTCAAAAGTAGTTCAACAAGTTGGTTTTGACTAACTTGTAACTGCCTGTTGACCGAATGTTGAGTCTAGAGATCGTTTTATCGAGTTGTCTAAACTCATTTTGGTTCAACCTACCCTAAAGAAAGTGCTTACCAAAACAAGATTAAGTCGGTCAATAACCACCTAACCATCGCTCTAGTCGTGCATCGATTGCCTCATGTATGCTTTTCCAGCATAAGTGATTGGGTCGAGCCATGTCTAGTGCCCGATAAAGTGGACTAGTTGCAAAGTCCGCATTTTTAGATCCCTCCACTGATGATTTTTCTTGAATCAATATCGCCTTTCGTGGATTTGGACTCCCTAGCTAACACGAGTTATCCGTGAGGTTATTCGACCTTCACACCCATCTCGTGTGCTTTGAACCTACTGTAACCACTTGTGGGTAAACCTCTTCTTGTGTGTTTTACCCAAGATGGTGCATCTGGTTCTATTTGGGTTAAGTTGCATAATTGCCACCCAACAGACTCAGATAATACAGTGTCATCAGAAGAAGCAAGTTGCACACACGGAACCTTATGTGTTCTTCTGGTGGGCAAAGATGCAAATTGAAATTGCATACTTTGTGGCTAGATGTAACACTTGTAAACGCATCAAGGCCATATACATGAAGACCGTTGGTCCATTACAATCCTTACCTATCCCAACATGGAAAGGGGAAGATATTGTATGGACTTTATCGTGGGATTACCCAGGATTACAAAAGGGTATGACTCTATCTGGGTTATTGTTGATCAGCTTATGAAAATTTCTCATTTGCTGCCAGTCAAGACCGATCACCCAGTTACTGCCTATGCTCAATTGTACATTGCTCGTATTCTTAGTCTGCATGGTGTTCCAAAGACCATTGTGTCGGATCGTGGATCGCAATTCGTATCCAAATTCTGGGAAGAACTTCATAAGTCCCTGGGTACTAAACTGCTCCACAGTTCGGCCTATCATCCTCAAACCAGTGGACAGACTGAGAGAGTGAACCAAATACTTGAAGATATGTTGCGGGCATGTGTCCTGGATTTCTCGCAGAAATGGATGAATGTTTACCTTTGGCGGAGTTTTCATATAATAACAGTTATCAAGAAAGTATCAAGATGGCACCTTTTGAAGCTTTATACGGACGTCGGTGTCGAACTCCGCTAAATTGGTCTGAACCTGGTGAAAGGTATTTCTTTAGGCCTGATATGGTAAAAGAAACCGAAGAAAAGGTTCAGAAAATAGTTCATAATATGAAGAAAGCCCAAGCTCGTCAGAAGAGTTACGCAGACAAACGGCGAAGGCCCTTGTATTTCCTGGAAGGAGACTATGTTTACCTGAAGGTCTCACCAATGAAGGGTGTATCGCGTTTCGGGGTTAAAGGGAAACTTGCACCCAGGTACATTGGTCCATTCCTGGTACTTGAGCAATGTGGACCAGTGGCATACCGACTTCAGCTCCCCGAAACATTGTCTGCTGTATATAATGTGTTCCATGTATCGCAATTGAAGAAGTGTCTTCGGGTTCCCGATCGAACCGTTGAAGTGACTGATGTTGTCCTGGAACCAGATTTAACGTACTCGGAACATCCCATTCGAGTTCTGGATCAAAAGGACAGGGTTACCCGGAGAAGGACTCTCAAGTTTTATAAGATACAGTGGAACCAGCATTCGGAAGATGAGGCTACATGGGAAACCCAAGACTTCTTAGATAAGAATTTCCCAGACTTTCTAGCCTCTTGTAAGTTGTAAAGTTTGTATAGCTGTGTAGTAAAGGAATGAACCCCCACACCACCCCTGCCTTGTACCAGAAATAAGGAAATAAAAATGTGACACATTTCCTTTTCCATTACTCACCCTAGGACTTTAAATCTCGGGACGAGATTCTTTTATGGGGGGAAGGATGTAACACCCCTGGTGTTACTATAACTAAAACTTGAGCATGACATCATAAGCATTGGCATTGCATATGTTTGACACACCTAGAGTGCATTCACTAGGCAAAAGTTTCAAACAAGTTGTATTGTTTTAATGTTTTACAAATAGGACCCTAGTTAAAGGACTTAACCCTAAATAGTGATTAAAGGGGTAAAACTTAACCTAATTTGAGAAAACCTAAAAGCTTTAGGGTAAAAGTCATAAAATGACTCCAAGAATAAAGTTGGATCCCACTTATACCCCTGGAATACCAGAAACCCTAATTGGAACCCTGGGAAACCTTAAAACTAAACCCTAGGGGCCTATGTGCAAAATTAGCCCACTTTTGGGTTAAAGTGCAAAAACCAAGCCAAATAGGTTTCTTAAGTCCTTTGGTTCACAAATATGTGGACTTGAAAGCCAAACCCAAGGTTTTGGACTTAAATGCAAAATAGACCTCATGTGAGTTTTATTCTAAGTCTGGATTTCAGTGATATTGGCTCAACTTTGGAGCCTTGTATCTTTCAGGATATAGGGTTTTTGCCCTAGGTCACCACATCAAAGTTGAAGTCCAATAATAGGAGAACAACTTTGGTTAAGGATTCAAGCCATGGTCTTATGAGAAATTTGGAGAAAAACCCAGCCAAAGTTGGACTGTCAGGTCACTGAGTCTGAATTTTTAGAAAAACAGTGTAACCACAGAGACTTTGAGCATGAATTCAACTATGATACAGTACGAATATGCCCATGGCAGCTATGACAAACTTGTAGCTGGTTTATCAAGCTATAAATTTGGTACAGTCATCTTTCTAGGTTATTGAACAAAAATTGAAGAACCAATGATGCGAAGTTGCTCTGTCAGAACTCAGTTATGCTGTTTATAGTGTCACTGCAAACTGAATTCCAAAACGAAAGGGTCACAGTGGAATATGGCCAGATTGCGAGCACCGTATCTTAGAATTCAGGCAGTTTTGATCCATAAATCCTATAGTAAAGTTGAAGACCCTTATCTGGTAAATAACTCTTATTAATAGAGATTAACCTGTTCTTAACAAGAATCAAGAGAAAGGGGGAAAGAAAGGTGGTCGGTTCAGTGGAACGGTGAAGATCAGTGGCACTGTAGATTTGGATGGGGTCAGATGGATCAGATTGCCAGCTAAGCTCGCCGTCGTTGATCGCCACCCGGACTCATGCACGGTGAGGGATGGATAACGCCGGGAAAAGGATGACTCATACGTGGCACCCTCTCCCGGGCCCAGCCGGAGTTACTCACCGGCGGCCGCCGTGACTCAGCGCAGTTCGCCGCGCTGTCACGCATGCCGTGATTTCCTCACTGTGCCTCCTACCAACATATTATGCATGCACTTGCGATGTTATCCGTGGCCGGAGGTCGACTGTGGGTCGTCGTGGCTATAAATAGCATGGCGGTCCACGGCAGGGTGTTTTCGTCTACACCAGTAAAGCTCAGTAAAAGTCCCAAATTCGTGAAATTCCCTCCACCGTTTCCAAAATTGACAGTGCATGGTGAGGCCATACTTCTTTACGGACGTGTAGCCTTAAACTTGCCTCCCAATTCCAACCGAGATCGCTGCGGCTTTGATTTTCCCCTTTTCTGTTACCCGCGAACCAGGATCCTCCGTGCCCCGTGGACAGTTCGTCCCAGGTCTGCTCCTGCTCGTTTAATTCATGTTCCAGTAACTGGATACGCTAGTAATGCTTATCGGCCCGCCCCTTTTTGCTTAGTCACAATCAATCAACCGGAACATAGGAATTTACGTCGGTATTCTTCCGCCATCGTGGTCAGTCTAAACCAAGGCTGTAACTACGTAATTGAAACCCGTTCTAGGGTTGTCTCACGCCCGTAACACTCACCCAGTAGTTAAATCAGGCATCCACTACCGATCTTGGCCGGTCCGCGCAGCAGGATCATCGCTGATGAGCGCGTCGTCGATTTGGACTTCTTCGGAGAAGAAACAGAATTAGAAGGGCATGATTGTATAATGTCAGTGACTCGACAAATGATCCCGGGAGCGTTTTCTGAATTATTAGAAGTAGCGAGGGCCTTTTCGCAAAACCGCCAGAGCAGCGCGGACGCGCGCATGAGCGCACTTCTGCCCTAACTGGGCCGACGCAGGCCTGTTTGAACCCAGTACTGTGTAGACTTTTTCCTTTTCTTTTTCAGCAGAACTTTGAAAAACTGTAGAAAATGGTAGGAAAATCCTAAAAATATGAGACCAATTTTCCTAGGCTTGTTATTTTCCATAGTATTTAATAAAAATAGTTTTATGATTTTTAGTTTGAATAGGGAATTTTAGGGTATTTAAAATAGCCTAAACCATTGATTCTGGATTTTTTGAAAATAAATAATAAGTCCAAAATTTCCCAAACTTTTTATGTGAGCTTTTCACATTATTTAGAAGACTTGGGTAGAATTTGGGTTGATTTGGACCTTGTTTGATCACTAAACCCAAAACCACCCCCCTGCTCCATGAACTCCTTTACTGACTCCGGAAACCCTAGGTTCTCGGAGTACCATGAAGGAAAGTTGTACTCAAGACATAAATAATAAGTTTATGCTATCTTTGCATCCTCATGAGCATTCCATGACATCCATTCTTATGCATGTATATGGTTATATTAGAGCACGAAGAAGAAGAAGTTTCTGAAGAAGGGATACCACCAACCTCTGATCCTCAAGCAGACAACTGCTTTTATTTCGATATTTGTGGATCCGAGCAGGACACACCTGATAACAAAGGCAAGCCCCGGTGCATTTGCCACCTTCCTTGATGTTTTTAAAATCTTTCTCACTTGCTTGCTGCATTAGGTGATAGGAGTTGATTGATTAAACAATTCCTGCATTACCTTCCTTGATCTTGATTACCCTCCTTGAAATCCTGTTTTTTACAAAAAGGTTTTACTATGCTTAGTATTGCTTTAGAAAAACAAAAGGATTTTGTATTACAAAAGATGTTTGGCAAAGTGGGAGGGATGTTTTCGAAAATAAAACTTGATGGTGAATCCATCATGGCCGTGATGGGTTCAACATCGGAAAAGATGTACCTCTGCCAGGTACCAAACTTTGGGTTTGAAATGATTAAGCTGAGACCAGGCGGGTGACTTGCACGAGAAGAGAGTCTCGGTGTAGTGTCTCCGTCTGAGTCGATTAAGGACCTTGTCGATGTAGGCCTGCTGACCGAGGACCCTTTAACTGGTCACATGCCTCGTCATGGGTAAGCCTTGCCTCGGGCAGACTAAGGCCGGAATAAGATAACACGAAATGGGAGTGGAGCGGTGGCGAGAGTAGCGTGTACCCTCCGTGGCAAGAGGCTGGACGGTGGTGTATCTGTGCTCTCGGTTTGCGTGAACCTGATCCGGTCTTAAGAACCCCGGTGGCGGGTTGACATATGCAAGGGTTAAGTGCTACATATGTCGTGTGATTGGAGATCCTCAGCTGAGTATAATCGATTCGGATCGCCGTACCTCCGCGGTTTTGGAGACTTGGCCACTGACTTACACGTAGCATTCCACTAAAGATGATGGGTTTTTGTTAAAGAAATTGGCTAGTGCAGGACCAGTGTTTGAACTAGGGTAGAAAGAACTCTAGTGCAGGTAATTTTACTTAACTTGACAAATAAAATTAGATTTTTAAGGATCCACTTTAGTAAGCATTTCTGCAAAACAGAGTCTTTGATTATTGAGAAGCCTTACCTTGACTCCCATATAACCAGCATACCCTTGAGAGTCTTTTCCTTAGTCGGGTAAGACTTGCTGAGTAATTCCATACTCAGGGTTTATCCCTTTGTTGTTTTTAGGTGGGGAAGTAGCAGACTTTTGCTGCTTCTGTGCTAAGGTGGTTCCCAAAGAAGAAAAACAAGACTGAAGTGCGGGAGGACTCGGTCCTCCACATAGGATCTTTTGTTTATAACCTTTTGGGAGAAGGTTGTGTCTCCCGTGGTTTGTATAATTATTACTTATATGCACTCACTTTTAGACTGGTCTGTAAATAAATAACTCGAGCTTGCTTTTGAAATAAATGTAAGTTTATGTAATTCGCTTCCGCATATCTTTATCTCCGATGATCTGTAATGTCTGCAAGACGGGTGAAACGTTCCTGGTGAGGTAAGGAAAGATACCGAGCTTGTCAAGTAACTTAGGAACATCTACGGGGTGTCTGATGTCTGTTAGACGAGGACAACTGTAGGTGGGCCTGATTACTTGGGAGGTTCCGTCACAGGCCAGTTCGCTCGAACCAGCCTGGCGCACCGGACACTGTCCGGTGCACCACCGGACAGTCCGGTGCTCCCAGACTCAGCAGATTCTTGGCTGCTCGAGCCAAGACATTTCCAATTGGGTTTTCCTGTTTCCAGCACTTAGACACAATACATTAGTCCATAAAACAATGTACTAAGTCTGAGAAACATACCTTTATCTTTGATTTGTACTTTGTCCACCTCTTTACACTTAGGCACTTGTGTTGGACACTAAATCACCAAAACACTTAGAAATGGCCCAAGGGCACATTTCCCTTTCAATCTCCCCCTTTTTGGTGATTTATGCCAACACAATATAAAGCAAGTAGAACAAGTACAAAAACAGTTCAAATTAGAACTCAAAATTGTTTTGATTCAATTTGACATATATGGATCACTCTATGCCACCACTTGGTTTGTTTTTGCAAATCAAACTCAAATTCCTATCTCTAAGTCAAAACCACTTGTAGAGACATAAAGAGAGGTTTTCCAAAGAAATTTGATCAAGGATTTCAAAAACTCCCCCTTTTTCCCATAATCAACACTTCTCCCCACAAGAGGCCAACTTTTGACATAAAAGACAATAAAAGAGTTTTGACAAACCAAAAGCTCTAATCTACTATTTTCAAAATTTCTCAAGTGGTAGCTGATCCATTTATTGCTTTGGCCTTTATTTTCTCCCCCTTTGGCATCAAGCACCAAAACGGGATCAATCTTGGCCCTTTAACCCCATTGCCTCACCAAAATTTTCAAATAAGAACACAAAGGCAATAGGAGTATAAAGATGAACTTGGAAAAGTTACTCTTTCTCATCGGAGTGCAGTGGAAGTCTTACATGGTCCAAGTCCACCTTTTCCCTTTCAATTCTCCTTGGAGACTAAAACAACCAAACTCAAGAACATGGTTAGTCTCAAAGGGTCAAGTTGTAGCACAGCTCCCCCTAAATATGTGCATCACTTGCAAAAAGGACTTGTGAGGTCCAGGGAGTGTTTGTACAACTTGAGCACCACAATAAGCAACAAATGCAGAATGAACATGATCAAAGGCATAAACACATATATGCTACAATTCAATCCAAGTTCCGCGAATCTAAGATATTGAGCTCACTACGCAGCCTACAAAAGGTCTTCTCATCTAGAGGCTTGGTAAAGATATCGGCTAGCTGGTTCTCGGTGCTAACATGAAACACTTCGATATCTCCCTTTTGCTGGTGGTCTCTCAAAAAGTGATGTCGGATGTCAATGTGCTTTGTGCGGCTGTGCTCAACAGGATTTTCCGCTATTCGGATAGCACTCTCATTGTCACATAGGAGTGGGACTTTGCTCAGATTGTAGCCAAAGTCCCGGAGGGTTTGCCTCATCCAAAGCAGTTGCGCGCAACACTGTCCTGCGGCAACGTACTCGGCCTCAGTGGTGGATAGGGCAACAGAGGTTTGTTTCTTAGAGTTCCATGACACCAGGGACCTTCCTAAGAATTGGCACGTCCCCGATGTACTCTTCCTATCGACCTTACATCCAGCATAGTCGGAATCTGAGTACCCAATCAAGTCAAAGTTAGACCCCTTTGGATACCAGATCCCGAAGCAAGGCGTAGCGACTAAATATCTAAGAATTCGCTTCACAGCCACTAAGTGACACTCCTTAGGATCGGATTGAAATCTAGCACACATGCATACGCTGAGCATAATATCCGGTCTACTAGCACATAAATAAAGCAAAGAACCTATCATGGACCGGTATGCTTTTTGATCAACGGACTTACCACCTTTGTTGAGGTCGGTGTGTCCGTCAGTTCCCATCGGCGTCTTTGTGGGCTTGGCGTCCTTCATCCCAAACCGCTTTAGCAAGTCTTGCGTGTACTTCGTTTGGGAGATGAAAGTGCCGTCCTTGAGTTGCTTCAATTGAAACCCAAGGAAGTAGTTCAACTCGCCCATCATCGACATCTTGAATTTCTGCGTCATCACCCTGCTAAACTCTTCACAAGACTTTTGGTTAGTAGAGCCAAATATTATGTCATCGACATAAATTTGGCACACAAAAAGATCACCATCGCAAGTCTTAGTAAAAAGAGTTGGATTGGCTTTCCCAACCTTGAAAGCATTAGCAATTAAAAAGTCTCTAAGGCATTCATACCATGCTCTTGGGGCTTGCTTAAGTTCATAGAGCGCCTTAGAGAGCTTACACACGTGGTTGGGGTACCGTTCATCCTCAAAGCCAGGGGGTTGCTCCACGTACACCTCCTCTTTGATCGGCCCGTTGAGGAAAGCGCTCTTCACATCCATTTGGTACAACCTGAAGGAATGGTGAGCGGCATATGCTAGCAAGATACGAATTGATTCTAGCCTAGCCACGGGAGCAAAAGTCTCCTCAAAGTCCAAACCTGCGACTTGGGCATAACCTTTTGCCACAAGCCGAGCCTTGTTCCTTGTCACCACCCCGTGCTCGTCCTGTTTGTTGTGGAACACCCACTTGGTTCCCACAACGTTTTGCTTGGGGCGAGGCACCAGTGTCCAAACTTCATTGCGCTTGAAATTGTTGAGTTCCTCCTGCATGGCCAACACCCAGTCCGGATCTAGCAAGGCCTCTTCTACCCTGAAAGGCTCAATAGAAGAGACAAAAGAGTAATGCTCACAAAAATTAACTAATCTTGAACGAGTAGTTACTCCCTTGCTAATATCACCCAAAATCTGGTCGACGGGATGATCCCTTTGAATCGTCGCTCGAACTTGGGTTGGAGGTGCCTGAGGTGCTTCTTCCTCTTCAATTTGAACATCCTGTGCTCCCCCTTGATCATGCGCCTCCACTTGAGGTACCTGTTCGTCATCCTAGGTTGGGGGATGCACCATAGTTGAGGAAGACGGTTGATCTTGCTCCAAATGTTCCTGAGGCCGTACATCTCCAATCGCCATGGTGCGTATCGCGGCCGTTGGAACGTCTTCTTCATCTACATCATCAAGATCAACAACTTGCTCTCTTGGAGAGCCATTGGTCTCATCAAATACAACGTCGCTAGAGACTTCAACCAAACCCGATGATTTGTTGAAGACCCTATACGCCTTTGTATTTGAATCATAACCTAATAAAAACCCTTCTACGGCTTTGGGAGCAAATTTGGAATTCCTACCCTTCTTCACTAGAATGTAGCATTTACTCCCAAATACACGAAAGTACGATACATTGGGTTTGTTACTAGTTAGCAGCTCGTATGAGGTCTTCTTGAGGAGGCGGTGAAGGTAGACCCTGTTGATGGCGTGGCAAGCCGTGTTCACGGCTTCCGACCAAAAGCACTCGGGGGTCTTGAACTCTCCAAGCATAGTCCTCGCCATATCTATGAGCGTCCTGTTCTTTCTTTCTACCACACCATTTTGCTGAGGTGTGTAGGGAGTGGAGAACTCGTGCTTGATCCCCTCCTCCTCAAGGAACTCCTCCACTTGAAGATTCTTGAATTCGGACCCGTTGTCGCTCCTTATCTTCTTCACCTTGAGCTCAAACTCATTTTAAGCTCTCCTTAGGAAGCGCTTGAGGGTCCCTTGTGTTTCAGACTTATCCTGCAAAAAGAACACCCAAGTGAAGCGGGAAAAGTCATCAACAATAACTAAACCATACTTACTTCCTCCTATGCTCAGATAGGCGACGGGTCCGAAGAGGTCCATATGCAGCAGCTCCAGAGGTCTTGACGTGGTCATCATATTCTTGCTGTGATGCGCTCCTCCTACTTGTTTACCTGCTTGACAAGCTGCACAAGGTCTATCTTTTTCGAAATGAACATTGGTTAGACCTATCACGTGTTCTCCCTTTAGAAGCTTGTGGAGGTTCTTCATCCCCACATGTGCTAAGCGGCGATGCCACAACCAGCCCATGCAAGTCTTAGCCATTAAGCATGCATCTAGACCGGCCTCTTCTTTTGCAAAATCAACTAAGTAAAGTTTGTCGTCTAGTACACCCTTAAAAGCTAGTGAACCATCACATCTTCTAAAGACAGACACATCTACATTTGTAAATAAACAATTATATCCCATATTACATAATTGACTAACAGATAGTAAATTATATCCAAGAGACTCTACTAAAAACACATTAGAGATAGAGTGCTCATTGGAGATTGCAATTTTACCTAGCCCTTTTACCTTGCCTTGATTCCCATCACCGAATATTATTGAATCTTGGGAATCTTTGTTTTTGACGTAGGAGGTGAACATCTTCTTCTCCCCCGTCATATGGTTTGTGCATCCGCTGTCAATAATCCAGCTTGAACCCCCGGATGCATAAACCTGCAAGGCAAATTTAGGCTTGGGTCTTAGGTACCCAACTCATGTTGGGTCCTACAAGGTTAGCACAAATATCCTTAGGGACCCAAATGCAAGTTTTGTCTCCCTTGCATCTTGCCCCTAATTTTCTAGCAACTATCTTCCTATCCTTTCTACAAATAGCAAAATAAGCATTTAAAGCATGATATATTGTAGAAGGTTCATTTACTTTCCTAGGAACATTAACAACATTTCTCCTAGGCATATTATGAACACCATTTCTCCTACCAACATTTCTATCATGCACATAAGAAGAACTAGAAGCAAACATGGCATGAGAATCAAAGGCATTATATGCATTACAACTCCTGTAAGCATTTCTAGATTGTCCCCTATCATGGTACATAAAGGCATGGTTCTTTTGCACACTACTAGCCATAGGGGCCTTCCCTTTCTCCTTGGCGGAGATGGGAGCCTTATGGCTTGTCAAGTTCTTGGCATCCCTCTTGTAGCCAAGTCCATCCTTAATTGAGGGGTGTCTACCAGTCGTGTAGGCATCCCTTGCAAATTTTAGCTTGTCAAATTCATTCTTGCTAGTCTTAAGTTGGGCATTAAGACTAGCTAATTCCTCATTTAATTTGGAAATTGAAACTAAATGATCACTACAAGCATCAATGTCAAAATCTTTACACCTATTACAAGTTTCAACAATTTCTACACAAGAATTAGATTTACTAGCTACTTCTAGTTTAGCATTTAAATCATCATTAAAGCCTTTTAACGTAGCAATAGTTTCATGACAAGAAGATAATTCACTAGAGAGCATTTCATTCCTTTTAATTTCTAGAGCAAGAGACTTTTGTGCTTCTACAAATTTATCATGTTCTTCATACAACAAATCCTCTTGCTTTTCTAAAAGCATATTCTTATCATTCAAAGCATCAATCAACTCATTAATCTTATCAATTTTAGATCTATCTAATCCCTTGAATAAGCATGAGTAATCTATCTCATCATCATCACTAGACTCATCCTCACTTGAAGAAGCATAAGTACTAGTATCATGAGTGCTTACTTTCTTCTCTCTTGCCATGAGGCAAGTGTGACGCTTGTTAGGGAAGAGGGATGACTTGTTGAAGGCGGTGGCGGCGAGTCCTTCATTGTCGGAGTCGGAGGAGGAGCAATCTGAATCCCACTCCTTGCCTAGATGTGCCTCGCCCTTTGCCTTCTTGTATGCCTTCTTCTTCTCCCTCTTGCTCCCTTGGTCCTGTTCACTATCATTGTCGGGACAGTTAGCAATAAAATGACCAAGCTTACCGCATTTGAAGCATGAGCGCTTCCCCTTGGCTTTGGTCTTGCTTGGCTGTCCCTTGCGACCCTTAAGCACCGTCTTGAATCTTTTGATGATGAGGGCCATCTCTTCATCATTAAGTCCGGCCGCCTCAATCTGTGCCACCTTGCTAGGCAGCGCCTCCTTGCTTCTTGTTGCCTTGAGAGCAAGGGGTTGCGGCTCGTTGATCGGACCATTCAAGGCGTCGTCCACGTACCTTGACTCCTTGATCATCATTCGCCCGCTAACGAATTTTCCGAGGACTTCTTCGGGCGACATTTTGGTGTACCTGGGATTCTCACGAATATTATTCACCAAATGAGGATCAAGAACGGTAAAGGACCTTAGCATCAGTCGGACGACGTCGTGGTCCGTCCATCGCGTGCTTCCGTAGCTCCTTATTTTGTTGATAAGGGTCTTGAGCCGGTTATATGTTTGAGTTGGCTCCTCGCCCCTTATCATCGCGAACCTTCCGAGCTCGCCCTCCACCAACTCCATTTTGGTGAGCAAGGTGACGTCGTTCCCCTCATGAGAGATCTTGAGGGTGTCCCAGATCTGCTTGGCATTGTCCAAGCCGCTCACCTTGTGATACTCGTCCCTGCACAAAGAGGCTAGCAACACAGTAGTACCTTGTGCATTTTTATGAATCTGTTCATTAATAAACACAGGACTATCTGAGCTATCAAATTTCATTCCACTTTCCACAATCTCCCAAATGCTTGGATGGAGAGAAAACAAGTGAGTACGCATTTTGTGGCTCCAAAATCCGTAGTCCTCTCCATCAAAGTGAGGGGGCTTGCCAAGTGGAATGGGGAGCAATTGAGCATTTGAGCTATGCGGAATGCGCGAATAATCGAAAGAAAAGTTTGAGTTAACCGTCTTTCGTCTGTCGTAGTCGTCGTTGTCCTTTTGGGAGGAGGAAGATTCGTCGCTGTCGTAGTAGACAATTTCCTTGATGCGCCTTGTCTTCTTCTTCCTCCCGTCTTTTCTTTTGTGGCCCGAGCCTGAGTCGGTGGGCCTGTCATCATTGGGCTCGTTGACGAAGGACTCCTTCTCCTTGTCGTTGATCACCATCCCCTTGCCCTTAGGATCCATCTCTTCGGGCGGTTAGTCCCTTTCTTGAAGAGAACGTGTGATACCCCAATTTTCTTAAAAGAAGTTAAACTTCTTTCTCTCTTTTCTTTCATGTTCTGTGGCATTGGGGTTTGGAGTTTCAGGAGGCATGCCTCAGAAAACAGTAGATCTTTTGGCATTTTTCCGCTGGGGTCGGGAGCTCAAAGGGGAGAGCGAGTTTGGGCCATTGATCTCGATCCGGTGGATGGGAGTCCCCCCTCTCCTTCCCAACCCTAGCCGCCCCCTCTCCTTCTCCCCAATTAGTTGCAGCCGCCCCCCCTCCCTCTCTTGCTCTTCTCCCCATTGGCAGCAGTCCCCTACCCTCTCCATGGCTTCCTCCTCCCTCTAGATCCCCCCCACGCAGCAAGGATCGAGAAGAGGAGGAGCACGTTGAATTGAAGAGGAAGAGAGGATCAAGGAGATGTTCTTCTCCATCTCTTGAAGATTTTCTTGGGGAAAACCCTAGGTATGGATGAAATCCTTGTTCCTCCATGTAATTATGTGCTTATGAAGGTTGTGGATCATGGAGATTAAAGGATTAGAGGTTGGATTAGATGTGGGGTTAGGTTTTGATCTCGAATTTAGTTTTCTGCGGAATGGCAGATTTGACAGTTTCTGTTCATTCTAGTTTTCCGTGGTCTTAGTGGCCTCAAAAAAATGAAAAGTCTATATATGAGTCGTAGATAATTTGTAGATCTTTCCGTGGCCGCGAAGAACACCTCAATCGGACGTCCGACCAGACAGTTATTGCAGTTTTACTATAGCAGTTTTTCAGTCTCATAATTCTGTGCAGAATCTGTTCTCTTAAGATTTAGGCAATTTTATCAACAGAATTAAATTGTGGGTTGGTAAAAGAAGTTGTAGATAATTTCATAAGCTTTCCAGATTGTTAAAGAGTGCATTCATATGATTTGTGAAACTCCAGTTATGTTTGTTTTACTGTGGCTGTTCCTGTTTGCGTGACAAAAATGAACGGGTCTGTTCACTGGTAGGTTTCATCAGGTAAATGGCCGAATTGGCTCTTCCAACTATGGAGACTTATGTAGAGGGATAAACGTTCTTACTGCCAGTAGAATTCCATGATTTTTGGTTGAGTAGTTTGTGAGATATCGAATTTTGAAGTTAACTACGCTGCTGTCTAAAACAGATTCAGTCAGTTATCTTGTTAGAGGTTTTAGAACTTGTAGATGGCAGAATTTAATTATCCATTGAATACCGAAGTTGTAGAGTATTTTGTGTAGATACTCCTAGATTATTTGTTTGCTATCACAACTCTTATAATTTTAAAGATACAAAATTAACAAACAGCGCTGATGCTGTATGTCATGTGGTTCAGGGTGGGAGTCTTTCCATCAGGTCTTGGTTTCAAGTGTAGGAGCGATTTGTTGATTGTTGTCAAATGTTTGTGAAATATTTGTACTAAGTTTTATGCCCGCTAGCAGGTGGCTACACTCCAGATCATGCATAGTACATTTCTTCTTCTTCGATGAAGGCAAGTGAATGTAGCAGTGGTTGCTTCCGTTCTGACCTGTTATTTCTATTGCCTACACTCTAATATTCAGAAGTATTGGATTCTTTCATAATTGGACTCTATGGTGATGCTTTACTTGCTTGCATTATGCTGATGCTCAATCATATATTGATGATGATAATGATTCGAGTATGACTCGTGAGATTAATTCACACCCCTGAAGGTAAATGAAGTATTATTTGAGGTTGGTATTGTATCTGAAGGTAAATGAAGTATTATTTGAGGTTGTATTGTATGTGAAGGAAGTGAAGTATATTGATAAATGCAGCATGCCATATACATTGCATGATTCACTTGCATCTGAAGTTTTGTCGTGACCTATGGTCCGACCGTACCGGTACAATTTAGCATCGTACGTTGCCCGAGAAGGGGTACGATGCGGCTTCATACCCTTAGAGGTATGAAGGCAGAGGACATATGCATTGCATTCATATGCATTCATTGAAGTGATATTTGCAGATGATGTGGTTTTATACCCCAGAGGTATGAAGATAGAGTACCTACACACTGCATTCCTATGCATACATTGAAGTGATATTTGCAGGTATTGTTGATGCAGGGAAGTGTTATAGAACCTATTGTGGTTGTTTGAGGAAATGAGATGGTATTGGTTATAGTGGGACTACTGAGTTCTATATCTACAAGTATTTCTGATTTTAATTGTGGCTCTTTTAAAATGTTGATGAATTCAATTTGTGGTTTAAATATCTCGTCAAAATAATTCGCTTGCTGAGATGTTTCATCTCACTCTTGCATTACTCAATGCAGGTGCTTGTTGCTCATCAAGGGAAGTGGGAAGTAGCAGCACATCCACCTTCACTCTTATAATAACGCTGCTTAGGCGCAGTCATGATTTAATTAGAAGCTTCTTGTCAAAGGAAGTTTGTTTCTAACTAGTTGTGCGCACTAGTTAATTTAGCTCATGCCATTATGGTTGTCTTCCCATTGCTAGCAGACTATTAATGTCTATTATGTTTTCTTATCATGATATCTATTTATACTTTGTTGCTTCCCCGTTTATGCAATTTTCAAAGGAGATGCTGTCGAAATTTTATATACGAATGTTAGATGTGTAGTTTAGTAGCATTCTGGGGTGCTTGTGGACCTCGGGGTGTTACAGAACGGCTCTGATACCAATTGAGAGCACCTAGAGGGGGGGTGAATAGGTGATCCTGTAAAACTTCAAAAACTTATAGCCACAAAACTTGGTTAATTGTTAGCACAATAATTGCCAAGTGGCTAAAGAGGAATCCCCAGCAAAACACAATAACCAACAAGGATCAATCACAGAGATGGCACGGTGGTTATCCCGTGGTTCGGCCAAGACCAATGCTTGCCTACTCCACGTTGTGGCGTCCCAACGGACGAGGGTTGCAATCAACCCCTCTCAAGTGGTCCAAAGACCTACTTGAATACCACGGTGTTTTGTTTGCTTTTTCTCAATCCCGTTTGCGAGGAATCTCCACAACTTGGAGCCTCTCGCCCTTACACTTGAAATTCACAAAGAACACGGAGCAAGGGAGGGATTAGCAACGCACACAAGACACAAGAATCAGAGTGTCAACACGCACACAAATCGCAACAAGAGCTCGCAACACGACTCAATGAGTTCACAACTCCACAAGAGCTCTATATGCTATCACTATGAAACGAATGCGCAAAATTGATGTCTTGGTGCTTAGAAATGTTGTCGAGATGCTTGGTGTGCTCCTCCATGCGCCTAGGGGTCCCTTTTATAGCCCCAAGGCAGCTAGGAGCCGTTGAGAGCAATCAGGGAAGGCAATTCTTGCCTTCTGTCGTCTGGCGCACCGGACAGTCCGGTGCACACCGGACACTGTCCGGTGCCAGATTTCTTTCCTTAAATGGCGAAGCCGACCGTTGGCAGACCTGGAGCCGTTGGCGCACCGGAGAGTCTGGTGCCATCTTCTAGCCGTTGGCTCGGCCACGTGTCCCACACAGATTGCGCGGCCGACCGTTGGCCCGGCCGACCGTTGGCTCACCGGACATTCCGGTGCACACCGGATAGTCCGGTGAATTTTAGCCGTACATCGCCGGTGAATTCCCGAGAGCGGCCAGTTCGCTCGAACCAGCCTGGCGCACCGGACACTGTCCGGTGCACCACCGGACAGTCCGGTGCTCCCAGACTCAGCAGATTCTTGGCTGCTCGAGCCAAGACATTTCCAATTGGGTTTTTCCTGTTTCCAGCACTTAGACACAATACATTAGTCCATAAAACAATGTACTAAGTCTGAGAAACATACCTTTATCTTTGATTTGTACTTTGTCCACCTCTTTACACTTAGGCACTTGTGTTGGACACTAAATCACCAAAACACTTAGAAATGGCCCAAGGGCACATTTCCCTTTCAGCAACAATGGCCTGCGGCAATATACTCGGCTTCGGCGGTAGAAAGAGCTACAGAATTTTGCTTCTTTGAAGCCCAAGACACTAGAGATCTTCCCAAGAACTGACAAGTCCCTGATGTGCTCTTTTTATCAATCTTACACTCTGCCCAATCAGCATCTGAATAACCAATTAAATCAAAAGTGGATCCCCTGGGGTACCAAAGGCCAAACTTAGGAGTATAAACTAAATATCTCAAGATTCGTTTCACGGCCCTAAGGTGAACTTCCTTAGGATCGGCTTGGAATCTTGCACACATGCATACAAAAAGCATAATATCCGGTTGTGAAGCACATAAATAGAGTAAAGAACCTATCATCGACCGGTATTACCTTTTGATCTACGGATTTACCTCTTGTGTCGAGGTCGAGATGCCCATTGGTTCCCATGGGTGTCTTGATGGGCGTGGCATCCTTCATCCCAAACTTGGTAAGAATATCTTGAATGTACTTCGTTTGGCTAATGAAGGTACCCTCTTGGAGTTGCTTGACTTGAAATCCTAAGAAATATTTCAACTCCCCCATCATAGACATCTCGAATTTTTGTACCATGATCCTACTAAACACGTCACAAGTAGTTTTGTTAGTAGACCCAAATATGATATCATCAACAAAAATTTGGCATACAAACAAATCATTTGCAATTGTTTTAGTAAAGAGAGTAGGATCGACTTTTCCGACTTTGAAGCCATTAGCGATAAGAAAATATCTTAGGCATTCATACCATGCTCTTGGGGCTTGCTTGAGCCCATAAAGCGCCTTAGAGAGTTTATATACATGATTAGGATACTCACTATCTTCAAAGCCGGAAGGTTGCTCAACATAGACCTCCTCCTTGATTGGTCCATTGAGGAAGGCACTCTTTACGTCCATTTGATAAAGCTTGAAGCCATGGTAAGTAGCATAGGCAAGTAAAATGCGAATTGACTCAAGCCTAGCTACGGGTGCATAGGTTTCACCGAAATCCAAACCTTCGACTTGTGAATATCCTTTGGCCACAAGTCGAGCTTTGTTCCTTGTCACCACACCATGCTCATCTTGCTTGTTGTAGAAGACGCACTTGGTTCCTACAACATTTTGGTTAGGACATGGAACTAAATGTCATACCTCATTTCTCGTGAAGTTGTTGAGCTCCTCTTGCATCGCCAGCACCCAATCCGAATCTTGAAGTGCTTCCTCTACCCTGTGTGGCTCAATAGAGGAAATAAAAGAGTAATGTTCACAAAAATGAGCAACACGAGATCGAGTGGTTACCCCCTTATGAATATCGCCGAGGATGGTGTTCACGGGGTGATCTCGTTGGATTGCTTGGTGGACTCTTAGGTGTGGCGGTCTTGGACCGTCGTCATCTTCCTTGTCTTGATCATTGGCATTTCCCCCTTGATCATTGTTCTCCTCTTGAGGTGGCTCATCTTCTTGATCATCATTTTCATCCTCTTGAGCTTGATCCTCATCTTGAGTTGGTGGAAATGCTTGCATGGAGGAAGATGGTTGATCTTGTGCTTGTAGAGGTTCTTCGGATTCCTTAGGACACACATCCCCAATGGACATGTTCCTTAGCGCGACGCACGGAGCCTCTTCATCATCTAGCTCATCAAGATCAACTTGCTCTACTTGAGAGCCGTTAGTCTCATCAAACACAATGTCAAAAGAAACTTCAACTAGTCCAGTGGACTTGTTAAAGACTCTATATGCCCTTGTGTTTGAGTCATAACCAAGTAAAAAGCCTTATATAGCCTTAGGAGCAAATTTAGATTTTCTACCTCTTTTAACAAGAATAAAGCATTTGCTACCAAAGACTCTAAAATATAAAACATTGGGCTTTTTACTGGTGAGGAGTTCATATGATGTCTTCTTGAGGATTCGATGTAGATATAACCGGTTGATGGCGTAGCAAGCGGTGTTGACCGCCTCGGCCCAAAACTGATCCGAAGTCTTGTATTCATTAAGCATGGTCCTTACCATGTCCAATAGAGTTCTATTCTTCCTCTCCACTACACCATTTTGTTGTGGCATGTAGGGAGAAGAGAACTCATGCTTGATGCCCTCCTCCTCAAGAAAGCCTTTGATTTGTGAGTTCTTGAACTCTGTCCCGTTGTCGCTTCTAATCTTTTTGATCCTTAAGCCGAACTCATTTTGAGCCCGCCTCAAGAATCCCTTCAATGTCTCTTGGGTTTGTGATTTTTCCTACAAAAAGAACACCCAAGTGAAGCGAGAATAATCATCCACAATTACAAGACAATACTTACTCCCGCCGATGCTTATGTAAGCGATCAGTCTGAATAGATCCATGTGGAGTAACTCAAGCGGCCTGTCGGTCGTCATGATGTTCTTGTGTGGATGATGAACACCAACTTGCTTCCCTGCTTGACATGCGCTACAAACCCTGTCTTTCTCAAAATGAACATTGGTTAGTCCCAAAATGTGATCTCCCTTTAGAAGCTTATGAAGATTCTTCATCCCAACATGGGCTAGTCAGCGATGCCAGAGCCAACCCATGTTAGTCTTAGCAATTAAGCAAGTGTCGAGTTCAGCTCTATTAAAATCAACTAAGTATAGCTGACCCTCTAACACTCCCTTAAATGCTACTGAATCATCACTTCTTCTAAAGACAACAACACCTATATCCGTAAAAAGACAGTTGTAACCCATTTTACATAATTGAGAAACAGAAAGCAAGTTGTAATTTAAATAATCTACAAGAAAAACATTGGAAATGGAATGGTCAGGTGATATTACAATTTTACCAAGTCCTTTGACCAAACCTTGATTTCCATCCTCGAATGTGATAGCTCGTTGGGGATCTTGGTATTTCTCATAGGAGGAGAACATCTTTTTCTCCCCTGTCATGTGGTTTGTGCACCCGCTATCGATGATCCAACTTGAGCCCCCGGATGCATAAACCTACAAAACAAATTTAGGCCTTGTTCTTAGGTACCCAAACAGTCTTGGGTCCTTTCACATTAGAAACAAGCACCTTGGGTACCCAAACACAAGTCTTTGATCCCTTGTGTTTAGCCCCAACATATTTGGCAACTACCTTGCCTAATTTATTAGTTAAAACATATGATGCATCAAAAGTCTTAAATGAAATGTTGGGTTCATTTGATGCAATAGGAGTTTTCTTCCTAGGCAATTTAGCATGGGTTGATTGCCTAGAACTAGATGCCTCACTCTTATACATAAAAGCATGATGAGAGCCAGAGTGAGACTTCCTAGAATGAATTCTCCTAATTTTGTGTTCGGGATAACCGGCAGGGTATAAAATGTAACCCTCGTTATCCTGAACCATGGGAGTCTTGCCCTTAACAAAGTTAGACAATCTTTTAGGAGGGGCATTAAGCTTGACATTGTCTCCCTGTTAGAAGCCAATGCCATCCTTAATGCCAGGGCGTCTCCCACTATAGAGCATGCTTCTAGCAAATTTAAATTTTTCATTTTCTAAGTCATGCTCATTAATTTTGGCACTAAGTTGAGCTATGTGATCATTTTGTTGTTTAATTAAAGCTAGGTGATCATGAATAGCATCAACATTAATGTCTCTACATCTAGTGCAAATAGTAACATACTCAACAGTAGATGTAGAGGGTTTGCAAGTATTTAATTCAACAATCTTAGCATGTAAAATAGCATTCTCATCTCTAAGATTGGAAATAGAAGCACTGCAAACATTTAAATCTTTAGCTTTAGCAATTAGTTTTTCATTCTCAATTTTAAGGCTAGAGAGAGATGCATTCAATTTGTCAATCTTAGCAATCAAATTAGCATTATCATTTCTAAGATTAACAATTGAATCATCACAAACATTTGATTTCTCAACCTTAGCAATTAATTTGGCATTTTCATTTCTAAGGCTAGAAATAGTATCATGGCAAGTGCTTAGCTCACTAGTTAAATTTTCACATTTTTCTACCTCTAGAGCATAAGCATTTTTAGTCTTAACATGCTTTTTGTTTTCCTTAATAAGGAAGTCCTCTTGGCTATCCAAGAGTTCATCCTTCTCATGAATAGAACTAATTAATTCATTTAATTTCTCCTTTTGTTGCATGTTAAGATTGGCAAAAAGAGTGAGCAAGTTATCTTCATCATCACTAGAATTATCCTCATCACTAGAGGTTGCATACTTAGTGGAGGATCTTGATTTTACCTTCTTCTTCTTGCCATCCTTTGCCATGAGGCACTTGTGGCCGACGTTGGGGAAGAGAAGACCCTTGGTGACGGCGATGTTTGCGGCGTCCTCGTCGGAGGAGGAGTCGGTGGAGCTCTCGTCGGAGTCCCACTCCCGGCAAACATGGGCATCGCCGCCCTTCTTCTTGTAGTACCTCTTCTTCTCCTTCCTCTTTCCCTTCTTGTCGTTATCCCTGTCACTATCACTAGACAAAGGACATTTAGCGATAAAATGATCGAGCTTACCACATTTGTAGCACACCTTCTTGGAATGGGGCTTGTAATCTTTCCCCTTCCTTTGCTTGAGGATTTGGCGAAAGCTTTTGATGATTAAAGCCATCTCCTCGTTGTCGAGTTTGGAGGCATCGATGGGAAGCCTACTTGGTGTAGACTCTTCCTTCTTCTCCTCCGTCGCTTTGAAGGCGACGGGTTGCTGAAAGTCGCCTAGAGGGGGGGGGTGAATAGGGTGAATCTAAAATTTAACAACTTAGGCACAACTACAAGCCAGGTTAGCGTTAGAAATAGAAATGAGTCCGAGAGAGAGGGCGCAAAACAAATCGTGAGCAAATAAAGAGCAAGACACGATGATTTGTTTTACCGAGGTTCGGTTCTCGCAAACCTACTCCCCGTTGAGGTGGTCACAAAGACCGGGTCTCTTTCAACCCTTTCCCTCTCTCAAACGGTCCCTCGGATCGAGTGAGCTTCTCTTCTCAATCAAACGGGAACCAAACTTCCCCGCAAGGACCACCACACAATTGGTGTCTCTTGCCTCAGTTACAATTGAGTTGATCGCAAGAAAAAATGATAGAAAGAAGCAATCCAAGTGCAAGAGCTCAAAAGAACACAACAAATCTCTCTCTCTAATCACTAGAGCTTTGTGTGGAGTTGGGAGAGGATTTGATCTATTTGGTTGTATCTAGAATTGAATGCTAGAGCTCTTGTAAGTAGTTGGAAGGTGGAAAACTTGGATGACTTGAATGTGGGGGTGGTTGAGGTATTTATAGCCCCAACCACCAAACTTGACCGTTGGTGGAGGCTGCTGTCGACGGGCGCACCGGACAGTCCGTTGCGCCACCGGACATTGTCCGGTGCGCCAGCCACGTCACCTGGCCGTTGGGTTCCGACCGTTGGAGCTCTGACTTGTGGGCACGCCTGGCTGTCCGGTGGTGCACCGGACAGGCCCTATAGGCTGTCCGGTGTGCCACCCGCGCGTGCTCTGCTCCTCTGCGCGTGCAGGCGCGCATTTAATGCGTTGCAGTCGACCGTTGCGCGCGAAGTAGCCGTTGCTCCGCTGTCACACCGGACAGTCCGGTGTGCACCGGACAGTCCGGTGAATTATAGCGGAGCGGATTCCCGAAGCTGGCGAGTTCAGAGTTGCTCTCCCTTGGGGCACCGGATACTGTCTGGTGGTGCACCGGACAGTCCGGTGAATTATAGCGGAGCTCCTCTGAAAATTCCCGAAGGTGAAGAGTTGGGCGTCGAGTTCCCTGGTGCACCGGACACAGTCCGGTGCGCCAGACCAGGGTGCCTTTTGGGTTGTCTTTTGCTCTCTTGTTTGAACCCTTTTCTTGGTCTTCTTATTGGCTTATTGTGAACCTTTGGCACCTGTATAACTTGTAGACTAGAGCAAACTAGTTAGTCCAATTATTTGTGTTGGGCAATTCAACCACCAAAATCTATTAGGAAATAGGTGTAAGCCTAATTCCCTTTCATTCTCCCCCTTTTTGGTGATTGATGCCAACACAAACCAAAGCAAGTATAGAAGTGCATAAATGAACTAGTTTGCATAATTGTAAGTGCAAAGGTTACTTAGAATTGAGCCAATAGAAATACTCATAAGATACACATGGATTGTTTTTTTATTTTTAACATTTTGGACCACGCTTGCACCACTTGTTTTGTTTTTGCAAATTCTTTTGTAAATCCTTTTCAAAGTCCTTTTGCAAATAGTCAAAGGTAGATGAGTAAGATTTTGAGAAGCATTTTCAAGATTTGAAATTTTCTCCCCTGTTTCAAATGCTTTTCCTTTGACTAAACAAAACTCCCCCTATATAAGATCTTCCTCTTAGTGTTCAAGAGGGTTTTAAGATATCAATTTTGAAAATACTATTTTCTCCCCCTTTTGAAAATAAAGAGATACTAATTTGAAAACATCAAAAATTAGGTGGTGGTGCGGTCCTTTTGCTTTGGGCTAATACTCTCTCCCCCTTTGGCATGAATCGCCAAAAACGGATACTTGAGTGAAATATAAGCCCATTTGAACTACTTTCTCCCCTTTGGCAAATAAAACATATGAGTGAAGATTATACCAAAGATGGAGAGATGCTCAGAGCGACGGCGAAGGGTGAGTTATGGAGTGGAAGCCTTTGTCTTCGCCGAAGACTCCAATTCCCTTTCAATACACCTATGACTTGGTTTGAAATTTACTTGAAAACACATTAGTCATAGCACATGAAAGAGACATGATCAAAGGTATACTTGAGAGCTATATATGCAAGATATCAGAAGAAATTCCTAGAATCAAGAAAATTTAGCTCATGCCTAAGCTTGTTAAAAGTTTGTTCATCTAATGGCTTGGTAAAGATATCGGCTAATTGTTCCTTAGTGTTAATATAAGCAATCTCGATATCTCCCTTTTGTTGGTGATCCCTTAGGAAATGATACCGAATGGCTATGTGTTTAGTGCGGCTATGCTCAACGGGATTATCCGCCATGCGGATTGCACTCTCATTATCACATAGAAGAGGCACTTTGGTTAATTTGTAACCGTAGTCCCTAAGGGTTTGCCTCATCCAAAGTAGTTGCGCGCAACAATGACCTGCGGCAATATACTCGGCTTCAGCGGTAGAAAGAGCTACGGAATTTTGCTTCTTTGAAGCCCAAGACACCAAGGATCTTCCCAAGAACTGGCAAGTCCCTGATGTGCTCTTTCTATTAATCTTACACCCCGCCCAATCGACATCCTAATAACCAATTAAATCAAAAGTGGATCCCTTAGGATACCAAAGCCCAAACTTAGGAGTATGAACTAAATATCTCAAGATTCGTTTTACGGCCGTAAGGTGAGCTTCCTTAGGGTCGGCTTGAAATCTTGCACACATGCATACGGAAAGCATAATGTCCGGTCGAGATGCACATAAATAGAGTAAAGAACCTATTATCGACCGGTATACCTTTTGATCTACGGATTTACCTCCCGTGTCGAGGTCGAGATGCCCATTGGTTCCCATGGGTGATTTGATGGGCTTGGCATCCTTCATCCCAAGCTTGTTTAGAATGTCTTGAATATACTTTGTTTGGCTAATGAAGGTGCCCTCTTGGAGTTGCTTTACTTGAAATCCTAAGAAGTACTTCAACTCCCCCATCATCGACATCTCGATTTTTTGTGTCATGATCCTACTAAACTCTTTACATGTAGATTCGTTAGTAGACCCAAATATGATATCGTCAACATAAATTTGGCATACAAACAAATCATTGTCAAGAGTTTTAGTAAACAAAGTAGGATCGACCTTTCCGACTTTGAAGCCATTAGTGATAAGAAAATCTCTTAGGCATTCATACCATGCTCTTGGGGCTTGCTTGAGCCCATAAAGCGCCTTAGAGAGTTTGTAAACATGGTTAGGATACTCACTATCTTCAAAGGCGGGAGGTTGCTCAACATAGACCTCTTCCTTGATCGGTCCATTGAGGAAGGCACTCTTCACATCCATTTGGTAAAGCTTGAAGCCATGGTAAGTAGCATAGGCTAATAATATACGAATTGACTCAAGCCTAGCTACGGGTCCATAGGTTTCACCAAAATCCAAACCTTCGACTTGGGAGTATCCCTTGACCACAAGTCGGGCTTTGTTCCTTGTCACCACACCATGCTCGTCTTGCTTGTTGCGGAAGACCCACTTGGTTCCTACAACATTTTGATTAGGACGTGGAACTAAATGCCATACCTCGTTCCTAGTGAAGTTGTTGAGCTCCTCTTGCATCGCCACCACCCAATCCAAATCTTGTAGTGCTTCCTCTACCTTGTGTGGCTCAATAGAGAAAACAAAAGAGTAATGCTCACAAAAATGTGCAACACGAGATCTGGTGGTTACCCCCTTATGAATGTCGCCGAGGATGGTGTCGACGGGGTGATCTCGTTGGATTGCATGGTGGACTCTTGGGTGTGGCGGCCTTGGTTCTTCATCCTCCTTGTCTTGATCATTTGCATCTCCCCCTTGATCATTGCCATCATCTTGAGGTGGCTCATCTTTTTGATCTTTTCTTCATCCACTTGAGCCTCATCCTCATTTTGAGTTGGTGGAGATGCTTGTGTGGAGGAGGATGTTTGATCTTATGCATTTGGAGGCTCTTCGGATTCCTTAGGACACACATCCCCAATGGACATGTTCCTTAACGCGATGCACGGAGCCTCTTCATCACCTATCTCATCAAGATCAACTTGCTCTACTTGAGAGCCGTTAGTTTCATCAAACACAACGTCACAAGAAACTTCAACTAGTCCTGAGGTCTTGTTAAAGACTCTATATGCCCTTGTGTTTGAATCATATCCTAGTAAAAAGCCTTCTACAGTCTTAGGAGCAAATTTAGATTTTCTACCTCTTTTCTCTACTACTATTATGTACATAGTGTAGATGTCCACAATAGAATGGAGCACGGTTCTGCCAAACCCGGACGCGCCCATCTCGCTCCGACTGTCGCGCCGCGAATCGCGGCTGCCGCATCCTCCAATCAATACCGCAGCCGCCGCTTCTTCCGTTCGCACGGTAAACCTGGTGGCCTCTTCCTCGCCCTGCCCGCCTGCCTCTTCCCTACCTCGACGCCGCTCCCGCCCCTGCATCCAGCGTGCTCCCCGCCCATCCCCCGCGCCACCGAGACAACGTCGTCCTCACCGTCGCACGGTTCAGCGACGAGATGAGCGAGCTCGCCGCGCCCACCGACCCACCCTTCCCCCAACATTGCCGCACACCCTGGCCAGATTTCAGTGGCCCTCGCCCCCCGAGATTACCGCCATCTCCTACCCGCCATTATCACGCTCCACCACTAGGGCCACGACTTCACCGAGGGTCGCCAGGGCCACCTCCTCGACATCAAATCCGTGCTCTACGACACCACCCACCTTTGCGCCCTTCCACGTCGACTACCCGCCCACGCTCCCCTGCTTCCTCTATTGGGAGTCGCTTGGCGACGCCATCATGTTGTTGCTCCACCTCCAGAATAGGAACCTGTGGCGGTACAGAGCCATGCTCAATGACACTATGTGTGGGGTCAGTCCGAGGATCAAGCCACCCTGGCCGCTCGAGCACCTGCTCGCTGCCGTCGTCCCCACCTGGCATGTCGCCTTCACACGGGGCAACATCCTCGAGAGCTTCTTCAAGGTGGACTGGAAGCAGGCACTCATGCTCGCCTCCTCGCGCCGCACCACGGCTCCGCCTAGGGCGGCCACGGTGCTCGAGCGCCTCCGCATCTGCTGTGAGCTGCAGCATCGATTCGAGGAGGTGCAGCTGTCGTTCCTCAGCGTGCACGGCGCCGAGGACACCGTCTGCAACCCGGCCTGCGTCGAGGATCTCTGCAGGCACGCCGGGAGCAAGGACAAGACACTTTGCGTCTACCTCGGGAATCGGGATGTAGCACCAGATTGTCGGCGAGCCCGAGGAGAACGTGGAGAAGGTGTTCGACGAAATGATAGACTGGCTCAAGGCACGGGCCATCACCTCCACCGCTACAGCCATGGGCGCGCACCACGACGAGCAGTAGTTTGGGCACGCCTCCTGCGTGCGTGCGTGCCTTGGCCAGGCCCCATCCTTGCCTTCAACCACATGTGGTCCATCCATCATCACAAATTCTATCCTAGGTTCCTTCCAACTACTATGGAGTATTCGAGTACAGATGCAACAATAAACTTGTGTTGTCTGCTAATTAAAGAATTTGTTTTTGCTTCAGTACTATGAGATCTCGTCCGATGGTCCTGATCCACCATCTGCAACCGCTCCAGATGCCTCCATGCCTGCGGATGATGAATCTTGCAGCTTTCATTAATTAATTAATGAACCAAAAATGGGTGACTGATCCGTGAATATGGGATCTTCTCCATGCCTCCATGACAATAAACTTGGCATTTCTTCAGAAGCATATGGGATCTTTATTTGAGAGACCTTCTGAGCCTTGATCCGTTAATATAAGGAGACATGATGTGCACTAGAGAAATGGGTCTGACACATTTGCTGGGCACACTACAGTTTTCCTGAAAGATGGTAATGGCACCCATTGGGTTGCAGAATCGAGATATGAAAAATAAAAAAGGTAGTATTTCTCAGAAAATTCTTAGTTCAGTTAGTAGCTAGGACTTTGACCTATACGATTTAAGAACAATTGTAACACATAATTTGATTCGGCCTTGGCTATTTTACATAGCAAATATTTGTTGAGATTTCTTATTTTCTCCATGTAGTAAAATGATATTTCCAACTGTTAAATTTCAATGATATCTGTCAATGATGGCAGAGTGATGAAATCATTAGTATGACTCCATGGGATGAATGGTGGGGGATGTCACCCAAAGATGAGTCAAACCCTCAGATAGCACTTGGTAGTTGGTACTGCTTTTTCTTTGTTAAAACTCGCTTTCATGTTCCTACTTTTCAAATTTTCTTTTGCAACATATGTTGTACTTCTCCCATGTCCATAATTTAATTCATGTTTGTCTTTCTACATTCTCATGTTTCTGAGATGACATGGATACAAATTAGAAGGGCATTACCAACATTATCAGCCTGAAGTACCACATTAATTTATCTTATGACCTATACCCACTTTACAAATTTTAACTGGAAGTTGGTATATAACACGAGCATTCTAAATTTACCTAAAACTCACAAGTAGACAAGCCATTTGCTGACACCGCTTTAGATTGCTAAGCATTCACTAACATTGAAAAAGTTCCTAGACATATCTTTTCTCCACACTATATTTCATCTATACATATTACTATTTGTGTTGCACTGCTCAGTTCATCATAATTATTAATCCCAGGTAATGGCTATTATGTCCATGTGGACCAGATTGCAGCCACGTTATGCTTCTAACATATGGAATGAAGCTCTTAATAAATGACTTGGGACTGAGGTATATATCAATGTCTTAGCTGATAGAGAATTGATGACGATTCTGCAGTTTGTTTGTAACATGTAGCTATCCATGAGGAGTTCGGTTCTATGTTTTGTTTCTGTATTCCATCTTAGTAACCCCAATTGACTTTGTTGTGTGAATCAAGTAGTTTAGTTTGCTTTCATCCATTTTTATTTGATTTATTTGATATTTCTATGATGGAAGTATTCAAAGTGACTAAAAGCTCATCAGTGACTGAGGAAACATAGCATCTATGCTTTCCTTGGATTTAGAAACTGGACCTTCATGGGATCATTACAGAGGCCAAGAGACGAGCCTTGTCCTTCAACTACCTGCTCACCGTACCCAAACGAGACGACTGGGTCACTGGGAATACAGCGATGGCAAATCGACGACGTGCGTCGCCTTTATCCTGTCGATGTACAAGGTGGCCGGAGTCTGCTCCATACATGGAGTCAGTCCAGGTCACTTGAGTTCACCGTAAGCTCATTTTCAACTCATACATTTCTCAGCTTTTAGCTAAGATAAAATGCAGTATCCACAGTTTAATATCCAGTATGCAAGTCATATATTCACTTTAATTTTAAATTTATTTTTTGTAGGGAGGGTTCACATTAATTTTAAATTTATTTTTTGTGAGGAGGACCCATCACACTAACTTGTCACTGCTGTTGCACTGTATCATCAAATATGATTAGGTTGGTGTATCGTCGCAACGCACGAACATTATACTATATGTACATAAGTTATCGTGTTATTATACGGTTCTGTTGCAACGCACGGGCACTCACCTAGTAACAAGAATAAAGCTTTTGCTACCAAAGACTCTAAAATATGAAATATTTGGCTTTTTACCGGTTAGGAGTTCGTATGATGTCTTCTTGAGGATTCGGTGTAGATACAACCGGTTGATGGCGTAGCAGGCGATGTTGACCGCCTCGGCCCAAAACCGATCTGAAGTATTGTACTCATCAAGCATGGTTCTTGCCATGTCCAATAGAGTTCTATTCTTCCTCTCCACTACACCATTTTGTTGTGGCGTGTAGGGAGAAGAGAACTCATGCTTGATGCCCTTCTCCTCAAGAAAGCTTTCAATTTGAGAGTTCTTGAACTCCGTCCCGTTGTCGCTTCTAATTTTCTTGATCCTTAAGCCGAACTCATTTTGAGCCCGTCTCAAGAATCCCTTTAAGATCTCTTGGGTATGAGATTTTTCCTGCAAAAAGAATACCCAAGTGAAGCGAGAATAATCATCCACAATAACTAGACAGTACTTACTCCCGCCGATGCTTAAGTAAGCAATTGGGCCGAATAGGTCCATGTGTAGGAGTTCCAGTGGCCTGTCAGTCATCATAATGTTCTTATGTGGATGATGAACACCAACTTGCTTCCCTGCTTGGCATGCGCTACAAATCCTATCTTTCTCAAAATGAACATTTGTTAATCCTAAAATGTGCTCTCCCTTTAGAAGCTTATGAAGATTCTTCATTCCAACATGGGCTAGTCGGCGGTGCTAGAGCCAACCCATGTTAGTCTTAGCAATTAAGCAAGTGTCGAGTTCAGCTCTATCAAAATCTACCAAGTATAGCTGACCCTCTAACACTCCCTTAAATGTTGTTGAATCATCACTTCTTCTAAAGACAGTGACACCTATATCAGTAAAAAGACAGTTGTAGCCCATTTGACATAATTGTGAAACGGAAAGCAAATTGTAATCTAAAGAGTCTACAAGAAAAACATTGGAAATGGAATGATCAGAAGATATAGCAATTTTACCCAATCCTTTGACCAAACCTTGGTTTCCATCCCTGAATGTGATAGCTCGTTGGGGATATTGGTTTTTCTCATAGGAGGAGAACATCTTTTTCTCCCCTGTCATGTGGTTTGTGCACCCGCTGTCGATTATCCAACTTGAGCCCCCGGATGCATAAACCTATAAAACAAGTTTAGTTCTTTGTTTTAGGTAACCAAACTGTTTTGGGTCCTTTGGCATTAGGTACAAGAACTTTGGGTACCCAAACACAAGTTTTTGATCCCTTATGTTTGCCCCCAACAAACTTGGCAACTACCTTGCCGGATTTGTTAGTCAAAACATAAGATGCATCAAAAGTTTTAAATGAAATGTTATGGTCATTTGATGCACCAGGAGTTTTCTTCTTAGGCAATTTAGCATGGGTTGATTGCCTAGAACTAGATGTCTCACCCTTATACATAAAAGCATGATTAGGGCCAGAGTGAGACTTACTAGAATGAATTCTCCTAATCTTGCTCTCGGGATAACCGACAGGATACAAAATGTAACCCTCGTTATCCTGAGGCATGGGAGCCTTGCCCTTAACAAAATTAGACAATCTTTTAGGAGGGGCATTAAGTTTGACATTGTCCCCCTTTTGGAAGCCAATGCCATCCTTGATGCCAGGGCGTCTCCCACTATAGAGCATGCTTCTAGCAAATTTAAAATTTTCATTTTCTAAGTCATGCTCGGCAATTTTAGCATCTAATTTAGCTATATGATCATTTTGTTGTTTAATTAAAGCCATATGATCATGAATAGCATCAATGTTAATGTCTCTACATCTAGTACAAATGGAAGTATGCTCAACGGTAGATGTAGAGGGTTTGCAAGATTTTAATTCTACAACCTTAGTATGTAATATATCATTTTCGCTTCTAAGGTTAGAAATAGTAACATTGCAAGGATCAAAATCTTTAGCCTTAGCAATCAATTTTTCATTTTCAATCCTAAGGCTAGCAAGTGAGACATTCAATTCTTCAATCTTAGCAAGTAAGTTAACATTATCATCTCTAAGATTGGGAATTGAACCATCACAAACATTAGAAATCAACCTTAGCAATTAATTTAGCATTTTCATTTCTAAGGTTGGCAATAGTGTCATGGCAAGTGCTTAGCTCACTAGATAGTTTTTCACATTTTTCTACTTCTAGAGCGTAAGCATTTTTAACCTTAACATGCTTCTTATTTTCTTTAATAAGGAAGTCCTCTTGGGTGTCCAAGAGATCATCCTTCTCATGAATAGCACTAATCAATTCGTTTAGTTTTTCTTTTTGTTGCATGTTTAGGTTGGCAAAAAGAATGCGCAAGTTATCCTCCTCATTACTAGCATTATCCTCATCGCTAGAGGTTTCATATTTGGTGGAGGATCTTGATTTTACCTTCTTCCTTTTGTCGTCCTTTGCCATGAGGCACTTGTGGCCGACGTTGGGGAAGAGAAGACCCTTGGTGACGGTGATGTTTGCGGTGTCCTCGTCGGAGGAGGAGTCGGAGGAGCTCTCGTCGGAGTCCCATTCCCGGCAAACATGGGCATCGCCGCCCTTCTTCTTGTAGTACTTCTTCTTCTCCTTTCTTCTCCCCTTCTTGTCGTCGCCCCTGTCACTATCACTAGATAAAGGACATCTTGCAATAAAATGACCGAGCTTACCACATTTGTAGCATACTTTCTTGGAGCGGGATTTGTAGTCCTTCCCCCTTCCTTTGCTTGAGGATTTGGCGGAAGCTCTTGATGATGAGCGCCATTTCCTCGTTGTCGAGCTTGGAGGCGTCGATGGGTGTTCTACTCGATGTAGACTCCTCCTCCTTCTCCTCCGTTGCCTTGAATGCAACCGATTGTGCTTCGGATGTGGAGGGGCCATCTAGCTCGTTGATTTTCTTTGAGCCTTTAATCATCAATTCAAAGCTCACAAAGTTTCCTATCACTTCCTCGGGAGACATTAGTGTGTATCTAGGATTACCACGAATTAATTGAACTTGAGTAGTTAAGGAAAACAAGTGATCTAAGAATAACCTTAACCATCTCATGGTCATCCCATTTCTTACTCCTGAGGTTGCGCACTTGGTTCACCAAGGTCTTGAGCTGGTTGTACATTTCTTGTGGCTCCCCTTGGCGAAGCCGGAAGCGACCGAGCTCCCCCTCCATCGTCTCCCGCTTGGTGATCTTGGTTATTTTGTCTCCTTCGTGCGCCATTTTGAGTACGTCCCAAATCTCCTTAGCGCTCTTCAATCCTTGCACCTTGTTATACTCCTCTCGACTTAGAGAGGCGAGGAGTATGGTGGTGGCTTGGGAGTTGAAGTGCTCGATTTGGGCCACTTCGTCCTCATCATAATCTTCATCCCCTACGGATGGTACCTGTACACCAAACTCAACAACATCCCATATACTTTTGTGGAGTGAGGTTAGGTGATATCGCATCATATCACTCCACCTAGCATAATCTTCACCATCAAAAGTTGGTGGTTTGCCTAATGGGACAGAAAGTAAAGGCGTATGCTTAGGAATGCGAGGATAGCGTAGGGGGATCTTACTAAACTTCTTGCGCTCATGGCGCTTAGAAGTTATGGACGGCGTGTCGGAGCCGGAGGTGGATGGCAATGAGGTGTCGGTCTCGTAGTAGACCACTTTCCTCATCTTCTTCTTCTTGTCACCGCTCCGACGCGACTTGTGTGAAGGGGATTCCTTTTCCTTCCCCTTGTTGCGGGACTCTCTCGATGGAGCTTTCCCGTGGCTTGTAGCGGGCTTCTCGCCGGTCACCATCTCCTTCTTGGCGTGATCTCCTGACATCACTTCGAGTGGTTAGGCTCTAATGAAGCACCGGCTCTGATACCAATTGAAAGTCGCCTAGAGGGGGGTGAATAGGGCGAATCTGAAATTTAACAACTTAGGCACAACTACAAGTCGGGTTAGCGTTAGAAATAGAAACGAGTCCGAGAGAGAGGGCGCAAAACAAATCGTGAGCGAATAAAAAGCAAGACACGATGATTTGTTTTACCGAGGTTCGGTTCTCGCAAACCTACTCCCTGTTGAGGTGGTCACAAAGACCGGGTCTCTTTCAACACTTTCCCTCTCTCAAACGGTCCCTCGGACTGAGTGAGCTTCTCTTCTCAATCAAATGGTAACCAAACTTCCCCGCAAGGACCACCACACAATTGGTGTCTCTTGCCTCGGTTACAATTGAGTTGATCGCAAGAAAGAATGAGAGAAAGAAGCAATCCAAGTGCAAGAGCTCAAAAGAACACAACAAATCTCTCTCTCTAATCACTAGAGCTTTGTGTGGAGTTGGGAGAGGATTTGATCTATTTGGTTGTGTCTAGAATTGAATGCTAGAGCTCTTGTAAGTAGTTGGAAGGTGGAAAACTTGGATGACTTGAATGTGGGGGTGGTTGGGGTATTTATAGCCCCAACCACCAAACTTGACCGTTGGTGGAGGCTGCTATCGACGGGCGCACCGGACACTGTCCGGTGCGCCAGCCACGTCACCTGGCCATTGGGTTCCGACCGTTGGAGCTCTGACTTATGGGCACGCCTGGCTGTCCGGTGGTGCACCGGACAGGCCCTGTAGGCTGTCCGGTGTGCCACCCGCGCGTGCTCTGCTCCTCTGTGCGTGCAGGCGCACATTTAATGCGTTGCAGTCGACCGTTGCGCGCGAAGTAGCCATTGCTCCGCTGTCACACCAGACAGTCCAGTGAATTATAGCGGAGCGGATTCCCGAAGCTGGCGAGTTCAGAGTTGCTCTCCCTTGGGGCACCGGATACTGTCCGGTGGTGCACTGGACAGTCCGGTGAATTATAGCAGAGCTCCTCTGAAAATTCTCGAAGGTGAAGAGTTGGGCGTCGAGTTCCCTGGTGCACCGGACACTGTCTGGTGGTGCACCAAACACTGTCCGGTGGTGCACCGGACAGTCCGGTGCGCCAGACCAGGGTGCCTTCCGGGTTGTCTTTTGCTCTCTTGTTTGAACCCTTTTCTTGGTCTTTTTATTGGCTTATTGTGAACCTTTGGCACCTGTAGAACTTGTAGACTAGAGCAAACTAGTTAGTCCAATTATTTGTGTTGGGCAATTCAACCACCAAAATCTATTAGGAAATAGGTGTAAGCCTAATTCCCTTTCAGTTGCACCTCGGGTGTGGAGGTGGTGCCTCGCTCAATAATTTGTTTGGAGCCTTTGATCATGAGTTCAAAGCTCACAAACTTTCCTATCACTTCCTTGGGAGACATTAGTTTATACCTTGGATCACCACGAATTAATTGAACTTGAGTAGGATTAAGGAAAACGAGTGATCTAAAAATAACCTTGACCATTTCATGGTCATCCCATTTGGTGCTCCCGAGGTTGCGCACATGGTTCACCAAGGTTTTGAGCCGGTTGTACATGGCTTGTGGCTCCTCTCCTTGGTGAAGCATGAAGCGACCGAGCTCCCCCTCGATCGTCTCCCGCTTGGTGATCTTGGTCACCTCATCTCCCTCGTGCGCGGTCTTGAGCACGTCCCAAATCTCCTTTGCACTCTTCAACCCTTGCACCTTATTATACTCCTCTCGACTTAGAGAGGCTAGGAGTATAATGGTGGCTTGGGAGTTGAAGTGTTGGATTTGTTCGACCTTCTCTGAATCATAATCCTTGTCCCCCTTCTTTGGTACCTACGCTCCATACTCAACAATTTCCCATATGTTTTTGTGGAGTGAGGTTAGGTGATGCCTCATTTTATCACTCCACATAGAATAATCTTCACCTTCAAACATAGGTGGTTTGCCTAATGGGACAGAAAGTAATGGAATGCGTTTTGAAATGCGAGGATAGCGAAGGGGCATCTTACTATACTTCTTGCGCTCATGGCGCTTAGAAGTGACGGATGCCGATTCCGAGCCAGAGATGGAGGGTGATGAAGAGTCGGTCTCGTAGTAGACCACCTTCTTCATCTTCTTCTTCTTGTCACCCTTCCGTTGGGACTTGATGGAGGAAGAGGATTCCTTCTTGTGCTTGTGGGCGGACTCCCTTGAGTGCGTTCTCCCCGAGCTTGCGGACTTGTCGTCGATCCCGATCTCCCTCTTGGCGGATGCTCCTGACACCAGTTCGAGCGGTTAGGCTCTAATGAAGTACCGACTCTGATACCAATTGAAAGTCGCCTAGAGGGGGGTGAATAGGCAAATCTGAAATTTATAAACTTTAAGCACAACTACAATCCGAGGTTAGCGTTAGAAATATAATCGAGTCTGAAAGGGAGGGTGAAAACAAATCACAAGCGAATAAGAGCGGATGACACGGTGATTTGTTTTACCGAGGTTCGGTTCTTGCAAACCTACTCCCCGTTGAGATGGTCACAAAGACCGGGTCTCTTTCAACCCTTTCCCTCTCTCAAACGGTCACTTAGACCGAGTGAGCTTCTCTTCTCAATCAATGGGGACACTAAGTCCCCACAAGGACCACCACACAAATTGGTGTCTCTTGCCTTGATTACAATTGAGTTGGAAACAAGAAAGAAGGAAGAAGAAAAGCAATCCAAGCGCAAGAACTCAAATGAACACAATTATCTCTCTCACTAGTCACTATTTGATTGGAATGATCTTTGGACTTGGGAGAGGATTTGATCTCTTGTTTGTGTCTTGGAATGAAGTCTAGAGCTCTTGTATGAGGTTTGATGGCTGAAAAACTTGGATGCATTGAAGTGTGGTGGTTGGGGGTATTTATAGCCTAAACCACCAAAAGAACCGTTGGTGAGGGCTTCTGTCGTATGGCACACCGGACATTCCGGTGCGCCACCGGACACTATCCGGTGCGTCAGCCACGTCACCAGGTCGTTGGGTTCCGACCGTTGGAGATCTGACAAGTGGGGCCACCGGACAGTCCGGTGGTGCACCGGACAGTCACTGTTCACTGTCCGGTGCGCCTTCTGACGCCTGCTCTGACTTCTGCACACGCAGTGAACACTGTTCACAGTTCCTGTACTGTTGCAGACGACCGTTGGCGCTTCGAGCCGTTGCTTCGCTTGGTGCACCAGACAGTCCGGTGCTACACCGGACAGTCCGGTGAATTATAGCGGAGTGGCCTCCCAAATTCTCGAAGGTGACAAGTTTGGAGTTGGGTTCCCTGGTGCACCAGACACTGTCCGGTGGCACACCGGACAGTCCAGTGCGCCAGACCAGGGCGGCATTTGGGTTGTCTTTTGCTCTCTTTGTTTGAACCCTTTCTTAGTCTTTTTATTGGTTTGTTGTGAACCTTTGGTACCTGTAAAACTTATAATCTAGAGCAAACTAGTTAGTCTAATTATTTGTGTTGGGCAATTCAACCACCAAAATCAATTAGGAAAAGGTGTAAGCCTATTTCCCTTTCAGTAGCTCCAAGTACTACGTCCGCTAGGTTCCTGGGCCCACATGTCGGGGCTCAGTACCCTTGTACATGCCCCCCTTTAGCTATAAAAGGGGAGGCATGCAATGTTACAACACAGGCTCTCTTAGACCCAACTTAGACTCTCAATTCTCAAGCTTCCACAACAATCCAACATACAGTGGAGTAGGGTATTACGCTCCGGCGGCCCGAACCACTCTAAACTCTTGCGTGTTCATGTGCTTGATGTTCGCCTAGCAGGACAGGCAAAACACTTAAGCCCTTTACTCATCTTAGGATTTAGGGCGGGTGCACTCCGCCACCCGATCGAAGAATTCCCTCTCCGACAGATAGGTACCAAGTTATACTCGGTACTAGGGTGGTTCGATCTTTATGACAGTAGGTCGATGAACAAGATAAATGGTTATAGAGGCAACAGAGATACAAGGTACATTTGCTAAAGGAACAGTGGGTAACTAGCTTTATACATGTCCAAGGTTGGAGGTGACCAAGCGACTGGGAGAGAGACATCAAAATCATATCAAATTTGACTCGATCTTCGAACGACCGCAGAACCACAACCGGAGCTAATCCACACAACATGAGACAACCATATTAGAACTCGCAAGGCACGAACTAGTGGATCCTAGAGAAATCTCTTCACAAGTCCAAGAAGAACAAGGTTAGAGTAAGCACTCAGCAGTTCGGCTCCCCAAAATCACTTGGATTATCAAATCATCAAAGGTTTATCAATTGTTCTTTACATCATAGACATATGGAGGGTATTTGTCGGTACCTTGAAACAGGGGTACCCCTTCCTATAGTATGAAGACGCGATACCCATAAGGCTATCTCTAGTCGCGTGGTAAACAACGCCCGACCCCACCACATGGACGGCTCCGGGGCCGCCACGTGGCCAGAGAAGATGATGTACTCTAAGGTATCAACAGTGGGTCCGAACCCCCATGGGAAGGTGTCGACCCCTGTATATACAGACCAGACCTCCAGGTAAGGCCTAAGACCTCCACGGGCGCGAACCGGACCCTAGGACGGGTTCCGGACCCCTCTGTGTGGGGTCCGGGCCACTTCGGCAGGGTCCCGGGATTCTGGGACAAAGAATACCCAGGCCTTAATCAAGGCTAGGCGTGGGTCCGAAGCCGACACGTGTTCGGACCATACCGTGTATGCTTCTGCTCCCCGCTCAGGCGGAGACCCGATGTTGCCACGTGGCCTACTGCCCATGACGTAAGCCAGCGGGCGGAGCCTGACGTAAGGCCTCTGGGCTGCGCGACCTCTGCATTTATTGCAGATAAGGCGCGTCGCCTGTCCATTCCACTGGCAGGTGATGTGCCGCCTCAGCATTTAATGAGCCCTGTCCATTCCACTGGCAGGCGATGTGCCGCCTCAGCATTTAATGAGCCCTGTCCACTCCATTGATGGGCGGCGACCAGGCCATCCCGTAGGCGGCGTGCTTGTCCATTCCATTGGCAGATAGTACGCCCATGCTGCCGCGTCTACTACGCTCATCATGACTCGCGCGTTACCGAGGAAGCAGCCGCGACATATCAATATTGTATGCACTACGGACATTATGGCGCTCGGAGATCGCCCAGGCGTTACAACATTAGTTACTTCCATCCATTTTGCCCCTGGGCCCACATGTTGGGGCTCAGTATCCTTGTATATGCCTCCCTTGGGCTATAAAAGGGAAGGCACATGATGTTACAAGGCAGGCTCACTTACACGCTCTCACGCTCACTTAGACTCAGACTCTCATACAATACACAGACAGTGGAGTAGGGTATTACGCTCCGGTGGCCTGAACCACTCTAAACCCTTGTGTGTTCTTGTGTTCATCCCGAATCCATCTAGTAGAAAAAACACTTAGGCCCCTCCTCATCTTAGGATTTAGGGCGGGTGCGTTCCGCCACCCGGCCGGAGAATTTCCTCTCCGACATTTGGTGCGCCACGTAGGGGGCTTGGCATTAGGTTTTTGCTTGTTTTCCTGCTCGACACCATGGTTCAGATTGTCGAGCACCATGATTTCATGCCCGAGGACTTCCCGGTGGAGGAAGAGGTCGCATCTTCCACACCACGGGCCACCAACCACCCTGCGCCTGGTGCTGCTGTTGTGCACTCTGCACGGCAGCACACTCCCGCACAAACGTCCAGGGCGTCAAGGGCTGCGCCTAGGGCGCTGTCTGCATCCAGGGAATTGCTGGGCCACCCTCCTAGCTCCACGGCCTCGCCGGGGGGCCATGAAGCAGTGGTGTGACGATGTCGTTCGTCTGCTCGGCATGGCGCATTCTGGCTCAGCTAGGCCCAGGCCTCAGTCATCCCGGCGTCAACACGAGGCGTCGGCATCAGTGCGCTCACCCTCGGTGAGGGCCACACCGACTAAGGACCTACGGGCGGAGCTCAACCGCAGGCATGCGGGAGAAGACGCTCCAGTCTCTCTGGAGAAGTCTAGTGACCTGCGGGCAGAACTCAACTGCAGGCGTGCGGGCGAGGATGCCCGCGTCTCTCTGGAGAGGGCGCGTGAGCGCCGGCTAAATGTCGAGGGTTGCAACCTCGACTACGACTTCGTTGCGGTCGCACCGCAAACTCCAACGGGCGCCCAGATCCAGGCGGGTGTCCCATTGGCCGGCGTGGGCTGCGCCGCTCTAGCAGATCATCTCCGCGCGACGACGTGCCCGTCCAAGTTCCGACCGCACCTGCCCGAAAAGTACGACGTCACGTCAAACCCGTCGGAATTCTTGCAGGTATACGTCACCGCTATTACGGCAGCAGGTGGAGACACTGTCGTAATGGCGACATACTTCCATGTAGCCTTATCTGGGCAAGCCCGAACCTGGCTTATGAACCTCACCCCATGATCGGTCTACTCCTAGGAAGAGCTCTGCGCGCGGTTCACAGTGAACTTCGCCAGCGCTTATCAACAGCATGGCATGGAGGCTCACCTCCATGCAGTGAGGCAAGAACCCGGGGAAACTCTCCGGGCTTTCATCTCCCGCTTCACTAAGGTACTAGGGAATATACCCCGTATCTCCGATGCTTCCATCATCACCGCTTTCCGCCAGGGGGTACGTGATGAGAAGATACTAGAGAAGTTGGCCACGCACGACGTGGAAACTGTCACCACACTCTTCGCTCTGGCCGACAAGTGTGCCAGAGCTGCCAAGGGCCATGCATGGCACTTTGCACCACAGATCGGAGTTGCCCAGACGGGTGGCTCGGGTGCTGTCACCCATGACGGCAAAAAGAAGAAGAAGAAGAACCGCAGCCACGAGAGGCCGCAGACTGCTGCTCTGGTCATCGCATCTGCGATTGGGGGCCGGAACGAGCACAACAAGCGCCCACAGTCACAGGGGGACAACAGCGGCTCATGCCCTGTGCACCCCAACAGTCGCCACAGCGCCACGGAGTGCCGCGAGATCATCAAGCTCGCGAAGCGCATCAATGAGCGACGCGAGCAGTCTTCCAAGGATGGCTCCCCACCTCGTCGCCGGCCTGGCAAGGAGAGGGTCGACGACGGTGATGTGGTCGCGGGAGAACGAGACCTCGGGTATCAGTCACCTGAGGGGGTTCTGAAGGATGTTTTCACTGGGGACTCCGACTCCGGTGATGGCAACGACCGCCACAAGAAGTTGCACGTCATGTACGGCGAGAGCTGGGAGCTCACCTCCCGCAGGAACATCAAGTCCCTACGCCGAGAGGTCCTTTCGGCGGTCTCGGGGGTCCCGAAGGCTACTCCACATCAGCGGTGGAGCACCACCATCTCCTTCGGGGCATCCGACTGCCCTGGCAACATGGCAGGGGCCGGTATATTACCGCTCATCACCGCCCCTGTCATCGCTAACATGCGGCTGCACCATGTGCTGATTGACGGTGGGGATGGGCTCAACGTCATCAGCCATGCTGCATTCAAGCAGCTACAGATCCCAGGGTCCCGACTGGGACCCTCTCGTCCATTCTCCGGAGTGGGCCCACAACCGTTGTATCCTCTTGGGAGCATCACGCTCCCGGTTACATTCGGGACAGAGGAAAACTTTCGCACGGAGAACGTCCAGTTCGACGTTGCGGAGGTTAACCTCCCATTCAATGCCATCATTGGCAGGCCGGCCCTGTACCGGTTCATGGCCATTGCCCATTACGGGTATTTGGTCCTCAAGATGCCATCTCCAGTCAGGCTCCTCACCGTGCGGGGCGACCGCACCGCTGCGCTTGCAGCTGTGGAGAAGCTGCACGCCCTGGCGGCGGAAACTGCTCGCTCGGACGACGGAGGGAGGAACCCCTCGACCTCCGGCACCAAGGCGCCTACTAAGGTGCTGAAGGTGCAGCCATCCGGAGCGGACGACGTCCCCGTCAAGGCCATCCGGCTCTGCGCGGATTCCCCGTAGACCACTCGCATTGCGGGTGATCTGGAGGGAAAAAAAGGAACTCGCGTTCGTCGCCTTCCTCCAGGAAAATGCTGACGTGTTTGCATGGGAGCCGTCACAGATGCCTGGGATCCCCAGGGAGGTGATCGAGCACCATCTGAAGATCAACCCTGACGCCAGACCGGTGAGTCAGAAGCTTTGGCAACAGTCTGTTGAGCGGCAGGACTTCATCTGAAAGGAGGTCCGGAAGCTGCTAGACGCCGACTTCATCGAAGAGGTTCATCACCCAGTGTGGCTGGCCAATCCAGTCATCGTCCCAAAGGTGAATGAGAAGCTTCGAATGTGCATCGACTACACCAGCCTTAATAAGGCTTGTCCCAAGGACCCGTATCCACTTCCACGTATAGATCAAATCGTGGACTCTACCTCTTGGTGCGACCTCTTATCCTTCTTAGATGCTTACTCTGGTTTCCATCAAATCCAGATGTCTAGGGAAGATAGGAAGCATACCACTTTTGTAACAGTGGATGGGCTTTACTGCTATGTCGTAATGCCTTACAGTCTGAAAAACGCCTTGCCAACATTTGTGCGGGCGATCAGTAAGACTTTCGGGGACCTGATCAGGGACAGAGTAGAGGTATACGTCGATGACATCATGGTCAAGACTAAGAGAGGGTCGACCCTGGTGGAATACTTAACCCTGGTCTTCGACAAGCTACGGGCAACGCACATGAAGCTGAACCCGGACAAATGCGTCTTTGGTGTCTCCGCATGAAAGTTGATGGGGTTTCTGAGTTCGCACCGGGGCATTGAAGCAAACCCGGAGAAGATCAAGGCGATTGAGGTGATGAGGCCTCCGGCCCGTATCAAGGACGTCCAGAAGCTTACGGGGTCGTTAGCCGCCCTTAGCCGCTTCATTTCAAGGCTGACTGAGAGAGCGCTGCCCTTCTTCAAGCTGTTCCGGAAGTCCGGCCCATTCTCTTGGACCGAAGAGGCGGAACAAGCCTTTCAAGAGTTGAAGCAGCACCTGATGACCCTACCAATACTGGTAGCCCTAGAACCTAGGGAGTCGTTGTATTTATACATTGCGGTGGCTACAGAAGCAGTGAGTATGGTGCTGGTCGTCGAAAGGACGACACAAGAAGACCAGGTGGCGCTACAAGGCCAGGAACATGAGGGCTCGACAGGGGTTTGGACCATTCAGAAGCCGGTCTACTACGTGAGCGAGATCCTCCACGAAGCAAAAGCCAGGTACCTTGAGACGCACAAACTTCTCTATGCTGTGCTTGTTGTGTCCAGAAAGTTGCACCACTATTTCTAGGCACACAGGGTCGTGGTGGTGACCTCCTTTCCGTTAAAGGCCATCCTCCACAACTCTAATGCCACAGGCAACATTGCCAAGTGGGCTGCGGAGCTCGCTGAGTTCCAGCTGGATTTCCAGCCTCGCCACGCCATCAAGAGCCAGGTCCTAGCTGACTTCATCGTGGAGTGGACACCTCCCCCAAGCGCTCCTGGGGGTCCGAATCCCGATTCAGACCCCACACCGGCGGAGCCTAGGGGTCCGATCTTCATCGAGCCCCACTGGACGCTCTTTTTCGATGGATCCGCCCGTCAACAAGTTGGCCGAGCTGGGGTGGTCCTCATCGATCCCAACGGAGATCAAGTGAAGTACATGGTGCACCTTGAGTTCAAGGCCACCAACAATATGGCAAAGTACGAAGCACTGATCTTTGGCTTGTCGGCGACCCTATCCCTAGGGATCTGCCATCTCCTCGTGAAGGGGGACTCCCAGCTGATCATCAAGCAAGTCCGCGGGGAATGTAGCTGCAACGAGCTGAGGCTCGCAGCTTACATCCTCCACGTAAGGAAGCTAGAAAAAGACTTCACGGCCCTGGAGCTACAACATGTTCCTTGGGCTGACAACTCGGCGACAGATGAACTCTTCGTGAGGGCATCAACTTGGGCACCTATGCCCGAGGGTGTCTTCGAAAGACGGCTGCTGAGACCCACCACCCAGCCTGCCGAACTGGACGAATGGGGCGAGGCTAGCACCTCAAAGCTAGCAGTCCCGGTGGCGTACCATCTACAAAACCCATCGAAGACTGTGTGTGCTACAGCGGGTCCTGCCAACCTTGTAGCGCCACAGCCAATGTCTTAGTGTGGTCTCGATGCATGGATCTCCGATATCCGGGACTACCTGAAGGAAAATATCCTTCCTGAAGATCATGTGTCCGCAGAGCGCATTGTGCGGTTGGCTAAACGCTACTCGGTGGTAGAGGGGGATCTCTACCGCCGTGGCGCCAACGACATTCTCATGCGGTGCATCACCCAGGTGGAGGGTCGTGAGTTACTCACGGAGATCCATGGAGGAGAGTGCGGAAGTCATTCAGCATCCCGCACACTGGTTGGTAGCATGGCTTTTACTGGCCAACAGCTCTCCAGGATGCAACTGAGATGGTAAAGTCCTGCAAGGCGTGTCAGTTCCATGCAAAGCAGGTACACACACCAGCTCAGGCTCTGTAGATGATTCCACCCTCCTGGCCATTCGCCGTATGGGGGTGGATATCCTGGGACCATTCCCTAGGGCCGTCGGTGGGTACTGATTCCTCTTCGTCGACATCGACAAGTTCACGAAGTGGCCTAAGGTCACCCCTGTGGTTAGCGTCACCCAGGGTGCTGTTGTTGCCTTCCTCAAGTCGATCGTCTGCAGATTCAGGGTCCCAAGCCGTATCATTACAGACAACGGGACCCAGTTTATAAGTCGACTCTTCCAGGAGTATTGCGAGGGCATCGGCACCCAACTCTGCTTTGCGTCTGTGGCTCATCCCAGGAGCAACAGCCAAGTTGAGAGGGCAAATGCAGAGATCCTCATGGGACTCAAGACACGCACCTATGACTACTTGAAAAAGCATGGTGCAAATTGGGTCAACGAGCTTCGGTCCGTGCTATGGGGGAACCGGACCACACCCAGCCGAGCCACCGGGGAGACCCCGTTCTTCCTAGTCTACGGGGCTAAAGCCTGCCTTCCCCCGGAAATCCTTATGGGCTCCCCACAGGTCCAGTCGTTTGATGAGTCTATGCAGGAACAACTACAACGTGAGGACGTGGACTTCATCGACAAGCGCAAATGGCAAGCGACGATCCAAAATGCACGGTACAACCAGGCACTCAGGCGCTACCACCAACAGTTTGTGCATAGTAGGGAGCTCGGGGTTGGGGACCTAGTCCTAAGGCGAGTACTAAACCGAGAAGGGCTCCATAAACTCTCCCCCAGTTGGGAAGGACCCTTCAAGGTGACGGAAGTATGCCGACCCGGGTGTGTCCGCCTTGCCACAACTGAAGGAGTGCCTCTTCCCAATCCCTAGAACATAGAGCATCTCCGTAAGTTCTATCCATAGGAGCATGTCAGTGGGGTTAAGGTTTCTTCTTTTTGTAACTAGGTTGTGCATACGTGTACGCCAGCCCGGTGAGGTCCGCCCTCATAAGCCCGGCCTGTTGGTCTGCACCCATGCATATCGAGTTATAAAGAAAGGATTTATCCCTCCAAATGTGCTTCTATGATGGTTTTATTTTGCTGCAGTTTCCAGATATTATTTTCTATCTAAACCACCCATATAGATCCCACCCTTGCTGGTATAATGACATCCGAATTGAGTAAGCCAGGCTTGCAGTTCGGGACCTCTATCCTAATACAGGGGGTCCGGCAACCTACGAATCCGGTTCTAGAGAATGGGCGCTTGTTTCCTGGGGTGGTCCGGAGCTATGTAGCCGCTTAGCCTGGTCCCGTACCCTAAGCCTACACCTCCACCACTCCGCAATGGGTGCCCTATTATTTGGAGCTGTGATCTTGTATCCAGACATGAGGCTTGGCTTCCCAGACTCAATCCTGCAGGTCATGTTGCGTGAATCAAAGGATGGCTGATACAAGACGATGGGTCCTATGGGTGTGCTACTAACACTTCCTAGCCGAAGCTGTGTACAGGTCCAGGTCCCAGTCGAGGCTACCTCCTGGGGGCCGTTAACAACACTTTCTTAGGTATACTGGTATCCAACCTTGACACGTCGAGCCTACATCCCAGGGGGGGCCAAGTACCAGGGAGGAGTTGGTAACGCCAGACACAACAAGGACAAATAGCATACAGATAAGTGCTAATACTGCTCGACAAATAAGTACTCAAAAGTATCTTACAAAGACAAAAAAACATTACAAAGCCGCTTCCCAGCGGGACCCTTTACTTCTCTCTGCAGATCTAGCTACTCATCATCAGCAGGATCCTGCTAGAAACATTCGGTCACCAGTTCCACGACATCTTGTACGTCCTCCCGGGCGGCGTCTTCAGTATCGGTCACCAGACCAGCGATCACCGGCTCCAAAGAGATGACCGGGTCGTGGCTCCGAAAGCACGTCAGGATGTACTCGATAACCTCCCGGCAGAGCCTACCGCCTTTGGCCTCCAGGCGGGCGCCAAGGATCTGGTCCAGGCGTTGGCCGCGGAGTCCAGCACCGGGAGTGCGTTGGAGATGGACGTCGGCAGCTCCGACACCGGGATGGGACTCACCCCTAGCGGCACCAGTGTCGTGCTCGCCTTGCCGGCCCATGCGACGATGCGCTGGACCCCGGCGCGATGCTCCGCCTGGAGATCTTCAAGTGTCTTCTTCATCGCCTCCACCGGCTGGGGGCCTGGTGCTGCCTGCGCCGCCTGCGCCGCTTTGAACCGGTGGACCCGCTCCTCCAGCGTCCGCTCCTTCTCCTCCGCCTCGAGCTCATGCTCGGCCAGCGACTTCTCCCGCCTTTCAAGCATTTCCTCCTTGAAGGCGAGATCCTTCTCCCGCCTGTCCAAGGATTCTCCTTTCGCTTTAAGCTTCTCCTCGGCAAGGGCGGCGTCGCGTGCCTTGCCATCGAGCTCTCACTGCAGCCTTTGCAGGCTCTCTACATCCACGGTCTGCTGGACCCGCTGCTCCTCTAGGATTTCATTGAAGGCACTCAGCTTGGACTGGAGCTTTGTGACGACCTCCTCCCTCTGGTTCAAGGTCTCCTCCTTCTTGGCTAGCCTCTTCTCCTACCGGCCCACCTCCAGCTCTTGGGCGTACACCTTCTGGAGGTCCTTTCTGTAGTCCTTGCAGTCCCGCTCAAGCTCGGCCTGCTCGGAGGCGAACTGGCGGGACGCCGCCTTGGTGCGCTCCTCCAACTAGGTACGCCAGTCGCTGAGGCGCTGGTGTTCGGCCTCAAGCGCCTCCCACTCCCGCAGGATCGCCGCCTCGGTCTTGTGAAGAGCCTGATGGGCACGAGATAGCACCTGGGGGAGGGGAATCAGCACCCCTTCTGGCTCGGCGCCGGACCGGAGCCGCCGCCCAAAAATCACCTCCGCCTCCTCCGGAGTGGGCGGCGGGATAGAGCTGGACGCGCACCCGCGTCGACCTTGATGGCAGGGGCGGGTGCAGTTGGGGCCACCTCTGCCGCTGTCGACGGTGTACTCGACGGCATTGCCGTCGTTGATGCTGTGGTAGCCGTCGGAGCACTTGACGTTGGCGCCGCTGCTGCCGGACCCCCAACTGGAGCATGGGAGCCCGGTGGCGCTGTCTCGGCGGCAGTAGCCGGGGGCGGAGGAGGCACGGCCTTGGCAGCAGCGGGGAGGAAGCCCTGGCAAGCAAAGGACGGGTTAAGACCCGTCGGCATGATAAATAGACTAATCAAAAAGAAAGGGGCTTCACTCACTTGGGGCCCTTGAAGTGGGGCGACCGTTGCTTTTGCTGCTGCTGCTGTTGCTGCTGCTGCTGGTGGTGCCCCTAGGGGAGATCGCCCCCGGGTGGTGGTGGCGGCGGCAGACCCGATGGTGGTGGTGGCGGAGGACTGACGCGCCTCTGCGCGCCCTGAGCTTGGGAGTCGGCCTCCTCGGCCCCACCAGCAGTCCTCTGGCGCTTCTGGGGGGTCCGAGATGAATGACCCGTCGGCGCGGCACAGTCGGCGCCGCCTCTCTTCCTCCGACCCCCCCCCCCGGTGCCACCTGGGGCGAAGGAACCGCCTGCAGCCCCTTGCCCTTGTCCAAGGGGCGGGGGGCCGCGGTAAGGGCGCTGGGAGCCACGCCGGCAGACTGGGGGCCTCCAGCTGGCGCATCGGAGATCCAGATCCCGCGGTGGGGGTCTCGACCACTGGTCTGGTGAACCGCCATGCTGCTCTCGTCGAAGGTCGGCAGCGTGGCCAAGATCGTCGTCCTCAGCCCTGGATCGTTGCAAAGCGCAGAGATGCCCTGGGGGAGGATCAGGGACTCAGGAATGAAGGACTCACCGGTAATCCCCTTCACTAGGACTTCCAGCTCGTCCCAGGACAGGTCGGTCCCTGGCCCGTGCTAGACCCGGCCGATGTCGTTTGAGCCGGTGAACCAGCAACATAGGCGCGCCCTCTGCTGCAGCGACGCGATCCGGCGCTTCAGGAAGTCTCCGACCACGTGTATCGATGTTAGGCCGCCCACCGCCAAGCTCTTGATCCTGTCCAGTACGAGCTGGAACTCCGGTGCCAGGGATGGCTTGGCCCTCCACTGCTTCCGGTCGAGTCTTGGCCCGTCGCTCGGCAGGGCAAGGCGGTCATTGGCCTCCGCGCTGGCGATCACCCAGTCGCCGTGCTAGTTCTCCCACCTTGCGTCGCCAAGGGTGGGGATGTAGGCCACGGCTGAATCCGACCTTGTTTGGAAGTAGTAGGCGCCGAGGTGGTCCTTAGCCTTCCCAGACTTCACTAGCACGAAGAAATGGCAGAAGAGGGAGGTGCTGGGGGCCACCCCCACGAACATCTCATAGAGGTGGGCGAAGATGGTCGCCTGGAGGATGGAGTGGGGCGTGAGGTGCTGAAGCTGGAGGCCGAGCTCCTCCAGCAGCAGCAGGAAGAAAGGCGAGATCGACAGCACCAACCCGCAGGAGAGGTAGGAGACGAAGAGCACGAACTCCCCAGCGGCGAGATCGCCGAGGGGGGTGGCGCCGGCGTGGATCCTTCCGGCGAACGCCGGCGCGCTCCATCCGAGCAGGTTGCGCACCAGGTTGAGTGCCCCCTCGGACTGGAAACGCTCGGGATGAACTAGCGAGGCCATGGCGACTACGGCGGCGGAAAGCAGGAGAGCGCGAATGCAAAGGGGCGCGGAGAGCTCGGAGGCGAAAGGGCGCAGCAGTTGGGAGAGAATGCGAAAGTGTAACTGCTGCACGCGGGGTGAATCCCTTAGACAGTCTCTCCCACTCGCGCCCCGAGATGCCGCGGAAAATCTCGCCCGACGCGCACCAAAGCAACCCAGCCTATGACACGGGGGGCCGGGTCCACAAGTCATACAGCCGGTGTGCTGGTCTTCAAGTGCGGGGAAGGCGAACCGCCACGCGAGGAGCGAACCGCCACCCCTGGTAGTGTGCCTCTTCATCTCCGCCGAAAACAACAGCCCACTCTATGACACGGGGGGCCCAGGCCCACAAGTCATACTCCTTGGGCGTCAGTTCCTGGGTGCAGAAAGAGCGAACCGCCGCTCGCGCCAGTACTGCGCCTCCTCGGAGCCGCCGCAGAAGACAGAGAAGGTGTTTTTTAAAACCAATGCAGCGGTATCGAGGCGCCTCGCGCGTGGCTCGGCGAAACCATCAGGCGTGGGGGCCGTGGGTCAGTCAGCCGCGGGGACAGACATGGCAGATGGTGTGACCGAAGGCGGATTAGCGGTGATTACGTCAGCAAACGCACGGAAGCGGTGCACCAATCGCCAATCAAGCTTTGGCCCCACCTGCAGGCTCGTATCCTCCCCTGAGGTGGGCCCAGGGCCCACTGTCGGTACCCTGAAATAGGGGTATCCCTTACTACAGTATGAAGACGCGATACCCACACGACTATGTCTAGTCGCGTGGTAAACAGCGCCCGACCCCACCACGTGAACGGCTCCGAGGCCGCCACGTGGCCAGAGAAGATGATGTACTCCAAAGTATCAACAGTGGGTCCGTACCCCCATGGGAAGGTGTCGGACCCCTGTATATACAGACCGAACGTCCGGGTAAGGTCCAGGACCTCCACGGGCGCGAACCGGACCCCTAGGACGGGTTCTAGACCCCTCTGTGTGGGGTCCGGGCCACTTCAGTAGGGTTCCGGGATTCTGGGACAAAGAATACCCAGACCTTAATCAAGGCCAGGCAGGGGTCCGGAGCCGACACGTGTCCCGACCATACCGTGTACGCTTCTGCTCCCCGCTCAGGCGGAGACCTGATGCTGCCACGTGGCCTACTGCCCGTGACATAAGCCAGCGGGCGGAGCCTGACGTAAGGCCTCTAGGCCGCGCGGCCTCCGCATTTATTGCAGATAAGGCACGCCGCCTGTCCATTCCACTAGCAGGTGATGTGCCGCCTCGGCATTTAATGAGCCATGTCCATTCCACTGGCAGGCGATGTGCCGCCTCAGCATTTAATGAGCCCTGTCCACTCCGCTGACGGGCGGCGACCAGGCCATCCCGTAGGCGGCGTGCCTGTTCATTCCATTGGTAGGTAGTACGCCCATGCTGCCGCGTGTACTACGCTCATCATGACTCGTGCGTTACCGAGGAAGCAACCGTGGCATATCAATATTGTATGCACTACGGAAATTATGGCGCTCGGAGATCGCCCAGGCATTACATCATTAGTTACTTCCTTCCATTTTGCCCCTGGGCCCACATGTCGGGGCTCAGTATCCTTGTATATGCCTCCCTTGGGCTATAAAAGGGAAGGCACACGACGTTACAAGGCAGGCTCACTTACACGCTCTCACGCTCACTTAGACTCAGACTCTCATACAATACACAGATAGTGGAGTAGGGTATTACGCTCCGGCGGCCTGAACCACTCTAAACCCTTGTGTGTTCTTGTGTTCATCCCGAATCCATCTAGCAGGCAAAATGCTTACGCCTCTCCTCATCTTAGGATTTAGGCGGGTGCGTTCCGCCACCCGTCCGGAGAATTTCCACTCCAACAGTATTAATACTAGCAACAACCAGCTCTAGATAAGTATAAACATGAAAATAAAGTATTTTAACGTGCTAAAGTGAAGGGATCTTTTCGTGAAGATCTATAGAGTTAATTCATGGGTGATCGTTTGACTTCTGCGTGGCCTTCAGTGTTTTGATAATAACTTCGCCTAGAAATCTCTAGATGAGGTGGAGCTGGATGCGTTGGAAAGCTGAATTGATAACCTTTCTCACCATGTATAGAATGCACAATGAAACTTTATAGAATGATGCAGTTTGATACGAAATCTTGGTCATTTTAAGCAGACTATTGACCTTCTGACCAGTCTGCACTAAAATGGGTTGGATGCCTTATTGGTAAATCTAATTAAGTCAGTGTTTGATTCGTTGGAAACTAAACTTCAAGAGCTTTCAAAAGTGTACTTATAGGCCTTCAAAACTTTTGGAAATCAAAAGATATGAATGTTTCTTCTGTTCCGTTTCTACCGCACTGGACTGGATTGAATATAACTCTTCTCTCTGATTCGCCCTTGATATATGCCCTTCTTCTTTGGTGAACCTAAGCAATATCAACATAAACGACTTAAGTAGCTTAAACCTATCATTAGTGTTTAATTTAAATTCATAAAGTAGTGTGTGCCTCTCTTGTTGTATATTTTTTGCTTGGCTCTGTGTGATGGGTCTAATAAAGGCTTTCAGTTGGTGAGATTATCGTATTAGTCGGTATGGTCATATTACCCTTCTTATTTAAAATTGAATAGAAGGGATTTAATTCCCTCCAATCTTTCTTAAACCACTCCAATCCGAACATGGCCTTAAGGGTGCTTGTTTGAGATTATTACTTGTCTGAATTATTATATAATCTAACTTATTTTGAACTAACCTTCGGAGGATAAGGATGGATTTGTGCTCCGTTTGCCTCTTTCGGATCACGCCACACATCTTCGCACCCTCTGCTCACAGACTTTCGTCCGCCTCTGTCGCCTTGTGTCGCGTTCGTTGCGACCGCGAGCTAGGAGCAACCACCCCTGTTTGCCTGCACTCCGCTAGGTAGAGTTGAAAGTTGGGTCGTGCCGTGCCGGCACGACCCGGGTCCATCGTGCTTCGAGCTATTTTTTCGAGCAACACAACACAAAATAATTTCAAGCTAGGTCGTGCAGTGCCCATATACTAAAAGTTGGGCCCGGCTCGGCCCAAAGCACGGTGTGTCGATGATCATGTCGTGTTGGTCCAAGCACGGTACACACAAAAAAATTGTATATATCTAAACAATACATCCTCAAAATATTCATAACTTTGATGTAGACTAAAAACATTATATGAGAAAGAGAAATCAACATTTTTCTATAACTTTTGTGAAGTGATAAAAAATATTAAAGCATGCAATAATCAGTTAAACGTTAGTTTTGTAGTTCGTGCCCCACTTCGTGCAGAAGCACGGCCCATCTAGTCGTGTCGTGTCAACCATCATGCCTAAGTTTGAGGCCTAGCCCGGTCCATTTTCCTTTGTGTGGTGCCGTACTTTAGACTCTTATTTTCGTGTTGTGCCGTACCAGATGTAAATGGCCCGAATCAAACTTTTAGTTCCACGGTCAGCCACGAGTCCCTCATTCCCTTCCCCCATCCGATTAACTGTCCACAGGCATCCCACGCCTGTCGCACGTGTGGTCCAAGCCTCCATGTCACCACCGATGGAGCTCACCCCTTCGCCCGCGTGTAGCTCTAAGCGCTTACTCCCTTCGATATCCTGTTAGTTGTGGTTTTGGGAAAGGTTCGAATCAAACTTATAAAATTTTGACTACAAATAAATATTTTGTTATTTTGTTTTGAAACTTAATATTTATATTCACTGATTTGTATTAAAAAGTACTTTTATAAAACTATGCATATTAAGAGTTTATTTGTTTTTTAACATAAAAACACTGTCAAAGTTAAATCTTGGAGACCGCGCTGAGAGAGTTGTGATTCTATGAGAACTGCCATCGCTCTCTCACCCCCAGCTGCAACCAAATATCGATGGAGGCGTGATAGAGTAGGGGCTAGGCACGTGGCGGCGTTCGCAGCCATGGCGCTGGCAGTGGGCACGAGTATTGGTGGAATAGTGCCTCTGCGGTGGTGGCGTTCCGCGAAGCACCGAGCGCTGGACGACATCGGGCCATGTGGTTGCGTCCGCCCTCTACCTACCCTACGCATTTCTTCGAGGGTGGTGCCAAGCTCCTCTTTGGATTCCTACTAGGCGTGGCGTGCGTATTCTTCACCTAGAACCTTGGGACCTCGCTCTCCTTCTGGATCAGTAGGTCTAGACTGCACGCCTCTCCTTCCTCTTCCCCTTCTTCGCGTGTTCGGGCTCTGCAGGCTGCAGCCTTTTTGCTGCCGCTTCTTTTGGCTCCACAAAGGAGTCAAGATCTACGAATGTTCTAGCTTCACCCGATCGAGATCTACTCAAAAGTGGTTTAGGGTCTAGGGTTTGTAGTTGCCTTTCTTATCGTGGGAGATACTATAATCTAAAAACCAGAAATGTGAATTTGTAGATAGCATAGTTTGTATAACAGACCGTTAATTTGTAAGATTGTTGGTGAATATGTTGTTTCTGATAAAAAGAGCAATCGTGTACATGTTTATCTCTGAATCTCATGTTTCACATTTAGTTTGGTTCTTATTTTTTATATACAATATTATTGTTTTTTGCAGGTGACTCAGTAGCATCTATCTCGACATATACCAAGGCACTTTCCCTTTCATTCAATAAATGAGGTAAGAGAATTTTGTTAAAAGGCAACTTTATTTTATATCGATTGTGGAAGTATGCACATTTGTTCCTCATAAATGTAACGGTTTTCTCAACAAAACTGTCGTGGTTTCGGAAACTGAGGGACAATAAGATTTATGTTCAATAGGGGTGCTAGCGCGGACTCGCTCCGAATGACGAATTGTTGGGACTCCACGAGAGAACTGAGACACGAGATTTATACTGGTTTGGTTCGCACCCTAATCCAGTGTAGTGTTGAGGGCGTGTTACAACTACTTTAGTGTTTGTGTGTGAGTGGAAGAGGGGCTTTCCCTTTTATATCTCAAGGGGCAGGCCTTATATTGATGTATCTCTTAGAGAGGGAGAGAGTAAAGGGAGTAAGAGTCCTTTGGCTGTTGTGCCCCCCTCTCCTGGTCGTGCGAAGTAGTGGTTCCGGTATAGCGACACCCGTTACTGCCATCCCTGTGGTAGGTTCATGGCTGCCGTCTCTGCGATAATGATTGGCGGGTCCCATGGTCTAGCCCCGGGCTTGACGGACACGACACAACTTCCTCCCGTCATCATGGACCCTACGTTGTCCTTTCGTGCGTACAGATTTGTCTATTCGATGTGGCGCCTCATCCTGTCGTTTCCATCGTACCGGCTACTGTGGAGGCTCCGGTGCTGAGGTCGCCTCTGGCTAGAGCTGCCTCGTCCCATTAGACAGTGTGATACATTTATTACAAGAAAAGGGGCATACAATTGTGTCTACAGCTATCGCTCGGGCTCCTGGCGACATGTCCTGTTGTGGTCAACGTATGCTTGTGGCTCTGGCCCAACGCTTGGGCTCACTCGGTGGGGGACTGTTGGGGACTTGTTCTCAAATGCTTCGGATTAAGAACAAGGCAACATAAAAAGTGTTAAATGATGAGGTCCTTCGTCCCTCGAAACATTATTTCCCTTCAGGATATAATGTACTCCGGACGAAGGTCACAAATAATATACCTTCGTAAGTGCGATAAGTTATGACGAAGGACTTATGAGCAACATTAAAAGTAATATAAACATTTAAACTTTATTATCATGTCATTTCTATTTTATTATCGTATATCAATAGAAATGACTTCAAATTACAAGTGTACCTTCGGGTTGCAGAAAGACAAAAGTACACGGATGACGCAAAAGTAAATGCCAGATCCGTCTGTCCAGTACGGGAGTACTGTTCATCTATTTATAGACGCGGGACGCAGCCCACGTAAAATTACATTCATGTCCATTACATTTGCCAATGACTTATGGAAATCTGTCAAGGCCCAAGTAGTCTTTTCATCTTTAAGTCGGTTCCCCTCTCTGCTATCGCGACGAAGCTTCCCTGCGCACAGCTTCGGCTGTGCACCATCCTTCGTGGATCTTGGTAATCAGCCCGTCCTCCATTTTAATCCCCCTTCGTCTGGTTCAGGCTTCGTCCTGACCGTACTTCATGTTCATAAATCTGAGTCCGAAGATACCTGTTCACATAATCCACTTGGAAAACATTGTCAAATCATGTTTTTGAGGACCTTCGGAGGACGAAGGCCCCCAACAGTAGCCCCTCGCAATATTAATTTGTTAATGATAAATTCAGATTGCGATATGGACGAAGGCCTTGAGCCGAAGGTCCGAAAAAAACACCTTCCCTTTGCTAGAATAGCAACATTCACTGACAAGCGGGGTCTTTCAATTTTCAACGCCCTGGGGGTATAAATAAGATCATACCGCAAACTTATTTGGTACGCACACTTGCCATCTGCTTCGGCCCACTAAATTTTTAGCTCTTGTGCACTAAGATTTGCTGATCTTTTTGATTTTGAAGCTTCGGCCTTGAAAACAGTTTTTTAGCGTTTCCGAAGATGTCTGAAGGTAAGAAGATCCCTGCTGAGACGAAGCTGAGTCTCGACGAAGAGAAGAACTTGGGGTTCCTTATAGCGATGGCGGAGACCAATACGGAGAAAATCACCAAGGAGATTCTTGAAGGTTTGTCCGAAGATACTGGTGACAGCGACAGTTATGATGTAGAAAGTGGTGGGGAAGAGTCCGAAGATCGACCATGGCGGCCAAGTCACACGGTTTTCGGGAAAACCACTATTAAGCAGAATCATATTGATAATATGAGGGGGAGGTATTTTCGAGATATATCTATTGTGAGGGTTGATGCTGGAGAAAAGACTTCTCCCACCCCCGAAGAAGATGAAGTCGTAATCTTCCGAAGCTTTCTCAAGGCTGGGCTTCGATTCCCCCTAAGCAACTTTGTTGTTGAAGTCCTGAAGACATTTCAAGTCTACCTTCATCAAATTACTCCCGAAGCTATCATAAGAATGGGGATGTTTGTCTGGGCTGCGAGAAGCCAAGGTTTAGAACCAAATGCTAAAAGCTTTTGCAACATTCATGAGTTGTTATATGAGACGAAGCCCTGGGGGAA